>OZ035953.1:29683303-30933303 GCA_964034955.1 Orchesella flavescens
TTGAAGAATCAGAAAACATGGGGCTAGCCCCAACATTTGCTCTGAGGTTCAGCTCATCATATCACTTATGCGAAAAGTGTTTGCAAATTAAAGAGACTGAGATCTTTGTGCTCATGTAAGAATACAAAAGACGATTTATTGAATTAGGGCTGCCGAGTATTCAACATGGTTTGGCGAGACAACTTGTTGAAAATTTTCTTCCTCTTCGACAGTTTACTATTTACACACACTTCCTCATCTTAGCCTAGCTGCCTCTTCCGGTTCTTCCATTTCTTTTTTTCTAAAAATGATATTTTATGTTTGAAAAAAAAGTGCGTCATAGACAGGGGAAACGGATTCGAGACTAGCAACGAAAAATGGGGCCAAGTCTAATAACTTTTGGGTTGCGTAAAATAAACACGCTGTCTTGCTTTGAAAATGAATTTTGTCTCGATGTTGAGTGATTCTATGTCCAGTGTCGATTTGCAGAGTGAAAGGTTGAGCATACAAAATCATTGCTTCTCATATTCCAGTTACTTATTCTTTCACCTCAAAAATATTTTCGTTAATGACTAATCCACTTACGATTAGAGGAAACCATTCACATTGCCAGCTCAGGGGTTAAGTTTAATTCAAGACAACTTTTGAACTCTGATGATGAAAAAACATAGATACAAAAGTGAAGAAGGGCTTGGGCTTGATGCATATTATTGTAACGGGGAGATTTGAGCAACCTGTACCTGACGCAGTCCACACTCTCCTTCCATCCATCCATCCATCCTAAGATAACTTGTATCTAGTCTCCTTTTATCTTTTGCTATTATGACGTGCGTGTATGCACTTAAGTTAAAGGCCACACATTCACTTAAGAGGGTCGCGTCTGCATCTCGTTTTATTTCTCAATTAAACATTTCAAGAACCATTCGCATTCTTAATCCATCAAACCATCGCTTTTATTAGGTCCCGTCGTTCGGAATATCTTAAAGCAAGAAAGTTGGTTCAAGTCGGCAAAACAAAAATTGAATAATGAATAATAGTTCATGATCAACTATGTTTTGAGTGTGCATCTGAATTGAATACATATGTACACATAAAAAGGCATGCGGATAAAATGACTCTTGTGATCAACAAAGGGAGAATACTAAATCCTAGTACCGGTAGCCAATTCAATTAAGCCATAAAAGACTGCAACATGCATGCAAATATTCCTATTTTCCTACTCCATCCTCAGTGATAGATGGAAAACCAGACGGAGAGTCGATGATTTATATTGCCTACATCTTTTTTTTATTTGATGTAAAAATGAGAACACATCATCAAAAAGTTTGGATTTCATTGGATCTTCAGTGAGTCGTCGGTCTCATCACCATTATTTCATTCGTTTTCACTCCAAAATAAAATACTCTTAAAGCTATGCTGATTATGATATGATACCAGTTATTTAGTGGAACAACGTCAAGTATTCTCTCACTCACTCTGAAATTACTTGGGGGATGTTCAACATTCTAAACGGAATCACTTGGATTTCATGTCTGATTAGAAGAATTCTTTAAAAGTAGTGAATATGTAGATAATAATGATTGCGATTACGCGAGTATTATTGAAGATGTTGTGCATATGTTTGACAAAATAGACGACAAATAATTAATTATACTATTTGACTTGATGTAAATCTTTACTGTTTGTGTTACAAACTGGCTGAATAGGTTGGGACCCATCCCAATGAGCAAGGTTTTTCTTTATATCCTCTAACATCTTGTCCTTTTTTTCTCTTAAAAAGAGTTTTTTTTAGTTTTTTCCTTGCTCACAGTTTGCTCACTGTTTATTATATTTTCTGTTAATGATATCAGTACACGTAACTACAATAACAACGTTAATCAACCCCATAACAATAATTAATATACTACGATTATTTTTTATAACACATGCCTACTACTAAAAATAACTCTATGTAAATTTGAATATACTTAATTTGATGCAAACACAAATATGTTTTAGCCTACTAGCGTAATGGCCTCGTTCGAGGGTGCTAGTTTGTACTAATAAATAAATAAATAAATAAATAGAAAACTCTTGCTAACGCGGACCCAAACAAATGAGAAATGCGCACATAATGTAATGAGTAGTCGAAGAAGTTTAGACTCTTTACTATCACCGCTAGAGTGGATACTATTATTACTCGGATTTTGCGATCTTAAACCAACTCTACATCATCTTAACAAACAAGGGGAAAACGTTTAGAACTTGCGAGATGGAGCTTGGAACAATGGAAAACATGGTCATAATCAGGAGCTGATAAGATAGATACTGCATTCTTTTCGCTTCGCTGCTTCTGCCCACTTGCAAAAACTCTTTTGCATATTTATTTTTTGAGACAAGTCTAATTTAAAACTTCTCGCGGTAGTTCCAACAAAGGTAAGATTTAGCAAAAGCAATTTAAAGTTCAATTTTTATAATGAAAATTTATCACCTTTCGCTGACTGTTTTTGCCACTTGATGCGAAATGGATGGCGACTCCATGCCCTTATTCATATCTATTTGTTATTTGTTATGTAACAGAGAGAAAAAATACAGGAGTAGAATTGAAGTCGATACTAATCGTTGACATAGCTCTGCATAAAGATGATATGATGGCGAGTTTTAAAAAAAATAACACGGCTGATGAAACCCCTTTTCTTTACCCTAATCTATTGACTCAAGATAAAGAGGTGCTGGGCTTATGCTCTTCACCAAAGTTTTTTTATGACATGTTTACGAGCACCTGACAACTAACAGTTTAAAAGATAAATGTAGTTTGGTTACAAATATAATATTGGGTAGAAAAAAAATCTTTAAGCCCTGATTTAAATCGTGTACCCTCAGGGGTGTATTCACATTCATATAATATTTGCTTCGGATGGATGAGCAACAACTTGAAGAACAAAAAAACAACAACAGTATTCGTTATGGAACTTTGAGGAATAATGGGTTTTGCATAATATCTATTTCGTAAAATGGTTCCATCCTTCTGAAATTGGTAACATTCATCCACCTTCAACTATATTATCAAGCATCTAATATTTGAAAGAATGTTGATGGGCATTTGGCTATCACAAAAAAAATTGCAGTGTTCTGTTCTGAACTCACCGGCTCAGATGCGACCATGTATGTACTTATGTTGAAAAAAACCATGTTTATTACGAAGTAAACAAAAGTTGCATTTGGGACAACTGTTAGCAATTTTTGGCGAATCAACTTTAAGGGTACTTGATGAGTAGTTGGTAACGGAAGTAGGATTTGGAAGTAGAACAGGAAAATGAGAGAACTTCTTCTCTCGTCATCTATTTCCATTGTGAGTGGCAGATATTAATCACCATGTGTGGTGTGGTGTAATGCTTTTTGCACCTAACTACTTGCTTACTGCTCATTTTGCAAAGACAACAATTTTCACATTGCACCTTTTCTTTTTAGTTCCCCTGCAACACAAGGCAGTCAGCAGTTTCTCAAACAAGTTTCGAGTACTGCACAATTTTGAGACAAACTTGCCAATAAAACTTAGAAAAAAAACTTGATGCTGATTGATTATTGTCTCAAGGGTATAAGATGCAGTTCAACCATTTACTCACACACATCTGCCCGAAGCAGGTGAATATTTATTGTTGTCTAGACGTCAGTTTTTGCACATTTCAAATTATTTGTTGTCTTGTTAGGGTTGCACAATTTCATATGAAGGTTCATTTAAGCATGAACCTAATCGAATGAGCTGGGATGAAAGGCAAAGACCAAATAAGATAATATTTTTGTTTCTCAAATACAGTTCCATGAGATGATGATGAGGAGGGTAAAAATCTAAAGAGAATTCAGAACTTTGGAATGTAAAACCGAACCGATGCCGTTAGCGGTTGTAATTAATCGAGGTTGAACCTAAGATGCGCTTTAGCATGTTCATAAAAAGTTACATCATAATGTTATATTTCATACCAACGATTTAAGTGTTCGGTGTAGCCTGTACCTTTTGATAAAAGATGCAAAATAAAAATGCAAAAGTTTGATTTGGCCTGATCAAATTATTAGTGTAGGAAAAAAGAATGCAACGACACAATAGAAAAAAGAGAAAAAGAAATGAAATGAAAAATGCAAGCAAAAAGTAGTGAGTTAACTTGAACACAATGCATTATATGCATGTCAAACCTCACACTGCATTTTTTGAAACCTTTCATCAATTCTTTGGTTTTACTTGCATACCGCTACTTGTTTCGCCTAGACGCAAAAACAAAACTTATGCAATGCAACGCAACCCAACTCACTGCACAGCAAAAAAAATTAAAGTAGGAGTAATGCCTTCATTCATCTCATCGCATCATCTTCACTCAATAACAATCATGATGATGATGATGATGGTACGAATCCATTACTTTTTTTCCTTTAACTTCACCCTTTGAATGTTATGAACTAGTTGATCAGTGTAATTTTTGTCATCTGAACCTTCACTTGATAGCCATTTATTCTTGATAAATGATGTAATTTATGACAACTATCTTCGCAGTGTGTATGTGTTAAATGTATGCTAATTCAACATTTTAATGTGATGGTTTGTTTCGTATCAGCTAATTTATGCGAGTAGAAAAAAATCAGAGTAAAAATCCAGAATGAGGCTGGCTGAACTCAGTCACACTCTCAAAACATTGATTATGACGACGACCATGATAAATGATTCCGTTCTTGAGTTTGTATGAAATTGAGTAAAGAATTAGGGACAGCTTGCATTTTGTCAATTTTCCATTCAATCATTAAAATTTTTCACCTCCAAAAAAAACTTTTCAACAAAAAATTACTTGCCCCTGAATGGCGAAAGTTACAGTACATACATGTAGCATCATGATGGATATATATGTCCATTAAAAGTTCATTTGGTTTTGTCTTACAATAAGTAAGTAACAAGTTGAAGAAAAGTCGGCAGATAGGTTGGAAATGTATAAAAGGTAAAAAAAAATTGCATGGCACTTCTGACACATCGCTTGCCTTACACAGAAAAAATAGCATATAATGTCACACAGGAGCGATTAAATTGCGATAAGATTTTTATTACTAGTATAGCCTGGCTGCAGTCTTACACGTCTATGCATGGTTGCATATAACGTGATGGGATGCGTTGTGAATACGAGCTCGAATAGGATGGGTGTATCGAGACAAGACGTTAAAACTGGTATTTAATATTTTATTATTAATAATTTATGGTTAGATGCCACCTGACTTTTCACGCCACATGACATTAGTACACAGTACATTGAGACAGTTGATATGGTGTCAAATCACACATTTTATGGAACTATGCATGGATAAGCCACACCATCACCACTGCTAGACTAGGAAATGCAACGTTGCGTAAACCCCCAGCATAAGCCCAGTTAATTACATTGGTTTGCTGCTACGTTTGCTACTGCTACTGATTGAAATTACTGAGAATGATTGATAGTATGTATAAGTAAAGTAGTATAACGTACATGCTATATATAATATTAATCCTATGTATGGCTTGCCTTGCCTGTGATAACCATGTGAGTCGGCAATTTAATGGTGCATTATAATGTGATTAAGGGAATTTAATGAACTGTTCAGGTCAACAGTGAGGAAATCGAAACAGAATGTTTGTTTTGAATTACCATGACGGGCAAAAAATAAAGATACATGAGGTTTATGTATGAAGAAAAAATATGACGTTTTGCAA
The DNA here is from genome assembly GCA_964034955.1 of Orchesella flavescens. NCBI lineage: Eukaryota > Metazoa > Arthropoda > Collembola > Entomobryomorpha > Orchesellidae > Orchesella > Orchesella flavescens. The sequence goes on from OZ035953.1 coordinate 29,688,990, forward strand.
CCTACATTTAAGGTGCCTAAATGGCAGTAAATATATATGTAGCTGGAGCAAATAAAGACTGATACAAACAGTAAAATTATATGATTTTTTTACTAATCACACAAAAGTCATCGACCATCCATGTGATCTAATTGCAAACGAATGTATGTATGTATGTATGCATACTACTCTCCATAAACTGTATATTTTTACTGCAGTTCAATGTTCGCTCCATTGATAGCAAATCAGTCGGTTGAAATCAGTGCACACAACGTGGATATCTATGCAAGTTGTACTTTTTTTCCCACGCCAAATAAATATAAAACTTAAGTAGCAACTAATAGGTAATTACGTTGACGGTAACCTAAGAAAGAATAAGACATTGAGTGAGAGGAGACAATACATACCTTTGCCAAGCTACCGTCGTCATTGTAATCCAATGTGACATTAGTCGGGCTAACGTTGACTTCAAGCGTTGGCTCCGAATGGCCAAGACTTCTTAAAATATTTTGACGAAAATTTATAAGTTGTTGAGATCCGGGGAGTTCGTTTTTCCCAACATCACCTTCCAACATGATGTCAAAAGACTGCTCATCCTCTTGAAACTCTTCAAGATTTCTCATGTTTGGGGCACCTTGATCAGTCATGATGCCCTCGTCATATGCATTCCCAAACTCTTCTCCATAGCTGTGCTTGTACTGAGACGACAGCGATGTTACAGGAGTATCGGATGAGTCCAGCATGTTATAATTGGTTTTTTCTAACTGCTCAACGACATCATCAGTAGCAGGATTTCCATGAGCCGCATTGTGATTCATGCTTGTGATAGCGAGCTCTGAGACCGTTGAGCCAGCCAAGTCTTCTTCCTTCTTCTTCTTCTCATCATTGTCGACCACCTTGGTGGTGGTATACTGAGAAATAGCATCTGTATGGCTACCTGTTGCTTTCGGCAGCATTTTTTCTTTGGTTTCCACAACGGTTTCCAAGTTGTCGTTATGATCATCGTTACTGACTTGTGTGTTTTGCAAGAGATTTCTCCTGTCATAAACTACTACACTATTGCTACTGTACTCATTACTAACACTATTAACACTACTTGACGGGGTAAGATTAGGTGATTGATACCATTTGTCTCTGAACTGCTGTCGATGGGATTTTGCTAGTTCGTCCCTCGTTTCCCTAACTTTGGCTGATGGTCTGCCATGAGACAAAGTGAGAAGGAGAAGGAGAACATAGATAGGGAAAAGATTCAAGTGAATATTCAGATATGATCCCATGACTGAACGAAGTTTCAGGTGCACGCACTGCATTGTTTTTACTTCTTCACGTTTTTATATTTACGTACTAGACTGGCTATATCAGATAAAATTAACAAACAGGATAAGGAGTTCCTGGTTCCGGTACAACTTTACAACTGTCAACAATGTGGAGCAATCGGCGAACAGAACACAATAGAGAAATCCGGCTTTGCACCGTATCAATTTCTGCACCGTTCACCGCAAAAAAAACTTACAATTAAGGTTTCTTTTCTCTCCCTACACTCACTCACTTCGTCTATCCCTGGCTTAGCCAGAGAAGCTTTTTTTTTCTTAGTTAATTATTTTTTCAAACACGAAAATCCTCTAAAATGTACCTTACACTACTTACGGATACGTTGCACTGAATACTTATAAATATGTGAAATATGTTATCTGTTTTCAACAACGGAAATTGTCACTGGAAGAACAATAAACTGAAGTGCTTTCTACAAGCATTGTCACTTTCGTAGCATAAAGGTATTGAGGATTTATGAACCGCAGTGAAAAAATACGGAAGCATAATAGTACTCAAAGTAGTCTGCATATTTGTAATGTTTCTTTTACAAACAAAACAATAATTGGAAAGGAATAAGTTGAAAAAAAAAATATTGTGGGCAAGACAAGACTGCCCTTTTGGTGGCTTATTGGGATGTGAAGTTGTTGGATGTGATAATAAATGTGATGTTATGAAGCAAAACTGACAAGAGTTGTTGGTTTTTTATTCTTCAGCTCTGCTCGCGTCTTTGGATTTATACTTTGTCTCCAATAGGATGCTATTTTATGTTTTTAATCTTTTCACTTGGACGCTCGCAGTGTCACTGAGAAGTGGATCTCAACTTGATCCAGTACTTATATAGTTCTGCTCTTGTCTCACTTTGTTCACACTGTTGCTGTTTACTAGCTATTGCTTCTGTGAATGTTTCTGCTGGTGAGTGAGCTGAGCTCTGATGCTCGTGCATCTTTTTCTACTGAATCCAATGCTTGCTTTCCTCTCGCTGATGCTGACTTACTGATGATCGCGAGCTTACTTTTCTGACTTGTAACTCTTTTCTACCAGTGTGGTGGTGGTGGAACATCATCCTGATCTGAGCATAAGTAAATGCTAGTTAGTGAGCTAAGTTAGTAAGTAGCTTTTTATTTGACTCACTCTTCTGCTTTTGAGCCTCATGCACTTGTAGTCTATGACGAGAAGTGTGTGTAACTGAGCCAAGTACTTGAGCAGCAACGAAAAAACGGCTCTCATGCATGCATGCATCACCATCGTCATCGTCATCATCACATCTTTGCACTTCATAACTATCTCTCCATACTCTAATGTATTAATATTACATTATGGTCAAGAGTATGTACTATTACGTTAATTTTTTTGTTATCTTTTTGCTCACGTTAATAGGCAGAACATTGTTCCGGTTCAAAAATAAAAACAATATCTTTCAGATGAGGTTTTGGTTGCAAATTTTTAAGCACTCTTGAGACGATGAGCTCTGTCCTTTTCATCATATCATTACAAAATAATACGTTGTTTTCCATGAACTTGAACTGAGTCCACATCCTAGATGAGATTACGTAGTAACCATATTTATATGGATCTCTTCCGATTAAAGGGGATTATCCTTCTTTTCCCTACCTCATCTCATTAGTGATGATTATGACGAAACAAATATATACGAGCTGAGAGAGCATTGGCGGTAAATGCAATAATCGCTTTTCTATATTCCCATCATGTCGTCCGCTGGCTGTAATTGTGAATCGCACTTTCGATATAATCATCATAAATCATCCAGAAGCAAAAAAAACATGTGATATTTACAAACATCACAGTTTATTCAATGAATTTGTTGGGGGTACTCGCTAATGCATTGACGATGCGATGCGATGCAATGCCGGCAAGTCAACTCAGACTCATTCGTCACTAATTTGTTTAATTTGATTGATGCGTTTGTTTTGTACACAATACGCACCTACTGCATGATGTTGCAACAACCTTAAATTGCCATAAGCATTATTCCCTGTTAAAAAAAATAACTTTTTTTTATCATCATCTATTCTACAAAGCAAAGAGTTGAGTTGAAGAATGTATGTAAATATTTACCAGTAAACACTCTACCCATTATCAACATCAATTGAAAATCATCCTTCGTTGTTCTTGAAACGTTACAAACGATACCGTAAAAATGTGAGATGCATACACACTTTCAATTATGTAACGTATTTCATCCATATCAGATTGGACACGAACGCATTATGCAAATTTTCACACGAAATCGCCAGTGTGTAAGAAGAAAAGGTGGTAAACTACCGAAGAGGGCACACTATGGCAAAAACAAATTAAGTTGGGATTGATGTGCGAAAGGTTATTTGCGAAAAAAAAATGGCAGCAGATAGTGGTGGTGGTGTAATGACACAGGGAAGTGGAAAAAACAACAGACTACTTTTTATATTTCTGAAGTATGCAGACATGCATTGATGCAAAATATACCGGTCGTTTGGTTTTGCTACATGCAGCTTGGTTCACTATCTTTAAAAAGGAAAGAGCACCGAAAGACAAGTGATTCTCGATAGCTGATAGTCAAGTTGCAGGTTTGAATGTTTAATATGTATTGATAAGGAGAAGAAGTTAAAAAAATATGTGGTACATAACAACACACAAACACACAAGACATTGCATCAAAGTAAAAGTATAAGTTAGGTTGTGGTAGTAAAGTAGTAAGAAAGGAGCATTATAGCATCGGCCAAAATTCATAATAACTAGTAATAGCAGGGCCACTACATCATCAACAAATATACATTAGTTGGGGATACAAGTATAATATACCATATTCATAAGGGTTAGGTGCACTCTTTATCAAATATGTACAGGTAAAATTGCAACTAATTTGGAAATCAAGCTATTGCATCTTTGATTTTTTTCTAGCTTCTCTTCTCCTCTCCTGTCCGATGATATGGAAAGAAGAAGCAGATCAAGTTTTAAATAAGCACGAGGGAATACTATTACACTGCTTTGGGGAGCACGCAGGCACACTGTTTGTTTGCAACTTTTTTGGTAGGGAATGAAAGAGCGAGAGAGAGAGACTAGATGAGAGAAGAAGAGAATGTACAGAAGCAGAAGAGGCAACAAGAGGTAAAGGCTACTACTAGCAAAGCTACTAAAGCAAGTGAGGCAGTCAGTCAGGCAACATTCCACATAATATTATGTACACACAGCCAAGGGAGATAATATCCATCGGCTTGAAAGCAACAGTTAGCAAGTTGTACTTTTGTAGTCATACAGAAGCAGAAGTCAAACACAGTGGTAAACTCGTCGACTCCTCTCTCTCTCTCTCGTCTACAATTTCTACCATGTTCTTTAAAACCAAAGCCGTTTTGAAGCCTTCGTAAAAGCCGTTCTTTTGTAGTGGACAAAACATGCCTACAAGTTTGTGTACGAAAACCAAACCAGGCAGCCGAAATAAGGGGGAAATGAATAGAGAGAGAGAGAGAGAGATAGAAGCGACGATCAAAATTGATGCGAATAATGATGAAGATGGGAAGGACAGAATGAGGAGTAGTGCATATTTTCTTGAATAATTTCAAAAGTATTAGGAACAATAAGACCACAGCCAAAAGGCTTGAATAATAATGATGATGCTCTTTTAAACTGATCATCTTTAAAAGAAAATTTTTGCCCAGTAAAATACACACAGATATAGTCAGTCAGTCAACAGCATTCAAATCACCACACACATCATATCATAATATACATATTTTATAGCTTCATGTGGTGCTAAGCCTGCATTTGTCAAAAAAGCAGTCCACATTCAAACACAACAATCATTATGTTTATGTTACGGAGTTGGGGAGAGCTGATAGTTCATACAAAAATTTCACTTTACCAAGCAGGTTGAGTAAAAATTCAAATGGAGAAAAATGATTGTTTCAGATCCTGATGTTGGACCAAACTGGTAGCGTTTAATAACAATATTATCATTATTGGTAATACTGCCAACAAATACAAGAAAGGACTACCGAGCACCAGCTGCAATAGTACGTACCCAAAAACCCTTTTTAGATTAATTTCATTCGAATTTTCTTTTATCGATTTCTGCGATATACAGCGGCTGACGCTTCAAAAAAACCAACTTTTTCATTAAGCCCAAGTTAAAAATTTATTTCATTTAAGACAACTAACTAGTGCGTGGCTCGGCCCAAACTTACCTATTATTATTTGATAGCGCACCTTCTACCATTACATTTTTATTTGTTCTCATCATCACAACATATCACCAATGAGATTGGAATCTTGATCATGGTTCGTTTCCTTTACCTAGCACCTGAAATGATATACATGCAAGTTTTAGATCATTTCATCACTTTGTTGTAGAAAAAAAACTTGCCTACTTCAGATAACAATCATGTCGATCAAAAATCCTTTTTTTTCGTCACCCTGTCAACCTATCCTTTCCTTATGAACACCCAAAAATTATTATTAAAAACCCCCGAGACACTAATCCAGCACTTTTAAAGTGGTTATAGGTTCAAAATAAGTGAAATGATACTTTCTTTTCATCATTTTTTTGGACGTAAGTGGCATTTTTTACTTGCTCATTGGAATCTGTATGGAATCAGCTATCGGTTTGGGGGATTATGTAAATAATCCCTGTTTTTACGTCCTTTTTAATTCCTTGCAGTCAAGTGATGCATTTTGTTTGGTGAAATACCTGTTTTAGTTATTCAAAGCATTTAAACCGTTTCGTGCTTGCATAATATAATAAAGTTGCAGCGTTGAGTAAAGTTGTTTGTAAATTGCTTTACTACGTCATATATGAGGTACATACGTGAGTTATCGATAGTTTTCTTTCATTAGATATTGAATTTTTTGTTGTCTAGAATTGATATCTAGACACATTCGTATTGCTTCAACTTTGAGTGCCATACCTGTACAGAAACTGGTAGGTAGGAACAGTTAAACAACTTCTGTAGCAATGGGTTTATATATATATATATTGCTTGTATTCATTCAGATTCAGACAGCATTTATAAAATAGTATGACACAAACATGATTCTGCAGGCGTGAGATATTTTTTAGTATTTGATTAGGTTCTTCGCAGTTAATGACCGCATAAGTACAACCATTACGTGAAAATCTTACTTTTACTGTGCTTTACAATGTTTGTATATATATATATCCATATCCAAGCTTGGTATACCTTCTCCTAAATCAGTGCAAAATATGAGCAAAACCTCCAAACCTGTGATGCTAGTGGATTTGGGTAGTATCAAATACACAAAACATATTGCGACATAAGTAGTTATACAGCTTCCGTTCATTGTTTGAATCCTGATCAATATTCCGTAGGTATAATAATATCCATTGTGAATTTTAATGGCGTTGAGCAACGGTAAAATAGTGTGTGGAAAGAGTGAGTCATGAAGTAGTTATTCTAACTTTGTTTTTTGTTGTTATCTGGAACACAATTTAATGTGCCTGACTCTGGATTATTCGTTTTTTTCTCTCGGAATGTTCATTTCCCTCATTAAGCAACAATTGAACCCCCAGCGTCAAAAACGAGACGTTGAGAATATATGCATGCGAAAGCTGAAGATAGTAGCGAAATGATTTTGGAACCGACGGGCCTCCAAGTAATAAAATAACGAGAGGATTAACTTCAATTGGATTTTTCGAACTAATAATACGTGATTTTTTTCAGTTCATTTCTACTCTGTAAATAATAATAATAATGTTTGTTTTTTCGTTTGTGTTATTTTGACATCTGTATAAATAGGATTATATATTATTTTGATTTTTTTTCAGCTTATATTTACGATGAGCATCGTTGTGATGGTTATGGCAATTACTGTCGCCTCTAAGACGAACAGAAACACATCATTCATTATAACTGAAAAACCATTACTTCAATTTGTCTGGAAGGAAATGTTTGTCAATTCGTCATTGAAGTAATGAGGTCTAATAGTTATTACATTACGTTTTATGAGTACGTCTACGATTCCAGTCAAAATTATCTGGAATGTTATTTGCAAACTTTGGGTTTTTAGCTCATTACGGTGCCAGAGTGCCGGCAGCTCTGGAAAACTGCTAACGCTAACTGTTCTCTTGTGAAAAGCGGGGCAAAGGCCTCCAAGTAGGAAAATCTGTTCCAAGTACATCTACATAAATAGCATTTCTCCCATACCCAATCCTTAAAATCAAAAGCACATTGAATATGTTGCGTTTGTTCCCTGAGAAGCTTAATTTTATTTGATGTGATGACAGAAAGAGGTAAAACATATCCTCCACAGGGAACACTAATTGGAGAAGATGAATGTAATAAAAATTCAAATGTTGTGCAATATATCAAAATAAAGATGTTGCCAGTACTCACAAGCTGACAGAAAAAAAAATTGATACACAAAATATACACTCATACATATATGCATATACTTAAGCTCTTTTCAAGAGCGTTAGAAGAAGATGATGGTATAAGAAGACTTTGTCGTTTCAGTTCTGCTGCCTTCCTTCATGATCCGCTCTCTCTCTCTTTGAGCTTCTTCTGACTGATTTGCTGAGTTGGTGCTACCGTTGTGCATTTGGAAATATTGAATAATTGAAGGTTGTGCTCACAGTTCAGAGGTCTCCATATTATGTATTTGCCCATTATGTTTGACGCCTTATTGTCAGTCACACTTACCCAAGATTGAAGTGTAACAACAACAACAATCGGCTTTGCTAGAAGCGGCTTCTCCCTATGTATGAAGAATGACATGTAAATAAGCTAACTGTGTTTGCTCAAGATAACATCAATTTAATTAGCTCCAATATCTCAACCCAGCCATTCAATAGACTCATATTTTATCCCTATACATGTATTATAATATGTATGTTTAGATGAGAAAATAACGTTGTTGAATTTTTTATGAACACGTACATACATACATACATAGTGCTGTAACGAATATTATTATTATTTTTGTATGCCTATGTATTACCACTTTAAAATCCATTACATCATCAAATCATTCCATATGTATTATATTCATAAGAGTTTTCTAAGGAGGATTAGTTATACAGTATAAAATGGCATCATCATAGAGCAAAAGTCTGTCTATCTGGAAAAGACGGCGGCTCAAAAGTATGTTAATATGTAATATTATTACTTTCCATAATACATATTTTTAATGCTTTTCTATAAGACCATTTAATACCTCTTCTTTCGAGGGCAACGTTCTTATAATTTGGGTACTTAAAACATAATAGATCTGATTGTCATGATCGAAAATCTCATTAGTCCTGTTTGTGGAATTTTCTTCTCAACAATTCTCTGAACATTCTCGATCCTTTTCCATTGAACTTACAAGCATTTTAATTTTTTAAACGGTATGGAGAAAATGAAATAGGAAAACGCGTGGAGTATCTTTCCACTCACTCTCCTAAGAAAAATCTTTCCCATGAGGAGAACGGAAGAAAAAAGGAAAAGAGAAGCCTCTTTTTTTGCCAATTTTGGCAAGCAGGAAGGTTTGATATAACACAAGGATTCTCTTGAAAAGTAGTAAGTAGAAGATAAAGCCGCTTTCCCTTCCTTTGCTTTTTGAACTAAATAGAGAGATATATATTCAAATAATGGCAAGCATTCTCCTAATATCATTATAGGGATCTGCTCGGTGATCTTTTTACAAGAAAACACAAATAATGCATCCTTAAGTTCTACCTAATAGGAATAGGACCGATAGGTAAAAAACAAGGTAAGCTCTCAAGTGTGTGCTACTGTTTCCTGGAAGGAGCTCCATTACCCAACATTATATGTATCTTTGAGGGACAGGAAACATCCGTCAGTCCCAAAACTCAGTGAGTATGTACGCTCTCAATCGGTTTGCTACTGTGTGCTGTAGAACTTAATTACAGAAATTGAGGTTTCCTGGAAGAGTGAGCAGGGTAATACATTAGCATGTCTTCATTCATATCCAAATTCCAGAAAAAGTGAAATATAATTCCTTTAATGCCTTCCAAACGCATGTTCCCATCTCAAGTGTAGAACATCAGTGTATGTAGCATTTGCACATGAAAATAAAAAAAATAACATTTTTTTATGTGAGAGTGTACTAAACGTGTGTGCTTTACTGCTTATGCTTCAACTATTTCCGAGATGCATGCAACACTGTTCACTCATGATTAACAATTTTTTTTCAGTAGCTAGAACTAGCTGCGTGCCTTGTAGAAAATAGTTAGAAATGAGGATGATCCAAGTGGCAGTATTTGCACCTGCCTGGTTTCTAACTCATGACCACTAACCAAGTTCAGCTTTGTGGAACATTGATATTAAAGTTCTTGTGAAAAACGGAAGATGTATGCATACATATAGTGCATCTGAGCACATTCTCATTTTCATGTTTGTTTGGATTTATTGTCACTTTTTACCCTCATCTCGTACTCAGTAACACCTTCATGGTTGGCCTCTTCAGCATAAAAAAAAGAACTGCTGCTCCTAGAATCCATTATTCCATCTTGATCGTAAAAACTACGGAATTCGTACTTGTATCTCTTATGATTTTTACTATCTAATCAAATAAACAACAGTTCATTTGCAGTTGCATGCATACATATATGATGGCTTGAGAGGGAGCCTTCTGTAATAAAAATGCATAACTTTGAGCGTGGCTCAGAAAGAGAGAGAGTTTATACAGGAGATGAGAACGGTTGCATTGCCATCATCATTGCAATATCGTCATATCACTAATAACATGCTTTTTTTCCCTTATCGACAAACTTACATACAAAAACCATTCCCTATAATATATACATGTCTCAAATGTTGGCATAGGGAGTGAGAGAGCCATAGCAAAAAAGCAAACCATGCTCTAGAATTCAGGAACGTGTGACGGACAGGGTTTTTCTAATACCACATTTTGATGCCTTACTAGGATTTAGGTAGTAGCTCAACGCTCTGCATTTTCTAGTGTGATATCCGTGTATGATACCTATCTACTACTACTATCCTTGACAATGAGTAAGTAAGTAAGTGCTCATTCATGCAATTCATACTGCATGACTTTATTCACAACAAAAATATGAGTGTTAAATATTGTGGATGTACTGATCACATATATACTATACTATACTATACTGTGTCTGTGATGTGATGCTTCATCGTATCATATCATAAACTCTACCACCAGCTATGCAGCATGCTTTTGAAGTTCAGAGAAGAAGCGTGTGCCAAACCTTCATAAGTAGGGTAATGAATTCATTCTTGAATGAAATTTAACTTGATACTCTGCATTACTCACTAACTTTATTGCAAAAAAAAGAATTACGTATGTCTGTATGTCTGTTTCATTTGCATCATTACATTCCATTATGATCATTTTAGAGGAATTCTTTGGAATTTCATAGAAATAGCGTGTAAATTATTAGTAACAAAAATTGTGTGATATGATCAGGATGATGACCGACGGCTGTTGGATACTGGATGGTTATTAATTCCGTTGAACTATTACTTTTGGTAAAGATATGGAATGAATGCTACGGTATTTATATTTATGGGTCAATATGAGAAACTGGAAAGAGAACAAGTACATATACTTGGAAATTTGTTGGTGTAAAATTTGAGCCAAAAAGATTAATTTGGTTGGCAACTGATCAGCCGACTGACAATGACTTGAGAACTTTCATGGTACGGTTAGATTTGCGCTTCTTACGTGAAACATGCATCCTTGCTGATACGGTTAAACAACTACGTGATGACGATGATGAGTCAGAAAAAAAAGTGCAGGTAATCACCAGACATTTGTTTTATCCAGGATGCCTACTCGTTTACCTGTTCACTTGAAATACCAGGCTTGGGTTACGTTTCAAGAAAAGATGGTTTGATACTGATGATAAACATTGAGATGTAAGTAAGTATATACAACATTCATACGTAGACTCCATGCGTAATCAAATATATGAATTCAGGATATTCTTATAACCCGGAACTTCCTTGCCGGATCCTTACTATGCAGTACTAACAGTATTAAGATCATTCATACTTTGATGGAGTTTTTAAAGATGTACAAACGTGTTTTACATGTGCGGTGGTTGCAAATGCATACCACTTCGTGTGCAAAACCCTACAGGCTTGAAATGGTTGACTGATTTTATGATGCTAAAATAAAAAAAAGTTGCTGCTTATCATTGGAACGAATGGTATGTATGCACATATACTTACATGCATGTTGCGTGCGTAACTGCTCCAGTTCTTGTTCTCATCTCTCTGGGATTATCTCTCTCACCTGAACCATAATGATATATATAGTTTTAATAGCCTCGTATTTATAATTACTCTGACAATTTAAAACAAACCTTCTCCACTCGTCAATATTTACCCAACGATGCGTTATTTTAATTTTAACGCATAAAGTAAAGAAAATTCTGTGAAATTTGGGGGTAAAAGATACACTTTTATTTCTCTATATACGGATGGAGACGCACATATATTTCATGTGTGGTAGCTACATAGGGAGAGGATGCCGATTCGATGCCGAGGCCCAAATTTTTTATCTATGGCGTCATACTCATCTCACATACTCATAATCATTTTTTATGTTTTCAGTCTGTTGACATAATTGTGTATAATCTATGCACAGATCTCCGCCATGCGAGTTGAAACATGTCATCTTGTTATTATTTAGAACTTCATCATACTCATCATCATCATCATCATTCACGAATTTCGATTGCTCATCTCATCTCTTTTTTGGTTTGCCTAAGCATATATGAGCCTACCTATTTTCTGCGAATGGACTGTATTGCAAGGCCAATGACAATGGACTGACGGACGCATGTTGCAAATAGCCATAAAGATTTGCTGTCTGGCCGACTCACAAAGGTTCATTAATCTCTCTCTCTCTCTTTCTATCTCATTTCATATTTTTATATCAATTATTTGCGCATGACTCACAAATAGATTATCATGTTTTACTACGGCATCCTATGATTTCAAAAAAATGGATAAGGAAATCTGACAAACTCAAACAAACCTCCACCTACACTCATTCTTTTCAAAATGCTACTGCGGAATTTTTATGTCTTATGATGATGATATGTTTATACTTGGAGCTTGTCTATTCTTTCATTTCCAAAACGTCATGTGTGTGAGTGTGTACATTTTTAGAACAACTACGGAGAATTTTACCATTTTCTTAATATAAAGGAAAAGGGCAACCTTTATTTTTGGATTCATATTTTGCTTATGAAAATAGATTTTCATTCAGTAGTTTGAGTTTCACATATTTTGTGGGCTGGGATGCATACATATTGTGGGAGAAAATACTATGGACTACCTGAATTTCAAAATAGATATGTGTTCATCAGGCCGATCATGTGGTACAAGAAAATGCCAGAAGCCAAACAAATATATGGACGTAGTTTAATGTTGCGAAATCGGCATTTTTTTTGTAAAAAGGAACTTCTTCACCAACATCACCACCAGCAGACAGTGATCGGTCAGTGGTGACGGTATGACGAGTACATACAAGAGCAAGCCGTTGGCGTACAATATGTGCAAGGACATTTTTGTGTAGTTAAATCATCTGGACAGCATACGCATCTTCTATTACTTTTACTCCAACTGCAAAATTTATCAACTAAAAATGAATTCTGTAGAGAGAGAGAGGAGAGAAATAGTTAACCTTGTTTGCAGCATGACTTTGGATTTCGGTAACAAAAACGTTCACATGTACATATATGTACTTGCCCCTTTTTAAAAAAAATGTACACACACATGATCTCACATGCTAAATACGCACTCTGACACACATAGTATTAGATCATATGTTACATGCATAGATAATGCTTACATGCATACTGATATGATAGCGTTGAATGAATAGCTGGACTGGAATTTGTGATTAAATAATCATCCTCGGTCGGTCATTCATCAATTTCGGATCAATTACACGGAAATAGTAAATGAACTTGTAAGCTACTTGTTTGGCTCCGTTCTTTTCACGCTCTTTTGTACAAATTGTCTAAACAACGGCGAACAGGTACATTTAAAAGGAATCGTGCAGCAAGTCGTTAAGCTAACGAGCAGCACGTAAATGCACAGTGTGTTGTACATTCATGAAAAAATATGCTTTGGATCATTGGACAAGGCTTTTGTGCGTTAACCCCTTGTTAAATATCTAATCCTAATTTTCTTGACGGTTAAGGGTTAGAATTTACCCGTTCTTGCGGTCCAAAATGTCGTGACCATTTGATTTTTTTTTCAATTACCAAACTAATCTCGGAAGTAGGAATAAGAATGCAAAGAATCTTCAATTCAAAGAAAGTAATCACAATATTTATTACGTTAACAGGAATTGCGTCGAAAATTTTAAAGCATGTGTCCGTTTTTCATTAGTATCAGTGAAGCATTCTTTATCTTGTGAAACGAGATTGATCTTATTTGTCGACGTCATAGCAGCCATAGATTTCTCCACCTTATTCCTGACCAGCAGTTACAATCAAAGTTGTCGTGATCATTTAGGTTTTAGTTTGCAACCCACTACAATAAGTTGACTGATTTGAGCAAGGACAGGTCGTACTGATTACTTCAATTCGGTTGAGACATCACAAAACCAATGTCTACAAAGCTATTGTGTTTTGTGGAAAAGAAGAAAAAAATGACTTTCATTCTTTTCAAGATAAAGATCCTTCATTTGCTTAGACATATTATTCCGTAAACAATTTGCGTCATCAGGTAATGGTAAAAGGAACCTGAGGAAAGTAAGTTATGTTATTTTACAAAGTTATGAAGAAACGAGGAAAAACTGAATAAGTAAGGTACAGGGATTTGGTCTGGTTGGGAGCAATAGCAATGTTGCATTATGTTTAACAGTACACACATATACATACACGGATGAAACCAAATGGGGAAAATTATAGAACAACCATCGTCTCTATCTATCTCCCAAAATTCGGTATAAGTGAGCAGCAAAGAATGTAAGAAATAGTTCTGCTTGCGCAATGAAGCCATGAGCCATTTTTCAGGAAAGTCTGCTATCTTAAAATATTGCGTGGGAAAAGCCTACACATTTTTCGGGCATAATTGAAGGAAACTACTTGGTTCGTGTGGGCAGCTTACAACCTACGATACCGTAAACAATAAAGTTATTTCAACAAATAATACGGTGATGTGTTGCTTATTTTCCAGAAGGATATAATCCAATAAACATGTGGTATTTAGGAATATATATGATTCTTAGGTAGAGTTGTTTGACATAAAAGCATCATCCAACTTTTGATCTCTCTCTTCCCCTGTTCCGAGTAATGTAATTGTTCATATTTGTCAACAACATCATTACATTACTACAGTTTCCTTCAACAACAAAATCTCTTTTCTGTCTCGATATGTAGACATCTTATGTTGAGGAAATGTTGTATAACCAATGTTTAACAATGCGGAGAAAGTTATTATCAGTTTGACCTTTTTACCTGTTGTATTATTTAATTCCTGCCTAAATTAAATTTGAATGAATGGGTCCCACACAATCGTTCAGTTGGAGTGAATGTGAATGCCCACAAAAGCTTGGGCAAGTAATGAAACCAAGCCTGCATTATTAATACAAAATGCTGGCAGCATTATATCAGCATCACTATTTCTCAGATATCCCAAAAGAAATCGTATTAGAGAGCTTATTTGTTGATACAGCTTAGCATAAATGACTAGGAAACGGTGATGTACGAAATCACCGAACTTGTTTTGCTTGTTTTGTCAACTCCCATATTATTATAAAAAAAAATCTGGAAGAAGGAGAATATACCGCAGACCAACCTAAAAGACATATGGATTTGTGAACTCTTTCGTCTTTTTCTAAGCACCAATCTGTCACAGAGACTAAATCCGAGCGGATCTTCTTAGCCCTGTTATTCTCATCACAAAACTCTTTTCTCATGAGTGGTAGTGTTAGCCAATTGATTTTGAGCTAGAAAATGTGGAGTTAAATATGGAAAAAACTAGTCAGCAAAAAGCCAGTTTTCAATTACCATCAAATCACCTGTAGACATCTCATTAAAATACTTATTAATTTATCATTTTGACCATTAAGAGCCGGTCAACTATGAGTATGTGTGTACGATTCTTGTTAAGAGATTTCCGAATCGAGATAAATAAAATGAAAGCCATTTGTTGTTTTGAAATATTCTCAGAAACTCGTAAAACTAGTCGTTTTACAAGTCAAAAGTGACAACTTATACCTAAAGAGTCCCCAATGCAATAAGAGGATTAGTATTTTGCAAACAAGTACAAGGAACCAAACCGCGCAAAAAAAATATTACATTTTGATCAATACACCTCTGTGCTGAGAGTTGGGTGCAAAAATTCATTGTTTTCCAGCTAGCCGGTTGACAAAGTAGGAGTTGTTTAGTGAAGGGAAAACTCTGATTAACAAGGGAAATTAGCTTGATTTTATCTGCATTAATGAATTCCTAAAAGTCGTTGTTGAACCGAGGAAAAAAGTAAACATCGACAGTTGTCACAGTAATTATGTAAAAGGAGCCGTTATTATGACCGCCTTGCTTGTTAAAAAAGACTGCAAAAATACCCAAACTAACAAGCAAAAAGCTTTCACTTTCGTGGGCTATCTGATTTCCACTTTTACGGTGATTAATGCACCAAGCACTAGCCTCAAACACCCACTGACCGTCAAAAAATTCGAATTTAATTTGTTTGTCTCTCATTATATACCATTAATAATGGTTAATGACTTCCTCAGAATATAGGTAGCTGGAGGATTTATTTGGACAAAGTTAAAGTTTAAAATACTATTAATGAGTAACGTTGAAATGTTATCAGTTTCTCACCCACCTATCATCGTCCCACACAAATAAAACCTGTAAAATCCCGTTTAGTTGGTGTACGTTATTTCTGCAAAAGAAACTGCAAGAACAGAAGCAACTATCAAGTATGTCTGGATAAAAGGCGAAATCAAAGAAACATTATATATTACATCTCGTTGCCTAAATGATCCTTGTACCTAATACCTACCAACACCGTACCTATTTGGTATAATCTGCTCGATTGAAGCAACGTCGTGAAATCTGAATGAGCATGAACTTTACTCACTTATGTTCTTTGCGGCTTGGTGAGATGCAAACCCAATGCTAGTTTAATACACTCTTTCAATGAAACAATCAACCGCATTTAGGAGCTCATGATGGGAGTAAGTGGAGACGAGAGTCAGTATAGGCGCCGATATTTTATCTCACTCTTGTTTGTAATTGCAATTGCCCACGCCTAGTAATCGTTACTCAGATTATGAACTTACTAAATGAACCTCTACGGCTGACTTTTATGTAGCCACCACATTCCGCTTTTTTGGTTTAACTAGATCATTGATTAAGATTATTGGCATACAAGTTTTAGGCATCGCATGTTTCATGACTTGTCAATGAGGCAGGAATACATTCAATTAAATCGTGCTTAAATCACGCTTGAAGGCGTAATTTATTAATAATCTCTCACGTTTTTATTTTCTTTAGTGTAGTAAGTATGCATATAATCATGGAGATTCATTCTTCAAAAATAAGGAGATGAGTAATTTACTTCATATCTTTATACACATTGATTTGATACCAGCCTTGGACCTGCCATGGCACTCATGTATTAACCAAGTTGGGTATAAAAGCTAGCGATTAAGTTGTATAATATGCTGCATTCCATGGCTGTACTTGGCATCAACACACTCTACCCTTTCAAACAATGTGTATATGTGTGCCGCCGACAAATAATTTTGGCTATCAGCAGTCGATAGCAATAAAATTTAAAAAAAAAATATTAAATGGGCAGTTGTAAAGGTGTATACCTCAGTAATAAGATTAAATACTCTGTTTTTTATTTAAAAGGCAATGTATATATGTCATATTTTGCGAAATTGTTTATATAAACTGGAAGATGCACTTTGTAGCTGTTAATGTACTTATAACGGACGACTTGATGAAATTTTATTAAAACCCACGGGTTTCTCGAATTCTGCAAGCTTTTTAAGGCTTGGGGTGTCTTGATAAAGCGATAAATGAACAGGAAAGGTGTAAGAAAGTGCATGTAATTAAACAAATTGAAAAAAAATGTTTGGTTTACGTCAATGCATGTACTTGTAAATGAATAATATAATATATATTCATGTATCTATTGCATTCTGCTTGCAGCAAAAATAACGATATGCAAAGGTTGTACAACTGTTACATGCATTTTGCACTGCACTACTTAAACAGTTATTTCTTTGAAGGTCATCGCTGAAAGTAAAATGTGCAACAATTGCAAAAAGGAATTAAAATTCCGAATCTGAGACTCAGTAGCCGTTGTGGCAACTTTGATAAAACCTCCTCATGTTATACCGAAAGCAGCTCCGTTTTTATTTGGTGTCTAGTGTCTCATTTCACTCAAAATGTCCACTGGCTACTAAGAAGGTTAGCAAGACAGACAGAATAATTTAATTGAAATGTTTCATTTCGTACCGGCTCACCAAAAGCATTGCCACATGGGGTGAGAGATTCTAGCAAGATATCACACTTCCCTAAAAAACCAGAAAATAAATAACAAATATCTACATTTTATCTAACAAAGATTGCCAGGAAAAAATGACTTCGGCGGACACATGCGGCATGATAATAAACGGTTTATTTATGCGTGCTTGAGGCAAACCGTTTGCGTGAGTCTTTGTAGCTTTGTATTTTGCTGGCTTTGGAGCAATCAAAACTCACACTACCCAATTGTTTGAATGAATTATATTCTTGGGGGCATATATTCCGTCAAAAAATTGGGAATGGCTTTATGAGACATGCAGCAAATTGACATATGATTTAATTTGACATGTTTATTTGTACATTATCTACACTTATGTTGGAAAAATGCTTTTCTACGCACTCAACTAATAAAGATGAGCATACGTTTAACACATTCAATTGCAAATATGTGGAAAAAATGTACGCTTATAATGTTAACCTGTCGTCGGAACCCTACGTAATGAAAATTTACGCTTGTCGATTTTGCATAGGAAACTCCACTCATTTTTCTACAAGAATTGGGGACTGATATGACAGGAGGAAGAAGTAGAGTAGTAAAGCCTTCACTACATAAATGAACTTCAGGCCCAGGCAATAATACTACTTTATTGAACTTCCTGAAAGTAAAAAAAAATATATATATAATGAATGGATGGATGGATGTCGTTTTTAAAAAATATCTATCTCAACTCGCAATCACTGCATGAAGATTGCAGACCGAGTGAGACTGGTCGATAATAGTGACAAGGAGAACTCGTAAATTTATTTCTTTCGTGAAGAAAGGCTATCTGCAGAATTTGACTTGCTCGGTCGTCTACCACAACACAATACAATACTCAGGAAAACCTATTGTCACTCTGACTTATTATCACATTTACCAAAACAAATTCACAATGGACAAGACAAGTCCATAATTTACCTTAGAATGTAAGAACTGTAACACCAAAACATGAACAGATAGCATAGCAAATAAAAGCGGCGTCGACGGGCCATGCAACTAATGTGCATTCTGCATCAGCTAATAATCAAGGATGATAGTATTTAGGTAGTATGAAGTACATGATATATTTTGTTGTCACTCGGTTTCTGTTCTAAATGCATTGATTATGAGTTGAAGATCTTGAGGAGTTCAAGTTCACGCTACGCACAGTAGCAAGTTCCCCCTTTGAGTCGTCTGTATGAGGATCATCCACAATAATCCACATGCTCACAACAGGATTTGTAGACCAACAGTTAACACGCAGGAGAGAGAGAGAAACACAGTGCACAATATTAAAAACAAAGACGTCATTCAATACAATTAATTACTTTGCAAAAGTTGTCCATTCGAGTCACTTCCATCCAGAATAACTGGCCAATAAATTATTTTTTTAATGGAAAAGAACACAAAAAAAACACTGGAATAATAAAGTTGCTCATTATACAGATTTTAGCGCGACTACTACATTTTCATCAGTTTGCTGGGGGTTGCATCTCATATTATTATGTTTCATTATCTTCTTTCTTGTAGCATTTGGATAAGAAGAGGTGGATGATAATGATGACTTATGTAATGATGCAGACACACCGTATTACCTTTGTGTATAATATGTTCGAAATCTTTACCCGTACATGTGTACAAGTACTACTGTCATAGTCATAAACAGAGTTGAAAGATAAAATATGTACATACACAATTTATAATGAGACAACTTCTGTAGCTGAATGAAGCAAAGAGCTATGATACTCTAACTCCATGTTAACAACAGGGGAAAAAGTGATACGCAGCATAAATATAAAAAATATTGTAATGTTCTGCATTAAGGACTCCAACCTGTAAGTAAAGATGTGTTCCTGTAATTTAAGAAGACCTATTGGGAAAGTTAAAAGTCATCATCAGTATGGTGTAGTTGGGGAGCTGAAGCAGACAGACACGAGTGCGAAGGCCAGAGTGCCATGCAAGTGAAATGGAAACTCGCTCGTATCCTCAATCCTCGTATCCTTATTGTCAGTTTCATTTCAGAAAAAAAACTTTATGCTACAAACAATTAAAGTTTGGCGAATTAGAGTGTTTTTTCATGATTGAAACTGATTTTTAGCATATGTTGCATGTATATATTTTTGTATCGCTTTTATGCTCTTATACATGATGACATAGATGATATATATGGATAAATAGAGTGTTAATGACTTGAGCGTATATTATTTTTAATTCATTCAAAATCTGATGACTTCATATTATTTGTCGCCGACGACAAAAATAGTGGCTCGCTTTTATTACTCTAATTACAATTCATGTACATGCAGTTTAATAAATTCTTATATCGCTGTGCATTAGCAGCCACGGAGCCTTTAAATGTCAAAGCTAAGACTCAGTCAATGCATTCACCACTTTTACATTTTCCTTTGCCATAATAACCACATGGAATGTTTTCACCGGGTGCAAAGGGCGGCTCAAAAATAATTTTTTTGCTAGTTGAAGTAGTTATTTTGCATGAGAGCTGCTTGCACAAGTAGGATGGAGATTTACTGGGATTCACAATGGCTTTTCCAACTTCGTTGTAATGGATTGAAGCAAAGTATACACATAACTCGGTCATGTTATAGCGATCCCCTGGAAATTCTGTGTATTGATTGGGTAGAATAGCTGGCTTGTTTTTTATTTTTGCTAAACACTTGGATTTGCTTGATAACAAAAATTCTTTCATGGTTTCTAGAGAACACTTTGAAAACTGGAACATGTTATCGGTACGCAATGTATTTGGACTCATTAGGTAGCCTTCCGCAGCAGAACAATATTTCTTTTTGGAATCATGTTTTACTCCGAAATTATGTGCAAATTCGTGAACAGCGGGATAAACTCCAAGAAAGTGACCTCCGACATCTTCAACAACTGAGAATGCTTCATATTTCTCATCATCGGATTTTGTACACATTCCAAGTAAGTAGGCTACGCCAAGAACATCAGGTTCAAACATGTCATTTACTTTTCTGTACAAATCTCTACCAGTCAGTAAAATGGTGTGATCGTGTTTGTCATATTTCCCATTTGTCTTTTTCCCATAGTTTCTTATCCTTCTAAGAACCAACTCTATGTCAATAACTTCATCGCCGTTAAAAGGTTGGGATTTAAAAATTTTCTCTTCAACGGATTTACTTAACATGCTAAAGTCGGAGACCTGAAACTCTACAGTAGGAAAACTTTCATCACCACCATAGCTATTAGCGTAAATGTGATTAACAGTGTGAAAGAAAATCCCAAAATATGTGGTTACGTTCATCCCTGAATTTTTTATGGCCTCAGCAAGTACAGAGTCAAAAATTACTTGGGTTTCCACGACAAAATAATTCACTCCAGGGACTTTCTCCGCAGTTTTCACTTTCCCGTTTTTCTTTGTGTTTGCTAATTTCGGCTCGTGGGTGAAAGATGATCTCAGTATATCGCCTACAGAAGCTTTGTCTAATGCTTCTGAGGAAACAACCTCCGTCGCAAACTGAGCAGTTGATCTAGAAAATTAATTATTTTTAGGTGTTCATAATTCTACGATTTGTTTTTCCAATCCTAGATATTATACTTACAGCAGAAGGTGTCCAAGAAAAGACATGATGATGAGATGAAACTTGTTTACCACTAACATATTTCCGGCTTCCGCAAACGACATTTGTGAAAGCTTTCATAGGAAAGTGAGCGTGGGCCTCATAGAACTGGATCATATTTATATCAAATGGAGAAGCCTTACAAATCTAGTCACAGTGAAAGACTGCCTACTCATTCAGGTAAACTGTTGATTTCTAGTGTCCTTAAGCTAGATTATTTTTGGAAATCCCAGTACCAGCTAGGTTCATGAAAGGTTGTACAAGCATCTCGCAAAGTAAATGAAAGGTAGATTTGTTTGCAACGCATGGAAATTTATCAATAATTTATTTTATTGGGGAGCTTACAAAAATACAATCACAATGTTTGTTACTACAACCTTCAGATTGGGTCACAGAATTCCCCATCCAACATTCTCTTACTCTGCTGATTTATTTTGGCAGCTTTTTAGTTTCTGCCCATGAAAGTTTATTATTTTTCGATGAGTATTTAATTGGATTTTTTTGTCAAAGCATATCTGCTGTAAGTTTTTACCTAGTGTATGGAAATCAGGCCCATTTATTCTTTTTAATATGAGAAAACTCCAATGATGTTGTTGTTGAAATTTGAACATGTCATTTCTACAATTTGTTACAAGGTTGTCATAAAACCAAAAAAAAACAACATCAAATTACACAAATGTAAGATGTATCATTTCTACGTTGAACACTTTACATGACTCCGACTGTTTGTTTGTACGTCAACTGTCGTAAAACGTCAAACTTTTTGATGGATTGTGTTGCCATTATTTATGTGTAATTTCAGTACATATACTACTTATATATATTACTTTTAAATTGACTAAAGTCTGTACTTGCTGAAAAGATTTGATACTAATGCAGTGCGTTTTACATATACTTTTAGTAATGATTTCTATTGAAGGAATTTTATCGGGCTCTGTTTCAAATCTTTGAGTAAAAAACCAACGTAGGTATCAAGTAATGCAGGCCACAACGACAAAGATCCATAAAAACATTAAATGATTGTCATTTGAATGTTGTTTTTGAAAAAGAATATCCTTGGACTTAAATTACCTTGTTTCAGAAACACGTGCTTAATTAACTTGAATGACGTTCGAAAAAACTTTTACAAAGGTAAAGTTTCTAGTTTAAGGATGTTTCATATGAAATTAGGTATGGTTTTAAGGATTTTGATATCCATTCATATGAAAAGTTTTTGTAATGACGTATCAGCGCAAATTGAAATTCGTTTGAGCTTGAGAATGACGCAAAGAGATCGACAGAAACTTGCACAGATATTCTCCTTAAGAACCTTATGAAAATTAATTATATTTGGGGGAAACTCGGATTCTGAAAATTAGGTTTAGTTTCCTAACATTTAGTGTTTCAAAAGATGTCAAGGAAAGGTAAATTTTCCCTTGAATTTGTAAAATAATACAGAAGCCATTAAAATGTAGCTGAAAATATTAAACGCACATTTAAATGGAAAATATCTCGTTAATAACCAAAACCGGAGGCTCAAATTCGTCCAATGTCACGTTGAATGAATTTGTATATCCACGTGAAACAGCGTCAATGCGCAAAATGCTTATTCAACCCCACTAGCAACTTGCCGTTCACTGGCTTCTCACTAACAAAATTCTGAATTTTGTGGAGGCTAAAACAAAAGCTTCATAGGTTTTAATGCTAATAAAATAAAAGTTAGTGCGAATCCTCCATTATCTCTGCCTACGTAATTCAACAGAATTTAACATTTTGTTCACCAGTAATTATCTGAATTATCAGTAGCCAATTAGTTATAGGATAAATCGGCTTTGTAAAAGTTGCGTAGGATGCGTTTCCTGTTGGACGAGCATTACTTTTCATTCAAAGTGAAAAAATTGAAGGGGTTCATTATTTTCACATCCACTACACAAGAAGCTACAAACTAAATTAAGTTATGCGATTGTTTGTTTAATAAACTGATGATTATTTACATATTTGTATCATTAACGAACCCAAGATAATAATTGTTCACTACAAATACGTAAAAGCACATCATGCTTATATCTGCAATTGTAAAATTTTAAATTATTATAGAAATTTAAGCTGTCATTCTTCAAACAATTATTTTACCTCGTTCCATGTTGCAAACCAAAAAAATTTATTTTGATTGGACATGAGTTTGGATTGGATTTATGTTGCAGAATTGCAACTGGATATTGGGACTGCAAATCATTTTTCATTCACGTCATAAGTTGATGGGGGTAATTGTGATATTTTTATTGAGATTTTGCATGCTACCACGCAATTTGTAAGAGGCCCTACGCTGCTTCCGTACATCAATAAGACAAAAAATGCCAGCAGGGGATTCACGGCAAGCAAACTGCAGTTTGAGCCATGCCTTAATTATTTCTTGTTTTTTGAAAAGATCGTTCTAACAAAGGTTTAAAGATATCAAATGCCATCTTGACGGATAATATATCACAAACAAACTTAACGAGAAACAAATCTCTTTTTTAATTGCAGTTTCATACAATTTGTAGAATTGCAAATATGATCCGCATGTTTTTGCAACTTTTCTTGAGAAACCGAATAATGATTTCACATGAAAGAAAATGATACTATAGGAATCACACGCCGCATAAAAAATTAATACTCTGCATTATCTCGCACTTATTTCCTAGCATTAGGATCAAATCAAAAAACTAATAATTGAAAAAGCATTACGACATCAAGTTCACGCACGTGCCATATCTGCCAAAAGAGACATGATAAAGGTGGCGGTAACATATTTTCTGTCACCGCCAGGCACACAACATGATATCAAAAATACACATTCACAAATTTATTTTTGGACCATAAAATCATCTCACACATGTGTAAAAAAATATTTTGCTACAATCAACACTTGTATCACGAAACTATATTGGCAAATATATAAGTATATACTCATGTTTGTATGTATGTACATCGGCCTTTCTTTCTTACATTCCCAATGTCCTACCAGAGAGAAAGTGTTTACTAGCTTGTAAATATAGAGTCAAGGGAGTATTTTTAAATGTTATATGGAGTATTAATATCAAAGCGGTATTCCCACATATGAATGAATACGAATGCGCTACTCAAACTACCGTGACGGACTGAGAACATAGTTTAGTAAACACATCGACGAAATCCATAAATTATGTCGCGTTATGCTATATGCCTCATTATTTTTTAGAATGCTCAAACATATACCCTCATAAACTTATACGTTGTTCATGTTTATATGAAACAGTATAAGGAAGCTTATAACTTCAAATTTACTATGACATTCAACATTCATCTTGCTCATGATACCCGGAAATCTTTCCTTCTACTTGCTACATATACATTCTGGCTGGCTTTGATTCTTCTGCATATTTTATTACTGGTGTTGACAAACTAATCGCATTCTTTTCAATGCTGAACCGATGTAAACAAGACAATGGTAGGAAGTTAAAAAGAATTTTTTGGTTTAGGAGCAATTAATGAATATTTATGATTATGATGTGATTGCCAGCCTATGGTGAAATACTTTGGCTTTGCAAATAAATAAAGAAATGATTGATAAGATAAGGATGAGGATGACGATTTCTGCTTTTCTGGTCCATTTCTCCAAATTTCAATGGAATCCTTCTCCAATTTTCTATAATTGAATTTAAGTGTGGGCTTCAGGGCGCCTCTTGTCGCCCTCTTCACCTCTCTGTCCGATTTTTAAAAGAGGATTCAAACATGTGCTGGTTAGATGAAAGTCACAAGTTTTTTTCGGGAAGGAATTTCCCCCCACACGTATCATGTATAGTGTAGCTTTTATTAGAAGAAAACATATGTTTTTTATGCTCCTTGTGACACATTAGAATTTCACTTTGTGATGGATAGTACTCCTATGAGTGCTTTTTAATAGGTGATGATAAACATCTATATTTGTAATTGCAAAAATAATGTTGCACACAGGCGTCCAAACATGTTAAAATCAGGTTGTGGATTACCATAAACAGAAATGTTACAATGAGTATGACAAAGATGAGAACAATCATTCCACACGAGTTATTTTAATGGTGGCAGATACTTTGTACTAAATTGGTGCTTTTGCTAACCAAAATGCGTCAATAGGTCAGTAAAATTCTCTATTCTTTTTAATTTTGTAGTCAAATAGATTATAATCCAGAAGCGACTAAGATAATTGTGAAATTAAGAAGTATTATTATTTTTGCCCACCATAAAAGAATCAAATTTCATGCTTCATATATAAATTGCGACTTCTATTTGCAACTGCAGATGTAAACTAATTTAAGACGTAAAATATGAAACACTTATCCTTGCCTAATCCTTGCATCTGCTACCTACTGCAAAAAAATATATTAAAATGCGACATCAAATTATACTGTTTATTATGACAGGAGGACGAGTTCTTAGAATGAATCCATAATGGGGCTAGTTGAAACAGTCAAAAGCAAGTGTATTCATTGACAAAGCCTCCTATATAGAGAGTAAGAGTAATAACATCTGCCGTTCCAGTGAAATGTTTTATCGTGCATTTGCATGCAAATAAGTTTTGCTCTGTAGAATATGCATCATTAAAGTATTAATTATGTTGTTCCACGTAAATGAAATGAAATTATGATGAAGATAAGTACACAACTACTAAAAGTACTTCCATTTTTGTATGAGATATCTATGACACTGCGGTCTTTCTTGATTTGTGATATTCCCATTAGAGAAAAATAGTTAACTGGTATCTAGCTTCTTAATAAGGCTAAAAGGTTTTTAGTCACCAACTTTGTTTCTTGAATACCTTTTAGGTACCATTTTAGGAAAAGAGTGGAGTGCGTAATGTTAATAATTATTTCAAAAATATTTAATAACGTATTGCATCACAAACACTTCTACCCAAACAGAGGTCACATGGCTGAAATTTGTTTGTCTATGAAATATTTTCGTTTTCATTTTCCATCTCAATAACATTTTGCTACATGTGTCAATAATTGCCACAATTGTTTGTTTAAAACGCTAAGGAAGTAGTCAAACAAAAATAGTTTATTTTTCTGCAAGTAGGAACCACGAAAAGAATTATGTGCATGGAGCATCCCAAACCATCAATTCCCGTCACGAGCTGAGAACAAGAAGGGACTTTTTGGGTTTCGGAAAATTTTTATGCAAGTAATAATTACACGCATGAGGTAGCATCACCAGACAGACACGAGTATGTGGCGTTCGATGAAAATGATAAACATCAAGATTTCATGTCATATTATGTATGTTGGTAAGCCAAAATAATTTGAGCTTGTCGAATGAAAATAGGTAAACACTCATACATATTTCGAGTGTGGTGCGTGAGTCAATCTTCTCTCCTTTTTTTAAATTTTACAACGTTCATTCTCATACGCAAAAATGCAATTTAACATCTCCATTTCCCATCGTAAAAACTCATGGGTGTATGTCTTATTGGGATAATGTGTGTCACTTTCTAGCTTTTGTACATAATTTACAATATTGAAGTTGCTGACACGAATCTATTTTTTAGCAGTAGCAAAGCACACAGGAAGTTTTTAGCATATTGGCTAAAAACATTTATGATACATACATATATGTAGAAGGTTTTTAGAAACTGGATGTGCAGCAATCTCAACACATTAGCTGATTGAAAAGCTGGTGTTATTTTTAAATTCTAAAACGCTTTCAAACTAAACTCTGATTTGGAAAATATAAAATTTATTTAAAACGTGCATGCAAAATCAATTTAGTCTAGTTGTCACAGATTTTCACAGCAATCTTTGAAATGTAACATAAATCCGATGAACGCTTTCATGAATGATGATATATCCTCATAATTTGTACTATGCGTATATATCGAATGAGCTGATAAGAGTTGCGGCATGTGAGCAATGGACCAATAATTGATGACGGTATCGACCAACGCAGTAAATGGTTATAATTGTAACAAGAATGCTTTCAACAAAAATTAGCGAAGGCGAAAAATATGCGAGCAGTGGGAAGTTGAGGCGCCGTGAGGATATTTAGAGTTGTGTCTTCTTGTATACCACCGGCACCAGCCTGCAAACCTCTTCTCATTAATCTCCTTAAAAGCAATTTTCGGTGCGTATATATACGATATTTATAAAAAAAACTCAATAAACTTGTAACACCGCACGTTATGCCGGGCTCTTAAGATTATATTTAAGTCATATTACACAAAGCATAGAAAGCAAACATTTCGGGTTTTGTATTTTATTTTGTATTTACATCCCTATTTTTATTTTATTTAACTCTGACTTCAAACTGCTACCATGTATCTGTATACCTATAGCAATAGCTTCCAATCATACATACATTCCTGGGGTGTAATGGTATCACAAGGATTATCTCCGAAGCGTGCAACCCTAATACTAAGTACAAGACGCCACAGAATTTTATAGCGCCTAACAACAAGTAGGTCGTTTAGAAAGAATATATTACAAATGTGAATTGCGATATTAATATCATAACAGATCAAGGAATACACTTCACAATGATGAATTGAAGATATTTTCAAGGGAGCGACATTTTTATTCCAAGTCAAAGTCAGACTGCTCTAAACCCCACACATGCATTCGTGAAATTCCTCGACCGTTGCGTGAGCTCATAAAAACAGCCCGCATTTCATTTCACCACTGCTCCCATCCTGTATGCCATAATACAAAACCTAATATTACATTCGTGATGTTGATGTGATGATGATATTCGACTTTTTTATCTGGACAATTCCCAGAAACCAAAATGACATATTTTTCTGAAAATATCTTCATTGTTGATTCACAAATCAATTACGATTTCGAGGTAATCATGTCCGATGTGTATGGATTAGGTCAATTGGAAAAAAAAGAGTAACGGATTCAACTGTTTTAACGCGAAAGCTCTGGAATAATACATGGGTTATCTGTAAAAAGAGAGGAACAAGTAAAAAAAAGTCTGAGAATTGGCATCTATAAGGTGATCTTCGGTAAGGAAAGAATGTTACAGAGACTGGCTTGTAGCTTTTAATCCAATGCTTCATCCATGATAATATACTGACTTACAATACTAACAGGTATTCCTAACAGGAAGATACACAATAAACAGGTATTCACACACACACATCCTTCACCAAAATGAGAAATACCGTGAAATACTGACGTCGTCCTTGGGTGTATTGTGGCTCTTAGAATTTTTGCAAAAGCGGAAAAACCTCCAGTTTTCAGCTATCCTGTTCGTTCCGCAGCGATGACTCGCTCATGTAGTGTAGTGTAGTAAGTGATATACTTGATTCTGATAATGGATTCCAGAAAACCAGGAGCATCCATATGGAATTGAATCTGTAATTTCCTGTGCTTTTCATTTGTGCGTATATAATATGCATGCTGCTACCTAAGTAAAGCAGTGGCAAAAAGATGATAGGACATGTACAAGGTTTTTTTACTTGGAGATAAGGTAGAGCTTTTCGTTTGAAGAAAAAGTAACAGGTGAATTACTATTTCCCGTTTCCCGTAAGATCAGGATGTAGGATATATAAAAATACTCTTAATGGGAATGCTTTTAAAACCCGGATGCAAACAAAGTCTGTCATTATTATCATATCACCCAATCTTCCCTGGGAAATAAACATTAAAGCAACAAATATTTTGGGTTTTTGTTGGTTTTTACTTAAAAAATTTATTAGTGAAATAAAATCGCCTCTTTCAAATGGAATAGCATTTAAGATTATTATCATTTGGGCTAACAGCTAACTCTAGTTTATATTAACGAGTAACGATACAAAAAATGCCTGATTATAAATGAAAACGACGACGACTTGATTCCATTTTATGGCGCTTGTTAGTAATTATCCATTGATACTCTCCAGTTTTGGATTCAAAAGTTCCCTTTTGAACTGATCGAAGCTTGAGCGTAAAACGAGGACCGAGTTCACGCAATGCAGCTTTAGATCCATCCTTTTTAAATTCATACCTGTAATTTCAAGAAAGAGGGGTTAGAATTAGGTATAAATGATTACAAAACATTACACAGCTTAAACTAACTCAAACTAAATGATATAAGAGGGTTAAACATACCGATGATGCCTAAAAAAGATGTAATCACGCTGATTATGAAATGTCACTATGCGACGACCCTTAAATTGAGGTTCATAATGAAACAATGATGCAAACATGCGGCCAACTCCCACTCCCAACCGAGTCCTAAAATTTGACCACAATACTTCAGGTCGATGGGTTGTTATTTCTTTCCAGTCTCTCTGAAATATAATAAGGAAATGTTATACTTGACTAGTTCTAACAATATGTAACATTATTGGAGGTAATCCATACTTGTTAAAATTATACCTTTATATGCTTTGTCAACTTTACATTGCTCAGTCTAAAAAAGCAAGTTGGTCCTTCCGGTAAATGACAAATGAGCATGCTACCTGGAATCGAAAGTTACATGGAAAGTTACAAAATATTGCATCACTAGAAGTTTTAAAAGTAAAACTGTTTTGTGCTCACTTGGCTGCTTTCGATCTTCATTAATCACAACGATGTCTGTAAACTCATGATCTTTCGCCTGGTTGACAATGTTCTTAATCTTGGCCTGCCGACGGTGAAATACAGTCGAATTGGGAATCACACGCTCCATCTCTTTCAAGAACAGTCTGGTTTTCTGGAAAGCACATAAAATATTAATGAGCTACATGATACTTTGTTTTCATACATTTCATTAGCACGCTTGGAATGTCTCTTACCAGGTTAGGGTTAGCTGATGACGTAATGAGAACCTTTGGAACATAGCTTTTGGCAAAGTAACTACTAAACTCATCCACAGCCATATCCTCAGCAGTAGTCTGATCAACCATAGTAGAATCAGGCTCCCTAAGCGTCTCCAAGGTTTTTGGAACCTCCCTTGGAGGTGCATCTTCACCAAGTGCATCGGCCTCTCGTTGTTTTCGCTTTCGCTCTTCTCTTTTTAACTAAAAATTACAAAATAACCAGTTGTAAAATATTTTAAAAGGTTTTGTAATGAATAATTATAAGAAGACACTAAAAATAATTTTCTCATTCATAACTTTGTAACAAAATGTAAATATCGAGTAAACCAACCTTTGCCTTCAGTTTCTTAGCTTTTGCAATAGCCGTCCGCTTATTGTGTTTGTTAGGATTTTTATTTGCTCTACTCATAACTCCATGATAATCATCCAAACTGGGTCCAACCGGCTGCATTTTTTCCTCAACCTCACTCATCTCCTCTTCACTCGACATGATTGCAAACGTATTAATAATCTCTTTATAACAGAATGCTGGATTGTTGACTGCAGAATTGCCGTATTAAAAAATATTCCGAAAAGTTTAATCACACAACTTTACAAACAAAACCAGACTAATAATAGTCTACAAGCCTTATGCACGTGTCTGTGTCTGTCTTTCTCTATTAAAAGTTTAGACTTGAAAATGGCTGTATTACTCCTACTTGGCATGGGGTAAAGTGAAATACTTAGGATGCAGAATGACAACTCACCAAGACAAAGAGGTGTAAAACATCATCTCTGCCAGGTACAAATGCATAAAATTATACACACATGGTATTTATCGGCTGTTGTAGGTAAGGTACATATCACGTTAGGTATATAAACATAATATTATACTAGCCTTGCATTATTACTTCCCTTCGCCTCAATCACCATTCCTTCAGGTATGCCTGCTATGCATAGCAGATACATTGTCAATTGACGATCTTTTAACAATCAACAATGTGCTGAGTCTACATTGTTATTGTTTTAGCTCTTTTTTACTAACTGGTAGATAATTGTTATTACATTCTAAAAAGAAAAAGGCATGAAAACGTGATTGCACAACAAGATGCAGAGAAATCATATCAAGTGTCATAATTTTAAAAGACCAAAAGAGTGACTATGATACGATGAAATTTTTTATTGATGAAACATGGCTCATTTACCTATGCGTTCGTTGCATACAAAATACTTGATATATCCACATGGCCAGAACTTTAAGTTAATAGAGTTGAGCAACGTGTTGGGATGTTTGTTTGATTTTATGCAGCGCTTGGATGATTTATGAGTTTACTTAAGTCTTAATGATATCAGTTGCATGCAATATCGTTAAATAAACAATTACTTTGGTAAATGTGCAATGGGTGTAAATCGTTATTGTTTTGTTTATCAGAAAAGCTACCCAAAACTTTGTGTAGCTGTTTCATTGATAAATTAAAAGTTTATTTTAATTCATTTGTAACCCGTGGGTTCAGCATGTATTTCTCGTTTAAATTTTATACAGTTTGATCATGCTATTCTTGTTTTCACCGACGGTCAGAAGCGTAAATATTTTGGAATGTACTTCAACAACACTACATTTTGGAGCATTTTAGGATGCTGATATAGCAGCACCCCTTAGTATTTACTTAGGTACATACAATGTTCATTGTAATACACCTAGTTAAATCTCCATCAGATTAGAAGGGAAGTCAGGAGGAAGAGTCAAAAATAGGTTAAGCTCACCTCTACCTTGCCTGTCCACTGAATGGGATAATCACCAAAAATGAATGCAATATAAAGGAAGCATTATTCACTTCATCTCAACAACCACCTACTTTCCTACCTATACCTTTACTTCACTCAAAACTATTATCGGAGATCATCACATATAGCAAGAATGCAATGTTTCATATATGCCCTTAGGATCACTAACAAAAACAGGTTGTAATGCTATATCTCGTTTCATGCTGTTAGTAAACATTTGCACGTTAGGGAGTTGAGTAAAAGTGTTGTAGGATGGTCGACAAAATAAAATATTATAATGTGTGAAGAAAATTGAAAAGGTCCTTGGTTATTGTCTCTTATTTTAACAGGAATTACATAGATTTCAGTTTTTAGAGAATGCATGTAGACAATGCATCAACTTCTTCGTTTCCTCTTCAGCCCAGAATTTTATCAATGAAAGTAAAATTGATTTCCTGCGCGTTACATCAAGAAATTGTTACATACGTTTATCTTTCTGATAAGGAAGATTACATGTGCACCATGTTTTATTGCCCCATATACATACTTCGTTGAGTAATTTATAGTCCAATTTATTGAGTTTAAAACAATAAAGTTGGTTCCGCCAATTGGTTTCACGGGGTGGATTTTTAATTTATACAACGTAACGTTAAACTGTGATCAAATATTATTTTAATTTTTTTTCGACTCACTCCCGTCAAAAATCAGGATGAAGTGGTGCTTTGTTTTATTACTCTAAAGGATGGAATTGCAGAGGTAAGCTAAAGTCAATATGCTACTACTACTTTTACTGTAACATTCTCTTCGCTTCGGGAGCATAATTTCTATGCAGATTTATGTGTTTGTAAAGTAGTAGTAAAGTTGGGAAGCTATAAAAAACATTATGCAATGGTTGTTGGCTGTAAACGAATGCGAATGTGTGACATGTGGAACCAAAGGAAGCTATGCTTACTTTTTTATACATTGAACATGTTTGGAACAATAAGCTTGAGAGCAATTTTGTAGACATTTCTTTAATGAAGACGTTACTTTTACATAAATCAAATTGGAACTGCAGTTTTAGGTACGAGGAACACGTATACTTGGGTTTCATCTAGAAATCGTCAATTCATGTTAGCATGTATCTTAATACAACAGGTGGTTTTGATGAACGGTGGTTTGCATAGCGCTTCCATATTACTTTGCAAGCTTGGGATAAATGTGTGAATCCCTTTTCTGGATTTCGTACTTCAATTAATTCATTACATGTTACGTAAGTATTTTAATAATAAAACCGCTTCCGGTCTTCTTGTTACGTTGTGTGTTAAACACTATGGTTATGACGAAACGGCTGTTTACCAAATTTTCATTCGAACATCAAAATGTGCTAATCTAGTGTCAATGCATTGTTGGTACTGTGTACTAACTGCTGTACTAAGGAAATGTTTCATTGGTATCGTATTGTACACGGAATGTAAGGCAAACTTCATTTAATATAAGCATCATGTGGAGTAATTTTCATTGATTAATGCAACATCTTCAGCTATATAAGATATCTTCCATGGGCAGTAATATTCTCTTTAAAAAATATGTTTGGCATGTTGGACAGTAATTTGTAGCATTAAATTTAAGCTATTTCTCATAAACCTATAACTCAAATTCAATCGCCAACTATGGTCGATAGTAAATTTATTTATCGCATAAAAACATTATGGTCAGGCTTATACATTGGATGACACCATGCATTTTCATTTAATTGTAGAACAGGACATTTTGAAAATAGTTTTACAACAATTTAGAATCTCTGAAATTTGGTTGCCCAAATTCCACCAACTTATGCTTCATTTGTATAAGCTTGTATTCTCTACGAGCATGGAATTACTAATCGTAGGTGCTAGGAAGATACGCTGTAATACAATATTCCCCAAGTTGGTTTCAATAAATGGATCTCCTTTCAACTCGCTAATTTTATTGGATAGCCGTGAATAGTTACCATATCATTGATACTTTCAACCTACATTATTTTTACGTTACAGTTTCTGAAATGCCAGTCAAACAGGCAAAAAACGTAATGATGAAGATATCAAAGAGGATACGGATAACGTATTACGTACTGCCCGACCCCATAAAATCTTTCATCTTACACATGTTCATTTCATTGTCATTGGTTATTGAGTAGAGATTTGATCACTTGCTCCACTGCCGAACATGGTGTTATGGTATTATCTGTTCCGTGTCGGGTATCCATCGCTTCACCTCTCGCTCACTATCTCTCAACTTTTAAAATCTCGTTTAGCAATGTAACTAGCGTACATATGAGAGGAGTAATTGATGTCTTCACAGTGAATTTCAAAAAGTTCATGTGTGGGTCTACCTACTTCCGTAGCTTCTGAAGCAATTTAGGACCCAACATAAACGTCAAAAGGCCAAGTCTGCATTTCCCATTTAGGCATTAGAAGAAATAAAATCAGTGTGCTTCCCACACTGGAATCGAAAGGACATACCACATATTATATTTTATGAATTGTAATATATGTTGAATGTAAAATATATTTGCAGACGTCAGAAGAGGCGTAAGTCCATCGCGAGTTAATCTTGCAGACTGGATTTTTTCTTCTTCTTCCTCATCTCTTTTATCTTTAGCAGTATGCAGAGTTAGTTAAACTCTTGTCCACTTTTCATTTTTTTCTGCCATGCAACCTCAAAGCATCATCATATCATCATCATGAAATGCAAATTCTACAATGACTATAAGAGAGTTCGTGACTACCCATTAAAGATATAGGGGTACATTTTTATATGTAAACATAAAAAGTACATTTAATAAAGAAACTGTGACGATGATGATATGATAATGTAACCCAAGTCTAAACTAAAGTAAGTTCATAATATCTAATATATTTAAGCGACAGAATAAGAAGAAGCGATGAGATGATCTTCTTGTCTTTCATATTTCGTCTATGGGCTTCACTAATCTGCTCGCCACAAAATGACCCTACCTAAGCAAACTATGCATTCAGTTATTCAGCCAGAGCCAGAATGCAAACCTTTGGGCTGTTGTTGTAAATCCCACGCAAACAATCAACTGAAAAAGAAAAGAGGGTGAAAAACAGGTCGAGAGTGCAAGCTTCAGGAGTGTGTAGGCACAAACATCATCAGAAAAATAATAAAATGTACAACAGATTTGTACCTTCCTTCATGCAACACACAAATAGCATGTAGTATTATTGAACCATAACTGAATTTGTGTGAAGATTGTCAGAACGATTCAATTGTTTTAATTTCCTTGCAGTGTTTTTTTGGATGCTGCCTTATAATTGATTTATGTAACTCCCCTAATATACTAAATAAAGTGTATTGATAAATTATCGAATCGGCAACTTATATTAAAAAGTGGGAAACAACATCATACATACACGACATGCACGGCATGTACATGTTTTCCAAACATTTACTATCACAGATGCTAATTGAACAACGGGAAACAGCAAGGCGTTGCAAAGTTGTAATATTATTCATGTTTTCCCTATTGTCATGAAAAAATGTGGAATATGTTGCACGTACTTAAAAATAATAGTAATTATCATACATGGGGAGGAAACAATGCGAAAGCAAACATTGCAAATTCAACGTGTGTTTATATCCTATAATATTTAATTGTTGGGCAAAGTTACACTACTGTGACTGAGTAAACATATTTGGTGTACATCACCCTATAAGAAATCTCACAAGCACCGCGTCTCCTCTCCCCCGTCCTAGTCATAATATATTAAAATTTTCTCCTACTTACGTACCACAGCTCGCCTCTCCATTCATTAATAATCATTAAAGCGACATTATTATTTAAGTGTAAACTGACGGTCTGATGAGAGAATACAAACTCAGCTCTCAGTTCAACATTACTTGAGAAAGAAATGTGAATGTCTGACCAACCTAAGTCACATGAAAGATGAAAAATAAAATAGGCAAAGGCAAGGAGAGAAAAAAAGAGACCAAAACCAGCAGCAACGCAACGTAACAGTATTTGAAAATAAAGTCATGGTGTTCCCTGTCATGTTGTACAACAGTAAACCCGACAAGTTATAGGGGTTCAGCATCAGAGTTTTGTATGAAATATTATTACATGAAAGAGAGAGGAGTGAATGAGTGAGAGAGAGAGAGAGAGAGCAAACTTAACTTAACATGCATTCATCCACCACCACTATCGTCTTGTTCTTCATCATCATCGTTTAATCGTGATTGCTGTGTGATGTACAACATTCGGTGGTGATCAAAATACAAAGAGATATCCGTCCCCTCTGACTCAAGAGAGTTCCTTCAGAGTGCATTATCGTTGTCGTAGTTGTCGTAATCTGTCTTTGCCTTTGCATTTTTGTTTTACAGTTTTTGGCACAGATGTGTTTCCTTACATGTAGTTCCATTTGGTGACTTGCCGTAGTCATCTTCAAACAGTTACTAGTCAGTCTTCATGCCGCATCATCCTAGTCTAATCCAATATCAAGCCGTATCATCATCAGTTAAACCTTCGTGTTTAGGATAAACCTCAAAGACTAAATATGAATCCAGATTTCTTACTACGCATTATTGCTAAATCGCTGAGAGGAACCAAACAGCGTTCACAAGATGTTTGAAGAAGAGCGTCTTCATTTTTAGCGTGCGTGAGCCTGAAATAATTTTCGGGTGAGCACCCATATTATGGGTTGGAATTGGAAATAAATAAATAAGTATAATAACTTTGCAGCTTGTCGTTAGTTGTGTTTGCGTGCGTGTCTTGATTGAATGTTTTATCTGAGTGTCTGCGTGCTAGCCTCTTTGCTCCATTGTGAATATCATTGTGTTCAAGCACCTTCATCATCATCTTTCTTCTAGTCCGGAATAATGTGGCTGTTGTTGTGTCTTCTTGCCGTGGGTTATGCTCCTTTATGCTGTCCTCTTTGTACAGCTTTTCACTTCAAAGATTAATTATTCCATGTTTCTGATTATACAGGAAACGTTGAGTTGATGCTGAAATTTTTATCTTGTTAGTGTGCGCGACTGACTGATAGATAGACAAGTAGTAGTAGTAATAGTGAGAGTTCTTAAAAAGTTGTCTGCACGTCTTTGGCTGGGTCGTCTGAAATTGCCCATCTGGTGCATAATGATGTGATGTGATGAGATGATGATGATCTGGTGATACCCATGAAAAAATATTACAGAGCTCATGCTTTGTCTGAATTTTTGGTTGATCGAGTGCTCGCTCATTGTGCTTACGTCTGAGTTCCCTTTTTCATATCTGGAAGCGTTGATGTACTCTGATTTGAGACTGTACTCCAACGTAACCTTTTTTGGAAATAAATGCCTTCTTTGTGAAAGTGACGACTGCTCACAGTTTCTTCAGCAGGTAAACGACGAGGCTTGATTTCTATATCGTAATCTTAATTACACACAAGTTTGGATAAATGAAGCAAATGTTATCATCACAAGCTTTTGTTGACACACATGGTTGCATG
Source organism: Orchesella flavescens (assembly GCA_964034955.1). Lineage (NCBI taxonomy): Eukaryota > Metazoa > Arthropoda > Collembola > Entomobryomorpha > Orchesellidae > Orchesella > Orchesella flavescens. Next base: position 29,726,308 of record OZ035953.1, read on the forward strand.
TGTATGTACATTATTACTTTTGCCTTGTATCGCATGAAACCCGATTGATGAGTGCTAGCAAAATCTATAAAGGTGTTGTATGGCACATGACAAAACTAGTGACTACATTCATTTCATATCCCTTTGCATAATTGTTTGTTTAAAAGTGGTGTCGTGACTGATAAATAAAAATCGGAATTTATTTACTTACCCTATACATGTTGCATATACCTAGTTTATGTCAAGGCTGTGCCATGTTACTGCATATTCATTAGAAGCTATTTGTATGCTAAAGGATTCAGTAGTAGTCTTCCTCTGCTAAAATCATAGAATAAAGTGTGTAAGGATGATGCTGATGTTCTGTTCGTCCTGTTGAAAAATCCTAAAGCACGATTATTTTTTATGTGAAAAGCGAGTCCCCTTTCCGGATCATATAAAATGAATTAGCACTTTATCTCTGACGATTTCACATGAATATTTTTATGCTGCACTGAACTAGCTGAAGCTACATGTAAATGAGGAAGGATTGCGCATGGGTGTATTTATATGAGGCAAAAAAAATCATCCTGAGCTGAGCCTCCGCCCTCATAATTACCACAAATCGGCTTATTCGCACCATATAAGCTCATTGATTCTTCCGAAATAGAAAAACGTCTGCATCAAGGTTGTATTTCAGCAGAGTGTATGATGAGCTCACGACCAGCTACCAAGTCATCAATGATTTTCCTGCAATTGCAATCTCAAGGTACCCTTTGCATACAAAATGAAAGTAGAACAGTCACCTGGCATATGATAATCTTCTTACTACCTAGGATTCAATGACAATTGATTAAAACAAGAACAGGGCTGAGTAAGATACGTTGACATTGCACACAAACGCAAAGCACTAGAACATATACGGTTACCTCTATTACATCGTTCTTAACAGACTATGAGAACTACGGAAGGAAATCTGTGAAGTCACAGAAAAAGAAAACTGGCCATTCTCTTGTTTCATCGCACTTTCCATACATACAAATTAGCAGTTGTTAGTCGGAAGGATACCTTGTGTATCGTTGATAAACTGTCCATGATGGCTCTAGTAATTACTGTAGATCAACTAGGCCTCTGCGTTACAGAGCAAATTTAAAGCCATGCAAACTACGGTGTAATAGGAAGTGAGTCAGTAAAATTTTAAAATCCTTAGTTATAAAGTTTATTTCAATGGTACAGAGTATAATACTACAGATAACAAGACATAAGGAGTTGAAACCGTAAAGACATTCCTAATTTCAATTAAGTTCTCAATCACCTATTTGTATAATTAACAGAGGTATTTATTTATCACCTTCGCCCATTACCAGGCAAAGCTTGCATCCGCAGTGTGTAATATACCGGTAATGTAATACACTTGTCATTTTTTGCATAAGTTTCTGATAGGTTTTGAGAAAATCTTCACAGCTTGAGCAAGAGCTGATCTGTGTACTTTGGTGTATAGAGGAGGAACGTGATCGTGCTCTATTCTTTCTCTTCTATCACTATTTTGTTCTCATTTTTGTCAAAACACACTAGACACAGATCTTATTTTTATTGGTGATAACCGTTTTGATTGTTTGTAGCAATTAATTTATGAAAGGAAGTAGCAGGTGGACTGGATCATCTGATTCAATTATTGTCACTGTCAGTAGACGAACGTGTATCTGGAGCTGTTATTTGTACCACGATTTCATTTTTGATCTTACTCCACTTTTTGTTGACGTTTTTGTTGGCTCCAATGCAAGAGATTTTTTTGCTAAATATTACAATTTTGGCTTTGAGGTTCCCTTCCCTTGTTTAATTATTTCTGGAATTTGAATCAGTAGTAATTCACAGTTAGATTGTAACCGTGAAGTCATTCGAGAAATAGAACGGTTCAATTTGTCAGTGCGTTGGTATGTAAACATAAATCCAGAGTACGAAGCAGTTAATGCAAAGATCCGCGTGGATCGAGAGGATACCTGTGTGAATGTACTGATCCTTAAACCTGAGCCTTCAGTTAAAAATAGTAAAAAACATCTTCAATCAATTCTTTATTAGTTTATTCAGGTTAATTGGTCATTAGTTTGAGGCAGTAGATGAAAATGCGTGGATGTGAAGTCATTAACTACTCCTTTTTAATGTTGACATCATGAAGTTAGGCTCCAACAGCCGCAAGCAAAGAGTTAAACGTTATTAATTGAATGCATATTTTAGAGTAATTATAGGTTGACAGCCGATGAGCATTAAATGAATTGATGTTGTTGATGAATTGTTGGTTTTATGGAATGTTGGAGGTGAGAGGAGGATAATTTGTTGGATGATTATATACATTACTCTATGATTTTTGTGCCCTTAGATCAATCTCCATCAGAAGACTACTGCTTGGAGCGGATTTCTCGCCACAATAATTTCATCAAGTCTACTTATGAGCTTGAAATAAGTTCACCCAAAACCCGTGGCCCTCAGCTTTTCCAGGATGCCTAGTATTGGAAGCGGACTGAGCGTGCTCCAACATGGCTATGATGACCACCGTTGCAGCTGTTGCCCATATGGGTACCACATTGATGTGGACTTTGTTCCATTCTCAGCCAAGATGCTGTCAAGGGAGAGTGAGGTGGAGAGACTTCAAGCGCTCAATGAGAAATGGCGATCGGAGCGACAGTCGATGGATAAGCTGTTGGGAGTTGCTGAATCAAGGATGATGTCCCAAATGGTATGATGTGATTGATTTAATATGTTTTTAGTGGCAAAGTTGCTTGCCCCCTTGTCCATTAACCTTTTGAAGTAGAACGCTGTTGAAACAGGAGCAGGAGGCATTCAATCATATTACTGCGATCATACCTATATATGCCATTGGGCATGAATTGAGTATATTTTCATTTTATGATGCAGTGATCACAAGTAATTTTTGATGATTTAAAGTGTTATTGCACTTTAACGAAAAGGAATTAGCTTTTAATCATACCATGTCATATATTAAGATGTGTTAGTAGCAACTTATTTATTTATTGTTTTTCTAACGTAGGCAATTACCAAGGAGCACATGCTATGCGACACCTATTTATTTACCCAACACAATAATGCACGGCAACTGCTCATTTTTACTTCAACTCAATTCTAGACACATCTACTTCTTTTTATTATCATCAACGTTATGCAACATCTATTCTCTCATTTATAGTAAAAAAAAATGAGCCAGCTTAAACTTCACTTTGATTCTATCAAGATTGAAAACCAGAAAACGAAAGCTAATATGTGTTCACTGCCTTATTTTTTTTAAATGTTATTCTTTAAACTCAATCATTCGATTACATGCATCCCATGCATGCATAATCTTTACTACTAAACCACTCTGTCTAGCTCTCATTGTAGAGAATCAGTAATGGAAATAAATTATGTTGGTTCACGATCTACTAATCATAATACCATGATAGAGGCTGTGAAGACATATATGCATATATTCTGAGTGAACAGTAACTATTTCTATTTCTGCTCTTTCAGAAAAATGCATAGTATAACAGTGGCAATTTGCCCAAATCAAATGCCTCACTCAATGAGCACGCATCGGAATTTGTTTTGCTGACTGACATAACATACATATATGCTGGCACTAACTTAATATATTATGCTTTCTTTTTCTCAGTGAGTCCCATTCCCCATAATAATAATGTCGTGATATTATGAAAAGTCATTTGTAAGCTACTCCCCAGGCTTTGTAAAAGTGCTCTTTTCGTCAACCGGTAGTGGCTTAGCTCGTTAGCTTTGAAACAGAAGGAAAAAAACTGTTTCTACCAAGTTTCTGATAAAAATAGTTAGAGGAATCATCATCACAAACATAACACAACAACATTGCTACTATCTTTATGAGTTGATGTGGAAGTAGCGAGAAAATGCATACTTGTTATTTTATCTCATGCATCTTGAGCTAGTAGTAAATACGTGTGTACTTTCATTCATTCTCATGATGATCTTAAGGTTGAGTTCTAGTTCTAAATGGTTGTATTTGTAGCAGCATCTTAGCTTCATCGGTAGTAGTATTGTACACAGTATACCGTTCTTTTCTTGCGTCGTCGTCGTTCATTAGTAGTGATATGAACCTTGTGTTTTTCTGTTTCTTACACACACACACACACACAAAACTCATAAGTACATATATTATCGCACGCAGAAATACAAACGCAAGTTCTAAAAGTAGCACTTCCACTTCCCAAATGAACTTACTTGCATGGTTATTAAAGCCGCAGTCAAGTCAAGTCACTAGACAAACGATATCACGTAAGAATACATACTCAGGGTGTAAGTACGTTTTAAAAGTGTCAAGTTTGATATTGCATTTATGCATTCTTTTCAATAACCTTCCCGTTTTCTTTTCTCTCCCACTCGCTTCTTTGTTTTACCTTGTCACTCATTGTTAGGTGATTTGTTAGCCGTGACATTTAATTTTATTCTAGGATGGAGTGGAGTCTTTCCAATCTCCGAAAAGTTCTTGGATTTCACAGCTAAGATCCGTTAGTGAAATCGAATCCATCCATCGAACTCCTAAACAACAGGCTACCACCAGTCACAGCTTCACAAGCTATGAAGATATTCTTGGCAATGGATTGAGCGAAGCGGTGACGGATTTCGAAGAGGCTCTCTCTCGAACAAGACCCGAAGCCAGAAATTTATCATACAGCATTCCAGATAGTCAGAAGTTCCATACGTTTCCCCGTATCAAACCTGCATCCAAAGAGGGTCAAGAAAACGCTACGCTTGGACTCATGAGTGGAGTACTGACGCAAAGTAATTTCTTTTCCAACAAAGGGTCCACCACTTCTACTAGCGCATCCACTGTGATTATGAAGGAAGTGTCTTCGTCACTTAGGGATACAAAAGCTGTTAGTGCACAAAAATCAAAGGTTGTTAAGGACTTTTATCTGGATTCATATTGTTCTCTAATTTGGGCTCTGATTTTCATATAGGGAAGCGAAAGCAGCCTTCAATCAAATGCTGACTCGATTTATAATCACAGTTTTCAGCCCAATGGGTTCAAACGGGAGGATCAAAGTGACAAAAGGATTGAGTATTTAGAGGAGCAAGTTAAGATCATTCCAGAGCTCGAGGTACATTTTTGTTGAGTTAATTAGCAATAGATAGATTGCAGGAAAAGATAGTTCCCTTCATCATGACTCAATTTTCGATTCTTCCTTTTGAAGGTCAAGTTAACATTGCTGAAGGAAGAAAAACGTCAGCTCATGAAGCTTTTGGATAATGAAAAACAAAAGTGTGCCAAGTTGGAAGAAAAAGCTACGGTTAAAAAGGAAGAAGGCAGAGCAAGTGTGACATCTCCTATTGCCCCACCCAGACGGAAAACAAGAGATGCTGGAGTTGGGAGAACCGTTCTTACTCGTGACGTTGGCATCTCACACACAATGCCACGAACAAGGTGATAAAATAAGAAACACACGTTTGAGGCTTTTTCCTATTCTGATGCATGCTTGAGTGAATCTGCAATTGAGGCCTTGATTTCATGCAAGACCAACTTTAATGTCCGCTTTAGATCTGTTGGTGTTGGAGGAAATATGGAGATCATGAACCCATTGTTAGATAGATCAACACGTGCGGAATCATGTTCCCCCACTGGAAGTTTTTCCGGAACAATTAGGCGACGGATTCGTAGCTTTGATGTTGGGATCCAAGTTCAGGAACATGATTTAAATCTTGGTGATCCTCTAAGAGTTCTTCAGATTGTAGAGAAAGTGGATTGTGGAGTGCAAGTTGCTAGCATTGACCAAGTCGATAAAAGCCTCCCAAAACCACGCGTCTTAACGAAAAATGCTTCAAGTTTGGCTAAACCAAAGACTGGTGATGTTGGTTGTACTGCAAAGGTAAGTTTTAATAAATTACTTACATTTACTTTCTCGTTAGGTGTGGATAGCATAAATTAAAAAATAAATAAAGTTGGAAAATGCATGATAACCCATATCCGTTTCTAATATAGCCTCCAAGTAAAGAAGTTGGCGTTTTTACAAAAGTAGACCGAAGGGATGTTGGTGTCACTGCACAGATTTCGGAACCAGTTGTAGGTTCACCGGAGAAGGCTTCTTCTTCTTCAATCTTCTTGAAAAAGCCTTCAAAGACCTTGGGTGTTAATACTGACCAACTGAAACAAAAGACGACTGGAACAAACACAGTAGCTGTTGCGGTAAGTTGTTGTTTTGCATCAGTCCATCCTTTTTTGCATATAAAGTAGTAGTAACACCTCCATCTTACAAACATATTTACTTTGGCAGGAGTCACCACCTAAATCGGAATATTTATCGAAACTAACAATTACACCTCGCAGCCCATTTAGACAAGCTGCTGCTGGTAAGTAGGAAAATGAATCATGTAATTGAGAATGCAATATTCTTAATTTTGTAAACTAATGTGGTTCTTTGGCAATATTTGGCAGATGCTAGAGAGGAAGAGTTGCCTGTTGAGAAGCCTATTATTACCAGGGAAGCTCAGAAACTTGACATAACCGTCACCTCGTCTGTTTCCGCCCCAGTACTTTCTCTTCCGACAACATCTCCTCTAACAATTACAGAAAGTAAAAGCCTGTCAAAGATTCCTAGACTAACATCTCCTACTTCCCCAAAGTTGCCACCTAAACGTTTGGAATCTCCTGTTGACGAACGAAATTCCTCAGAGGAATCTCTAACGCGTACCTCTCCGACTCCTATGTCGTCTGGACTCCAGATGATGAGCGGACTTAGAAAACCCGTGTTCCAACGGTCCGATACCTTCACCAAGGAAATTCATTTCCCCGTCAGCAGATTTCCAACCTCTCAGTTGGAACCTTTGGAGGAAGAGGACAAAGAGAGGCCCTCTACTTCTGGGAGTATTGCTTCACTCCAAGAACCTAGGGAGAAGTGAGTACTATTTTAATTTCAGTCTATTATCCCATCATACAATGCAGTAAATTTTAATTATGACACCAACCGTTATGCTTTTTAGGGCTACACCTAGTAAAGAAATGCAAGGAGCCCTCAAAGTCCTTAATGACGCATTACTCCGTGGTAGAACTACTGCTCAAGTAACCTCTGCCATCAGCGTAATCTTGCACGAATGGTTTAGGGTAAGATTTTACTGGTAACAACTTCTGCTGAGTCAAACCCAGTTGGTGTATTGAAATGAACTTACCTTTTAAAATGTAAATTTCAGGTCGCTGGAACGAAAACTGCTAATCCATTGGATGTGGAGGATTATTTGGACTTTTTTGAAAGCTACTCTCCCCAATTACTTCGATATATTGTGAACATGCCGGATGGGAATGTAAGGACTTATCCTTAATGTTAATTAGTTTTTTTATTACTAGTTAATTTTTGTTTAGAGAAAGATTTCAATGCATGGTTTCATTTATACTTTAGGGAAACACAGCTATGCATTATGCAGTGTCACATGGCAACTTTGACGTCGTGTCGATTTTGTTGGACTCGAAAGTTTGTGATCCCAACAAAGCTAACAAGGCTGGATACACAAGTGTCATGCTCGTGTCATTGGCCAAAATTCTCACTGAAACACATCGACAAGTCGTTAGAAGACTTTTTAGTCTTGGTGATGTGAACATTAAAGCTGCTCAGGTAATAATGTCCCTGGAAGAAAATGTTAGCCATTACTGTTTCTAGCTTGGATTCATTATTTAAAGGAGTCCTTTTATATTTACGAATGGGTAATTAAATCTTAAATGTAGCATGGCCAAACTGCCCTGATGTTGGGAGCTTCTCACGGAAGGTTGGATACTGTCAAGTTGTTAATAGAAGCAGGAGCTGATGTTAACATTCAGGATGAGGATGGAAGTACTTCTCTGATGTGCGCAGCCGAGCATGGGCACGGAGATATAGTAAAATATCTGCTTTCACAGGCCGAATGCGATCCCAACATCACCGATAACGTAAATACATTCACATAAGCTTCCCTTTAATATATGCTTCATATATTTTAATTATAAACTTTTACATTTTTTTACAAGCAGGATGGAAGCACGGCATTAAGCGTTGCAATGGAAGCTGGTCATAAGGATATTGGGGTTATGCTGTATGCTCACATGCATTTTCTCAAGGGTCCAGGTGGACCAAACGCTACCTCGTCAATCTTGACTAAACGTTCTCGAAGTACGACTCCCAGTTCCCGAAATTCCGAATCCCCAGCTAGTTCCAGTCACACCTCGCCTCTTGTCGCCAAACGTCAACAATCTTCGATGAACTAATGATATCGTCAACTGACATACTTATGTCAGTTGAATCATATGATCATGTCATCATCATCAACTTTTGAGACGTGCGTCTGCGTCTATAACGTCAACTTACTTAATTCAACGAATTAGTAACAGAGTGATATTTACCCAAAACTAGTATTTTTGCATGTTCATTTAATAAAAACATGTGAATTTAATGTTCAACTAATGTAATATTTTATGCACTTTCAAAAAAACAAAAAATAATTTAGTCTATGCTATCTGATTGTTACCGGCAAATATACTGATGCCGTCCTATATAATATATTATATGTAATACATAAAATCATGAGTGAGTACCAATTCTTTTCCCCCCTTCCAAATTGTGTCTTGTATCGAGAAATGGAACATGAAGTGAAATATTTTGATGTATTCACGAAAAAAAACTAATCTGCAAGGTTGAATTTATAACATATTAATGAATTAGTTAGTTAGGTAATGTAGGTAAAATACTTATACTGACTGATAATTTTTCTCAGGTCTCCTCTCGATTCCTCTAATGCCATATCTACATGACTATGGTGCGACACTGACAAGTCGCACTGATAATATAACTGAAAGCTAGTGAAAACGTAATAACAAAGCATTTATTAAAAAGGTAGTGATACCGTTTTATGTAAAGAATCGAGGGAGAATATTATATACAATTATAGACTAAGCATATATTTAATATACTAAGGTTATTAACCCTAAACAACGAAATTTGTACCTTACCATCGCCTTCAAAACATTCCAAAATACGTTTGACACTACATACGCGTAGTGAAAAATATTATGTCAGTGTTATAAAAAATGCGCACAATGTAAACTAATCAATTACCACCGAAGTTAACAGAAAAAAAGATACAAGTGTCGTTTAATTATGTTGGTAACTCATTTTTAAGCAATATAAAAGCTAAAGATATACATTTTAATGGTAGTTTTCTGTCATATTTAAATGATGTCTCAGTTATTGTTGACGCAACAAAAAAGTAACCCAAAAACTAAACATGCACAAAATAAAATGAGGTTGAAGGAATCACTTGTTAACTCATAACAGGCTCAGTATTTTATTCTTAATGACATATAAAATTCACAGTATTTCATTTTCATAGTACAATGGAAAAAACATTCATTATTCCCCCCATTTTCAACAAGCATACTTCCATTTATGCACATTTTAATATTTTGTAAATTTTAGGCTAAATTAAACTATAACAATTTTCAATACTACTTGGCTGACTGTTGAAAAATTTGGTTAGATATTGGTATTATATCTCAAGGTCATCAAAGACTAAATGAAAATCTATCCAGAAGGGGCTAGCTATCATTTAGGCCTTGGAAAACTAAATTAGCTTACATAATATTTGTGGTTATGGAAAAAGTATTAGATTTACATTGGAAACGAGACAAATTAAAACCGTTTCATACTCTTAAGGTGATAATTATTGCATTTTATGCTCTAAGCTTCAATAACGGCATGGTACAATCATCTTACTGGTCATTTTGTTATTTTACACCGGGAGGATGACTAGCAGTACTTGTCGCAGACTATTATTCGAATTAATTTCCAACTGATATCACGCACATGATTCATTGTTTCTGGGTGTAACAATGTCTTGTAATTAACATCGTTGAAAGGATACAAAATCAAATTCGAAAATAACGATAAATAATTAGTTAATGAATTTCATAGAAAAGTAGACTCTAAAAGTAGAAAACTGTTCAGCTCTCTACTCTTTACAGAGTAAAAATATATTGTGACCTAAAACAGCTTCCAACCATGAAATTGTGCATTTCGAAATGATGTATTTGAATGATATGAGTAGAGGAAAGGCATTAAGAATTTCTTACTTGCAAGAAATCACACAAGAGCAAGTGTAAATTAAAATTAAACTATGTTCTAAGGGATGACGAGCATTTTCTTATGAATACTATTCTACAACTAATCCTGCAAGTTGATAATAGATTCTTTTAAAAGGACAACCTATTACTATTTTTTGTGACATTGAATGATATGATTGGCCAGTTCAAGCTACATTGGCTGAAATTGAGATAGCTGCTTTAGGAAAATCTATCTGGTAACATATTTTTTTTAGATAATTAACAACATTGAGTAATGGCATAATAAATATGGCTGCAATTAAAAATTTGTTACAATCCAACCTTTTGTGACTTGTACTGAAACTTTCTTAAATAATATATGTATTTCTCCTTAAATGCACAAAGTGCATGACCTGTTAAGGTGGGACTTGGTTGGTCTCATATTCTCATCCAGTTATTAGGTATAAGTGTAAGCTCTCAACGGATTAGTTTTCTCACGTATCTACGAACATCATAAGCAGGGTCAAACAATCCTTTTAGCAGGAAGACCTACAAACCAAACACGGGTAGTTAGTTCATGATTCTTTAGACGTTTCACTTGATAGAAAATACATCAAATTCAATTCCAGTGAGCTGATTGCTTACCTGAACGCTACCAATGACGACAGTAAATCCCAAAAACACCATTGACCAGAAATTGACACGTTCAAAGTTATGTTCAGCAATGCTTCTATCCCTGAGTTCAGTTATACGATATTGCTCTTGAATTGTTTGCATCTCGTTAATTGAGTTGCGCACTCGATCCACTCTTTCCTAAATTTAAGATAATTTGTATAAAAAACGCATTTTAACTTTGTAGCACTTTATTTTTTATTTTTAAAAATACTTTTCTCAGAAATTCACCTTAATCTCGTTGACTTGAATATCATACGTAGCCTCTGGGAAATATGTCCCATGATATTCCTCCCAATTTGCTTCGTCCGGGTTTATCGTACTGATAGTAAATGCGACCGTCTTTGATGTAAAATGACTGTACGTATTATCAAAACAAATTCTGTACTCGCCTCCTTCTGGAATTTGTATGCTGTAAAGAATAAACCAAAGCAACTCATTTTAGGAATTTGAATGCTTTTAGCCTATGAACAAAATAAATTTGAAGTACTAATGGCTTACTCATGTCTAGAAGATGTTTTCCGAAACTCAGTTACAACGGGACGAAGTGTAGGATCGGCGAGTTGAAAATTTACCTCACTGTCACCCATTCCTGTCCCGATGACGTTGTATTCGATATACATAGTTTTATTTCGTTCCATGTATTCATAGAAACAGTCCTCGCGACCAGCAAATAAAGCAAACATTAGGTCAACCCCTTCAACTCCATGATTTGGATGGATCACATTTCCTAAATTGATCACTAACCAGATTGTTATTGCAAGTATGTTCCTCGGTACGATTGCCATTCTGAAATGAAATTTAGACAAAAGAGAAGTACAAAATGAATACAAGTTAAAAAAAAGCTTTGTAATGTAACTTTTAACTGAATTGATTACTGCATACCTTATTCACTTATTATTTTTGAGTTGCAATCGCTATCTTCCAAAAATCTTTAAATAAAGTAGCTAAACTTATTAGTATTTTATCCACTACCGGTACAGCTTGTTGAAATAACGTTTCTCAAAGTGATAACGATTTTCTAAAACCATTTAAAAATCCGAAAAATTAGTTTAAAACACTTGATAACATATTCAATTAGTAGAGATTCTTTCACGTTTAAATCCCAAATCAATAAATATTGTTTACTCTAGATGTATCATATCTGTGTAATTCAATGCAAATGTTATAAGTATATACACTGTGTTTTATTGATATAAGTAGTAGAGTACTTGCCTTATAATTAAAGTAAGTGGTCTTGAATCTCCATTACGTATTTGTGGTAATGACTGTATTCCCAAAGATTGAGAATTTTATGGAAAAAGTATATAGTGTGACGAAGACTAGTTGGGAATGGCAGATCATTGGTCACATCACAGTATTCTACCCACAAATTACTTTTGAGGTCTATTACCACAATTGTAAACTATTCTTTATAACCAAGCATGTTCACTTTTCTTAAAACTAAACTCGACACAACAATGTTCCCGTTAAAAACAATAACAGACCCCCGTTTTTTGTTGAGTAGGAGCATGGGATATGGTTCCCGGTTGTGTAGGTATCGTGATGGTTGTACTGCTGGTCATGATATTCCAGCATTATTCCAGACAAATCAGAAACTAACGTGAAGAGAATAGGGAGAGAGATGTATTGTCATTGACCCAAATCGACAATGTAATACTCAACAAAGCAAAAAAATGTCATGCATTGCTTCCATCATACCTATACCTACTACACGAGAACACAAAATCATGAGTTCTGCTATTGTGCTGCTTGCAAATTATAATCAAACCTCAGCAGATTCTGTTGAGCTTTGTTTGCTGTAGTGAACCAATTTTAGACTAGTGAGTTGTATTTTTTATCCATAAAACTTACACCATAAAAAGTATGTTGCATTAAAAATGTGCCCACGCCACATCAGTTTGTAAAGTAGTTTTGAATGGTATCCTGAATAATATTAATGTAGTACGAAAGATGACGCGTTTGATTTGGTATTTGACAAAGTCCTAATTTCTACTTAAGCTCTCATGAAATAATCGTTACCTTCCATTTCTATAAAATTTTCATTCCTTAACAATCAATTCTGACATTTCTACTAAGATCCAGTTTATATATTATGTATGCGACTATTAAATGGATGTAAATAATATTATGCATAAAAAATATACAAGTGATATTAATCCCTGTAAAGGGTAGATGCATTGTACATAGAAAATTTATTGGAAAACATAATTTCACGACACCCTTCTACATGAAAGTACATGTACGCCTTAATAATAAATTGTAACTAAACTAGCATGAGTTACTCTAACAAATTCATTTAAGTTTTTGGTGTACATGTATTCAACTGTTAAATACATTAGGAACTATTCGCGAAGCTGGATGATATTCAGGTTAAATTAACTATAAATTATTATTACAAGCCACAAACCCAACTTTACAAGGAAACTCGGTTGAGTCTGTATTTCTACCTTTGGGAGCTCTTTCTTTAGGCTCATACGACGTTCCGTTGTTTTCTCCAAAGACGAGCATGTCTTCTTTCTGGGGTTGATTTCCTGGTTGAAGAGACACGTTGGTGCCTAAACTGGTGATTCTCTGTTTCAGTTGAGCAATATCGATTGTGTTCAATCGATCCAAGTTTTTAAATCCAAACCCTTTACACAAACTATAAGCCATTTTGAGATTCCAGGTTTGCTGACGACAGTAGGGATGCCAGGTGTCATTTACTTTAACTACAACATACCCTTCCACGGTGCCATCATAGGTCCTATTAAACATTTAACAAATATTTCTCTTTCATATTCAGCCACTAGATTGCATACGAATTGACAAAATTGTAATAGCACAATAAATCAAGCGAAACTTTCATCGAGGCAATTTCTTTTATCCTTATGATTATTACCTGTTTGTAAAAAAAGTTGTAACTTGTTTGAAATTCTTCGATAGGGCTACACACTCCAGAACATTATGTGTGTATGAGCACCACATTTCATTTGTAGCGTTATGAAACTTTGTTCGGTTTCCTGTCACGTCTTTGTTATCCAAAGTTGCTGTTGCTGTGTTATTCTGATGTAATGCATCGGTGGAATTTAAGAGATGCGTTTGAGCAGCAGCAGTTTCGCCAGTCATAACGGGTGTAACGGTGGTCTCATTTTGAAACATTACAGCCTCTTCCGTATGCCGTTTATGGCCCTCTTCCTCTGGAGAGATGTTTGAACCCAAATTTCCAATAGCCTTTTCAAAATTCACTAATGCTACTTCCGATTCATTCAAGATTTTCGATATGTCATCCTGAATTAAAGTGGAGCTGTTGGTTCCAAAGATTGACTGTATGATTTTTTCTTGTTCAGACTGGACTTCGTGACTGACTCTGTCATCAATCTTGGAGGAATTTTCATGGTCGGCAGCAGAAGCAGTGGCATTTGATGGCAATGTTAGTATTAGTAGCGAGGCTTGGTTAAGTTGTTCCGGTGTTGGCTGGACATCGGAAGCATTCGTATTCTCTAGAGCGCTGGCTTCAGCATTGGTCATGTTGTCCGACTGGCCCAAAACAGTGGTGTTAGGACAATCTGATGAAATTTCAAATTCAATATTACGGGACATGAAAAAAAATGCTATTTTCATAAGCCCATTAAAAATTTGACGAGTAGAAATGCGCAAAATATTACGTATGGCAATGTTTTAAACTTAAAATAAATCACTTACTTTTATTGTTTCCACCTGTAAGACTGACCAAAAGATAGCCAAGAGCAACCAGAACGGCCAAAATAATCAACGCAATGACAATCCGTTTAATGATTCTTACTCGCCTCTCAAAATTAAATGCTTTATTGGGATCGATGAATTCTGCTCCATACCCTGGTATCCATGTTTTACTAAAATAGGTACACCACCCCATGATAACCTTTGCACTACACAATTGTTGTTAACTGTGACTGTGAGAACTAGTTTAGATTACAGACAAAACGTTACTGGAGTGCACCTTTAAGCAAGACTCAGTATATGGGTACTCAATCAAATGTTGCATGTTGATTTATAGAAAACAAAATCATCACACACAGGACGTCATTATTGCTTAACTCGTGTTGATGAACTGGCAATTGATTACTTCCATTTCTAACTAAAAGCCAAGTATCGTGACGTGACTAGAACTCCCTTTTTGTGTTAATCACTTTTTGTACCTTTTACAATGGAACGGAACATGAGAAATTGTAGTAGTAATGAAAAACATGTGTAAACAAACTTAAGAATGCATCACCACTTCTAGTGTGCTGCTACTCCTCCTTAAAGAAGAAAATAATATGCAAAATAGGAGGTTCCACCTGAAAATACATTTACTTATTTATATTCCAACAGCAGAAATGTATGCTTCATGGTATGGGTATTCATCCCCAAGAGAATGAGCAGTAAAACTAAGAAAATAGGAGAGATAAGATAAAGAATACATTAAAATAATATGCTCTCCTTTCTTCCTACTGTCAGAATGCATAGTCATGGGATCATTTAGGTAGTCTATCCCTACCTAAATTCCAGCCAGGCTGCAAGATGTAAATTTGTTAGCTCCACGAAGACTGCAGCTCAATTAAGAAATGCTGTACTATGCATATATGTATACGAATTGGCCAGACGCAGACCCTACTCGTTTATATTAAGCAATATCCTATTATCCAAATCTCAAATGACTCCTGAATAATACACATTGCTTAAGATAAGCACTATATTATATCCAGTATGAAATATGTCTTATTAATATTTACATACTTACATTTTAGTAAACCCAACCGTTACATTCCATTTCATTCGATTTATTTTACAAGTATAAAATTTGGTATGAGCTCCAGTACTCAAATAGACATTTATTTAGAGATAAAGTACATAAAACACTACATATTTAATCGATCAAAGGAACATTATTTATCAAGGATAACACTCAATCCTCATACTCCTCAATGAAAAAGTCTTCATCGGGATCAGCTTCGTTTAGGTTCCCATTCAAATCTTTTATTGACTTTTTTTCATCTGAATTATCCGTACGCTCAACCAAAGTTCCAAGGCCATTGCCAAGATCATCTTCTTCCACGAGATTATCACTACCTTCATCAACGGTTTCTTTCTCGTCCAAAGGCATTCTATTTATTTAAAAAAAACATAAAAATCAATGAATAAAGTACATTAAAGGTCTTATAATAATATACTTGATTAAATTTTTTAATTAGAATTAAAGAATATATGTATGACTAACGCTCGAGTCATCTTGTCCTTGAACAACCCCATTTTCAAGATTTCATTTTTCACACCTGGCCCTTTAAATTTAAAATGAGCATCACATTATCCTTCTTTCATTTGAAAATTTTTGAGTTCTAAGAAAACAAGGGTGTTTAAATACCTAATTCGCTGCAAGACTTGCCAGCTTGAATCATTTTGGCATAGAAAGGAATTGCCTCGGTAAATAATGTCGTTTGAAGCTCACGAAGGTGCAGCAAACTTTGTCTAGAGGACTCCGTACTAAAAATAAATATATTGATTCGTTTTTTAAGTAATTAAAACAAAATATCGTTAACGGTTGAAGTTAAAATGGGTTTACCTCTCGCGAGTCAAGCTCTCTAGATTTGAAACAAGCGGCTTGGTCAATGGCTTCCAACCAACAGATACGCGATTGATATTGGAATGCATTAGACCACGCACCGCAACACTCATAGCAAGCTGTTCTTTAGCTTCACGAACCTATGTTTTGTAAAATCATTTTTAATTTTATGAAAATGTAATTCGTATGCAGCAACACCAAACAATGATACGATGGCTTGTGAAAAAAATAACATACCTTATAGGCCCTTACTCCGGAATCATCAAACTTCCAAGCACTAATCATATAATCAGCAATGCTCAAATACTCGGCCGCACTTCGCATATCATCCAGAGATCCATAAAACGAAGGGTAATTTTGATGTAAAAATCCCAAAAACGTATCTGTAGATACCTCAGCCCTATCACAAATATTCTCAGGATTTTCAATCAGTGGATGTAGTCTTCGTTCCTTTTCCATTTGCCCTACCAGTTGCATCTCAGTTTCACTGATAACAGAATCGTCTCCTGTTTTATACCAAAACAATTTGTAGATTAAAATTTTACAACTCTTGATCTTAGGTGATGCACTAATCGTAAGTTAAAATTGTTTAATAATCAATACACCTACGTTTGGCATAAAGAACTTTCCCAAGTGCTCTGAACAACTGAATAGTGTCATCCTTCTGCTGAACTTCTGAAATGGCAGGATTACCAGAAGCCTGTTTTTTAGCTCGCTTGTTCGCTGGTTTTCGAAACATGGCACTACTACTTGTACCAGAGGAGCCTGTCATGTAGACCAGTTAAGATACATTACACACAATACCTTAAAATGTTTAAATGGTAGAGGTAAGAGGTACACTCACGTTCTTTGGTGAGAGCAAACTGCAAATTATTGACGGCACAGCGAATATCACCATTTGCAGTTGCAGCTAGATCCTCTACAAACGTTTTATCAACTGGCATTGACTCTTTGGTGCAGATATCCAACATGTATTTCACCATGTATGAGCTGGCGACAGGGTTGAAACTACATGGACCAAACTTCTTTTAGAAATGTCTAACCAATATGCTAATACTGTTTAGACGTACTGTAAGTAATACCGGTTAGGGAAACTCACCTAATGTTGTGAATATTTAATTCTGTCATTAACTGCTTTGGAAACATCTTGTACATACTGTGCTCCCCAGACGACGTGTCCGTAAAAACGAAAACAAGCGGACTAATTCCCGTTTTTGCATACTGTCTGTATAGAAACAATAAAAAAATATGAAACACTGGACGTTAAGAAGCACAATGCAACATAAAAGTCATAATTATATTTAACGCAACTTATATTTACCTCAAGAGTTCATGGAAGGTATTGAAATCACGATAAAGAGCATTAGGGATATCCTCCACAAGCGTCAGTCTGTACTTCTTCACAACCTTCCCCTTAATTGGCAATGATCTATACTGTGATGTTCGGAACAGAAAATCAGTGAACAAATCCATCTGGTTTCGACCCTGCACTTCATCTCGAAAGTCTATTTGAAAGGTTAAATGTAAATTCAAACAGACCATTTTTAAAAGGGATTTATAAATAAAGTTAACCACGCACCTTCTCCAGGTCGGAATTGGGTGAGTGACATGGGATTAATCCATTCCTTGACTTCAGCATCGAGACCTTGTGCTACCAAACTAATTGCAGCAGTTTTACCACTACCAGAAGGACCAGTGACAACACAAATCTTTTGTTTCAATTCACAAAACAAATAATAATCGATAGTGTTATTTAATGATTGCAACATGAAATTACAGCTTTCAATTCCGTTGATTTAACATTAATTTTTACCTTGGGAGCTTTTTGAGACGATAATACTCGACTCATCCAGTTGGTGACTTCTTCAACTTTCTTTTTGTGCACAAACAAATCATCAACTGATCGCGGAAGATGCTTATCAACCCAAGGAGTAAAACTCTTGGAGGTGACGAATACTCCACTCGACTTCCCTGGAGACTGGGCTCGGTTTTTTCCTTCAGCCTTAGCGAGAGCTTCCAACCTCCTAAACCCAGTTAGCTTACTTGTGATTGGGATGCTGCTCACCGGAGCTACTGGACTTTTTTCTTTAGCTAACACCGCCACTGGACGCTTCCTCTGAATTGACGACATAGCTGGAAGCGGAATCCTTGACGGAGACTTATTGCTCCTCAAAGATTTATGACGCTCCTGTGACATGTCTTTTTTTGACCTGCAAAGTCAAAACAGTAGAAATTTGTAAGTAAACATTTATTAGTATATTGATTATTGAAAACAGAATTTAAAAAAGTGAAACCGTTTTTGAGTTATCGTACCTACAGACATACGATGTCCTGAGTCTTTTCAATATATACCTAAAGGAACATAATAACAAATTATTTCAAACCTATATCTGTCATTTCACAAGTTGAGCTTTGCCGATGAAAGAAACTAAATTTAATCGTTGCAAACTTAATCATCAACTGAACACTGATTAGAGATAAAATTAAGAAAACAGCTAGTTCAACGTTTGACGTTACAATATCACTAGTAGTTTTATTACTCGCCAAAATGTTGGCAAAGTGTTATGCTGTAGTCTGGTTTTATGAAAACAACACAGATGCATCCTTCTCATCCAACAACTAGACTGCCTCCTTTTTTGGCTGATGATGATGATGACTAGCACGATGGCTCAAGCAAGACCTATGATTAGAACAAACGTTCTTTGTAGATTGGCGTCCTGAACAAAATGAAATATAAAACAAAGGTTTACTCTGCCTGTAACCTTTGACCGTCTGAACACCTCACTCTTTGAACCAATAAAAATTATTACTTAATAGGCTTGTCATGAGCTCAAGAGAATTATGGATTTCAAAACTCCTAAACGGGACGATGAAACCGTATTTTTGTTTATTTTCAAATTTTAGCTATTCTGTATTTATTAATTTTTAATGAACAGTACTAAAATACTGATGATTTGAGAACACGTTACAGTCACATAATCCCGTAATACTTGTTAACAGGTGGTGACAGATAACATCTCCCTACTATCTATCGCTATCTAGAATTATATTATGTCAGATTTTAATTCTAATTGGATTATGTAGTTGTTGATAAATTAAAACATGAGAAAAACATCTATTACAAACCACCCTTTATAGACTCTATTAATAATCTCTTTAAAATTGGGTTGATGATCACTTACCAATCAATAAAGGAAGAAATAATTACCCAGAATACACACAAGGATAACAATGACAATTACAACAAAAACTGAAACCCACACGCAGATTTCAACACAATCCATGGTAACCGTATGTAATATTTAAATGACTTTTAATTACACTGCTAATAATCCAACACAATTCAAATTAATAATGTACTTTGAGTGATCTGATTCTGATGTTCTGTACAAGAAAAAATACAATCAGCAGAACAGCTGGCTAGGCTAGTCACGAATAATGCAAAAAATTATGCCAAAGCTGGAACAAAGAACTGCAGCAACCTTACCTATTCCTAAGCTAGGGTGAAATGAGGTGCAAGATTTGGGGTAAATATAGGATGTAGGAGAAGTTAATTATTAGACCTGTGGTTAGTTAATTTTAATGAGCATTTAGAAGATTTTTTTTGCATATTATAAGTTATTTTTGTGTACATGCCTAAAAGTCCTACATATGAGAAACAGGGCAATACTGGGTAGTTTATATGGAGAACATTGACATTGTATGTTTGTATTTATAAGCTTCCGATTATAACTCATGAAATTGAATCTTGAACATTTTTTGTTTTTCCAATACGTAACGTCAAAAACCTAAAAATTCTAAGTAGTAAAATTAATTGCTACGTAGCACTAAACAGTAAAATTGACACAACTATCAAATATTTTAGTGTCAGCAGTACATTATAAACAATCCTATCCTGTTCCTCTTCACTGCTTTATATTTTGCAACACTTGTACTCGTTGACTGTTATGGGATATGAAATGAACGAAGAGGCGAAGCTAAATTGAATTCCGTAACAAAAGGACCTCATAAAATATATGCTGGCGAGGCATGTCATTCTATAAAGTTTTCCCAATTGTTTAATGCGCCTCATGCCAGAAACAGCTTCATAAATTTGCAATTGTTTATGATGTGGAATTATATTGAGTGTCAATTAAGCAACTCCCACGTTTAAGCTGTCAAAAGCTGTTGTAACAAATCCTCATCGATCTCTTTTCAAACAGTTTTATGAGTTTGCACCTGACGATCTGACTTTTTATGTTAGTAAAACACCAACAATACATGTGAAAGACAGAAGATGTGTTAAGCAATTGGATGAATATTACCGAACCGTCATGGTTGAATGAATCCTACATCCTTTCCCTGTACCAAAACGAGCATTCAAGATGTGGAAATGAGAAAATATTAAACACTCCACGAGCCGTAGCCAAATTCTTCATACTTTTATGCATGACAATTTCAAGATGTAAATATTTAAATGTCGTAATTCAAACGCTTTATCCTTTATCTCACTCAATGAATTGTCAACTTATCGTTGAAAGAAAGTATTGCTACACATAACATGCATGATTGCACCCGTAACATTCGTTTAGAAATATCCAATTTACATTTAAATGACCAGGGATTGAGGATGACTTCAAAGTATTAAAAATTGCTTCACATAAAAAAAGTTATATCCATTCACAATTTGGATTTGTGTCGCAATGCGGGTGGTTGGCAGCAGTAGCCAGGGTTATGAACTAGGAAGGAAAATCCGTATGTTTAAATCACACCTGGTGTCACTAAAATATTCACATGATGATGATGTTGATAGGATATCTCAACGTGGTCATGTACCATCATGTCAGCATTTAGCATCATGTTCAGTTTTACGAACTGTATACGACTGTCAGCAGCAACCCCTATAGAACAGTTGGTTAAACATTTCGTTTCCCATAAATGGCTTTGAGATAGTAAAAAGAGTGGATGGTTAGCAAATACCAATGTCGATTTTGACACTACTTAAAATCAATACCAATAATACCAAATAACATCACTAGATTTATGTAGCTGCACCCAAAATCTTGCATTTTTATCATCAACTCGTGGAGTAAGTATTTGTACTTGTTAAATGAAGAGGGAGAGAAATTATTAAACTTCGCAATAAATTGGGTCCACATAATCTTGAAGCCTCTGATGATTGTTTCATTTAATGCCATTTATGAAATCCTTTCAACGGTAACCTCACCAAGCGAAGGAAGTGAAACAAAAAAATGTATAATTTGTAACCACAATTATTTTCTGAGTTGCCTTTTTATGTTGAAACAGTTCGTATTAAATCGATGGCCGTCATTTGGTTGAAATTCATTACCCTGTCTTGCCCTTCATCATTTTTACTCAATTATCTAAAATGTTCTGTAGCATCAATAGTATTAATGCATCATCATCATCATCATCATCCCACCTCACATTTTATTTTCAAGTATTAAGAAGTGCTATGCTATCCGCCCAGTGTTAGGTAACAACTTGGAATCTCTACCAGTATAATACTATTATCATTTTGATGTCAAGTTTGCAACTGCTCCTATTTGAATTTTTATGACTTCGATGAACTGACATTGTCCTATCGAATCATTCAGGTTTGGCAACACACTTGATTCATAGCTCAAGCTTTTACCTACATCGGATGAACGCAGGTTTACATCGATACTGCATTAGGAGCTATGTCATATATCCAATTTTACAGCTTTGGCGATAGCAGCCCCTCTTGGATGAGATATAAGCACTGAAAACGGCAATCGGTGTGTTTGACACTTTATCGTGAGAGTTGAACTTCATAAATTTAAATGTAAGGCGGTGACAGACATATAGACCACCGGGTGTCATGAATATGCTGGGGGAGCTTGGCTCACTCAGACTTAAAATTTCTTGAGCAGCTTTTGAGGATTATCAGCAACCACAGCAGCTTTACATCCACTCATTTGTCTGTGAGTGATCATCACCCTGTAAGAATGATATTTCATCGAGTTGTTTTTTGCTGCTTAAGTACAAACGTAAATAGTTGGTTTGACGTATGCATAAACCTGCATCTACCTTAAAACTGGAAGGATCATGATGATCATTGTGTCAATTGAATCCGGAATGTCTTAGATAGTTCCGGGATCTGCTGGATGTTTTTTATACGTTGTTACGGATTAGATAAACTCAGAGTACCCAAAAGTAAGACTCAACGATGGAACAAAAAACAGGTTCTTTCTTGTTATTGGTTAAATGATTCATGGAATTATATAGTTTCCTGATCCTGATCCTGAAAACTGGTGTATGACAAATTGCACCACGGCCAATTAGCAGTCATGCAACAAATATCATATCTTCAAGTTTTAGTTTTAGCTCATGTGTCAAACTCTGGACATGACTGATTGTCTTGTTGAGGTACTTGGAAAACACTCAAGTGTAGAAGTAATGATATGTGGTTATGACTTGGTAGTAAATTAAATGGGTCATATCGTATCATATATTCATACATCTGGTTCTGATTGAGAGTTTTACTAGGTAGCGGTGTTTTTTTTTGCAAATATGAGTGGACTGTGAATATGAATAATAACTTTGACTCACCAAAATATTTCATTTCGTAGTATGGTCTGGAGCCCAATTAAAGACATCATTATTTATTCATCTAAACATTGTCAACTGACAAGCATAAACAGAGCGTAGGTAAGAGAGCTGATAACACTGACAATCAATATGAGTACGACGCTAATGCTTATACCGACCTTGTGAACAAACTAACCTTATACCTACGCTCTGATATGCATGTATGTATGAGGTTTCGCTTAATCATGAAATATTCACATTTATATTATGCTAATGACATTTCGTCGTGCCAATCCATTTTCTTCATGACTTTGTAAGCAGAAGCGTCGAGGTACTTGATCATGTATGCGTATGATATATATGTAAATACACTTTCCTCAAAAAGTATCCGGATGTCATCTTGGACAACTTTTCAAATTTGCTTCGCTTAATTCATCAGAATGACTTTCATGTCCACGTAATGAGTTGGAGGTAAACATCAAGAAACTCGTCGTGGTAAAATGTGCAGTTTATTCCAACAAATGTACAAAATATATTCAACTCAATATTGAACATTGGCATAACATTTTGTACATCAGAAATGCAAATATTTTTCTCTCAGGAATTCGTTCATAGTTCATACCGAGAAAAAAAATTTGTTTATTAAATCCGCCAAGCATCCGCATAAGACGTCATACAAGCGGTGAAGCAACATCCGCATATCATCATATCATAATAGTTGAGAGTTCGTTCAATGATTACTTTTTGTTCTCTCTCTCTCTCTCTTGACAAAAGATAAAACGTGGGTTTGGATACGTGCGTAATAATGTGGATGATTATCTGCTTCCATTCCAATATTTCTTCCTTTAGCCAACCTATCAACTTAACTGGTAGCTGTCACCCTACGGACGATGATCAAAGATGAGCTTGGAACTTCTGACAAATCGCTGATTTAATCAAGGTGTCATATACAAGCATTTCGTATACGCTTACAAACAATAACTTCACTTTTTGTGCTGTCAGTTGTGTACATGGTTGCCCCTGTCGCGTCACTAAAATGAAACATTTTTTTTGCTCATCTTCCTACGCAATCCACCTCATGATATGATACAATGATGATGATGTGAGGTACTTTTATACTCATTAGTATAGCATGTTCCATCCCTCATTTTGAAACGGGATGTGAAGATCACTTACGTCGTCAACTTTATCGATAACACAATTAAATTGGAAAATACATGAGGTCTGCAAGGAATTTCAATAAATGAGTGTTGAGCAGCCCCCATTCGTACCATCTACTAATAGGTATATGCGTAGATACAATAGATCTAGTTTTTGAATGCAATGTCACGTTGTTACACTGATTTGCTTTTGGTTTCATCCATAAGAAAGGACACTTTTCTTTCATGGACTAGGATTTTACCTCCGCAATGCATTATCTCATCCCATCTCATCTAAATAAAAAGGGATACAATAACAATTGATAATGAATCTTTTTACATGAGACGACATTCTAACCTGCATTGTGGAGGTTATTGTTTATTCTATGAATTGCTTTTTTAGAATGCCGTTTTTTTGTGCATGGGAAAAAAAAGTTTGCGTTTTGCGTATTACGATGAGCTGGCATCATTTTTAGTTGGTAGTGCGTTGAAAAAAAATCCCAATGAGAGATTCAGTTTAGAATACTCTGCCAACAATAACAACACAACGCAGCAGCATCAGCGTAACGTGATGAATATTGTCTGGTGAGATGACTGATGTGATGCAATGTAAAGAGTGCTCAACACAGTAGCAGAATACTCTGCCATGCATCATCGTGACACTGATATTTAGAATTTGACATGACCAAGTGACATGTTCAGTCTCATTTACTCGCTAATCTATTCAACTTATCATGGTCTGTCTCCGTCTAGGAAATCAGACGATGTGGATATGTCTTTGTCATAGGATCCTAGTTGGAAAATGTCACATCTGTGTTTTTCATCGTGCAAACCATGGTGCAAGAAAGCTCACACAAAATGTATCAATAATATCATGTACTGTATTTATTATTATATGTGTGGTTTTTCATTAACGTGACCTAACTAATGCTCAATCATTCAAAAGTGTGTGTGTACTTTTAGGTACATACTTAGGAAAATTGCTCATAACACAACTCAATGAATATAAATAAGTCCCACAGTTCAACATTCAATCTTCATTGACTCATAAGTATCGTATCACAATTTAAAATGTTACTTCTATTAAAATAAATGACTCGAGTTCCTGATCTCGATGAAACTTATTGTGAATGTATGTGATCCAACTGCGTAGAAAATCTTGTGAAAAAAAATCAATACATTTATTGCAAAAGAATATTATAATGTTACGGAATGGCTTGTAAACCTGTAATGCTCATCAATAATTCGCTTCAATAATGTACAATTTTTCATGTAAAGGTTAACTCACCTTGAGATATCAAATGGGACAAAGTAATACAATTTGATTTCATTTCAATTGACATATTATTCTCAATGCAATATATATATGCTATTACTACAAAGCATCAATGGAAATGAAATAAACAAAAAAACTGATCCCTTTCATCGTGCAAATAATCGCATGAATAATGCGTTTCATTGCATTTAATTTTACATCCAATGTCCCATAATGGCAATGCAGCAGCAACAGTGCAATGTGCCCAGTTCAACAGAAACTCTTGCCTGCTGAAAACTCACCATGAAGTCACGTTAGTTAAGGAATTACATAGTTGGTTAATTATCTAGCAACCATCTCACATTTCCCGGAATATATTAGTGTTGTCTGAAGTTTCACTCTTCCTTAATAGTTTTTCAATTTTACAAATGAAGTAATGATTCCATTAGCCCTTTTACTATCTTACTAGTTTTCCTCTTATTGCTCGAATTACATTTACCCTTGCGAGGTAGTTCTTTGGCCTATATACATACCTAATACTACTGGGGGTGCATTAGCATTACGTAAAGTTGTCTAACGCTTGCTTACACGATCAAACATCATTATGAAGAACATCTTTCTAGCAAGCAGGATGCATTTCCTTTCAAACCTAATGATATGCGTCTTACGTTTAATAACCATCATTTAATTCTTTAAAATGTAACGATCCTTTCAAATATCAGCTCATAAGAAGGCAGATGGGCTTAGCAGATTGAAAAATGCATTTTATGTCAACATGTTACACAAGAAAAAACTCCTTGAAATGTTTGTGTGTTCGTGAGTTCTTTTTCACAAAAAAAATTGGAACAACGCTGACACTCAAATTTAAATACACACATTTTTTCCCTTAATTACTTGACATTGTTAACTTATTCAGCTGCGAATCCCTTAAGTGGTATGGTGGCCTTTCTCAGAACAAATTATTTCCATCATGTAAACTTGCTGTAGTCATCACTCTATACACACCTTCATGACTGCTACCACCAGAGCCGCTTCCACTTTTTATTACATGACTACTTTAACAATTACACGTATGCCGGTTTTTTATCCTCACTTTACATGGTCTTGTAAGAATGTACTGAAAGGCGTTACGCTCTTTTACACTTCTCAATCTGTTCCTGTATGGTATAAAGGTATGTAATTAAATACTTTGCTAATTTCTTAATTCATCTGCTTCCGTGAAGTAAATTTTGGTTTGCGAGTAAAACAAACGGAACATCACATCAAAATCACACTTTATTGTGATGAAATGTAATGCTATGTAACGCAGTAAACACCGCTTTTAATTCATCCATTCTAGGAAAGATGAATTTAGCCGGTCTTTTTAAAAATTAACCCTTTGATCTCCCGATCTTCAGTGAGTGCTACTTTGGTTTATGATGTGTTTGGTAAACACAAAACATAAACCTGTTGAAGTTGTTAAAATCTCAAAGGAAAGTGGAGTCAAGATTTGAAGTATTGATATAAAAATGTGAGAGAAATAAAAATGCTATCCACATGATTTCTATTTCTACAAGCTCTGTAAGAACAAAGAGAGCTGGAGCACGTAGATGTGATGTGATGCCGAGTGTCGAAAGATTAGCTTTCATACTCTTA
Source organism: Orchesella flavescens (assembly GCA_964034955.1). Taxonomy (NCBI): domain Eukaryota; kingdom Metazoa; phylum Arthropoda; class Collembola; order Entomobryomorpha; family Orchesellidae; genus Orchesella; species Orchesella flavescens. Next base: position 29,753,160 of record OZ035953.1, read on the forward strand.
AGCCCACACGAATAGGGAAACCATCATTGAAATGTCGCATCAAGATGCTGCTGAGTCATTACACCAATTTGGAAGAGACAAGAGGGGGCCAAATTCCAATCTCAAGACTGATTATTCTTGTTTGCATCTTCAAAGGAATGGACCAACACAAATGGTTCAGTTTCTTCTTCATCGTCATTGTTACGAGACGATTTACATTGTTGATAAATAAACCATATCGATTTTTTGCAAATGTTTATCTATAGAAAAGTAATACTACAATGCGACAAAACCTGGATGATATTGATGATGACAAGGGGCGCCATTTTAATATGTGCAAAAATGCTGTTCAGACTTTTGATCAACATTTCAGATAGTAAGATAGATGCATGTTAGATGCTAATGTTCAACCATGATGGTCAAAATGATTTTTTCAAATTTTTAGACAACGCGATAGAAAAATGATGAAGTGTGTATGACTTCATTATCATTCTCAATCGATATTATTGCATTTGACATTGCATGTCATGATAGTTCATGGTTGTGTAACATGTATAAACGTAACATTTTTTTATAAAAAAATATTCCGCAGTTTCAAAGCTTGTTATTTTGCATAATAAAGGTTTCGTCTATTTATTTATTTAATGTACGGCCATTCACAGAAAAATCGTTCAGAACTTGAGTTGTGTGCTGGAAAAGTTAGTGGCTCTAATAAATATGTGTGTCACATCTAAAGTTAATTTCGCTTATTTAAAGATGAACCTATAACCATGTCAACCTACTGAGTGATGTTTCATTTTTGCAATTATTGTGTGCATGTAGTAACAAAAAGTATTTTTTTACGATTCAAGCAGTGAGCTAAGTATATACTCATACTTTCTTATTGTTTATCGTTGTTGGAGACCTAAAGATTGCATACGAAGATAAGCTGACTTAAAGATAGAAACTTTTTACAGTGATTCAGCTATCTTTTCTGTACAGCTTTTTTTGTCAGATCCCAAAATGCAGTCGGACAAGACACTGCTGTGAGGGTTTTTGCTTCTATCGTTTTGCATACATTTGCATGTGACCAGCTAATGAAAAAGTGCTTTCCATTGTCAATTGTTACTGTTGGCATTATCACCAAATATCTCGCTTGAAATAGCCTTTTTTGTGGGACTTTAGGAACCTTTTTGGATTTATGCTTCAATCAACTAAACTTTTACTTTTCGTTAGTATCTAGCAAATATTACATGTCAGAATAACTTAAATTTGGATTTTGGATATAACAAACATTTTGGTAATAATTTGGATACTGGTTACTCACCTGACCCAAGATCACTTTTGATGTGCACTAAGTAGGCAGCTCATATAAAAAGATAAACAGCCGCATAAATTACGAATAAAACCCACATTTTTAAAGTATTGAGCTTGGGCTCCGAATCAGTAAAGGATATGAGTTGCTGATTATCATAATCAAAATGATGGAATGCATTTGATTTCTGCTCACTTATACTGACGAGAAAAGGATGGCTTAAGGGTAGGCGAGTTGGTTTGCGCCCTAAAATTTTATAGTATATTTTTTATAATGCGTATCATCATCATCATCAGCATAGACAATACAATCTTCACACGTGACTTGACTTTTATGAGAATGAACCTAATAAATGCTACTAAATGCCCGATAAAAATTCGTTTTAACAGTTTTTATTCGATTTCCGTGTACTCGTTACTATTACTTACTTCAGGAACTATGTAGCTGATTACTGACGTTATGGCTTACGGTAATATTAATTACTTCATCTCACGAAATAAATAACCATTTTTCCTTGAGTTACTCTGAAGGTGTAAAAATCACGTGGCCAATTAAGAATATATAATGATAACGATGTAGAATCCAGGACTATTAAGAACTTAAGTAATAAAATAAGTTCGTGAACGCAAAAGAATTTACTAGAGAAAGCCGTATCAGTAAAGGTGATCAAAAATTCGATATTCAAATAAAAAACGCTTAAATAAGGAGTTTGCTTTTCATTAGTATTCTAAGCTGACAAGAAGAAATTTCAGCAAAGATTCAGGCAGTTATTCAATAAATTTACAATCCAGACTGATTTAAAGAGCCTCATTTCTGGCAATGTCAATGTAGTCCAAAATATTGGCTAAATTTTTATCAGATTATCACTTGCAAGTATTCATTTCGTGTAACCTGGAAATATAAAACTAGTTATGCTATGATCTAAATAATATGCTTGGTTCCAATTTTGTCCACCAGCTACGAATTCATGGTGGAAACACTAAACCAAATAGACAATGGTTGCTAATGATTTAATTTTCGATACATGTAGCTGTCAAAAGATTAATAGCTATGGCTTGGCTTAGGATAATGATTGTAAGTAATTTATGTATATGCTCTCAATAATATAAAGAAAAATGTAGCGGTCAGTTGCATTGATATACTGGTGTAAGGTTAAAGTTTCATTATTTTTATCCACCTCATGCTGAGCAAAGGCATGTCCTTGGCTGTAATATTTCTTCCTCTCAGGCAATAATCTTCCGTAACAGTGATAGGTTGAAACATGAACATAATATTAGAATTGCAAATTGTGCATAGGTAGGGTAGAACATGCCACCATTTGTATAAAAAACGTATGCAATGTCAATTCAGGTGCAAGTTTGAGACAAACATATTCAGACTGGAAAAATTGAGCTGATGAAAATCTATTGATTTATCCCCATGATACTGATTTAATTTGATATGCAATGAATTAGCTGTTTTTACATAAACAATAGATCGTGAATAAACTTATCCGGGGTAATTTGCAATTTACACGTCTACAATCTGTTCCAATTGTCGGTGTGATATACCACATTCAAGATATTATGTATTTTGTGTAGATAGCAAAACAAAAGGCGTAGTGAAAATTGAGAGCATTGTTGTTAATCCAATGTAAAATATGGAGGTAGCCAAGAAGAAGATCTTAATATTAATTACAAGAGATGCGGTAACGAATAAGAAAAATTAGTGCAAGGACTTGAATATGAAATGAAACCTTGCATTGAGAGAGAGAGAGAGAGAGTTTTACTAGATCGATGTTGGAGATTGTTTTGTTTACAGCAGTAAAGTTTTAATCCACACCACACACCGAAAGGAGACTTGAGTCAAGATTGTATTATTCCCTTCAGGTTTATTTGACGTGCTATCACATTGATTCATTTTGTACGGTTCCCTTTTAGCTTGAGCACCCTACCAAGTTTCCCCACAATCAGGAAGTTGATGATGATATGATGTCTGGTTGTGTGATTCGTATAAGCTTCACTGTTCATGGCTACTACTGTTACTATTCTGTCATATGAAGTCGCTTTTAGTTGCATGTGTAGCCGTAATTAACGAAATTTACAAAGAAACTAAGCACTAGGATGGCCACAGCAGTAATATGATTTATGAACTGAGCATGACTTGTCGTTGGAATTGAGGAATATCTTTGAATTTTAATGTAGCACGAAGCACTATCCCTATATATGCTTGTGGTGCAAACATAATTATCTACAAAATTTAAGAATGAAGCATTAATTTTGCATGACAGCACTGTCGAGTGACTGTGGAAAGTATTGTGAATTAATGGCTTTTTCTTACTGGAATCGAGGCGAGTGAAGTAAACAACGAGTTTGATTTTTTTTCTCTTCAGCTCAGCAAGTTTTATACGCATAATGCTGGGGTTAATTAATATGCACAATTCTTGATCACATTGTGGTGAGTATCACTTGGAAAATCGATGAATGTCTCGTCCCGACTACCCAAATCTATCCCATGGAGCTTTTCTCATCATGCCATGATGCCAAGGTCAGTCGGCTCCAACTCTGTTGCGTCGGATATTGGTTGGTGAACTCAACATTAACTTAATCAACCAGATTTTTACACGGAGAAAGAGGGAAACCACTTTCAAATGCATTTACCGGCTGTTGAATCCTTCAGCTGTCAGATTGACATGATACTGTGTTACGCAAGGAGATTTAATGCTCAAGTCTATCAAGTCATAGTAATAAAATTGAAACTGAGGTGAAAATTAACAGTTTTCAACAACTTTATCTTTTACTTAAAACTTTCTCTCATTTTGTAATCTTCACATTTATATTACGATACATTTAATTAGTTTTCGTTAAATTAAATATAATTTCCACAAGAAACATACAGTGGATGATGGATAATTGTTTCTCATACTCACAAAAGCAATGGGTATTATAATGCTATGCTGGTTGTAATTACGTTCTTTGTACAGCAACGAGTATTTTGAGAAATACTAGCTAATAAATCCAGAAGTTGCTCAACAACTTGCGCACATTCCACGTTGACATAGAAAAATACTCTCCCAACAAAAAAAAATCTTGTAATTACGACTTTTGGAAACAAATGCAACCTTGAGATTGATGAGAACGACTATTATATGGCCATATGAAAGAATCCAATAATTGTTAATATCGTATCAAAACTTGATTAAAATGAAAATTCGTTAACTTGTCACTTTTCCCATTTTCCTGATTTCTCAAAGCGGCTTAATGACACAGTAGATGTGCACATGTCTGCATCTACATGTACTTATTTATGCACCTATTGACTTGTAACTACCTATCATATACAATTAATCATCGAATCCACAGAAAAAAATTACACGTACAAATTTATTTCTTGATCACCCCCAAAATCATCGTGTCACGAGAACATAATATTCATTATACAGTAGCGTTTCATTATTTTCAGTCAGCAGTTCCAGTCTCATACAAATTGTTTCCATGATGGTGATGGTTGCGCAGAAATGGAAACTTAATTAAATCCAAGCCATTTTATGTGAATAATCATGTGCCATAATCTTGTCTAGTCTGTTAGGTATCGAAATGTATGTACTGGGCCCTGGGGTAATATTACATGTATCTATCTAAAGATGTTTCATAATAATGCATTGAAAATAAGTTCCGACATAGGCATCGGAAGATGTTATTTGTTTAGGCTTTCAAAGCACAAGTGGTACTCAAATTCATTGTGAATGTAACTCTTGAAGACGATACTACGGATGCCAATACGCTTTGTGTTGATTATACATAATATATGATGCATCATAACATGTACTCAAATGCAGTTAGGTAGCTCAACCAGGTATGTAGCAAAGCTTGCGACTGGCCTTGATCATTTAATTTTTGTTTTGTAGACAGCTACCACCAGCTCCTCTCCAAACTAACTGTGATAGGTTTCATGAACTGACTTTTTTGGCTGCACGTCTGCCCCAATTAGCAGCCTTGCTTCTCATTCCCTACTAATCATCTCGAGAATTCTTTTTCTATCCCTGATATTTTACTAATTAGAAGCCTTGCAAAGGATATCTACAATCATTGATATTTTTCCGAGCTGCAAGCATCCCAATCTTGCATAAAAACGATCGGATTCAACTGCACTTAAAAACGTCAAGTGAATTCTTACATAGTAGATGCAGAGTGTCCATGATAATCAGTAATGATTTAATATCTGCGAAGATTCCCTTGTTCCTGATCTTTCATCAAAAAGTAAATTTCATGTGATTTGACCTTGAGAGCAAAAAATGTTGACTGAAAGTTGTTATTACGGCTGATGGGGGATGATGCAAAAATTTTATATTGCAACTCATCATCACCACACTGACACATCAGAATTGGGTTCATTTCCTTTGTTATGTCTGGTCTGGCCAAAAACCCAAAATTATAGTGGTAAACAAAAATGATTTTGAGCCTGAACAACATTTTGATACAAAACAGAAGCAAAGTTGCATTCATGCAGGTTCTTTCTTAGGTCCGCTTTTTTAAGTTATTATCGTGCAGGGAATCTTTAATTGATTTTTGAAGACCATTATCAACCCACTAGTTATGGTCAAAATACAATTATGGAATTATGATGCGTCATTCAACCCATTTGCAATCATTATGTAAAATCCAAAACGTTAGAAATTACTGGATTGTCAGACCAGCTTTCATTTTCTTTCATTTGCTGACAGGTGAGCAACACGGTTGGCTACTAACTTTAGCAGAGGTACTTACATACGAGTGCAAAATAGGTTACGTAAAGATTGATAAACTGGAAAATGCATTCATGCCTAATAGACTCGCAATTTAATTGCATAAATCAGATACAAAAAACATTTTTCTTTATTACATCGTTGGAACGAATGAATTCTACTCTAAATCAGCATAATATTATGTATATCCACATATCCGCGTCCATTCACTTACAAGAAACCACAATCGATTTCATGCTCCCATATTATAAGAGAACGTTTAAAGTGTGTTATCGTCGTAATTCACTGATTTTTAGTTTCATCTTGTAAATAACTCTTTTCCCTCTCTAGCTAAATGTTATTGCAAAAAATGAAATTCGCATAACATTTCTTTCAGGCTATCATATATTTTATGTGCTCAACTTATTTGGAATTTTATGGAGTCTTCATGTCTGTATGTTAGCCTCACCTCCATAGTAAAAATCTAATTGCATCAGTCAGATTGCGTGTATTTCTCAAAAAAATCATTTTTCATTGCTAATAAAAATGTCGGTTCTGATACAAAGCTCAAAAGATTTACGATTAGAATTTAATACGCATTAATGCGATCATGAAGCTAGTTTTTTTATTCGCTGCTCTCCCTTTGAATACCTAACACAAAATAGAAACCCATGAACTTTTATTATGGATTTTTCCAAGTGATTTGTCGATGAGATTATGTCGGTCGGTCATGGAGTAGTGGTGGAGTGGAGTAAAAGCCATGTGGTTGCGTAGTCATTGAAAATGAAACCAGTTGTATGAATGACGGTGATACCAGAACCAGACCATGTCATTAAAGGAATACATTTTGTAAGATAATAAAGTAATAGACTGAACGAACTACTTGCTCACAAACAATTCAAGAAGTAATTACACAGCTGCGGAAGAATAATGTTCGGCTGTATTACGTATTTTACTGCCACTACATATATGCATCTATAATATTGTCTGGATGTACCTTTACCGTGTCGCTATTCGATGATCATTATTTTTGGAACACGACTTGATGGAGTCTGTCCATCATGATCACTTTACATGCATCATCACAGCACATCCCCGTGATTTCTCAGAAAAAGTAAGACAATATTTCTCCTCTTATTATCTCTTCCATATTTCATTCATATTCGCCAATAATGACTAATATAAACATCATATTTGAACCGAACTCTTTAGTACCGTACTGTATGGCTTTTATAGGAGCAACATATTTTAAACGGGTTTTGTAAATACATGAAAAAATGAATATTTAAACTGCCGATAAGAAATCATCAGCAATAATATATGTGGTTAACATTTTAAGCCGAAAAGTTGATAAGATCGCATTAATACTATTAACTATCAACGCTTCAAATCTGGAGAGGGCCAAATCCCAGCTCAACAAGTTCAAATAACAATCAACTTTTAGCAAACAGTCTCAAGTGCTGTTTACAACGCATTGTGAAACCCATTTTTTCTTGTAGAAAAAAAACCTTAGTCACGGAGTTGATCCTTTACTTCCTAACTTTTCATACCTGTTTTTTTGTATTTACATTGTTGATAGTAGTGTTGATAAGGTTTGGATGCAGCGTGTTTATTACGCGTACACTAATTCTACCCCTGCATCTCCGAGACGATGAGTAGATGTTAATAAAGCACGACTCTAATTGGTAGGTTGCTACTAATGAAGTGCAGTATATCATCTAGAAAGAGTAGTTTAGATTAGTATATTCGACAAATTTGTGCCAATTTAGTTTTAGATTTTTTTTCTTGTAAAAGCAAGATTCTGTGAGATAAGATCGGTTGACACTTTTTACTACCGACGATGAGTAAAGCCCAAACGTGATGTTCAATGCTTGCCGTAGTGGAGAGTGTATTGCTAACTGAAGTTAAGAAGTGTACAAGAAAAAATCACATAAATATGTGAAACACACAGAGGTAACGTTTGCGTTTGGTGCAAGAGGATTGTTGATGCAATACGATATTTCATGTTTCTTCTTGTCCAGAAAACCACTGTCATCGAAGATTATAGGGTTAAAAAACTAGGAACACTGTGGCAAAAGGCTTAATTTGACGGGATTCTTTTCACACATTGAGAGAAGATTATACATTTGATGATGATGAAGACTAATTTCCTGGCTTGATATATTATTCGAGTTTTGAACATTTTGTCTTGTCTTCTGCTGTGATGCGATGCGATCACAGACGTACATCGTTACCTGACCTGACTGTATTCATGAATGAGTACCTACATATTTCGTCAAGGCGATATATTTTTGTTGCTTGTGTTCAAGCCTCTAAATAAGTTTTCAACAAAAAAATTGCATCCTGCTGGCATCTAAGGAGACCAATTTCTTTGATTATCCCGATAAGTGGATATTATTTTCCTAGTGACTTGATCTTGAAAGTAGCCACTTGGACTTGACTTCAAATAACTTTATGTGTTATAATTATTGAGCTATTTTACTATAAAATTATCCCTTGTTTCATATTCCTCTCATGACCGATTTATCCCCTTGAAGCGTATATATACTATTTTTATGTCAAATTGCAACTCTAAAGTACGTCTAGCAGGCAAGTGCGCATGCGTTGGACAGATTTATTGATACTTAATAAGCATGAAAATGTATCTGCTGGCTAATTTCAGATTGTCCTAATAATGCGAACATGTCGATCGATAATAAAAGCATTGTTTTTCCTTGTCTTTGTAACTCGAACAAAGTAAGTGCTAATTTGTGCTACATATATTTTGCTTTGGTAATTACGTTTGATATTAGGGAAAAAATTATAGGCATGATATGGGTACTTCTGCCTCTTGTAAAATTGTTTACGTTCTAGTAAAAAAAATGCTATCATTTTTTCTATTGAACATTGTTTTTTTACACTTGTCAACGTATGTATGTACTAATATATTTATGCACGAATGATTTTTCTGACATGACAGCAAATAACATGTTGTACGTTTTTGTGATAAAACATAATTTTTTGTTGAGATTCTATGGAAAATTGGAATCCTTCAAAAGTGATTTCTTAGGTTATTAGATAATTTGTTTTTTATTTGCCACATTTTTATAGACTTTTTTAGTAGCTTTGTCAACTGCTATACATATACCACCCCAGATCAAATGACATGTGATCTATGTATTTAGAATCTCGAATTACAGTAAAGCTCCTTTGTGTCCAACAGTTTGGCGGATGGAGAGCCAGAAGTCAGATGTATTAAGCTGGTGATTACTGATTCCACTTTATCAATATTGATGGGTGTATATTTTGACCGTCCAAAAAAATACACAACAAAACGCAGAATCTTAAGCTGACAGACATAGATTGACGCTTCATCATCACAATCATAATAATCAAACATGATTGTCATCCTTTGGAGAACAGCTTTTTACTCAGGAGTTGTGCTGTGAGTGAAGTATTCATGAAATTTTTTTAAGGCTTAACATCCTTTTTACTTAGATGTACAACATTTCAGGATTTTTTTTCTTCCCTTTTAGTTCTCTCTTCTTCGTCAACAGAAGAGGAGAGAAGCAGAAGCAGAGTGAACTACGTGTTGTGTTGTATTGTATTGTATTCACCTCAAAAAGATCGTTCATTTCGGTAGTGATACTAAGATTCCTTCTTGCAAGTCATTTTTGATCTATATAATGCATAAATAACAATAAAAACGATGCATTAAAGCACTTTTTAAGTGGTAGTAGTAACGATAATGATGGTTATAATAATAGTTTTAGGGGTAGCAAAATACTTGACTCATTCATCCGTCGTGTCTAATACGAGATGGTTGTTATCATTGGCGTTACAGGGACTGTTTACATACATTAGAGATGAATACATGAATGCGTGTGTACTTTTATATCATGGACACCTCTTCTCTCTTGGATGTGGATGGGGCACACGAGCTATAAACTTGTTCATTTATGTTTTTTTCTAGTATCACATTCGCATTGTGCATACCTGAGCAAATGAAAAGATCTGTAATAATAAACGTAGGGAAACCAATATAAGTATAAAAAGTGAACACACTATTATAGCTGCAAATTCCTTTGGAGTGACGCCGAGGGAACTAAAACTTGAGCAAAAAAACAAACTCTTTGTAAGAACAACAGTCAACTCATGCTGTAGACATTTTTGTGTTCCGTTCCTTTTGGATTTCGTAACTAATGCGCATGATTTCATGTTCACAAGTTTGAAGTCTCATGTTCTCACCGTGTCAGCTCTCTTCTGCGGATAACTTTTAGCGTCAACCTTCAAGGCTAATTAAAAATTGAGCAGAAAATTGTTTTCCATTTTTGTTTCGCGTACCATGAAATTTGTTTCATGCTCAATTGGCATCATGTTTCCTGATTCTTTTTTTGGCCATTATTTGCACTCATAATGCATAATGCGCTAGCATTTTGACCTAGAAAACTGTCATTGTTTTGCCAACACGCAAAATACATTTTTTTCCAGGACATTCATGACTCTGTTAGATAAAAGCTTAAATTTCTTGTTTACTAGTCATACTATGGAGGAGTAGCAAAAGGAATTTCCAGTTCTATATTTGTCAAGAAGATTCTTGTTCAATAAATAAAGGGAAATAGAATAGAAAAAAATATCCTTCATTTTGAGACGCAATATTTTACACATCATTAAATTACCAGAAGTAACTCACAAAACTTTTGTAGGAAAGTCCCAACAACCACAAATCAAACAAATATTATTTAGATGATGTAGACTCTACTCTCCGTTATGCGTGCAGATCGAGTAATTTATGATATTTTGTAATGCAAGTAAATTTTACAGACACATAGACTGCCTTTAGGCTATTAAGTAAGTCTGCTTTTTATAAAAAACACTTACTTGTTTGGTACACTCACGTGAGACATTCACATGTACCTATTTTTACAAACCGTATTGTTACACATGAACTCTGCTCAGACTACAAAATATGATATTTTGAACATAAAATATAAAGTAATGCTTGGTATAAAAACAACTCATATTTAGTATCCATAGCAAGAAATCAATACGACTTTGGTTGGAGTTGGAGTTGTCGATAATTGATAAACATAATAAACTACTCCACAGGTAGTCACAAGGCCGTAGTATGTCAATGCCACGTCTATTTTCTAACATTTAACAAATGGCTATGTGGAATTAAAAAGTGGTCTGTGAAATGAGCCAACCAACACGTTAATGAGCATTAAAAGAAAGGAGATGAAAAATACCAAACAAGAAAAAATCCTGTTTCCAGAAATTCACTCCAATCACAACCCTAATATATAATATGCATAAACAACAAAATAAATCTATTGGTTTCGTTCCCCTCATTATTTACGTATCGTTAAGGCGTCCCGTCCCATACCAATATGGTATGGATTATGTATCAAAAAATATAAATTTGCACATAATGTGTGTACACAACAGCAATTACGTTCATTACTGCTCATGTCCGAAGTGAATGTTTTTTTTCTTCATGGAGGCATGTGCTAGGGCCAGTAAAAAAAATTCCTAAGCCAACTATTGTAATCTGATAGCCAAACCAGCTATGCAAGAAGGCATGCTAGATGTTCTCATTTATAATCAATTCTCAAGTATTGTTACATGATCATCGTTATCCTACAAAATAGTGATCATGTGTATATGTATACTTAATCGTTGTAGTATAGATAGTAACAGTGCCTGCATAGTATATTGTGCACCTCCCCCTACGAAAGAAATGCAAAATTCCTAATTATTATTATCGCCCATTATAACAATGATTTATGGATCTTTGGTTCATTCAGAAAAGTCCCTGGATGTTGACTACAGAGTCACTGAGATGTGGCATGCTCTCATCTCATAATATCTTTGTTGCAAAGAATACACGGGTCAACCCTGTAGCTCTGTTGTGCTCTGAATGGGATAGGGACGGTTGATATATATTAAGGCTTTTAAGTTCACATACACAATGTGGAATGTCGATGCCCTTGAGTATCATGTGAAATAGCAGTAGAGAGAGAAGTGATATTACACATCTGAAAGAAAGTTATGATTCATGTTTTCCTATTGGAGGGTTGAATAGATGAGATATAATATTGCTCACTACCAACCCTCTCTCTCTATATATATAATATATGTGAGTGATATGCTTCTGGCTTTTGTGAAATGCATGCGAGTATGAAGTAATTCTCAAACTGTCTTAAAAAACAAAAAAGACAGACTTGACTTGAGCGAGAACACATAACTGTTAGCCATGCAACGATAATAAATCCTGGCACATTATATATTACTTTTACTGCCCATGTTAAGGTGATAAGAAACCACCTCTTTTTCTGGTCAAGTATTATATAAGTGCATTTTGCATATATGCTTGTGTTTTCTAGTAGCAACAATGGAAGTAAAAATGGGCTGAGGGCAAAGGGAATACAGCGTTACAACAGCAAATATTCTATATTATAGTGTAGGGCTATTCGAAAAAGAAAATTGGATGAAATAGATGATTTTCTTATCTCCTTCTATCCAAAATTGGGAAAAAGGTGTGATCCACGCTCTACATTTCCTATGCTATCGGTTTTTTCCATCTAGACATAACCAACCTATATGTTTTCGGATGCATTATTATTATTATATAACATTTCATAACATTGTGCCAACTATTGTCTTATGTAAGTCCAACGACCACATGCGTAATCGAGATCAATGTAAATCTAAGATTTATAGTAGAGGCCAATTGAACAGTGAGTGGATGTGCCAACTCATAATATTTCAAGTTAATACCCTGTGGTATCAAAAAATGAAATGGCCTTTGAACTTGCTATGATTTTGACAGCAAAAGTCATTTAAATCAATTTCAACATAATCAGCAAAATATGATGTATCCACACACTCAATTACTCTAATGACATTTCTTACGAGGTGAACATCCCATTTTACTCTTATTTTTGAAAACAATTCTTTCGCTTTTTTACATGCCTTGTAAAATGTTATTAGCTTGATTTCGACACATTAGGTACCTAGCTTTAGTCTCTTATTCCACCTCAAAATGTATCTCTCAAAATTTTTATGTTTGATTTTGTCATAAAAATATCCTTACAATCTCATAAAACCAAGAAACCGGAACACTTTCTACCACTCCTGTCGCTGATATAGACTCTGCTTGTATTATTTTACCAATGTCAGGAAAAAATCACATAATTTAGAAAAGCTTTTTTCGTCTCCTTGAAGCATCAGAGAGCGGCTCGTTAAATAAACTATAATTAAATGGTACCAAGACTGTTTACTTAACATAACCGTTGTAATACATGTACACATACCTACTTATTACGGTGCACTTATTGTACATACATGCTCGATAAAAATGCATTTAATACTCTCATTGTTTGCAGAGCATCCTTCTGTTTTTTTTCATCTTACAAAAGAACCTCTCAATTCTCCCCACCATTATTCAAACACGAATATGCAAGTATGCAGCCCATAATCGTAATTAGAAAACATGTCAGATGGAAAAAACCGCAAGGGGAGCATAAATACAAATTAGTGTAATCGTACACTCTAAAATATCGTTAGGCACCTTCATGACAACCGTTTTTATGTATCCTTCAGGAAAACTATTGCATAAAATTCAGCCTCCATGTAGGACACCTCGTGTTTTCCTAGTGTATCCCTACAGTATTTTATGACAGTGCTGATACGCTTACCTAAAGTTCAAAACTTGCAACCTTACAGAATACAATAACAATATTTTTTGGGGTTTGCATGAGAACAAGTCGTTTCTTCGGTTACCACACAAGATCACAAGTGTTCTAATAGCGAGTGCATTTAACTTTATAAGAAACCTCAAAATGGAAATAAAGTCATATGTATCGAGTAAATATATTTTGATAACCAAGACAAACGAATTAAGTAAGATGAAATTTTCAGTGAGATAATCAAATGAATTTACATACTAGCTGCACTTTTCTTTTCTAAAAAAAATTCCCTACCAGTTTTCATACTTACCCTTTTACTTTACTAGTACTGGAATGAATTTGGTTTTTGCGTGGGGCATTTTGGTACACAACGTCGTCTCAAGGTTGCCAACTCTTTTTGTGTGATCATGAATATTAATGTATGCACCACGCATCGCTTCGTGATAATCTTTCCGAGCTCACACTGTCCATGATGATGTGATGAGCATATTGCATGCTTTGATATGCTCATGATCCGTTATATCCTCTCCGAAAGATGAAGGCCTTCACTATGATTCTTTCTGGCATGCGATAATATTGAGATATGAAAACACTTTGATTATGCACTATAACTACAGGCTATTTTTTATTTCACCTGGCTGAACCAAGTCCTCATGAACTTTTTTGTAAGGGAAAAAGTACATGATTGCTTATAATATGCGTTAATACCATACCACCTTTTTTGCATCGTTACAGGAAGTCTGCTTATGTAACACATCACAAAGTATGGTCTTACTAAGGATTCATATACAATAGTTTCCTCCATAGTTCTTCTCACATGTACATATACTGTTTATCACTTGCAGGTGAAACTAGTTTATCAGCAGTATGATTAAACACTCATGCATCTTCAGTTCCAACATCATTCAATGTACTTGTTTATCTACAGCTTGTAATCAGTATCAAACCACATCTCTCCAAACTGCAAATAAAAAAAGAATTCAAACAATGATGCCATTTTACTTTTTTGATAGCTTCTATTGAACATTGTAGGCAATCTGAATTCCAATTGAAAAATGTATCAAAAGATTTGCAGTCGTATACGGTTTTGTATCCTGTACGGATTGTCTTCAAGTATGGCATTCATTACTCCATATCTTTCATCTCTGGACATTGAAGGTAAAGTTTCAATATGAAAGCATGACAGATCTGTCTCTGGTCAGTGACACAGTAGCTCCTCTAGGATAATCATCCTGCTATAAAGATTGGCTGCCTATCTGAGGGCATGTGTAGTTCGTGATAATGCAACAATGGAGTTAAATTTTATGTCATTCTTTGATCGAACAGACCCCTCAAATCAAAAATTTACATAACTGCCTGTCTGTCTAGTTGACTGACTGAATGCCTCTTGCTCTCAACATAACGTGTGCATGATTGCCAAGAAAGATTTTTTAAATTTAATGCTAACAGAAACAGTTTGCTCGATTTTTTGTCTGGCAACCTCATCAGAGGATAGGTAGAAATAATGATCAGTAGTAGTTTCAAACTCTTTTATATCAGCTTCTTGTGGTATCCGAAGGATGTACCTCATGAATTGCAAAAATATTAAATATCATTGATTTTATTGAAAGGGTTTTAAACCCCGATAACTTGAAAACAACGTCGTTTAAAACATTATTGAAATGTATGAATGCAATGATCCAAAATTATAACTTGCCTAATTTTTTCGTTCGACACGGCAATCCACATGAAGATTTTAAAACTTGGCTGAGATACGCGGAGCTATTATCATATAAAATGGTGATAATAGGAAAATTTCAGCCAGTTTAAAAACACGTTCATTTATAATGCATTATGTATAATACTCTGATCCACAACTGTGACTGACCGCTGTGTAATCTAGACGACTTCACAGAGATACTTTTTGGGTAGCGTATATTAAATTTTATGTTATGAGATGTAGAGGAGGAATAAATAATTAGTCAAAAATAATTGGGTAGATGTAATACTATAAAACTGCAAAGAACCATCTGAATTCAATTAAACCTTGTTTCTTTACCTTTCATCCCCTAACCAAAAAATGCATGCACTTGAGCAGACTTAAGAGTTCTTAAGAATGTAAAAATTAAGTGTGAAATTACAGGCAGATGATCTTAATTAACCACACGAAAAAAAAGAAAGGATGAAGATTAATTACGGTAGTAAAATGCGGTAGCGGAACAGTGACACATAAGAACATTCAATCATCCATAACATTGTTTGCTGGCGTTTGAACAAGTACCTCATATGAAAAGTACCTGATGCAAGTAGTCCATGTAAGATGTGAAAAATGCTTGTTGTTCCGGTACTCTAAGACCAACCAAGGTTTATCATTATCACGCATTCATCTCAAGACTCTTCAGCACTCTTTCTAACCGGCACTTGCATGAGATGCGTTTGTAATAAGCATAATTTTATCAAACTAGATCATGTTACTTCTTGCTAAGAAATAAATTTCCTTGCAATAAATACAAGCACGGGACAAGAAATCTGTATTCTGAACTTGGCCAAATTTTGCAACATATTCTAAACAGAAATTACATGATGAGCACTTCAAATCGTGAATATAAATTGAAAAAAATGCAGCTAGCTTCATATATATTCATAAACTTCTGTAGCATTTCAGGTGAGAAAGGTGTAGCGTAAGTGTCAAACTTCCGAATGCCGTCTTGTCTTGTCTTGAGTCAGCCTTTTGTACTTGGTATGATGATACCCTTCGTGGACGTGTTGGTAATTCGCTACAGATTCAATGACGGAATTGGAATGTTTATGAGCTTTAACTCACACCATTATTATTCTGACTACAATACTTTAAATTGGAGGTTACCATAGCTTATTCACAAAAAAAATCCCCGTGTTGCATTACAAACATTTCAATGTCAGGAGGAGCGCTAAGTTAAGTAAAGAGATTAGAATCCGTAGCAGTGTCGTCGTCGTCACCACAAAAAAAATATCGGAAGCTGAGGTTTATTCCACCTTTTTATATGAAGGATACAAAAAAACTGTTTTCATTTATGACAAGGCTTAAGAAGGGATTTTGGAACCACAATGATGATACGATGCAGTAGTCCCATTTAAATGTTGGACTACTTGAAATCTCCAGCTGAGATTTAAACCTCACATGCCATCAAAACAAAGAGAAAAAATGCTATTAATCATTTGTCTCTCACCTTTCTCGTCTCTATTTTATTTCTTTCAAGTCAAGAACCTAAGTTACAAGCTCCTTTTGTTTTTGTATGATCGCATGTTGCAGACTCTTTGTTATGACTGAGATACTCGATGTTATAAAACGCTAGGCTGCACAGACAAAAAGTCATCAAATTCTATTATATATCCAGGTATGCATCAATACACACCATGCACCTGTATATTAGTTTCACTATTTTTATGCTAACTTGCTATATACAAATTAGACTTTATCTTACACCGGTTCAGATTAGGTAATAAATATTTTCCTGTTAAAATATGAAGTGTAAATTGTTGTAAACAATGACTGTTCGACTGAGTAGCTGCCCCGTTTAGAAAAACTGCAACCAATACTTTTCAGTCAATGTTTGCATTACTCAACAATAATCAAGCGTTTATGAGCTGATTTATGCTACTCAAGTCTTATCAGTTTGATTTTTATTAGAAATGGCTACATTTGACTGGTGGTACTGCTGACATATCCACATATTTTTATGATACAATGTTCGTAGTGTAATAGATAACTGTTTTTATAAAGCAATAACCTAGTTAGGAAACTGTCAGACTACGAGTATACCTACGCTGTCCAATGTTTTAACGTTAAATCACAAATCCACAATTTAATGTCGTGGAATATTGACACTGTAGTCAGTCAAAGATTGGTTGTATAGGTAGAGACAATTTCCCTTCCAGAAGCCAACTTCATAAATTGAAACTAATGATATTATGTTCAGTACAATGTTACTAATAATTTAGAATGTTACAAAATTACGGTGACTGTATTTACGTATTATGTATGTAATTTAGTAATATTTCAAATGCAAATGGTTACAAAAAAAATTTCTCGTAATTATTTGAAATACATACATTCATGGTTGTAGCATCACAACAGAATTTCATAAAAAGAAGTTTGAAGTCAGTTTTTTACGTAAGCATCAAAAGATTCAATTAAGCCACAAAAAGCTACACTTTGTCTTATATGGCTGGACGGATGTGAATTATATTACATATACGTACTTTCAACTTTGTAATGGTTGGAATATAATAGTAACCTTAAAAATTTCGGGGTTTACTGTTCATAAAACCAATAAGTACTTAAATATTGAAGGTACTTAATTTACATGTCTTATATGCTAATTGGATACTTCTCATGGAACTTCTTGAATCAATATTTTGTTATTACGATTTACTAAGTACCCTTATATTAAAAGTCGGCACATTATGTAACATTTGTCTGCCAGTTCGTCTGATGGCGTTAATACCCATACGGCTCATTATTTTTGTTAAAGAATAATTTTTGTTTAATGACACTTTAAGTCAAGACAATTGTGAATTTTCGAATGTGGGCAAAATTGGGTACTAGCAACTGACGATGGGTCAAAGGGGCAAAGGTAACATATTTTTGTATGTCACAGTATTGCTGTGTTGAATTAAAATGAATGTAATTTTCATTTTATGAAAATAGTTCATTTATGCTACTAACGGATCTATGACCGGTTTTATGTATAGTATATTTTTTTAAATCATGGTAGCTATTACATTATTTCACCAATCGGCAATATCTTTTCAAGTTAATATTTTTAAAAGGTATGGTTTGAAATATGTTGCAAATGCCTAACATTCTGTTGTAAGATTTATTTATGAGTTGAGGCTGAGAGAGAAAAGATATCATATATCTAGCCGCAGCAGTTCATATCATACGCACACGAGACACGTACTACGTAGTCGGCTGCGACTCTAATATTGCACCTGTAGGACTCTTTTGAGAAGGCTGCTGATAGATTAACCATTCATCATGTTATACAAAACATTGTGCATCCTGAATGAAAGCGGCATAAGGTGAGCAAACGAGATGAACAAATGGAAAAAAGATGAAGCATCCTGAAAAAGAGATGGTGACTTGGTCTTGTAACTTTTCTATTATCCCTATCCTTTGACTGATGAACTGCACACAGTTGCCAGTGAGTCACACATACAATGTGCTGATTGCTTTGTGAATGTCAGAGAGCTATAAAAACCCAACATGATCAAAAGTGAGCATGGGATGTGATGTGAAGCCCGTGGAAAATTTATGTTGATGGTGATGTGAATGGGTACTTTTCTGCTCCATCAAAAACTAAATTGGGACATACGCAGGAAGACAGAGACAGGTCGAGAGGGAAGACATGTCGGCTAAAATGATGAGATGTTGTTTGATCTCCTATCATCATCGTCATCATCAACATGAAATGCTTTATTGACTTTTATGATTAATCGCCTGCTGCACAATATGGTTGGTAAAAAAACTTCATGTGCTAAATACATAAGATTGTGTAAACACTTACAAACTTATCTTTCAAGTCGCCTTGGTAGACGTTTTCTTAGCCATATGTTTAACAAATGTTATACACGCTTAATTAGTGTCATTTCAATTGAAGTATGCTCGTTAGAGTAAGTTGTCATGCCTATTCAGATACTGCATGTATTCTATTCCTAGAATTACAGTAATACCAAAGCCAAAAATATATGTGTAAAGTTTAAAAACTTACCCAACAGTTGCTGTAGAGATCCTGAAGTAAGCTCGAATTAATTCCAGATAATTCATGGTGGCACGAACCTATTGTTTTTATTATGGACCTTTAGGTCCATATTAAGATCACTCTGTTAGTCGTGCGTCGTCCGTCTGTCCGGGGGCAGCATAACTTTTGAACGGCTTAACATTTTGGAATTCTGATTGCAGTAATCAATACCTTAGGTCAACGCTGACTCTAAGTTCTGAGATGGGCATAATCGGTTATCGGGAACCAGGTCAAAGGTCAAGGTCAAATATTTTTTCAAATAGCAAGGTATGGGCTGTGATACATCAAAATGAAGCTGCTACTGAGAGTAGATCAGTGATACTATTTTCGAAAGTTTTGATAACCCCAGCGTGACCTTTGACCATGATAAGGTTAAAATATAGCAAGGTATGGGTTGTGATATATCAAAATGAAGCTACTGCTGAGAGTAGAGCATTGATACTGTTTTTGAACGTTTTTGATAACCCCAGTGTTACCCTTGACACAAGCCATACAATTTCAGATAAGACAAGCATAAAGGTCCATTATTACATCTTGAATTGTCGAGTTTATTGTTTTCGAATACTGATCTTCCTTTGAAATTAGCAACACAGGCACTGATTATTACTTATCCTTATATTTACACCATTTATTACATTCGTATTTAACCATCGGAAACCCGAAATGTGTATTAGATTTTCTTCCTGTGCCTTTGTCCAACTTCTTCCTATCTATTTGATGAATAATTTTTATTTTTCACACACATAAAATACTCTATTCGTAAGTAAGTTCGACTCTTAGACAACAAAAAACTTACAGACTAACACCTACTAATGTTGGTGAGTTAAATTCTAGCCCTAGTGGAACAACTAAAACAAAACAAATTCAGACGGAAATGAAAAACGTCGTTTCGAAGAAAAAAATTATTTTTCAACTTGCTCATATACTATTCTCAAGATTTTCAGCAGATGATTTGATTCCCTGAAACTATGCTCAATATAATGACTATTACTTCCTCCATAAAAACGAACAGAAACAGTTCTCTCAGCTGATTCTAACTATCGCATGAGCAAAGGTAATATTTATCATCATCCTTGGCGAGAAGAATATTTGTAATCCATTACAGTATTCGAGAATTTTTTTTATTACTTGACGACTTTCGGTTGCACTTCATCCAAAACAAAAGTATACACTAGTGATAAGTAACATAGCAAATGTACATTATTATACTTACGATTCACATGGATAAAGAAAATTTGAAATGGTCGTAACTGCCTTCGTTCGATTGGAGATCTGTTATTATTAATAATCTCTCCCTTGGTTATACTAAGCGAATGAAAAGGGTATTTCACTGTAGGATGACACATACATTATAATTACATCGTAAGGGCAAACGTATCTCTTCGTAGCAAGTGAACACGTAGCAAATCTACAGTATTTTTCAGTCATCCTGCAACAACCATAGTGTTTCATGGTGGTCATGCTAGTTGGTATAACTTTGAGAGCATGAAAATTTCCTAAATTATGCCTTCCTATTGCCCAGTATCAAAACATTATTATTGTTATTGCACCCAAGCCAAGACTTATATTTCAGGCCAAAGAACTGCATCGATTCTCCAGGTAGGATAATCACAGAAAATTCTATGGTATAGACAGTCATAATTCTCCATACTTCCCTGAATTGCATCCCTCGCAAAGATGAATTCGTTGATGGTAAGATAATTTGAGTAAGACTGTAGTGGCAATAAATACTTATTTGTGTTTGGAGGACATACGTATCATTATATCCACATACTCCACTTTTACCCTATAAAAAGGTAATAATGTTGAGCTCACAATCAGAAGGGATAAAATACAGAGGTGAACAATGATAGGTAAGACTACTACATGCATTGCTCAAGAAGTGCCGAATTCAGTAGAGAAACCGTTTGTGCAGCATGCTACATTTTAAGAAGCATTCATTTGATTTTATAGAGTGACTACTACTGGTGACTCTAGAGCTGCTTCGCATCCACACTACATCACATCTGCAAATATTATTACATCATTCTTTTCTAATAAAAGATAATGGTAAGTGCGGTTGGATAAATATGACGTCTTTTAATAATGAATAATTGAGGAAGAAAAGCAATTAGTTTGGCACGTGGGTATTGTAGTTCTGCTACAGATGGATGTAACTCATGCAACCTATAAAAAAACCTTCCTACTCACAGGCACATATACATTTTGTTACGGTAACAGCTACCTTTCAAAATGGATATGGCTTCTCATCACACCATCATCATATCATTCAGTTAGTTTGTAAAAAGTAAGGGAAGAAAAGGAATGTCGGTTTGTATGTATGTACAAAAAAAATGAACGTGTGTAACTCATCAAAGCCAACCCTATGCTCCGGATTTGGAAAACGTTGATGATGAACTGTATTCTTACACAACTTAGGCATTGGTACACAATGCTGCTACTGAAAATGCATACATACACCAATTTTGACATTACAAACCTTCTGGGTGAGTTTACGAAAGAAGACAACGTAAAAGGGAGTCCTGAAAAGTCAAAACCAATAATTAATCAAGTTAACTCTCCCAGCAAGCATGCTTCCCTTTCTCTACTTCTGTTGTGCGACGTACGCGTGCCCCTAAACGGTAACTTCATTATTATCTTTATAATACAAACCTTTAAATATGGTGTATAAACGTTGCACTATAAAATTTCGACCAGAAGGCTAAAAGGCTATGAAAAACCACAGCTTATTTGATGACCAGACAGACAAAACTAATCGTAATATAATGTCAAATTTTAGGGACTGTACTTTACAATTAGAAATTATAACGGTAATAACGGAATCTTATATTTATCCATTAATCCTCACATATTCATTAAACGTTTTGTCTATGACGTGCATAAAAAGAGAATTGTTCAAGGTGGCCACCAAAGTTTACAAAACATAAATTTCCAAACCACATGTGAATGATTTAAAGGAATAAAAGTTAGACTGAAATCCAATGTAAACAATATGGGTACTGATGGATGATTTACGTTTATACTCAAAAGTTTTAAGGCACTGTAAATGTGTGGCATCGGAAAGACAATCCCTTACTACCCGAACCTCAAGGATTGGTTGAAGGAACAGACTTCGATTTTATTGCGTCCTATTAATAAGATGAATGAAGATTAGCAGACGGATGTACAAGTGATTTGCATAAAGTAGCCCCATAACCAAACAATTACCGTCGTGTACGTTAGGTATGTGTGAATAATTACCTATCTACCTTGTACTACTACTGCGGTCATTTCTTTTCTCGTAAAGTCAAAAGCAAAGAAATGAATAACACTGCTGCTGCTCACAGTATGATGAAAGACGTGTATTGTATTCAGTCTCCCAAATAAGATAAAGCACGAGATCAGTTTGAACTGAACCAGCTACTCACGGGTGGCATTGTCTCATCAAATGAAAACCATATTTTTCACCCTCTCTCTCTCTCTCCGTAAGACAGACAAGAGATATAAGTATCAAATACGTTACGTTATTGGTTTTTATTTACAAAGCACGGACCTCTGGTGAATAGGCCTCGTTTAAAACGGAATGAATGTAATAATTCCGCAGGGGTCCTTTTACAGATTAAAAATTTTCATGATGTTATGATGGCAATGGAAACCTCGAGTTATAATGTAATTATAAGGTACGTTTTCGCAAACAATGACACACAGCACAACACAACTGTCCCACTGCTAATAATGATAGTGGTGGAGGGATCGTAAAAGATTGAAATTTTTTAACACGCTTGTTCGTTGCCTAATGGATCATGAAAAATAATAATCATCTTTCACATTCAAAAGCTGGAGACCTCCAACAGCGTAATTTATTACGTTTTTAGTTATCACTTCCCTCAAATTACAAGCTGTTTAACCTCTACCTTTCTTATTCATCATTTTTGCATTGAATTCTTTTGATGGTCTGGCAAAACACGAAATGCAATATATGGAATAATACAAGTAATTACTTCCAACTCAAAAGAAATAATGCATCAGAAATACCACACAACATGTCTTATAAGTACCGGTCATGGCATTCCTACTAATTGATGTAACAAGTTGACAACGTAATTGCGTTTGTGCCAAAAATGAATATTTTGCAATGTTTTAGGGTTTTAGAACCCTCCGAATCTAATGCAGCCATAACATAACGTCATGGGTGTTTCAAATTGCATGCAATCGATGCAGCACGTATCCAAAAGGTGTTATGTTGTTTTGAGAGTTGTTTTTAATGGCATAAAAATTTCTAATTATTCTTGGAAGGACTGAAAGATTATATGCGGCTTCGTGAGCTTGTTGAATAAACCCCCACAAAATAGCCCTATTAAAATGCTGGAGTGCGTTTTGCCAAAATGAAAAGTAAATATAATTTGTGCAATAAAGGCACCATGCCCTCTCCAAACGTGGTCTGGCCTAGCATAGACAAATTAAGTACCTAAAATTTACAATTTTGCATATACATAACCAAGCCTCAGCAGCAAGCAGTAGTGATAATATGGTAATAGAATCTGTTCATAATTTACCAGGCAATTTGTCTGCCTGCCTACTCACTTCTGCATTCAAGTCCCAAAAGAGAAGGGGGAGACGTCCTGCTTACTTACTTGAGTATAGGAGTACTTTCTCTGATCTTGCATAACGATATTGTTAGCATGAAGCAATTATGAAATTCTTAAAGAAAAATGTAAGCTCCAGATTCAATCATCTGATAAACACATCTTTCATTTATTTTTATTCTTCTCAATTTTGATGATGCGTCAACAAAAAAACTACGTCTTCGTGATATCAACTAGCAAATATCTTTATCTTACACATTTGTTCAGAGTAGTATGCATAAGTTTAAAGTACAATTGAGTTGAGTTGGAATTGATTCGCTAAAAAAAGTAGGGCAACAGTGTTACATGTCTTATTTGTTCCTGACTGCTCTCATAAAGTATCAGGTGAACGATAAAGTAAAGTTACAACTTTATTTTCATCATTAAAATTTTGTAAGAAAATAATAAAACAGGAGGAGCACGATAAGTAAACACCCCAAAAAATGGTTTCATGTCAATCTGTCAATTGCTAATTAGTTTTAAACAAAAGGCCACAAAGAAGTGGATAATTAAAAGAATGAATGAATACTACTGAAAATAAAATCTATCCAAATTTAATCTACCTTTGCTTAGAAACTTAAATACAACTTGTGAGTAGTAAGTAACCATCCTTTATAAGTAGCTGAATTGTGTAGCTGTAGTAGATATATGCGCAGGTGTAGCAATAGCAACTGTAAAGGTTTTCCCAATAAATACTTCCGACAAACATTTTGTACAAGATGCCCAACACAATCTTACATAACTTTCACTGTACAAAATTATGTGACAGGGGGATTTTTGTGTTAACCAATTGGTGCTACATGTTATGGTTGTATCAAATCTGTATAAATCATTGGCACAATTGACAGCAAGCATGTTTATATGCGACACATGTATTTATGATTGTGATGAAATAATGGAAAGAGGGCCGTTTGTTGGATAAATAAAAAGCTTCTCGATCGGATAATATAGTAGAGAAGTGTCTCTATTGGTAAGAGAAGCCTTGTTGTCTTTTTGACATCCCATACATTTTCAACCTTATTAGAGGATATCATAATGTGATGCTACACAATTTTCCATAAGATTGAGTAAGTAAAGTGAGCACGAGAGATGAGAAGGTGCACTACTTTTAGATTGCCTTAATTTTCATATTATAAACTCGACACAATATTTTTCACGCTCAAACCAGAAAAAATGTAATCATCATCATCATCGTATTCATGCTATAGATTTTGGCACTCACACAAAATAAATTTTTTCTACACATACAGAAAGCAGCAGAATAAGAAAGTATCATGTTCAATGAATAGACTTTATTTGACATCACATCTGCACCCAAATGTAATTTTATTTTGTGTAGAAATGGCTCGTTGGAATCGATCGATTGGTTCATTAGATCGATGGCAAATTTTCAAGACTGCTGACAACACGCACATTAAATAGCTGAAGTAATGCTCATAAATAACGCAAAAAAGTATGTGTACAATCGTAAACTATCCAAACAATCATGCTATATTGTTTCGTTCTGCTCTCAAATTCCCCTTATGAGTTATAATGACATGCTACGTTACGTTACGTTTTGATCAGCCAGAAAACGGTTGATATTCTGAAACATCATGAATGAGAATTCCTATGAATGAATCCTCTGTTTGACTTACCCTTCTAATCAGCCGGCGAATTAGATTGTCTCCCTTTTTTTGTTGCAGACTTATTGTTTCAATGTTAGTCTGTAGTGCTGAGTTTGCACCCTGATAAGACTTTTTTTTGGGACCCAAGTGATAAGACAAGAATTGATGCATCAGCAAATTAAATTATGTGCTGGGTGCCAACTCATTGTTTGGATTAAGTTGAAGGAATAAGTCCACAAAAGGAGTTTATAAATATTATAAATTATTGACGGAAGGTGTGCCGTTTGCCTTTTCAGAGAGAGGTGAGATAAGAAATGGAAAGTAAAGCAGAAGGATAAATTGAAAAAAAAGATGAGATGTATAAGATTCATTATACCTACTTCATTCAGATTCAATGCATAATACATGCATCTTCGTTTATATAATCCACACGCATCCGCTCATTCTGATCGATGTTTATCTCCCGCGTATTGATGATCTTGCCGATGTAGTGTTAGATGCTTATCAACATCTTGATCTTCGAATGCGCATCAGCTTATTAGTGAAATCTTGCATCATCGGTTCAAACATATCAGCAACAACCACATATGTTGTGAGTGACCAATCCAGTATATTTTATGTCCAACACTTAATACACACTGAATGTAGTAGATCACATACTACACATAACAGCTTTCTATGCCCATTGCACAGTCTCGACGTTAATGGAGAAATGAAAACCAAAACACACACGTTTCATCGTAGGGATGAATGGATAGATGGACGGCATATCATTTGCATTTTTCTAGGCACTGTTTTACACAAAACTTGTTACCTAGTTAGGAATAGAAATTGAGAGCAGTTGCTATTTTATTTTTGCCTGTCTTGGATTTTTTTCTTCATATGTGTAATATAATAATAGAGTATGGTATGGTATCACTCACTCATTGTCTTCACGAAATGTTATTTTTACCTTACCATATCATCTCAAAAACAATCTGTCCGTCACTGGTTTTCTTTTGCTAATATGTCACTCTTAAAGACAGTATATACACTTGGGTAGCACTGGGAAAAAATTAGCATAGAAGCAGGTAATAAATTTGACCCACGCTGTTGATTGCTACGTGTATAGTAAGTTGTTGCATGAACGGATGGATTCAAGTTGATAATAAAAAGTCGGAAAATATAAATCGAATGCAAATGAGGTGCCACCAATATAGCAGACTGAGACCAATCTAGTCTTTGGTCTAGAGAAAAGTGAAGATAAGATGAAATCAATCTTATTTTTTTCCATCTTTCCGCACCTAACCGTGTATTTTTTGAGTGGACGTAGTAACAACAATGCAACTAATGTATCAGCAAAACTCTAAGCTAATCTTAAAATACAGCGATCCATCTCAAAGATTGTTTAAGAGATGAATTGGTGCACAATATTTTCCGCATTTGACCAATGCAAAAATTTAAGTCATGTGGCGATGTAGCTTTTTGTGTTGCACTGTTGGTCTCCTCAGAGCTGATGACCTTGCTTCTGTCAATTAGTGTTTGCTGTATTACTTGTGGATGGGTACTATAAATGAAATGAGAAAAAAAGGCTTGATAACTGACAAACACAAGTGAATTATATTTTGACTGTTTAATACATATAATTAAGAGTAGCAAAAATGTGGGAAAATAACAATGTTGAGAGCTAATGCTCGCATTGAGACGCCTTTACTTTTACCAAATGACATTAAAGTAGGTATAGTTTTCTTAGGTTGACTGGGTGCAGAGAGATTTTGATTTTTTTATGTTCATTTCATCTACTCCAGGCTTGCACTATTTAATGCAATGCATTAATTTCTTAGATTCCAAATCATGTATGAGCATCATCAGTTTCTAACCCCACCTTTCTCCTGGGTTTGCAAAAAAAAAAGTAGTCAGGCATGGTAATCTACTATGTAGATTCACCATCGTGTGGTCACTTCATGCTCTCATGAAAGTAAATAGATCATACAACCAAAAACGACTTTGGGATTGCATAAAAATTGTCGAAGGTGATTAATTAAATTTACTTGCATCCTATAATTACAAGCAACTTGACTGTCAATCGTGTTCATGTTCAGGTTCAATATATTAAATGATTCGGAGGGAAAGGGTATTGGTAGAAATTGGGTTTTCGTATCTCTATTTTCAACCCTCTTTTCCCAAATTTCTAAACTAATAAAAACATGAGACTTAGGGGCTGAATTTATTGAGTTTAAAATTACGTTTAGTGTCTCAATAAGCCCCCTTATTATCTAATGGTTGATTTTGAACTTCATTTGCTTTTATTACCTAGTTTTAACGCTAAATAGACGTGAGCATGAGGCCTGCTCAAATAATAAGCAAGAGACCTGCAATTTAGCAACCAATGATGTAGTAGTAGGGAGGGTTTTTTCGGCAAACACTTTTTCAAAGCCTCCGTGCAAAAATTAGTGTGCCTAAATCAGCCAATAAATCTTAGTTGTAGACAGATAAACACAAACGGTCATATGGCAGAGTGCAACATCTGTACTTAATTACGCACATTAAGATCAAATACAGCTGACAGGTGACATTGTAAGTGGCAGTGTATATTTTTTCTGAAAATCTCGAACATATTCATGGTAGACATTTATAAATCATAATGGAACTAAAAATCAATGCCCTAATTGGGCATGAATATTCTGTTCATCCCAGCTCTCTCAAGTATTCTTGTGTTTCTTGACATAAAGTCTTTTTTGCCACCACTTTATCCGCAGCTCATTACAACCAATGAGTTCTCAATATATATGTTTCTGTTTTCTAATTAAAACTCGAATCAAGCAATATATTATTTAGAAACTAGTTGCTTCCTAGTTTTGACAAGATGAGGCTCACAAAAAAATTCTTCGCTGTGAGTCGCAGCAACATTATCAGCATCTTTGTTGGAACCGTGACAATTCAGTCATGACTGCAGATAAAGAACTGCTTTTTAGTAACAGAGTCTCAAAGAGTGCTCACACGACGTTTTGGTTTTGGTATCAGCTCAGCACATATATTAAGCATATTTATTGTTTGCTTTCGTCTTGAAAAAAATGCCTTCCTTTCTTTTCCCTTTACTCTCAGAACAAATGTGCTCATTTGCAATAATGGTGTGTGTAGCGCACGTCAAGAGCTTTGTTCTC
Source organism: Orchesella flavescens (assembly GCA_964034955.1). Lineage (NCBI taxonomy): Eukaryota > Metazoa > Arthropoda > Collembola > Entomobryomorpha > Orchesellidae > Orchesella > Orchesella flavescens. The sequence goes on from OZ035953.1 coordinate 29,781,921, forward strand.
TATTGAAAACGTTTAGTTGCAAACAAAAAGCTATCGCCTAAAAACGCACATTTTTGCTACCATTTACAAAACACGATGATTGACGATCTCTCTCTGTTGTTGGTGGCCATGTTTTTAGAATGAATCTCCCACATTGTTGATGATGATGCTGATCTGATGCTAAAGTCTACATAGCGTGTTATGCCGACTGACTGTGTAGCTCCAGGTCAACTAATTCCTTCATTTCCCTTGTCGATCTATGTGTATTTGTTGCTGGGCTAAGAATAAATTCAATGTTGTCGTTTTGAGCGTAATGAAAAGTTGTTTTTAAATGGCATCACTCACTCAAAAGTCTATTCTCTAAAGAAGTCATTCTTTAAACACAAGTCGTTTGACGTTACTTTTTTTAGCCATGTGCTTAGAGCACTTCTTACGTATTTCCTTGTCTTTTATACTTCAATCATTGCTTACAGAAATATTCAGAAGATTTAGATATAAACACAGATTACTTCGGTTATTGAAACGATGGATTGGAGCATTGGAGTTGATTTGGTTGGTGGTGGTGGTAGCATTTTTACAGCTGGAGCATGTAAACATGCCTCAAGCAAAACTCGTGTGATCACATTTCTAGATTTTTTGTAGTTACATAAATCTGAAATGTTTCTCGTCGTAAATCAAAAATTGATACGTGATCCATTTATTACCTGTTCCACAACAATATCCTGCTTGAGTCGAGGTTTTTTTGTGGGCTCGCAACTCTTTGGATACGATACGATGCGACTTTTTTGTTTTCAAAGATGATTAGTGAAGGCATGTCTGTCACTCAGAAAGCATCATATTGGATATTATACGTGAATTGCGAAAAAAACGATCATGAATTCTTTTCCCATCAAAATATATGCCATTGGAGTATCTAGAAATACCATGGATGCATTGCAATACGCAAAAGGTAACCATTTATTCCATAAATTTTAGATTTCATTAAAATTTGCATATTTACAAATCCTTCCATTCTACAAAAGAGGTAAAAGAAGTAGTGAGTGAGAATCTTAGCGAATTCTTGAGCTTCTATTTCTGCCAGAAGTTGCCAGAAAATTGGAAAATCCCATGCAGAGTTAGCTACCTACACGAACGTTTTATTTTTACAATGTGGTACCTCACCTCAACCAGAAAAAAAAACGTCAAAAAGTAATATGATTTGTATTAAAGGATGCATGACTGGCTAACTTTTTTTTTCTCGAGATGATATGAGAGCAGAAGGGCACATGTAAAAGCTTTCAACAGCAGATTTAACACGAGGTCACGCACAGTGTAAGCTCCAATATTCATGATGCATCGAAAATATTTTTGTCTGAAATAATAACAAGAAGAGGGGAGCACACTGCCACCAGCCGCCTGCTAAAGAACACCTGAAGTTACTTAGAGAGCATTTTTATTAATAAGAAATGAGATGAAAGGTATGGATTGTTGAGCGGTGAGGAGAGGAGGCATAGATACATACTTTGTTCGTGTTTTTTCATGTTCATCTTTATCATGAGGTTCAAGAATATGATGAGGATGAGGACAGGGTTCATTCATTTTATAGCACTGATGTGCATATTATGGAGGAATAAACATGCACCCGCTTGGATGAAAGGTAAAAACGTTGGTGTAATAAGCAATGCAAGTTCCTTTTCCAGTACTCTTATATAACGAGGCATGATTTGATACGCCGATAATGTGAAACTTTGGTATGAAGTTGGCGTGATAGAAAAATAACATTGTCCGTCCATCTCTCCCTCTTTCTCCCTCAGCAGTCCATTTTAATCCCATTAAAACCATTACTCGTCTCGTGGCTTTTTACTCACTACAAAAAAAGTAAACAAAAACAGAGATGACATCAAAGAAAAATGTTGAGCTGAGCGCACACTGCCTTTAAAAGAATATGATCCATCTGATCCCACCATCAGCTTCGGTTCAGTTGGGGAGCAAGTGTGACTCCCTTCGGATCCACAATTTTATGAGAGCAACAACACGGCAGTAAATGAACAACTTTTTGTCAGAAAGTCAATATTATATCTAATTTTATTAATGTGTGTTCCTAACCATTACAAAATATCTTTTAGTATTAGCGGAGTTCCCTCTGTATATTGATGATTTTATTACCTGTAGATAAAAAATTGAGATTCAATCTTGGTCCCTCGACCTTGAGTATTTTGGTAAGGAGAAATAATATAACCTTGGTGCCGCAGTCATACATAAGTGTAGAAATGCACTAACAACAGTAATGGTTACATAAAGAAACTATTATAAAAACCGTAATTTACGATTGCTTTCACCAATATATTTGGGTAAAGTTGAGGCACTAGACTACACTAATAATAAGAAATGTCTGAGACACATGTGCAGCAGTTTACAGCAAAAATACCTACCTAACTAACTAAAGATTGTTTGTGGCTTCCTGATGAAAAGAGCTGTTTTTGTTTCCTTCTCAAGTGAGGCGCAGCGAGAAATGACTTCATGTACCAACTAACCTCATGCTCAGCATGCACAACAATTTTAAGACTTGTAACTTTTCTTGTAACTTTTTTCCTTTGTAAAAGATCTGGATTGGTTTTTAGAGTAAAGATGTTGAGTCTCCTAAGATCCTTCACCTCTTTTACGTAAGTTTTTTATGAGTTGTGAGGTAATTTCAATCTCAAGTCAATATCAGTAATACTCTGGTCCATTTCAAGGTATTGGATTCAATCAGCATGAATTCAGATTTGATTTCAATTACCATGCTTATTCTTTACTTTGTGTGTACTTTTCAAGTCCACCAGAGGCTCCTACTTCAGAAGTGAAGTGACATGATACACCATTGTAAACAGTGTTTCGTCATGCATTGAATTCTTCATGATTTCAATACACATTATTGGCACATTCCACACTCTCCGTTCAGCTCACTCACCAGTATTATTTGCTTTTAGCCTCATGTACACGTCCAATAATGAGAGAGAATGACGTGTTGCATCGAGCAATGTAACAATAGCATGATGATGGCAAGGTTAGTTCGTATCTTGATTCAATCGACATATTATCGACTTGTCTGACTACGTACCAAATATTATACATTAGATATATATACGTTCTCAGGAATTTGTTAAATACTTTTCATCAAGATTTTGATCACATTTATGTACAGATGAACGTAGGTCTGCATTAGTTATTAATATGCGATTTTGGTTTATCGGATGTTCAAACCTTTTTTTGTTGCAAAGAGCATTGAAAATCACTTCTTAAAAGCTTTTCACGTCATAATCCACTTATTATCATCAACGTATTAAAGGATCTTTAAAAATAGGAAGAAATGCTACTTATGTACTTGACTCATTACGTAGCGTTGAGAAGCAGATAAAAGGGTAAACCTTGACAAGACTACGAAATCCAACTTTCATTAACACCACAACAGCTAAGGACAGAAAACTTAATGCACTAATTTTTAACGGTGGCAACGAACCAACGGTGTAGCAGAAGCAAATCATATTTTTTTTTATTAGCAAACCTTATGAATTGTTTGGGTGAATTCCTTAAAATTTAATTCATCCATTTTTGTATTTTAAAGCCCAAATATTATGTAGAGCCTTAATAACTGTCTTGAATTGAAATGGAACTACATGAATGAATATGATGTGGTGTTGGATTGGGAGTGTTCAGGAATGGTTTCTGGGCTTGAAGGGAAGGAAAAAAAGATTCTATATAATTGTAAATTATTGCTCTTAAAAACTTCTCCCCAATTCACCACAAATTGTCAATTAACCCTCTCAGGCAGCCTCCAAATGTTGACGATGAGATATAATTTTGATATTCATCCTAATTACTGTGGCATATGAGATCAGTGGGAGCGAGTGAGAGTAGTATTAAAAGTAACGTTTTGGAAAAAAATGTGGTTGGTCCATTCCCCTCACATTGCATTGAAGACTGTGGGTCCTGTCACCTCCGCTGTCTCTCTGTGTGTGTCCTATGCTTGTTTTAAGCTTGCACACTACTTTAAAGTGCACAGGAAGATTACTACACTTGAGATTTGAGATGATGGCTGACGAGGAAGATATACGTTTTCATGGGGTATATAATTAGCAGTGGTGTACTTAGCATTCATGCATATATTATGTTATAATCTCAGATCAGAAGCATACCAAACCTACTGCTTCTACTACACACATTTGCATTTCACATTACAATCGCTTCTGTTTGGGGTGTCCAAACTAAGGATTTCGATTCTATGTTCTGTGGCATAGACTTCACTCTCAATCTCAATGGTCTCAACAGAAGATACAGGTGTGGTTACAAGGATTTCTCATACTTTTGTAGCCATGACGTTTGCATACAGTAAAGAAAGAATGGCTAATCATTCTTATTATAATGGTCAAGAATTTTAAGTGTGAATAAGGAGGGTGCAATGAGTTTAACCTTCACAGCTCAGCACGAATACGTTGTGATCTGGTGTAATTAATATATACACATAATATCATGTGTGTATGTGTACGTGAGCCTTTTGTTGTCCCATTATGCTCTCGTTTTTTTGAGAATTTTATATTCTATGCTTTAATAATAACCTACATATAATAATAATATTCCTACATTCCAACCATCCTACTCTCTCAGTCTAAGCTAAACAACAAAATTTTTAATCACATGTACACACGCGTAAAGTCAACTAATTTCTATACCAATTATGTATGGTGTGCTATGGCCTATGAATCATGGTTTTACAGAAAAACGCCGACATTTTAATGCATATTATATGTACTAAATGCCAATTTCATATTATTGTCATGTCATGAATAATATTTGAGTAGGAAAAATGCTAGCGAAAACTTCCACTGTCCTTCCGATGGGTCGAAATTCTTGGCCCTTTCAAATATATCTTTATATTATGACTAACAACATACCATTATAAAGCAAGGTTAGAATGATTTTAATCTTAATGCGATATCAACATCACATGATCATGATTTGATCATCTGGTTAGTCGTATAATGGGCTTAATTACAAAAATAGAATAAGGCGTAAGGTCATTACAAAATTGCATTGCCGAGTTTTTCCGTGATCTGGAAGATAAGAGATCGGCATTTTACAATAGGATGAGGTGTGGAGAAGTCCAGCTCTTGACTAGGGAATATATACACCAGACAAGGGCATGTCTCACCCATCTACTCGTCAATCTATGATGTATTTAACTTTAGCACACAAAAAAATGTATGGCGTCAATTTATGATCACAACTTTTGTCACATGTAATCAAATTGAGCTTTGCCGCTTTAGTTTGTTTTTGTCGCATTAATTTAATGGTATGGATGACTATTTTAAAATACAATTTAATAACAGCCATCCTTCAAGACCACTTGTTTAAATGATTCTGTTGGTATAATATGGTGGGTAAAGTTCACAAAGAAATGGTTGCATAAAAAATGGCTTTTGTCCTCAAGCAACCCAGTTATTTTCCGTGTGATATAAATGCTTACGGGAAATCGATGACGCTGTAATATCATTGGGGCAACATACGACCAAGATTTGCTTGTAGTTTCTGAACACGATTAAAAATGATGGTAGAAAGCAATTTTCCTTGACCGAAATCCCGAAATCCGGGTGTGAATTTGCTCAATGCTAATGCAAACTTTTCTCATATCACTTGGTTCATTTTACTACTCACTTCTAAAACCGGGTTAGATACTAGGATTTTGCACTAAATTATGTTTTTTAACTCATCTAGAAAGATACATATGAAATGAATAAATAAGTTATCACTACTGGTGCAATATTACATCCCATGTATCGGATACTTATCAGGTTTCAATTAATATGTTAAGCCACGCATCTTTCATTCGATAGATAATTATTTCTTTGCCTATGTTTTACCATTATATGTATGTCACTTGTGATCAGAAAATATGTATTAGGAAACTATTTAGTCAATGAAAAGGACATTGTCTACAATGTTCAACTCAAAATACATTATCTTGAATTCTCTACAGTGCATAAGTAAAAAGTATATTTTTATTATTATTATTTTCGAATGAGGCAATGCATTTGATATAATCGAAATTCAACAAATTACAAAAATTGTTTGAAGATAAAATATGATGTGGTAGCCTTTATAAGGTGAAGAAAGTCATTTAACGTCTACAGAAAACAATAGGACGACTCTATTAAGAGTTTATATCTGTCGTTGAATTAAACATTTTATAGTGCTCCCACTGTTGAGTGAAAACATTACGATGACAGCTCAGAAAACTAACACTTCTCTCCAAACAACAGCAACTGAAGGTGAGTATAATGACTAGTTATTTATCACTTATTTGCACACAAGGATATCTCACGCGACAAATTTACAAGATAAGTAATTATGTTCATAGGGTCAATTAATAAATTGTGCTGTTAACAAATGGTAATGTGGCCATGTCTTATTTTGTCGCATTAGCAAATTTCGAACATTGTGGTCGGTCAGCTTCAAAGGGGGGGATCCATGATATTTCATTCATAAGAGTAATGAAGATTTGTTTAATGAGTGTGCATAGACAAAACAACAAACGTTACCACATTGTTTGCAGAGCCGCGCTACCTTCCCAGAGATAAAGTTGTTGTTTGTATCTTATGAGCCATTGTTGCAATAATGGATGCTAACTCCTCATAATGAGCCGAGCTCCTACCTAACCATCATTATTGGCCGTATCGAACGGGGATGACTGATGTAGGGCTCTCTTTATATGTAGATGATGATGCTGCTGCTTTTACAAAATCATAGGTATAGTCAAAGGGAGCAGCTTCTCTCTGTTGTATCTTCTTGTTTGCATATTATACATGATCATTATATACATTTTACCAATATTACAATGTAAGCATTTATGTATTATGGTAGCCATTTGAGCATCTGGTAGTGTAGAAATCAGGTAGGCACCACTATTTGCTAATATGCATAATATAAGTATCATGTTCATAAATTTACAGGTTACATTCTTGATTCATCACCAACGAAAATTATTCAACAAAATATACATTAACTTTCTACTTTGATCCAGTTCAGCCACGTAAATCATCCTTCCGAGACGTCCCCAACCATTTATCGGCCTATTTCTGTCTAGTTTTTCCATACCGTCTTATTTCCGCGTGACGATACATATTACACATATAGATGTACTTACTTATTATTACATATTTACGTGTGAATGCTTGCAATGAATGTGATGTCCATCATACTAATAATGTAATGTGTGTGTGTGTGATGTTCTTATTTGTAGAGATTTACTACAGTTACGACATCCTCAATATTCTTCTTTTCTCATTTTTTATTAGCAAAGTAATAATGCAATGCTGATGATTTGACGTAAACAGTAAAATAATAATGTTACAAATAGTCCCGTTTTGTGTGTGTGCTCCTCAATTTTTTAGCGGCTTAATTCATTTAAAGCATCTCAAAGCAATTCATCAATTTTAACAACCGCATAATATAATCATGACTACTCCAATTTTGGATCTTCATAACTTTTCCTTTTTGCAAATAAAAAAAATCGTAGTCAGAAATTTAGAAGGGGGGATATCATATCATTTAAAAAAGCATTTAAAAACGACTTTAATTATACATGTACTTATAGAGTATGATGAGATGACGCAGTTTATCATAGGCATTAGAGCCAAACGTCACTTTTACAAGGAAAGGCAATACTTCATTCAAATACAGCCGGAGTCAGCATTATTATCCCTGCTGTTGCTGCTGTTAATAATAAAGTATTAGGTACTTTTCTTTTTGTACAATGGTGTAATTGGTCATGTAGTCATAGCAAGAACCACTACAGGAGATGAGAAACCTAACCCCAACGGATTGTTAGATAACTTTTTAGCATTCAATCAGTTATAAAATTTCAAATCATTACTCTCCCACTAATTGACATTTACATTCATAAAACGAGTGTATCGGCATCCGCACTCATTCACCATCCTCACTCCATTCTTTCAATCAAATCATTATTGAGATGGGTTAGACACAATGAAGAGAAAAACAAAATTTGACCAGGGTATTAAACTTCACAATATCAAAAAGGAGACCGCCACCAGGAGAAAAAAAATGAAGTTACTGACGGGTTCTCCCTCTCCCATCTCAACAATTTTTCCTACCATCCTACGCTTCCCACGCATTCACTTCACCTCTTCCATCAATTCATGAGTTAGTAAAGCGAGCGTAGTTTTTAGCTTGCTGAGCTTTCATGAGAAAGCTGTAATGGAAGTATTTTAATCAAATGCAAATATTTGGTTTTCCTCAACCAGCAGCACAAGGGAGGGCACAGTAGTAGTAGTAGTAGTAGATGATAGTTTTGGTTTGGTGATAGTTTCAACGTTTGTTTCAAGCTATAAATGCAGAACCAGAATATCAATCAAATGGAGAGCAAGCAAATGTGATAAAGGACTTTTGATCTCTCTGAACTTCATTACATTTAGTTCGTTTTTATAACAGTTGGTTTGTTTTGATGGCAAAATGATTGGCATAATTTAGAACGAAACGGCATTCCAGTTCTTATTCATAATATATTACAATTGCTTTTGCCTATGAGGATTTGCACTTAAGACAAAAATAAACGATTGTACTTGGGCTCAGATACACTCATGCTTTATTGGATGCTTTATCAGGATTAAAAGCTAGATGACATGACTTGCAAAATATAATGCAGTAACTTTATCTTTTGGTCCTCATTAAATCGTGAAGATGCATTTTTCCTTCTGCCTTCTGGTATTTATCTCCATTTGATCCTACCAAGAAATTTTGTTACATACATATATTACGTAGGTATATGAATTCTTTATAAATTCATATATGCAAATTGAGTCCTCACTTCCAAACTCTCTCGTAGGCCACACTCGTTTATTCAGTGGAAGGTAACTACTGTATTTTAGGGGTTTAGCGCTACCATCCACTTAAGTTTTAAATATGAATTATGTTTGCAAAGAGTTGCAATGTAATTATTTCGGGTCCCCGATACGTTTTGATAATATCTGAAAATACATATTGGTGGCAGTATCTAAAAAAGGGTTCTGTGCTCATGTTAACTACGAGTTGCGACTGCTGAGTTCAATTGTAATATGCAAATATGAGAAATGAATTCAACGCTAAACTGTCCCGAATGTATTTTACACAGGCTATTTTTATATCCTTTGTATAATGTTATGTACATACAGAATTGAAACCTTTGAGTGGCTTAAAGTCAGCGTGAATTTTGGACGCATATTTTGAGCTATATCTCAATCCTGTGATCCTGTCAGTGAGAAGTCAAGAGCTGAAACTCATCATCATCATCCAAAAAGATGTTCATTATGTAAGGCATGTAACAACAATAATTGCTCATTGGACATTGCAATGCTGGGGGAAAATTGTGAGGAAAATTACATAGCAAGTCTTTATAGATATGTGTTTGCTAACAAGTGTTTGCTTAGTGATTCAGGTAAATTGGTGGTACATAGGAAAACAAATGGAATGTGGAATTATGGAGATGAGAATGGTGATGGTGATAATAATCATCATCACTATCATCAAACAACCTTATCATTCAAATAATCAACAGCAACAATACAATACACACTACTACGAAAAAGAAGAAGTAGCCACGACGTTGTAATAGCTAATATAAAATTTGTCTGACTACTTGAACTGTGCCATCATCAACAGTTTGATCTTACGGGAGCAATCGTTAACATTCACACATTTTACATCATGCACTATTTAAGGCTTGTAATCAGAACCACAAAAGTAGCTTGCAGCATAATAGTCTACAGACTTGAGAGCCTACTTGCTACAAGGATTGCATTGCATGTTGATGCACGCATGTAGTAAGTATGCATCATAATATGAATGAACCTAATTTTTTATTCCTTTGCAGTGCCGATCCTTAATCATTTTCCCATTGACAGATTACTAATAGTTTCATGTTTGTGTAACTACCTCGTTACGTTTCAATATGTGTGAATGGCAATAATTGGAAAGTAACTTTGTTGATTGTTGACAAATCGGTAAATTTTTTTAGAGCGCGTGCGTACGTCTTAAATAAGAATTAAGATTATGAACAATTCCAGCTTCAACATGGATGATAAAGTAATCTAATACGCAAATTTGTAGCATTCCTCCAGGCATGTTTAGTCCTTCATTTGATTGTCAGAAGAAAACTCAAAACCGTCAGGTGTAGTCTTTATAAGGAAACCGGTAGTAGTTAAAATTAGATGAAAAACTTGCGTGGTGTTGACTAAATGTATGTTAAAGATCAGATAAGCGATTTTGTGAATTTCCAGATTGAAAGGTACCTTGTTCACCAACAGTAGCTAGTGTAGAGAATTAGTCTTTGGTCGCTTCTGATTCAGCGGTTGCCTCAGATCTCATATTTTGTAATGTTATACTATCCGAGCTTTTTGCTCTCGGCAATGACTATTTCACTAATTGTATGTATTTACATAAGGGGTAATGGAGTATCTAAGTTTTATGCATTTTTAGATTGATACATGTATATAATTGGCCATTTTTTCTATTGTGTGTAGGATTTTTAAATACAAGTCTCTATTATTATAGTAATTATCATCACCATGCATGCATTATATGTATGTGTATATATATATAAATGTATGCGTGCAAATATTTTGTTTTGGTACTCTATTTTTCAGTCAAATCGATTTTTCGGCAGTTTTTTAAGTCATCGCTGTAATGAAGCGCACAAAAAGGAGAATCCGCTTGACTTTCTTTAAGTGAAGCAATCCAATCAATCAAATTATATGGTGGTTCCTTTCAAGATACCAGTTTGCTCATTGCCACAACTAACTAACTAAACTGCTCCTTCATAATAATACTGATAATAGTAATAATGAAAAGCGGCCGTCGCTTAATTTTATGTATGCTTGCCGTCATCGCCATTCTCGAATGGCATTCCGAATTCATACCGTCGTCGCAAAATCACTGCGCCACTAACTAAATAGATCAACACAGTTTAAAGCATTTTATTTAGAATTTGCAATACTATACTGCATAGGTCGTGAGCCTCTTAATCATATACGAGACGTTTGTGTGTTACGTGTCGATACTGGTTATGAATGAATTGATTATTATTGGACATCACCTCGCAGCGCAGTTCTGCTTGTCCTATTTGCTTAAATTAGGTTATGATCCGATTTTAAATTTATTTGCGAATAAACTAAAGAATTAATTAGCAAAACATTCCAAGTTGCTCTACAAAAAAAGACGTAAAAAACATGAATGAATGAACTTTAATTAGGCACGGTGCTGCCAGTTCAGCTCCAGAAAATCTTTCGCAAATTTAAACGTCGAAGGCCGAATGCTCCACTCAAGAATTTTAATTTGGCTGTTGTTTTCCTACTTGTTGTCAACATTGATGACTAACAAACACGAGTAACATGTCGGCGTTTCCTAAATTAAAGTCACCATTGTTATTAAAACATCGTTAAAGAATGAAATAAAAACGATGATAGCCAACATACCACGTGTTCACTGCCTCGGATAAGGAATATTTATGGCTATTACTTCATCATTGACACAAAACATTTACAAAGAAATATAACACAACACGTAAGTCGTAAGCGTAATAATATCATTATTAGCTGATTCGTATTCTACGTTAACGCTCTAGTATGAACAAACCTGACGCCTTGAGCACATGCCCCTGCCCTCTTGTCAAATGTCAACTGTACGCAATTTTTCGTATGAAAGAGATAAATAAGATTTGTAACTTTTCACCTCCAAACCGAAATGATTTTTAAATACTAATAAATGTTCAATGTTCAAATAATGTATAAATTTTGACATTTATTCCTCCTCAAAAAACCACATATTTCCCATGCACCTAATAATAATTTATTGGTGAGGCTGCCAAAAAAATATTATATAGTTACCTAAACCTACTTTTCTCCACAACAACTCTGCCGGCCTAGTCTCCACGGCACATTATGTTTATACGCGTATTATGCATGCATCGTTAATTTTTGATGTTTGTATTAATCACGAGTTGCATGTTGCCTCACCATCCACATTCCTCCTTTTAGAAATGTATTGTGAATAATGTAATAATATTTGTATTATATTTTTAAACGATCTGGTATGATTGATAGATACATAAGTTATGAGCATAAAGCAACTTGAGTGGAATCATCCTTGGGCAATATACTACACACATTCTGAACAACTACAAAATTGCAGTTTTACAAGGAGCTCTGTACCTTGCTTGTCCTCACTCTGAAAAAATTGAGTATCGAAATGTGTTAAAATTTTATGGCCCAGTCATATAAACATCAAACGAGTGAACAATAACTGAACAGGCAGGCAAAACAAAAATCAAACACATCCATGAAAATAGAACCCAAGGGGTTACAATTTTTTGTTATTTACATTAAGAAGTGCTACACAAGAATCAAATGGCTTGTAATCATAATCAACTGTCAGCGGCTCAAGTTGAGGGTAATATTGACTAATAACATATTATCCTTGTGTGTATATTTTTTTTAAAGTTATTCTCTCATGATGATCGATCCCAATAAAAATTTGTTGCAGTCCGATTTGTACTACCTGTGGGTAATCATAATCATTATTAGCTCTCCAATCTACTTTTATGCACGTAGGGATGCAACAGGAATTATACGATTTGCCAATGCATACATCAACATTCAAAATATTGCAGTGAGATTTGATGTGTATACCTAACTACCTCCGACTGAGCAAATATTCTGAATTTTAATTATAACTATCTAAGCCGTTGGAAGCGGTAAACGTTTGATAATAATTAGTAACATAACAGCTTCAGCATATTTTTACGTAGAGTAGTTTCTATATACACAGTGCATTTAGATTATGATGACTAATATTTAATTATTCATGGAAATTTGTTGTCCACATTGACAATAAATTAGCTAAAATCAGTACTAACCCAATAAAAATTGAGGAGAGCTGTCAACATGTTTGTTTGAGTGTGCATACGCTGCAGGAAACGCTACGGAGGGTAGCTATTAAAAAAATCTTGTTGGTACATTCACAACCGGGCTACTCAAAGACATCGTCCTTCTACATTCTTTAGAATTAATTAAAAACTTTGCGCTCATCGTCAGCTTATTTCATTTAACATTGAGAAAAACTTTATTCCTTTAGATATGCAGTTATATACGAATTAGGGTAATATCCATTAACCATGTACATTTTATAGAATGTTAGTTGGTCGTGAACTTATAAAAACCCTTTATTTTGCTGCATCATTGAGCCATGATCGTATTATTTAATGCTTGCAATCCTTTAGGCATGCATGTAATGGTTATTCTTACAAAATGATGTGTTTAGGTAAGTTTAGACCTTTTTCCTAAATGGATAGACTTGATTAAACTATACAAACACTGTCAATGTTTTGTAAACCTTTTGTGAAAAAAATCAGGGTATCAACTTATAATGAAATGCGTAAATACGTGTATTTAGTTCCGACAACCAACCTGAATTTTTGCATGATATTCCTGCGTAGCAATTACATGAATGATCACTTGTACATTTACAACGAAGTCGTCACAAGCAGAAGTTTTTCATCTTAATAATGCATAATTTCATTCAAAGTTGGCTGTTGAAAGGTCTTCTCTTCATCCCAAACACTTTACAAAACTAGGAATATGTGCTCACCCTATATAGCCGAAAAATTATAATGCCAACATTATATGAAATGGTTTAGCAGCAGATTCCCAATTCCAATTTTTATCCCACAAGAGTTATTGAGAACCTGAATTAGGGGTACGTTTTTTGCTTAAATTTTGAAAAAGTCGACGGTATGATTGAAACCTTAACATTTAATTACAAATAATAGCAGAAGATATAGACGTCGCTTCACTTTCAACCATTATGATTTATACAAACAAGTGTAACTGATGATAATAGAATGGAAGTTCCGATGAATTGAAAACATTCTTACGATCATGTATTTAGGTATTGCTTCAAAGGTACGTACTTAAAGTGTAAGTTCACTTGTTTTGCCAAACCATTTCCTTTGAATCTATTCCGTTCTGTAGGGGAACGTAATTGTGCAGTCCTTCTGCAACGTATGTATTTTGTATATAGGTGAGCTTTTGATTACTAAATGAGTAGCATTCCCAGTAGTTTAGAAAACATTTTCTTACTTCAATGGTGGTCATCTCATTTTTCCTTCTTTCTTGATTAACCCATTTGTTCATGACTGATGAAACATAATGTGAGGTTGTTGAATTTAATAGGTAATCATTTTCATGATCAATTACTGAAGGAGCATCTTTTGTACAACCACCATGTTCTGCAGGTAGGTAGAAGTATCTGCCTTTCTGTATGTTCTCTACAAGTTACAAGCAACGGAGATGGATGCTGACTCGGAGATTTTAATCAAAGCTTTTCAATTACGACTTATCATATAATTTTCCAATTTTATGATAGGAGTCTCTAAATGGGAGGGCCCAAATGTTTCTCAACAAACGTTTTTATACCACTTTTGACATTATTGCTAAAATCCTTTTTGACGGAGATGTAGTGAAGACATGATTTAATTAAAGCTTTTCTCCTCAATGATAGGAAATAATTAGTAGTAATCCATTAATCAAGTGCGATACTCCATCAAGCCGGCTCTTCCTTCAGGTAAAAATCTTATAAAACTGCTTCTCAAAACTTACTACTCATTCGGACTGTTTTGTCAAACGAAGAAAGGGGAAATCAAATGTTTTACGCGTCCTCTTCATAAATATTATGGACTCACGACCCAACTAAATAATGTTTATGCAGTTCTAAAATTGAAGAAATGTTTTTTTTTTACAAAACAAAGTTGGTAATGTAATGCAGTCCAAAGGAGGATAAGTATATGGTAGAACTACTAGCAAAATAAAATGAATATACTAATGTAATGCAATGGAGCAAGCATCCAACATGATTTATTTTTAGGTTTATGAATAGTTCTAATGAAAATTACAAGCTTCAATTCAACCATCCATCTACTTAGTTTTTGTTGCTTATATTCAATTTCACAAAGAGACTTATTTTGAAACTTCTTATGAACAAGTTGGTATGTGACTTGACTATATGGGATTTGATAACATAACACTCAATCACCAACAGAAAAAATGAATAGTTGTAATCTGGTTGAATTGAGTCCATTTTGAAAATTGAACTTAAAAGGCAATCTATTATATAAAAACTATTTTAGAAGAATTTACGACCTAGACCTAATAGCTCGATTTATTTCCACCGTTAAATTACATGAAAGACTGCATTCGTAATCAACAGTGGAGAAAGAGTAAACATCAGAATCAGACTTGTGATGCAGGTAGACCTGTCTAGACCATAAGCTCATATATTATGCTTATATGTGATCCCTCTCCTCTCTTTTCTATGTATAAGAAAGTCGTCAGGTATACATGTGCACAATGTCCATCCAATTTTGATGTCTTGCAGAGGCAGAGAGAGAGACGGAGAGTGAAAAAGAAAAACCGACGTGTAATATATTGTTACTCTTACTACTACTTACTACGTATGATGTACAATGTTCAATTCTGATAAAATTGGGAGCGACATAATCACAATAATAATGCACTGTAATGCATGATAAGTCAAGGCACTTTACCTCTCTCTCAAGTAAAAAAGGAAATTCTAAGGTAATGTGGTAGAAGTATTTTGTAATCGTACAGATAAAAAAAAGTTGCAACTCATATTTCATTTGAATTTTTTTTTCGCTCATCGTTTGTACTGTTCAAGTAAAAGACGACACATCCACTCAAATTTATTGAAATGTTCGTGATCCAGATCCAATTCAAATCGTGATATTTGTACGTTACGGTATGACCATGACCATATAAATATATTCGTTTGCTAAAACCAGTGCGCAACGAGAGCATTTGTTGCTTCCGCTGTGATGTTTATTAACGGATATATTTATCAAGTTCGTGCACTAAGATTGACCTCAGATTCCATTTTAAAGATCAAAATACTATTTGTGTAGTTGTAGTATTCATGAGGAGCAAGTAAGTAGCCGTGGTTGTTGAGTAGCTACTCTAATGTCATATTCATTTATTCCATCAAAATATACCTACTTACAAGTATAGTAGGGTCAACAACTTGTAGAGATGCGAACTTATCTTATCCTCGAATTTTATGCCGTCCGATTTTTAACTCTAAAAGTATTGTTCTTTGCGACAATGGCGAGCGCGTCATAAGTAGGCATGTAGTAGAAATACATTTTACATAATTTTTCGCAGGCAGCAAAGGAGTTTAGCCGATGGAACCTAAACTTGTTTGTCGCTACCATTATTTTGTCTTACCTTGCCCATGGTTCTGATCTATCTTCTGATGGCAATGAAATAGATTTTTGTATTAGCATCTTCTTGTGAATCACTTATCACTATGACAGACCAAGAAAATTGATTAAGAATGATTGTGACAGTAGTATAATTATACAAGATGGTATAATAAGGGATACAAAAAAAAGCATGCGATCCCCATCATTATTCCTCATCCCGTTCAAGTTATATATATGTGCATTATCATGGAAGTCAACGAAATTAGTTCACCTTTAGTTTACAGGTAAAGTTGTAAATTCAATTGTTGGAGCAAAGCCAGAGGGGAAAACTGTTTTAATTGTGTTTTTGCTTAAGTTGACATTTTTATACGGCGACTGTCAAAGTCATACAATAGTTAATGTATACATTTAATAATTTATTATAGGTCCCTATGTACAAGTCCAAACTCATCATTTTGTATTATAAAATAGCAATAAGTTGCACATATCCCTTGAATAGTAAAACAAAAAAAATGCGAGCAAAATAGCAAGAAGAAAAACAACAAGGGCAATAAAAAATGTATAAATGCATCATCAATCCAAGTTACAACGCAGCACACGGCAAAAAAGTTTGAATAGGTAAAATCCACATGGCTCTATATTGTCTATATGCCATCCCATTATTTGCATCCTATTCAAGATAAAGGCTACATGCAAAGCTTCACCTATATTATTTTCAGTAAGCTCCCTTCGGCAATGGAATGTATTTAATATATGTAAAAGTATACATCTCCTCAAACTTCTCCACAAGCATGAATGATTCAACTTATAACTGTGTTTTTCTTTGAGGAAAAAATGCATCTCCCCATTGCATTGTAATTTTTTCTGCCTATTTTATGGCTTGAATAGTGGAGGATCAACTGCTGCTGTGCAGTGTCGGTTTTGCTTTAATTATTCTTCCAAACAAATGGTCATACACCTAGCTCATAAATCATGATTTATGTTCCTTCTACTACTGGTTGGAATTAGGAATGAGAGGGGATGGGATGTAAAATATGGCTCACCGTTTTTAAAACAATCATGACTTATGAGAATAATAAAATTTGAAGATTTTTGCGAGTCCCTGCATTTTTGTGTTGTTGGTCTAGCATCGTAATTGACTAGCATGGGATCTGCAGAAGAGTACATAAAATAGATAAAAACAACATTCTTAAAACAATGTTTGGAAGGTCTTCAATTCAACCCAGTCGTTAAAAAAGAATCGTAACGACGAATTGGCTGGTCTGGAAAAAAACCCAACTATGTACAAAGCCTGACATTGTGACCGCAGTGGGTATAAATATCATAGTTTATGATGCGAATGTACCTACCAATTTCGTACCTGAGCTGATTTGAGCTTCTCCACATACTTCATCACTTGTCAATCCAATATATACTTAATGCTTTTTGTTTGGATTGAGCTGTTAACATCATTACTCCACAATCATTATCAGTGTCCATCGCATTGTAAACCGTCTTCATTTTGTGACCATTATAATAGTAATAACTTTTGATATCCCCATTTGCCACCAGTTATTACTGGAGTTGAGATGTACAAGTTGGTAGCTTTAAAATAGGTTTTTATGTATAATTTCGTAATTATTATGAGAGTAATAATGATAGGATAACTGCATCGTATAAACCATCTGTATAGCCCCACTACATTCCTTTACCCTTACTCTATATTACAAACAGCTAATTTTAAACAGGAGAAGTACTACCTAAATTCTATATTATTATAGGAGAGCACTCTCTTTGGCTTTGTGACATATTATTATACATGCTTACGATACGATTGTCTTGTAGTTAAAGGAGGTTCAATACACAATATGTGTACAGTTCACACATATAAAGCGTGCATTGTGTGCAGTGTAACATTTTAAGTGCTGATGTAAATTCCTACCTGCTGAGCGACAACTTCCAAAAAAGCTCCTTACTGAGATGAGAGAACGCAGAAAGAAAATATATAAAAAACATCCATCCACATAGGCAAATTGATTCATATAACACAAACAATCGAGCTCAGAAGACGAGAATGTGTTGAGCCAAAGCAAACTGGTGTGTGTGTGTGTGTGTATTGAAATTGACTGTATATATAGATATAAACGAAATTTTTTATGCTTCTCCTTAATAGAAGTCAAGGAAGAAAATGGGATGAAATAGTCTAACTTGTTAGCAATTTTATTACGTGCAAATACAAAACTGGTTCTTCCACACATTCACAAATATTACAATTGAAATCTAATATATTAAAACTGTGTAAACAATAGGAGGAATACGATTATTTGACTGCCATATCATGTCTTGGATGAAACTGTGCTAAGATAAATATTGAGTGAGTTTCTATCGGCATCCAGAGACTCTCACACTCTATATGAGGGACATAAGTTGTCATCATCATCAGTATTGTCAGTGTGCAGTAAAAATAAGCTTAAACTATTCTCAACTAGTTTTCTCACACTAAAAATCCTTTAAAAAAGGAGTTACATTCTAAATAAACCTTGGGTAAAAAAAAGCATTTAATGATTGATGGAACTCGAAATATTGAAAGACTTTTATGACAAAACCAATTCCCATTTTTATCGATTCGAGATGTCCTAATACTTTGTTTTGAATCAGGAGTATCATTTTTTATGGTGTATGTTTTGACTACAACATCATTATTCTAGTAAACGACACATTTTTAGAATATTTAAAATGAGACGGAGTAATGAATAATAAAGGAGCTGAAAATCAGGCCAGATGTTGGAGGCAAAAACTTTGGGTTGATTCATGACTGGGAAACACACAAGTTATGCAGGTTTCTTGAATATATGGATGGACAGCAAAAGTGGCAGGGAATATCAATATAATATACCTTTCCCGTGTTACACTGGCTGTTTGTCCAAATCCAGAGCAAAGAAGTTTGTAGCTTTGAGGAAGCTCTGCTCTGGTGGTGGTGGTGGTAGTGTGGTAGTGGGAACAAAAATCGAGATCCAGTTTACCCCTATGAAAGCCCTCTTCTTCAATATAATCTCAATTAAAATATACGATGAGGTTTTTTAAAGTTGGAGAGTCGTCTGGTAGCAATAAAATATTGGAGCAACGAAAACAAGTTCACTTGGTCTTGGTGCATTGAAAATACTAACGATCTGCCGATTAGTGACCAAAGGACTGCATAGGGATGAGTATTATTGTAAATCTTGAGTGCATGATATGACTATATATCTGCATTATGAATATACATATTTGTGTATCCCATGCGACACGAAGTTATTTTACTTATACTCCTCAAAAAATTTCATTAAAGGTTAGATAGCAAAGCTCTAAATTATATCTTATTTTAACACGATTCATGTTTTCATTCTCAGCATTTTCATGATCTAATTGCGAACCTTGCTACCGAATATTTGAACTTCATAACAACTTTTATACTTAATTGCTAGTAGCATGCCGTAAAACTCACGATTTTGTGGAAGATCTACCAAATAAATTAACCAGAGTAATATCGTGTATAATTTTCTCTTATGATAGCCATTCACTTGGTTCATTTTCCTCTATTTTATCATGTCTCAATTTTGATATGTATGTACCTAACAAAAAGTACAACTGTGGTTTTTATTTGATGCTTTGAATCCTGACTCTGCAAAAAATATATTCGACACTTCATTAACTCAATTTTTGTAGATAAAATTATTATTCATTCTCTATTTAATCCAAATTTGATAATGAGCTTGAAGGCACTCCGGCAGCGATGACTTTTAGGTAAAAAATCACGCAGCAATTTTTGGGGAACCACTCCATTATAACTCAATGTTTTTCTTATGTATATGGATCCAGATATTGGCATGGCCATTTTGTTGTCAAAACTTTCCAGTAACAGAAGCTCAAAGTATCACATGACACATGATCCCATTTTATAATTTTATTCATACATGCATAGATTCCAGCAAGGCCGGTCAGCTATCAAATATACCTGGCACAATTTTTTTTCTGCGGCTTATACTACGCTGAATTTTTATCTCGTTTAATAAGTTATGCATTAATTGCATACACATAGACATGCATATAAGAAAAAAACCTTTGAAAGTAAAAGTGCAGAGAGGGGAGCTCAAAGTTGAGTGCAATTGGCGAGGCATGCTTCATGATTTAGAAAAGTGTGCATAATGACAATGTCGCAAAAGGGAATGTTACACAGAGCACACAAACCTGAGCTAATGGTGAGCTCAACTGTTTGTTAGATAGATGTTCAATCAAAGAAAATAAAAATGCATTAGTGGGCAGATGTGCTACGTGAGATTCTTTTCTTACAATGGAAACAACGAAACGAGACTTGTAGAGCCAAAAAGCTTAGCCACATGCAAACAATAGCTCAGCTGTCGCAATTCCCCTGTATTCATTTACCTTGATCAACTTTGAATGACAAAAATGGATCAATAAATAGTCATGTGTGGTGGTTACGAGACAGATCTATATCTTGCTGTGACTGAAGATGTTGAATCAAGTTTGGCAACTTGCTAAATTATATTTTTGTTATAAAACAAACATCAAACGCAGACAACACTCACAAATAATGTGTGTAAGTAAGTGTGTACGTTGTCCAAATGAGCTCCGCTCACACTATTTTTCATATTATATATACATACATACATTACACAAACGCTAACCCTTCCGTGTGATCCCCAAATGATATTGATAATTATGATGGAATGCCGATGATATGATGATGGTGTTGATGATGATGATGAGGAGGAGGATATATATGCCAAACAATTTATTATGATGATGAGGTGTTGATAATATTGAGCAGGCCTTTCAATATTCTAAATATAAAATCGTAAATTATATTTCACAAAAAGACAACTGAACTTTGGCGAGAGTGGATTTGACAGTATATTAAATTGATACTATTTTTTTCCTTATCCTTTCTGTTTTTATCGACACATAAAAGAGTTGTCGTGTCGTATTTTTGGCTTCTTACCTCACTTCTTGAATGCACATAAATATATAGAGATACAACGTCAACATGTAATTGCTTGCGCAGCTTGGAGAATCTATCAATTTAGCAAGAATCATTGTTAAAGTTTATAAGAGCCTCTTTCTAAATCGAACATTTTTTGGAGTGACTGCATATTACGTAGGGTATACATGCAGAAGTGCAATGATGGTGACGATCATGATGATGATAACTAATAACTAAACTGGTCCACTTCTGAATGCACTCTGATGCATTGCAATGCTCCTGTTTTCTTGACACTGGCTTCCTTATGAAATGATTTGTTGGAAGTTAGTCTCGAACGACAGTAAAAATTATTGAGAGACCGATTACGAAGATGACTTCATAAAGGTTTCGTACTTTCACATACATAAAAATGTGAATTAAGCATGATGCCACAGTTAAAAAAAAGTTTCCTCGTAATAATATAGACAATCACTAATAATATTATGCATTGCATACTGTGATATTCTAGGATTTATTCATGTCATGTAAAATGACTGCACTTAATTAGCCACATTACATTTCTTTTTATAAATCACGACGACACGACCACATTCCAATCCAACAATGTTTGGTGAACAAGTTGTGAAGTCGAGACAGTTAATTTTTACTTCCTTTACCGTTACTATTAAAAGTTATTGGTGAAATAATTACAAGTTACAAACCTATCCTTTGAAACTATGTTACTTATTGTTGACAAGAAATCAGTAAGTTTGAGAAAGAGGAATTTCAATTTCATTTTTTTTTCATCATATATTACATACCTGTCTATTTATGTCCAAGTGAATGCAGTTTAAATTCATAGAGAGCTACGAATTTCCATGTCATAATGAGAATTTTCGTAGATTGATTAGAAAAGGGCCAGAGAGCAGAAATTAACAAGTTTTTGAATTGAACTCACGGGAGAGTAATATATCTGTGATCAGAATTGGTTCTTTTTGCATTTCTAATGTATTCCTCACTCTACGCGTTAGTTGAGCAGGCCAGAAATTCGTTTCCAATCACCCATCAAGTCATGCATAATATGTAATGTAGTAATACTTATGCGCTTGAAAAATTAATGAAATTCTTATATTGAACTATAACTCAATTTAATGATTCATGTTTTAAAAGGTAGGGGATTTCAAGCTTTGACTTGATAAATAAAGCAATCAAAGTTTTTTGGCTTGGTAGCGTCATAAAAATCAAAACTTTAACCAATTCAATATAATACGTTCGGGCAAGAAACAGTTTATGAAAATAATATGCAAATCTTGTAAACGTGCATTTTGTTGCCTGTGGCGCTGTAATAAGCTTTCTATGTTTCTATTTTTTCATAAACAAGAATTGATAATGATACCATTCACACTCATTGTTTCTGCTCATGTGCACTAATTGTGACTGGTTACAACTGATCCGCTCAACTACTACGCAGAAATACATAAATGAATGATGCTTTTTACTCACAAAGTGACATTGCATTTTGAGTTTCTCATATAAAAAAAATTGAATACTTTTTTTCACAGCTTGACTTCAAAAGCAAGCAGTTTGTACTAGTAGAACGTTCTCCCTGTCAAACAGACAGCTTGTGACAACTGTTTTTCAGTTCTCACTATCACAATTTTTGTGTGGACAAAAGTATTTTATGCATTTGAAAAAATTGATGGTTTGCTCAACCTTATTCTACTTCAAAAAACAAAAGCAATGTAAGAATAGTAGTAAATTGTATTTATGTATTTTATGATTAGGTACTTACCTAAATAATATGTTTAGGTCAAAACAAATGAACTGTGTAAAAATGAAATTTCACGCTCACGTAAAAGTACCATGGACATGAATGTGAATGATTAAAAGTCAAATATTTTAATAATTCAATGTCAAAAATGCATAGAAGACAGTACTCTCGTAGCCAACCACCGTGTGGTACACACACCATACGCACATAATATTCTTGGTCATATGTAGAATTATTGCAGACATGTGGGTATGTTTTAGTGTTTTGTTAGCTACAAAACTTCAGCCATAAAATTTAATAGCATGTATAGGAATTTATAGGACTAAAGGAAAAAACCATAATCTTCAAAAATGGTATTATACTTTATTGACATCTCCTGTTTCCCCTTGTCAAACACTATCATCTTTATTTCAACGTGGCATGACACTGGACCTATCTAGTCATAATTTGACCTGCGCGACACGAAACATTTAATATAATACAATTCATGACAATCATGATACCAATAACATCATGCCTCTGTATACATTATAAATGAGGAAATAGAGTTTTAGTTTTATATCTTGAGTTACAAACATGTTTGACTGACCAATTTGGTTTTAGGCAAAGAATCTATGCTAAAAGTGTTAAAGAAATACGTGCAATTTTAAGAAATCAAATGAATGTAGGAGAGTAGCGGAAAATTCAGTGACAAGCTTATTGGTTTCTTCACAGAACCCTGTGACATGACGGACAAGTTGGGAATTTGCCAACAATGGGCTTGGAGTAGAGTACGGAATTTATGCGAAAGCTCTACGTAGGTGGTTCCTGTTACAATCACGAAATTGAAACAAAATCCTAATTCAGAACACGACAGACTTACAATAGACTTCATATGAATAACTGGAATGATTTCCGATACTTTTTGTCACAAAATCTTTTGGATTAAAAGATGACAAGTAAATGGTTTTGGCATAGTGTGTGTCCGCGTAAAATTTTCTGATCTTGGACGATTTACATGGATACTACGACAAATATGATGTGTTCTTACGGAAACGTTGTAAATACTAGAGCAATAGTTCACGTTCAAAAGATTGTCGTAAAAAATGATCTCATATAATAGATAAGCTAGCAGTAGAGCAAAAATCGTTACATATCTGAGCAAGCTTTACCATATACAAGCTTGAAATTAATGACCAGTCTACCTTCACATTGAACGCTTCAGAGCTTAAACTGTGGTGAGCCGTCGTTTACTATGATATATGTATGAGATCACAATGGTTTTATAACAAGACTCACGCAGTTTAGCCAAACACATTGTACAATCCTTTGAAACAAATGACATTGCCACTTCCATCCACACTGGCGACACAATCTTCATGCATTGTTGACTGAGAACAACTTACTAAACTTGAAATTGTTGGATGTGAGCTAAAATGCTGTAAGCACGTGTAAACTTTGAACAATATCATTTTTTTTGTCATTTGTACACCTTAACCAGCTGCGTTTCAATGTGAAAGACGTGCATGATTCTCAAAAAATATGTGAGACTCTTCCTGCTGATATTTTACAAAACTTGTAGAACCACGAATCTCATTTTGACATTGTGTGGACTTCCTTTTCCTATAAATGATGTATTGAGGCATTACGCACATTGTTCTAGGTTGTTCTCGTTTTTCTACAATGTGTGCCGAACTCAACTCCACAAGTTGATAATATATCACATAAACTAATAATGTAGCTTGCACTGACCTTGAATATTTAAAGCTACACTCGACTCCAATCTTTCCAGAAATGAAAAATATAAGTTATACCTCATGCTTGAAAATAGCCCAAATAACATAGAATTAGGGTTGGTTACGCCAAATTAATAATTTTGTCTAAGGTCGTGAGCATACCATTATAGTGTTCCCAGAGCAATGAACTCATTATTCAGGGTTTTCATTCATAAAAATCATATGTATAATTTTAAAAAGCCTCTAAAGCATTTCGTTTGGAAGGTTGTACTTAAAGAGTTTTTTTTTTGGAAAAAAACTATTCTCAAAATTTTTCAATTTGTCATCATAGCAGCCAGAAAAGTAGCTGTTCAACAAAAACAACATTCTGTCTAGGTCGATACAGTGAGCTGATTTTTTCGTGCTTAAAATATAAAAACAAACATTTTGACTCATACAAAAAGATTACTAGACATGTGCCATGTGCCAAAATGAAATCTGCCACCATCTAAAAACCTACGTGTTCAATGTGACTACATGAATGTCAAATAAGAAAACATTGCGCATGCTCTAATCATTCATTCAATGTGTTAGTTTTTTTTAAAAAATGCAAGGTGCATTGATAGCTAATGCATAAATGATGATAGCATTGCATTGACTGAATGTACAACAAATTGATACAATATTGAATGACCAATTCGAAACTTTAATAAAAAAAAAAAGAAGCTTGAATGGTTTGAAGGAATTATGTATTTGTATCAGAGTGAGTAGTGTGTAGTACTTTATAATCATAATATATAATACCAAAGGACAAAGTGAGTCCCATTATTCTCAATAAGTAGTTGAAGTGGGGCAATTCTAAAATAAGGAAGCAAGAGAGTCAACGATTCGTCAACATTTTCTGCTCCTTTTATCTTTTCAGCTATTGCTACATTTAATAATCCAATCCGTCAGGTACGATTGCTGAATTGTAACACAATGCATCACGAAATAAATGTTATTTGGAAAAGCAATTACTATTACCTATACTATTGGGATTTTGGATTGGGATTGGATTGCATGGATCAAATATATAAGAGCAAATGTTGGTGATGATGATGATGATGATGAGATGTCGCGTTGATGTAACTGTTGCTCGGCTACTTCTATTCCTTTACTCATTTATATACAAAAGGTATATTTTTAAGTGCAGCAGATATACTGCATACACATTTAATGACAGGTTGCATTCGATGCGAACATACATAGTTGCGTATATATATGTATCTATCTCATTGTCAGTTTGAATTTTTCTTGGCATGGCTACATAAAATAAAATAAAAATACCACGTAATCCCTTTCTCGCTTTAAATGTCACACTGGAGGATCATGTACATTTGCCTTGATTTGCATACTTTTATGGTGTGGTTTTGATTAGAGAGATGGGAATATTATCCCTTTGTGCTGACAGACAAATGATTTTCAACCTGCTGAAAAAATCATAAGATCAGAAGAAATAAAAATGTGACAAAAGTCAACGTCGGTAAATCCATTGTGGTGGGAAGACTCTTACTTATCTTTTTATAGCTTTGGATGACTGAGTAGTGATGATGATTGCGATGCGGCAAACTTCATTTCCAAAGTTGGATGATTTGATGAAACTCATTTCCACTTTATACTCGGTGTCCTTGCAGAAGTTTTAAATGTTACATAAAGACATCATCATCGTCGGACTGGTTCAACAAGGAATTTAATACGATTTGCTAAAACAAAAGAGTACCCATCAAGAGGCATTCCAGTAACATTCCTCCGACCGACCTGAATCGATAATTAGGATATAATATGCTAAAAAGTGGAAGCTAAGCTTAGTCTGCTCCTCAACCAGACAGTAAAATGGTTGGTAACATGTTCGGATTTGGACATTGATGATACACTGTTTCTAGAAGAGATATGAGCCATACTGCGGGTATATTATAATTTATAATACATGCACGGTCTATACCTCATTTCACGTAAACATCTAATCTCTGTGAATAGAGGCTACTTTGTTTATTGCTTGATAATCATAATATAATCACTTGGATTGCGTGATTCTAATAAGCAACTGAACAAAGTGGTGGCAGAATCAATAATACAATCCACATGATGATCAGGTTGCGAGCATGTCTCAATTTCTTCTTCTTCTTCTTCTTTTTTCACAAGCGTCATCATCCTCACTAAGCGACATCCTGACACTTGTATTATTTGCATAGTTAAAAGTTGTCCTCGTGGTTGTCATGCTCGTCATCAACATCGTTGGTGAGCTTCTTCAATTTACAATTTTGAACAATTTCTACAGGATCGTGAATTCGTATCATGAGCTGTTGCTGTGCCTGGTGTTGAGACAATTTCTAATTGAATATAGTGAATAGATGAAAATCCAAAAAAACTAGAGCTACTACAATCTACATGGAATAATAAGGTTGATCATTTCAATTATTACGATAATAGGACGACTGTCGATTTTTATCTTCCTTATTCCGTCAATATGACAGTAGGTATATTCAAGACCGAGATCATCTTACAGTAACTATATTCGGTTGTAGTTAAGATGAACATGCAATTTGCATTGTTACATCGTGTATTGTTACGAACGAGGCGTAGTACAAGGCAAAAACTCATTGACGCTTTGTGGACCAGCTTTTTCAGTAGTTAAAATAATGATCTAGTTTTGGATTTGAGTGGAGCATCCATGTCCTTCCATAACAAAGTTAATACCAGCATGTTATTGCTTTAAAATAATATATATATATATATATATGTATGAGTACAATAATGTCCTGCGGATATACTTACCAGTGAAATCCTTTCGACTTATGTAGATACAAAGGGAAGGTTTTACGTCGTCACATTAAACACCATGTGCTTAATGTCCTTACATTAATGTTATAATAGTAAATCTACGAAAGATCTCACAAGAAGTGAAGTTGCTCCATTATGAGCATCATCATTAAAAAATTGTATAATGTCAAGAAAGCTCTTTCCTTTTCGTTGTCGGCTTTTACCTACAATCACAAAACAAATGGCACTGGTATAAGGGAAACACATTTCAGTCAAGGGATAGGATGCAAAGATATAAACCTGAGTGAAGTAGTTGTGCATTGGTTTATGTTAGGGACACGCTATGCATAACAAAAACGTTTAACATTTAACACTCACCTTTTCCTCGTATTTTCTCATGGTAATCAGAAGCAATTTTTCTATTATATTTTGAAAACCCATTTCGTATGATTATCACATCGAGCCACAAAACCTAAGGGTTCAATTTCACTCATACTAACCTCTTTGCACCCAATTGTAACTCAGAACCCAGAAGCAGAATCTAGAATTATTTGTACCATTTGGTGTAAATTAATTAGGATTAAGATATTTCGTGTTGTTATTATTTTAATGGAAAATGGCGCCATTGTACACATAAACAACTCACCAGACCTTGACTATAAAACATTTCTGCAAAATGAATGTAGTACAGCTAAACCATTTTAAATTCTTGCATTGAATGAGTGCCAAACAGTCATCTTGATCTGTCAACCGGTGGTGTAAACCGCAGTGCAATTAGCGGAATTTCCATGTAATTTGTTTATGCAGTTGTCCGAACAAATGACAATTAGTGAATGAAATATTGAAAGGTCTTCGAATTCTAGATTGAGTAAACGTTTTCATATCGGCATGTCCACTTTATTCTCAACAAAAAAAAATGATTACGATTTCAATTGGAACTTTAGCACGATATTTATATGTTGGTGTTAAGCCCACGATTTAACAAAACTGCATACAAAATTTCAATGTTATGTGTCTACTTTGTTCAGGCCGGCATCCGATTGAGCTACGTACATTTTTTAATGCTATAGAAATAATACATTATGTATTCAGTATTTTGGCGAGCCAACCAAACAATACTCTAACACTATGGTTTACATAAAATGTTCAATGTTTTGAAGAAGGTTTGTTGGCTTTTCATATTATTACAATGTAGAATGAATTTTACTTTTCATTATTTTAGCTCGAAAATGGGATCCATTGTAATCTGGTTTGCTTTCCTTTAGGGCTCTTTCTACTATTCAAGCTGTTTTTATAATATGATAAAATGGAGCTCAAAAAAACTACAACAAAACACAAGTTTTTTAATCGGTAATTTGGGTGCAATCATCTCAGAAGAAAATCAAGTTTGTTCAAGTCATATTTTCAAGGTCTTTCCAATATCTGAAAGGAATTTTTGTACTGGTTAATGGCATGTTTCTCCTCAAAATCTTGCACCGTCATGTGGTATACACCACACACACATATTTATTGCAAAATCAATTATTGTGTCATGTTTTGTGAAGAACATCCGTAACTTTTTCAAGAGCTCTTTTTACAAGTTTGTCTCAAGTTATTTCTCCCTTTTTTTATATTGTGAGTAGAAGAAGCGAACAACGACTTTATATGATGTACTCAGCATCCAACTTGTCCACACCTAAAAAAGTGTTGTTTTATTAATCACTTGGCGTTGTTGATTGCTTTTATATATGATGATGATAATAACAATATTTTTGCATGGAAATCATCATCTGTTCATGCACATTGGTGCGTATATGCATTAAATGCATTTATAGTTTGTCGGCCAATTGTCAGAACCGTTTCATTACCGGATCATATAATGAAAATTTTTCTTAACAAACCAATTATTATTTCAAAGAATGATATGAAGGTTTTCTTCAAAACCTTAACCTGCTTATCTGCTATATAATGGGAAGTTATGATGAATTGTGCTTACATATTATATTGTATGTTACTAAAACATGAATGCATTTTAGAAAAATGAACATACACTCACACAACACGCAGGTTTAACGTTAGTCAAATGTTCGCTCGTGCATTATGAGCATGTTCTTTACTACACAATAAACTAAAGTAAACGGAATAAGTTTTCCCTATAAGAATGGTTAATACCACTTTGTTTTAACTTATTAACGACGCAGTGTCCATTGTGGTTTAAGAAAACAAGAGAAAATACATGCAATATTGGGAAATTCATAGTAAAAACTGTAATACGTACCAATTTTTGAAGTCGTAAGCATTACCAGATTAAGTAGTCATGTGTTTATTTTAACGTTCGCTGTGAGTAAAATATTAATGTACTTTTTATGGTGGAGGCTCGTTTGAGAGTATGAGGCAGCAGAAATGCTTTCTCTCTAGCAGTGTCTTACCCTCAGAGGAAAGTTACGCAACCACGTAGCTCTTTTTACATTATACCGTTTTTAGATTTAAGATATATGCTACTCTGCCCAAACAAGATGGTAAAGTGTATAGCATTGTATACAACGAAACTGATGAGCCCGAAGATCCTTTTTACAAGCTGCACGATGCAAACAATAATCAATGTGCAATCATGAAGCAGTCGCAGTAACAACATCACAATAATGGGTAATAGCAGTAATAATGATGATCATAATACTAGTTTCTTGTACATTCACAGTCGGTCAACAAAATGTGGATCATGGTACATGTAATTTACAGAGTAAATATACTGTGTCTGAAGGCCGGCATTGCTTGAGGGAAGTGTACAAGTAATATCTTGCACGTAAGATACACATACTTTGATGTATTTCGTGTTGTATTATATTGGACTGTCGAATGGGTTTGCCGGATGAGATTATAAAATTGCCATGTCTGTGTAGACAGGAATACTTAAATGGAATAGTGGATTTTACCGAATTTTTCCATGAAAATAAGGCAACAGGAAATTGAAAGAATACAGAAATATAACAATTGGTGAGATAAAAGATGAAAAGTTTGGTAATCCTTTTAGCTAAAGTGCTTGAAAATGTTTGAGCATTACCGAAACAATAAGCAAAGGGGAATAAAAATCTATGATAAATTACATGGAAATATTATTCATTTTCTTTGATTCACGGAGTTTATATTTTTGGTAGCTGAAAACGGATGTTACGTACATATTTTCTCATGTCTTTTTGTTTAGTTTTGATAGCAGTGCAGTGCGCTACAAACCTCGTATAGTGTACCTACCATTGGCATGATGGATGATGCATGCATAGCGTTATCCTTCCGTTGATATATGAATAATTGTTACATTCATACGTTCAACAATATACATTTGATGACCGCCAATTCAAGTTAAATGAACAGCTGAAGCAGAGCACCTTTTAAAGGTGGCCTTGCATTGTAAAAATCACTCTAGTTTCCGAGTTGTACCACGTCAACCGTCAACGTTGATGATACGACGATGAGACGATAGTTCTCTTGTAAGAACTACTGTGTCATTGCGAGTATTATTATGCTCCGGGATTTACCAAACAACTATATTTATTTCAATGACGAGTATGTAATCTAATTCTCAAGTCTTAGCACAATTTTTTGAAATAAATGGGTGCAACTATACAAACAAAATTATTTTCTGCAAAACCAAGAGCACTGAACTAAACCCCCAAAAAGCAACGTGAGTACCACTCAATCATGGAAAGTACTACTAGTTCAACGCATATCGATTACATCAATCAATTGGCCAATTATTATAAAAATGCAAAACATAAGTTGTAACATCTTCCCTACACTGACTTGGAATACATTGCATGTCTGACAAACTCACAAATGATACATATTAGGAGCAAATGCTCAATATTTTTTTATGTAAACGCAGACACTTAAATTGCCAAATGAAGTACTAGGAACTTCATTCCATTTTGTATTGTTCAATGCTCCATACCATTAACAGCATATAAACAAATACAATGCTCTTATAAGCGAAAAAAATATTATCATTATTCACATTCAACATTCACTTGTATGTGGGTTTGGAATGAATTGCTCAAAGTTTTTACTGCATGCACTCTCCATCACACAATACAATAATCATTTCCAATTTGCGTTTATCAGCATCAGATAAAAATATAAATATTACTCCCCTTCTCAGTCTCCATCGGCGTAAGAAAAGGAAGAGAGGTGAAATGCTTTCAAAACAAATGTATATTGCTTTTCGCTTTATATATATATATTGTACATTGAATTGAATTGGGATATTATTTCTGTTTTAGATTTTATATGGCCAGCAGGCCTAGCCTTCCTGGCTTCAAGATGTTTATAATGCTTGGTCACAATCAACGCATGATGTCAGGGTCCTGATGCATCCTGCTATGCGCAAAGATTCATCGGTATTGAGGCGGAATCTCGTCCCCAAAAAAATCAATGTGTAATATATAACGTGTGTGTGTGTGTTTGCATTTAAGTACAAACGACAGTGTATAAAGATCAAGCATCATCAAAAAGAGTAGGCTAAATAATCAATAAATCAATCAATCAGGATAACCTTCGATTTCTTCCATCAAATTTGTTCCCTTTGGCTATTTTTACTGAATAGATAGAGTGAAATACGTACACAAGTCAGTAAAAAAGCAAATGTGTAAGTAAACACGTAAAATGACGGGGTATTGGGTTTCTTACTGATTTTACCAATTCCTCATCTAATAAAAATGTGGAAGGTTTCCTGTTTTACGTAAATTAAATCAATTTTCAACTAACTCATTTAATCAATATTCTTTTTGAAAGGTATCACAAAAATGGAACCTTTGGTGCTTATTAAGAACACTAAATTTCATTGTCACTTAAATAAAAGTAAATTGAAAAACTATTACAGTCAAGGAATCTATAAGTCAAGGAGGGTTCGACTTACAACTGATTTGTATTCGGAAAACATTTTCATACAAGTATCCCTTGGAGCTAAATACTATTAATAAATTTTGGAGATAAGTGATAATGTTACCCATAAATTAGGCAAGCATAAGTATTCCTCAAGAGGAAAAACAGTAAAACAATTGATCACATCGCCTCTCTATACAATATTGGCTGGCTGCGACATATTTCTTTCCACTCTACTCAACTTGCTTCTAGTTTCTTCGCCAAATGAGTCAAGAACGCCTTTTTATTTTATTTTTGTTGCCGACTGTAACAACCAACCTCCACAAAAATTTAACTACATTTATATACATGGTGCTCAATGCGGATGATGATGAAGTGACTAAACTCATTGTTTTTTGAGTGTTTCGCTCACTCTCTCTCTATCAAAAAGTTTTCTTGTCTGGATTATCATTTTTCTTGCATACTTGCATATTTTAACTGTTTTTTTCTACACATACTACATGTTACATTAACTCTTCTGTTGGCCGTGATTACTACGATTAGAGGCAGCGCATTGAGGCATGAGGCAAAGTTTATTATAACATAAAACATATTATATGTGTATGTATCCGATTATATGTGAATGTAATCTGGATCATTTCTTTTGACAATAAATGGGCACAGCCCACCTAAGCACAAGAGCAGCAGGAAGACTAAACACAATTACTATTGATCGTATAATCTTGTAATATTCGATTGTATTTTATACAACCTTTGTACTCTTCTTCGCCATTTACGGATGTTACTCTCAAAACATATTATAAGGAAGGGAGAAAATGTGTGTGCAATGCAATACTTTAAAAAAATTATGATGCTATCAATATTTTGCACCCCACTGCTAGATTATATTATGGGCTGAAAATATATGGCATCTGGTTCTTTTAGTAAAATCCTTAAAACATCAAAACTCATCTCTAACTCACATCCTATCGTCTCCCCAGTCGTCACAGGACGTTTAAAACTTTTATATACTCTCTCAAAAAGCCCACAAGCTCAATAGTATAACATACAATGAGCCGTAATAAACTCACTGTTATTCCCAGAATTATTTTATTAGGTTGTATATTTGTTTTGGAGAGAAAGGTTGTAATAGGATGAAGATGATCCGTAGGAAAAACAACTGTGTTTGTATATAATGGTATTGCTAGCCCATATCTATCTCTCCTAGTTTTGATCCCGTATTAACTTTGACTTCGGATTAGAAAGCATCCCTGCAGGTAAGTATGACGAGATCAGTGGTTTTTTAACATCCGTAACGAACCCATGTAACATTTATTATGATGTGCATTATTGCAAAACATTATGAAGTTTTATGCAGTCTCCCACTTGGCAGTAGGCACCAAAACAATATGTATATAAGAACGTATACTTTGGTATCCAACAATGTTTAGTTGATCACATTGGATGTGATATTAGACAAGACATGCCAATAGGAAATGTTGAGACTGCAATGTCAAATGAATAGAGAGTCTAGCATTCCTGGTTTCGTTTGGTATTTACCATTCATTTTATTCTCCGTCAAGAATACAAGGATTCATTTAGCGTTCCGCATAAACTTATGTATACTTACATATGTATGTTTATGTTTATCCCTTTTATCATTTTATATAAGATCCCACACTATGTAACATACTAGACAGTAAGCTCTCGCCGACCCTTGTATTTATAGAAGAGAGTGGAATGAATGTAATTTTTTTAGCCCATCATATTATTGATGATAATACATGGCAAGCTAGAAGAAGTAGCTAGAACAGTGTCTGATTGCTTTGGACAGAGAGGAAGGAGGATGGATCAACATTGAAACATTCCCTGTGTGTGCCATTATGATATGTAATGGTATGCCATGCGCATAGCACGAAAGGCGCAAGATCGATTAATCTTTCGCGTGCCGTCTCTCTTCTCTTCTCTCTCTCTCACTTTACTTTTTTCGTGTGCTGATTCAAAATAAAATATTGTTATAGACTTTGCCTGACAAAAGGCAGTTGAGTTGAGAGTCTAAGCAAACAAAAAAGTGTTCGCTATTCAACATACGTACCGTACAAGATAGACGGATGCATTAGTGAACATAAAGTCTTTTTTTTTCGTTTTCGTCAGTGTAGAGGAGAGGAAAAAATTGAGCTCAATAGGATTAAAGTCTATAGAAAGTGAAGGTCTATCATAATCAGGCAGGATGTAGTCACAGTAATGTGTTTCCAACGTTAACCGTTTCAATATGGAATGTAGAAATCAATAGGGAAGCCACATCTACACGTGCGGATTTCCTTCGTAAAAGGGATGAATAGTTTAGCACGTCGTATAACCTAGACTTCAAAATCCAAATTAATTCAACTACAAATATTTAAATCCAATGCTACCTTTCATTTAATGTGTTAAAATTTCCTAGTAGATTACACCAGGAACCACTGCCTCGAAATGCCTTTTTGATTACACTTTGGTACATTTGGATATATAAAGCAAACGCATTGGGTTTCGCACTCTATGGGCATTGTGATACAAGGACGTTTAAGTTTTAACAAAAACTGAATTTACAGCTCTTCCAGCAGCTACGTTGATAGAAATATCAGGGTAATGGACTGTAGAACCAAGATGCACTTGATAATAATAGTCTGTGCATGACGTAAGATGCTGATTCCACTCTCTGGATCAAATTCGAATTCAATTTGATTGACATTATATTTCATGTTTTTTCTCTCAGTACAAGTGTAGGTAATAGTTGTAGCTGTTTCATTTTACACGAATTTCGTACATTTTTATTTATAGCGATGCATGTAATCGGGCGTTTTTACTTTAATCGAGGTGCATAAAATAATGTCTTAATGAAAATGATTTACATGAAAAGGAAATAAAACATGACTACATGAACATGCTCCTTGTTACATATCTTGAGTAATCACTTACCAATTTACAGGAAAAAATGGAAATAAGGAAGACATTCATATCGTGTGTAATCGATTTAAAGATACAATACATACATAAGTGCTGAGAATGAATGCGGCATACATAGAAATGGCTTTTATATACTCATTCACAAGCAAAGTATAAGCATAGTTTGATATTTAATTCTTACTTCTTTTCTTGAAGGAATAACAATTTGGTTTTGTATAAGTAATAAATATAGATGGCCACATAATGGGTAATTTTTTGGTGTTGCTTTAATTAAGCTTTGAATAACAATGCCGATATTATTAGTCAAGTTGTCTTAATTAATAAAAATTTATTTGTGTGCACCCCACCGCTATTTTGGTCATTATGCAGATTATGGAAGTGGAATGAACACAGTGAAATAATAATTTTTAACAATAAACGACGTAAGCTCTAGTCGTTACCCTTTGTAATAGCTTGAAATTTCAGGGTTTCATCTCAATAGTTGAAAATTAGAGTAATTAAGCCACATAAACAGGAATACATTTTTTTACAACACGACAGAGCAACACTAAAATACAAAAATATGTTATCGGCGCGGCCGCTTTGACTTGCCCACCTAACTCACGAATCGCAATTTTTGAAGGCTCAGCAATTTGGTTTCAGTACCAAGTCGTGATAATTAAATGACTCTTGTATAAACGAAGTCGAGGGCTGCTACATTGAGAAAAAATGGCTCACAATAACTTCGGATGCATCCAACCAACAATATACTACAATGGGAGCTAAATCATTTGCTAAACTCTTCAATAAAAGATTTTAAAAAAACAGCATATTTTTCTGATTTATTGCCATCTGAACTTCATATAATTGGCACAAATTTATTTATCTACACAATTCATTAAACTTTAGTAGATCCCAGCCAAAAGCTTCGTTTAAAAGGGAAATTCAGTAGAAATATAAATGGGACAAAAAGGAAAAATCCTTTTTTATATTGAAGTTCTTGACCACTACGCACCAGTTGGTAGGTGGGGCACTGTCAGACAATCATCTTATAATATTTCGGTGAGATTTAAAATGAATTACATCAGTGAAACCTCCACAGACCCTACAAAACTGAGTTGACGCGTAAATCGAGCACTCCATCATATTTCATGACGTTGCATTGATGCTGCAACACATCTTTTGCTCCTTCAATTTCCAATCATTAGAAGCAAAGTAGTGCTACTGAACTTACCACATAAGTTAGTAACTACGTATGTAAGACGTTTGCATTAATTTCTAGTGGCTATTGAGAAGCTAGCTCAATGTTATCGAATTGCATAACATAAAGATGGATCACAAAGAGGATTCAAAGGGCATATTTGAATTCAAAAAGTGATTGCTATTATTATGGTTGTTATAAGTAATCGTGAATGGACAACAATGGGCTAGAGCGTGAAAAGCGAGACAATGACTAAAGGCAAATAAGGAATTGTTAATATTTATGCTGTACATGATGATGCAGAACGTATGGGCAGACTGGTGCACACTTATTTTTGGCGTACTTATAAAAAGAATGAAATGAAACGGAGCACACTGTAATTGTGATGTGTGATGTGGTAAAAGTTCAAATATTTTTTTTTAAGTAGAGGCGCGAGAGAGCGTATTAAGATTGCCCCCAATGTATAGTTTGATAGTGACACAACACAACTGTGATGGGATATTATCATGATGTTGGAATAATAATGTTTGATAATAAAAGGCTTTGTTTGTATTATGAAAATACCGATGACTATAACAGCAATAATAATGGCAACAATAAACGCGGAGCAAACTACTGCTATACAACAACAGCTACTACATATATATATTATTATTATTATTTGTATTTACTTTTTCTGCCAACATCAACACGGTCTTTATTTTATATTGTAATATTAATTTTGTGTTTGCTACATGCTACCATCATTGATCGGTTTTGTGTTTATCATTTATTTATTTCATATAGAAAAGCCGAGTGTGTATCAAACAAACTGATGATATGTGAGTTGGAGATTTCATGTGTGTGTAATGTAGATGGATAAAAATGACTTGCAACTATGTGGCAGTGACTACTGTTGAGATTTCTATTATTTTTCTGTCTTGTGTCATCGATGAAATTCCTTAACAGATTTATCTCAAGTCCCCTGTAGACCTACTTAATTTTAACTTCACTTGATTTGCCAAATGATGACGATATACTTTGCCGTCATCATCAACATCAATGTAGAACCCTAAAAACTAGATGCAACTTGATAATTCGTTGCTATGCATGCATATCTCAGGAAAAATGAAATGGCAGTTTCATGTTATGCTGGATGGCATCTGGGTTGCAAGAAAAGAAAGAGTTCTGCACAAAATTTGGCCCTAAATGCAAAATGCTTGCTGAGACATATACGATTTAGAATCAATCACTTTGTGTTTGTAAGTTATATAATTTGTGGACACAAATGCATAATAATAATAAGTAATAATATATGAAAGCTTGAGTAGAATTGTAAATGCAGACATTCATTTTTGTAAAAGGGTATACGAGATGTTTTAGCCCTTCTTATTTGTAATTTATTATGGCAACATAATAGTAAAAGTGAGGGTTGTGCAATTGCACAACTTCACAATGGTCGCAATAATCAAAAACGTCTGATTAATAATGATCCTCTCATATCAAATGAACCCATTTTTGCAATAATACTCACTTCACTACAATTGCGAATAATATGCGAGCTGCTTAATTCAAGAAAAATGATATGATTCTCTTCTCACTCAGGCAGTTAATTAGTTTCATGTCTGTTTTTGATTAGGTGAAGAGTCAATTCCCACTGACTGTGGAAGTATGAACGCTTTGTTTAACTGAAATTGTTTTGTGTATCATGTCCCACACTTTGCAATTCATCATGATGATATGCGTATTTTATAAACACCAAGCGGTCAAATAATATGCACATTTAGCATCAGTAGTTACATGAGTAAGAGAATGCTTGTTTTCTCCATGGGAAAAAATCCAATACATTCATCCATGAATGAACATGGTTTTTACTTGCAAAATAATCTTCAAGTGGAATCCAATCGAGAATGAAAGAATGACTTAAATTTTCTACAAAGTGTAAAGTAAGTACTATTGTTGAAGATGACATTTGCAAGAAACGTGGCTAAAGTAGCCAAAGAAATTTTTTAACAAGTAGGATCTTAGCAGGAGGGACATGAAGTTCCAGCTGTGATCGTAAAATCGAAAGACAGTGTCAATTCAGGACTTACCTTGACACTCAAATATCAAATATCAAACTGAATAATATGTTAATACGAAATAACACATTTGATTTCATTAAATGAAAAAAAATAAATTGGAAAGTTTAAGGAATGCTTCGAAATCAATGACAGAATTTAGGTTTAAAAAAAACGAGATATATTCATACTCACATACATATTTACGCATATTCTTTATATAGGATATATTTTATGTGTAGCAAGTACTTGATTTTCTCCTCTTATTTCACTCTTGTTATAAAAAGATGAAGACGTAGAAGAGGAGAATGCCATTATTTTTTTGCTGACAGTAAGTAAAAAGCATTTCCCTAATAGTTTGAGAGGGAACAGAAAGCATGAGCATTATTACACTTTTTGCTTTAACAAGGGACATTTACTACCAGGAGTTT
The DNA here is from genome assembly GCA_964034955.1 of Orchesella flavescens. Taxonomy (NCBI): domain Eukaryota; kingdom Metazoa; phylum Arthropoda; class Collembola; order Entomobryomorpha; family Orchesellidae; genus Orchesella; species Orchesella flavescens. The sequence continues at coordinate 29,820,811 of OZ035953.1, forward strand.
TTTGTGTGGTTTGAAATTATATAGTCTAAACGAAATGAGAATGCATATATATATATCTATTTAGTATGCATTATGACGGATCATCTCCTGCTCTATTAACATAATCCTGTACCTTGTCCATGTTTCAACGTTGACTGGTCATAAAATACTGAACAAAAGTAAGACCTCCAAGTAAGTCATGCATATTATTATGAGATAACCTAAACAGACACGAACAGAGAATGAGTGAATGAACTGTAAGCTCCGGCATATAATGCAATGCAATGTAGTGTAATGCTGAGTATGAAATTTGAGGATGAGGGTGTTGTGTGTAGTTCTACACAATAATATTCCATATTACGCAATTGAGGGTAATGCGAGATTTCACTGGCAGAATGGATCTGTAGCCAAAGTGAGCGAAAATCTTGCCAGGTTATTATTATTTTTCGTGAATACTTTGAGTGTTGTTCCTCTCCACTTCAAAGAAGATCAAAGTAATACTAATATATCTAGAGCTTTTCCCATTTGACGTACGTCAATGTATGCTAACGTCTTGATTTTGATCTCTCCCGTTTTCGCGTTGTTGCAATATGTTTGAGGTTAATGTAGCCTGTGTTTATATTCTTTTTAAAAAAAGTAGGTATTCCACGCTGTCCATGTGCAATTGAATACAATGCATGCGCAAACGATGTATTATTATTTTTGCTTTACATAAGGTACCGAGAACACAAATCGTATAAAATTCGTCCACCAAAGAATATTGACTCATAACCATCGACTTACATGTGCAGGAGATTTGGAGCAACAACCTAATATTTAGGTTGAGTGACGTGAGATGAAGTGCCGAGATGTTGGATGCAACATAAGGCAAAGGTACACTTCACACAAGAAGTGTAGAACACATATGCGTAATCGCACATTAGGTTATTATTTAAATGAATGAAAGGTATGTTGATGAATGTATGTGTGTGGCATTGAAAGATGCGTAAAAGGGAATACTCCATTCCATTCCAGGATTTCTCATCATGAACATCAATATACTTTGTGCTGTCAAATATATATAATATTTCTTTCGTAGATTTTGCAGTGAATATTTTCCGTTGTAGTGTTAATATTTCACTTTCAATAAATTCGTAGTTTTCGCAATAATAATATTGCTTCAAGTAAATAGTTCGCTTCTATTATACGCTTAATACCACCAGTAGTGCTTACGCGATTATCGCTAGTTGTATCCGCATCACACTCACCTCATCTTCTGATATAGGTTATATCAACCAGGTACGAAACACCCACTCACACATTTATGAAAATATATACAGAATATCTTCAGACATACGGGTATTGCCTTGTTCCTCTTGTTGCTAATATTCGTAATAGTCTTGCATGGCGAGTAAAAACCAGGTGGTGATATTGGTCAATTAGTGATTTTTGTGTAGTGACATTAACGGGGTGGTGGTCAATTTTATGCAGAGCAGTGTAGACTTGCTGTCATAATTTGACATGGTTATTGCATAATATTTTCGGCAGTAGTTGAGCTAGTTTTAGTGAAGAAAATTTCAGTTTTTTTTAGTGATTTTTACCTCGTACAAGTCAGAAAAAGTTCATGACAATTTTTTTCCCCGTTATGCAAATGAGATCAAAGCCGCTCAATTTTTTTTTCTCTCTTTGTTTAATTTTGCTCAGCTAAACGCTATATGAGAATATGCTTGCAAACCAAGAACCAACGTAGTTTAAAATGTAGATTTTTTGTTTTGACTTACTGCAACGATGATATGAGTATAGATATGCTTTGTCAAAGTAGAATTTAGTGTTTATGCATATGCTAGCCACATCATCAAGTACTTACAGAAGTGCATACAATTTTGATTTTCGCTTTGAGTGTTGATGTTACTGTCTTGCACTATGAATTTCTGTTAACAAGTATAGTCATAAGTGCATATGAGACTCATTTAAATACCAAAATATATTCATGTACATTTAGCATAAATCGCTACACGAGTGTAGCTTACACCGATACCGGTTGCGGTAGTGTGTTGTATACTCACTGTTGCGACACGAATGCTTACACTTACACACTATGATATGTCGGTAGCGACATTTTTGTGTTTGTCACACTCACTCAATACATAACTCCGGTAGCGGGGTTTACACTATATACACTCACTTCTACGATACTGGTTGCAGTATACACACAAATAACAAACAAAATCTCACATCTTTCTAAACTACACACAAACGAATTGGAATCTACACATTTGGATGGAATCAGAATGGAATCACCAGACATTCATTATAAATGAATGCATACTAAGTCAGTTATCCTGAACTTACGTATAACTAAGCTTTTTGTTTGGACTGATGTTGATGAGACAAATTAATGTCTGACGAAAAAGGAGCCAGTTGCTGATACTAAGAAGTGTACAGCCCGAAGCGGAAAAATTATAACAGACATCAGATAACCAACTAAAGCAAACAAGAAGAAAATAATAAAAGCACTCAACCAATTGAACCCTTACTCCCAACTGAAGGTACTATAGATCGGGTAGCCGTTCTACCTGAAGCTAAAAGGAGTTTCATTTATGGTTTGGTAGCAAACCAATATCTTTGGGAAATTGGGAGAGACAAGTAGACTCAAACATGAGCGATATAAACGCTAAGATAACGAAGGCCGTTGAAGACGCCCTCGCCAGGCAATTATGGGCATTCACCCAGGAGAGAGAGAAGGACAGACAGCAGATGAACCAAATGTTGGAAATCATCAAACAGCAAACCGACGTAATGCAAGCCAAGGACCAGACGACAGCAGGCGCAATTGCAGAAGCTATGAAGGGGCTCACGCTAACCACCATGAAATGCAACATTGACCCACCCAAATTCGATACCAAGAAGCTGACACCAACAGCTTTCCTCACAGCATCAGAAAACCATTTCAAAAGTATGGCTTACGATGCATCAAAGTACCTTACTCATGTAAAATCCTTACTTCCGGAAGACGCCAAGTCATGGTACAACCATGAACTAACCACTTTTAAAACATGGGATGGATTCAAAACCGCTTTCGAGGCTAAATACAATAGTTGGCAGGACAAAGAAAGACGACGCAGAGAACTTGAGAAGAAACAACAACAACTCAACCAGCCGACTAACAAGTTCATTTATGATTTGTTGGACTTGTCCAAGCAATGCTTCCCAGATGACAACGCAGATGACCATGTGAGAAGGGCACAGGCTGCACTCCACCCAACCCTACGCATTGCACTTGGGCCAAGGACTTTCAAAACAGCAAATGAACTGAACGACGCATGCGACTTCGCCACTTCATCACTTGAAGCCCAAGACATGCTGTGGAAAAGATCCTTCACTGTTCCACCAATGAAAGCAGAAGACAGGAAAGATTATTCCAGCAAACAGAAGCCAAATGATCATAAGAATTTTGAACCAAACCAACAAGGAACCGGAAGGAACACCTTGGAACGTGGATTTTTCGGAGACAACCCAAATGACAACTTTGGAGAAGGAAACCGAGGAAGTCTTGGTGGATTCAACCCAAACAGAGGAAACCCTGAGAGTTTTTACTCATTCAGTGGAAGAAACAATGGAGCAACAGGAGGTCAGAGAGTCCAGGAGAATGAAGACAACCATAGCGCTGGAGCCGAAAGAGGACATCCAAGTGGACCAGGCGGCAGACCCATCACGGATAACAAGACAACCCTGCAACTTGGTCGTGTCCTAACCTCCAACAACTTGGAGAAATGCTTACGTTGCCATGGATATAACCACTCCATCAATAATTGTCCGAGTCCTAGAAGAATGGCGTTGGCCACATTAGAGGATGGAACCGTAGTCCAAGTATATTTACCTGAGCAGGCGGACGGCACTGATTGCATCGGTAGCGATGCGTGCCAGTTAAATGAAAATTTAAACTAATAGGGGAAGGTGCACCAATTCGCCAAGGATACCCTTTCCCCACTATGAGTCTACACCCAAATGGCGTACCAGTGATTAAAATCACAACGAAGAAAAGCATTATAAATGCACTACTTGACACAGGATCAAGTCACTCTTTAGTGGATCGGAAACTTGCAAAACTATTGCAACCAAACTTCACGATTGAAGAAGGAGAACCATTAGTTTGTGCCAATGGCTCAACATGCAAACGAATGAGAAAAATTAACTTGCAGCTAACAAAAGGAGCTAAGGAAATCAACCATGATTGTTACGTGATGAATAGTTTACCAGTACAATGTTTCATCGGAGCAGAAGTCTTGAAGAAGTACGACATGGTGCTTCAGCCGAAACATCAGAAGTTTTGGTTCGGTAGCGAACCTAACTTCTGCTTCCCAATAAATGGAACCTTTAAGAACAAAGCGACAGTTAATCTTACGACCGGATCGGACCAGAGGGACGCCTCAAAGGACAAGATCCAACGTAATATTAAGGAACCTTTGAACAATCACCCAACCATGGCTGGAAACTATATCAATCACATGAAAGAGAAGAGGGAATCAAATAAAGAATCTGAAGACCACGTTTTTGCTCCAGTGGCTTCACCATTCAATGACAGTATCACTCGCGATGAACTGATCAGAGAACAGAACATAAACGATTATTGCAAGAAACCCATAGAAGAATTGAAAAAGAAGAATATAGTTTCGAGAATCCTAATCGAAAGGATAGAAAACGGGAACGTGACAGATCCAGCAATACTCCAGATGTATTTCGAGGAGGCTGGGCCGTCAATCATAGGGCTGGTGGGAGTAACTTACGAGTTTTACCCACACGCGGAGACATTGGATTATCCATTGACCGCACAGCTAACGGGATGTGAAAATTCACTACCCTCAGAAGAAGGCATGCCAAGCATAAATCTGGAATTGGCCATTCCAGTAGCACTAACCGTTACCCGAAATAAAAATTTAAAGAAGAAAAAGAAGGAAGACGATCCACAGAAAATGAAGAGAAAAGATTTACTGAAGAAAATAAACACTAGCACTTACTGTGCCACTAGCAGTACCCTATCCTTGCGAAAGCGGATCCTCAAGATGTCACTCAATAGACATCGGGCGTACAAGCCTATCACCCGGAAAATCAAGGACCGTTTCCACTGGTATAGATGGATAGCGAGAGAAGGAAGTACCTTAAGGAGTACCGAGGTTTACCAACAGGTTAAATCCCTAAAGCAACTCCATCATATGGACTAATTCAGTCCACACGGATACCGGGCCACGACATTGAAGCCATTTATTGGCAATGTGTAAAAGGAGATTGAAAGAATGAGAATGCATCACAATGCATACGAAGGAGACACATAGCTTTAACTTTAAAGATTCGGGTTGCCGAATAATGTGTGTGCTAGATTCGGGTTGCCGAATGATGTTTAGTTAAATTCGGGTTGCCGAATATAAACCATATGATTCGAGTAGTCGGATATTTCATATACCGTGCAATGACACGAGTTCCTTAAGCGTAATAAAATAAAGAAGGACGTAGGATTCGCCTACAACAAAGATGACTCAGAAGGGGATCGACATGTATGCAGAGTCCCAACAAAATCAATAAGAGATCCCAGTCAGGAGAGGAGGCGTTAGTTTACCCCAAACCAACCCCCCTACCCCCCAGCGGAGAGTCCGTTCCGGAGGGCATCATGGAGGTGCAATGCAGGAGATTTGGAGCAACAACCTAATATTTAGGTTGAGTGACGTGAGATGAAGTGCCGAGATGTTGGATGCAACATAAGGCAAAGGTACACTTCACACAAGAAGTGTAGAACACATATGCGTAATCGCACATTAGGTTATTATTTAAATGAATGAAAGGTATGTTGATGAATGTATGTGTGTGGCATTGAAAGATGCGTAAAAGGGAATACTCCATTCCATTCCAGGATTTCTCATCATGAACATCAATATACTTTGTGCTGTCAAATATATATAATATTTCTTTCGTAGATTTTGCAGTGAATATTTTCCGTTGTAGTGTTAATATTTCACTTTCAATAAATTCGTAGTTTTCGCAATAATAATATTGCTTCAAGTAAATAGTTCGCTTCTATTATACGCTTAATACCACCAGTAGTGCTTACGCGATTATCGCTAGTTGTATCCGCATCACACTCACCTCATCTTCTGATATAGGTTATATCAACCAGGTACGAAACACCCACTCACACATTTATGAAAATATATACAGAATATCTTCAGACATACGGGTATTGCCTTGTTCCTCTTGTTGCTAATATTCGTAATAGTCTTGCACATGTACAACTTAAGGAAAAAGTGTAGTGACAAAACATGACAGGCGTCCATTTAGGGAAAGTTTTAGCTAAAATCTTAAAACTTTTAAAGATGTTTCATTCTATAATAAGGCTATTAGTAATAAAAAAAACTTTAGTTTGGCCAAAGCCTCAAGATTGATACACGTACACGCACAGGTCAGCCAGAAGAAGAAATATAAGATTGGTGTTTAATGTAGGAATGAGGAATTTATGTATTTTATTAAGGAGTGGGGCATGATTTGGTGAGTGAGTAATCTCATCTCCTAACTGTCAAACCACTCTTTACACGCTAATGCTTAGAAGAAGTAAGTACTATATGCATAATGTTTTGTATTGCGCACATAAGTGAGAGATAATAATGTTTATTGTACGTTTACCATGCACAAGAATATAAATGAGGGTGATATAAGTGTAAGTCAAAATTTGCCAGGTCTGCTGAATATCTTTGAAATTTGTCAATAAATAACAATTTAATAGAGTTACACCTACATTCGCTGACATTAACATCAATCCGTTTTTATTTTATAGATCTGAGAGTAAAATACTAGAGTAATCTGTTTTCACTTAAAAGTAAAGTGATTATATTCAATCGTCCCCTTTTTACGTAACTGCAAATCGAAGTGTAGCCATTTTTGTACGGTTCATAATCAATTACCTAAACGACTTACTTATTGTTTTCAAAATAAGAGAAGTGTATGTTGCTATACTTTTGAGTTCTGTAAGTATCATGATGGTCAAGTGAAAAAAAATATTCAACCCAAAAAGATAAAGTAGTGCAAAATTCTTGACGACGACCAACAAAAGGAATTTTGTTATTTACAAATCTTGTTAGCAAAATCTTGACTCATAATTCAACAATGTAATTTCATGAATACAGCCACCATAGAAAAACACACCCCTCCTGGCCACATGTATCATACAATTTTGTCAGTTTCAATGGGACTACTCAATTTATTAGAAAATTCAATTAATTTTTGCCAATTTTCAGTGTGCTCCAAGAAGGAAATCATTCAAATAGAAAAAGGGCTAATGTTCAAGGAAGAAAAGCAAGTAACAGGTAAGAAGAAGGATAATGATGTGTTATGCTATGTTGAAAACCTTTATCTTGACGTCTTCCTCACAGGATGAGTTGGTTTGGTTGATAGAATCCTTTATTACTCTTTAGTGGACTCAGGCTCAACATCGTCGATGTTTAACGCAAAGAAAGAAACCCTATCTATATCTGGATACATTGACAAAAAATTTGGTTCGAATTAAAGGTGACACGGTGGTAAACTAGATTGACGAAAAAAGGAAGAAGGCAGGGTGAGCAGTGCATATTATCATTTCATTATAAATAAATTTAACTTCGTAAAAGCAGAGTGACATGTAAGTAAGTATGATTGTCGTATTTCAAGATTCTTTTGTGTGCCACTGTCCAGCTTTGAGATTGATTGCTAACGTAGTAAATGATGTTCGTTGTTGTTACAACTGTTTCTTTACAGCAGTGATGCATTCTCATTTACATGGTCGAAAATAAAGAGATTTGTATGCAGCTGCACGTAGCAACGTACCATGATGCTGAGTTGGTAGTTTGCAGCTGTAGAAATGTGGTTAGACTGCGCTGGTAGTTTCATGCATGTTTTAAATCAACTCAATATATTAAGTATACCTAAAAACACAAGTGTAAATAGCTTTTACAAAACAAAAAATAATTGTTTAGCAATAGCTTAGGCAACTTTCACCAGGTTAGTGTGGATTTAACGAATTTAAGATGCCGAGAAAAGTTGAGGAGCGATAGACGATGGATGATGTTAAAATGAATTGAGTAATAGAAAATCGTGAAGTAAATCATTAAGATATGTTTGCCTTAAATCACAGAAAACTCTTTGCATTTTATTCACTGAAACAAAACACATCACATATATAGTCGTTCCAAAAGATCATTCCGACGATAAACAAAATTTTGATCAGTCACGACGCATGATGTTTCATTTTTTTGGGTGGTTGAAATACACAAATATGAAAACAATATCATGTGAACCATTTTAGGCACCTTGTTTTTAATTTAGAAACAAAAAAAAGTTATCGTAACAGTAGAGTACAATCGGATTATTTCTTAGTTGGTTAATTACAACCGAAAATATAAAGAGAGGCGAAAACGTTTTTCAATCTACAAATACATAGTCTCAACAAATTAAGTTGTTAGGTAATATTACATCATATCAATCTTTTTTTTCATCTAAATACATTATTAGAAATATGAATATCGCGAATGTACCTCCGGAATCGACAACACATTCATTCTTACAGTTTCTAAAGTCATACTTAAGGGAGACCATACGTTTTATTTTGGTAATACTCACTTTTTTTTCAAACTATTTCTAACCACAATTTTTTTTAAATATTTTGATTGCTATACCAATACCAAACCTATCATACCATATCATATCATCATATCGTATCGTCACTTTATTTTCAAACTGAGAAAACCCTCTAGCCCTACCTTAAAGGTTCCCATTACTGTGGACTCCTTAAAAGTTAAAAATTGACATTTTTTTTCATCGTATGACTAACATTTATTCATCTTTCATGACATTCATCGCCACCAATCAGTGTCTAGCTTGTACCTTACCTTTTTTAGTAGGTTCTTTCTTGAGCCACTAAAACTTACACAAGTATTTATTTATTCATAATATTGTTTAAAGTGATTACCAAAGGAGCAAAAAAAAAGTTTTTAAAAAGAGTATCATCAACATCCAAGAAGACATGACAAGCGACAGTTTTCAAGAATTCCTCTCCACTTTTTTGTTACCATATTTTCTACCATTTCACACCATTTTTAAATTAATCACGGCATGATTAGTCAATAAAAAGATCCAGTAATATGCATATGTATACATGCATAATGTTTTGGAATGAAAAATATTATTATTAGGAAAACAAAGTAAAAACATAATTATGGATAGATATACACATCAACTGGGATAGCTGAAGCTGGAAGACAAACTCAAAAAAAAATAATAATGATAATAAAAAACTAATGGAAACTCTCGCCGTAACATTACATAATTATTACATATTATATCACTTTAAAAAACCATACATTGCACTTAACCAAACTCTTGTGTTGTATAATATTTCATATATATCTATATATATTTATGTACGCACGTATGAACGTACGTAAGTTACATATTTAACATGTTCTGTTTTCTGCATCAGACGTGTTGTATTAGGTAATAATGTATATGTATATAAAATTTGATTTCAATCAGTACTAGTTTACAATAAATGTAGTTTTATTGTTTTTTAAAAGTATGTTGACGCATTAAAAATGATGTTGTCCTACAAATCCGTAGGTACCATCATCATCATTCATATATCTATGTTGTGTTGTAGTTTTGCTAGTAAAATTAAATAATAAACATTTATATCGATGAAGTACATTTAATACACAATATAATGTAGATATTTTTAAAATGTGAACCCATTTGGAATTTATATTTTCGTATAATGTATCATAGTACTTCTTATTATAGAATTATTACTTTTTATATACTCTTATGTATTTTTACCTCTTACAGAAAGGTAATATATGTACGTTACGTTACGTATGTACGTGTGTGTGTATGTATTAGCATCATGATCACTCTCTCAAAAAATAAAAAGGTACTCGAATAATTGGTATTTTCTTTCTTTCTCAAAAAGACCAGCCAGGCAGGCACATGTGTATAAGAATGCACAACATTCACTAACAAGTATGTGGCTGTATACGTAAAATATAAGTGTAAAAATCTGTGCTACTACTGCTGCTCCTCCTCTATTATATGCAATCAAATGAAATGGCTTTTAAGTGAAAACCTTTGAAAACATTCACAAAAACTCAACACAAACATAACACCTTGCAAACAGATTTTCCTTTCTTTTCCATTTTTCCTTGCATTTATATTTTTTCTTCCTTTTCTTACTCTAGTTTTACCTTGAAACAATCTCTATATCTGTAAGTACTAATGAAAGAAAGGGACAGTGAAACAAGTTAGGTTTGTGTAAAACTTAAAAAAATATATATATTATATAGATTGACAGAAGGAAAACTTTATTAAAATTTTTCATTTTCTTTCGGCAGTATGCGCATAACTGAGAATGAGAGAGCATTTTTATAATTGTTACGCGTGTATTTATATTTATAAAAAAAGCATGGCAAAATTATAATTGGCTGGCAGTCCAAAAGTGTAAGTTTTGTCTATAAAATAGTTGAAATGCAGAGTGGGGTAAATTAATAATACATAATATTTTTGGAGCAAAAGAATGAGGATAAAGTCCCTAATAAAGTTAGCAAGTGTAAATTTCTAAAAAATAAAATATAAAATATATTTTGAACAACAACCTTCTCCATAATTTTCTAACAAATCTTTCTTTCAGTATATTTTTTGTAGTAAATGCGTATAGTCAATGGAATGCAAATTTAGAATGCAACTCATTTCAAATTGACTGATGAGAAACAATAACTGACTGAACATGAATGGATGTATGTATACCTTCAGATATTGAAACGGTTATTCGAATTTCTACTCATATCTACTAATCCTCGAACATATCATTTTTTTTACATTGAACTACACACGCAAACTTCTACGCTGAATTCCACCAATGCACTAAACCGTTACATGCCGTTTCATATGTAATGAAAGATGATCAGATCTAGAGAAAGCCCGATCACAGAGTCGACAATGAAACGGGCGATCTCCCGTATGCTTACGGTAGTGCCTTGTGAGTTCATCACTCCTCGCAAATTTCCAACCACATCCCTTCCAAGTGCACTGATATGGTTTTTCTCCCGTGTGAGTACGTAAATGAGCCTTTAGATGTGAGGATTTGGTATACGTTTTGCTACAGCCTGGATGAGAGCAAGTGTGATTCGTAACTTTCTTCCTGCCCCATCCCCGTCGAGACTTTTTATTTGGTTTTGAGTCCCCATTTGCTGCAGTCAAGTTGTTGTTCACGGAGCCGGAGCCACCACTACTACTGTTGTTGTTGTTATTCCCATTATTGTTGGTCGTTGTCAAATTATTTTTGTTACTATTTTTGTGATTGTTGTTATTATTGCTTATAGATTCTAAGAGAACATTAGCACTGTTGTTAGACGACTGACCCCTCGAAACAGTGAATGGCGAGATAAGTGTGGTGTGTTGTTGTTGACTCTGATTGTTGCCGAGATTTGAATTCACTTGAGCCGCGGACACAACAATTATCGTATCTGTTACAGTTGGTGTTGATGATGTTTGCTGAGAACCAGCTCCCACTGCATCAGAAGCACTGGTTGAGGGTGAAGTGGATCCAGTAGTCAATCCTTTGTTGCCAATATTTGTTGGCACAATTCCAGACGTTGATGATGAAGAGGAGAGCAGCTCAACAAGGTTGGGTGATGACGGGGGTGTCATTACCTTCAGTTGCACGGGTATCGGTTGAACGCTGTATGTAGTTCCAGAGGCAGCAACTGTTCGACTACTTGGAAGGCCGATGGTTGCAATGCTTGGCAAGATTTGTTGACTTATGCTCACGGGGCAAGTTGAACTTAGTTGTGGAATGGATGATGAATGTTGTTGCTGTTGTTGGTGTTGAGGAGATACATTATTGTTGGCATGCGGCCTAACAGGGTGGATGTTGGATACCTCTTGCTTACAAATGATGGCTCTTGACCCCTTTTTAGTTTTGACAATGTGTTTCCCATTTTCAGGACTTTCTGGGGGTGAGATTTGTCCGTTAGTTGTGAAAGAGGGGGAGTTACAAGACACAACATCAACTCCACGCATTGATGATTTTTGTGTTTGAATCACAGTCATAATGGCGTCAAATTGATGAAGTGATGAGTCGAGCTCATTGTGGTCATTGTGGTTGGCGTCGAGAGCTTTTGTACACGAAACATCAGGAAGAGGCAGGGTGTGCATTGTGATGGAAGGGGTGGAAAGCTGTGACATACGAGATATATGTAGATGTCCTTGTGAGTCCGGCGTTGGTGTGTTGGCAGCATTTCCGGGAATGGAGCTGTCCATTGAAGAAACATGGACAGGCTCATTCGTGCGAACACTAAGATTTCCATTATGATCGTCGAAATGACTTATTGACTGACTATTATGTGTTGAGATAGAAGTAGATGTGGTAATAATAGGTGAAGAAATTGTAGGAAAATACGGTAAGTCTTCAGCTGCTCTGTTGATAAGTAAATCTAGGTCAATGTAATCCTCACCTCCAGGGTATGTCTGATCCGAATGGTTGGGCCCACTGTTTAGTCTGTCCCCCGAATCCGTTCTGCTTTGCATATGAACCGGTGCAGGATGACTGAAGGGGTCCACATGCGGACGTAACGCTAGTGATTGTTGTGTATGTTGTTGTAGTGAAGAGGATCGTGATTCATGTAATGAGCTAACCCCAGAAGAAATGCTATGAGTAGGATTAAATACTGTCGAAATAGTTTGGTCTGAGTTTGAATTAAGAAGGGGAGAAGAAGTAGATAGAGAAGTGGTTTGGCCTCCGAATGCCCCAGAGTTGTTAGCAAGAAGCAAAGGAGATTCGGAACACCTTTGAGAATTTGATGTGGAGGAGGATGTACATGATGACGAGGATCCTGTGGGACTTGATGGGTCACTCAATACGCCAGCTGAATTATCAGATGATGCTTCCCCCAGCAAAACACTCTCAATGTCTTGCCACATCTGTAATAAACAAGACAATTGACAGTTCATGGTTTACTCTACTGATAAATAAAAAATATACATATACACATTTCATATTCAGTATTAAACATTTTCTATCAACATCGAAAAATCTTTCTAGCATCAACATCAACAATATTATCATCCCTATTCCTACGCATTATGTGCATGGTAATGGCAATCATTTTTTTTTAAATATGCTCTGCGAACACGTACACATACTTTAATGCAATTTGGGAAGAACACATCATTTATATTTACATCATCATAATCGTAAAGAACAAATCCGCTCCAGGGTAATGCAGAAAAGACGAACAACGCTGCTGATAAACTTTTGCGAGAGAGACAAAGAAAGGACGCATGGAGTGAGCTTTGTCTTTCAACTCTACGGACACACACGTCGGTATAATTTTCTAGCCTACTATCTTATTACTACACATTCATTTTTCTTGTGATGCTATAATAGAGGGTGCATTGCATTCTCAATTTTTTTATCTAGAGCATAATACACAAATGTATGTATCTAGTTGTTAAGACAATCAGGGTAATCATCATTGTGGGATAGTGGTAATGATAAGCCACCTTGCAAACTCAAACCACGTCTTAAAATTTATTGTGCTATGTGCTCACATCCCTTATGTCATGGATATGTCCTTAATCCCATAAAAATGCAAACTGTTTCAGTCAATGCTTTTTTCACTCTCTGCGTCTCTTGTTTTGATTTTTGTTTCAGAAAGTGTGAACATGAATTTTGTATGCCATTAACAATATTATACTTTTTGCTACTGTACGCAGTAATTACATTTTCTTTCAAGTCTTATGTAAAAAGGAAGGAAGATGATGCTATACTGTGTTTTTGTCAAGAGCAGTTGAGGTTATTGCACAAAAATATAGGGTTTGAAGAGTAGGGTTAAACAATTTGTAAACTTAAACTGTGAACATAATACATTATTTCTGAGTGTCTCTTGTCCATCCTGTTGTACTGAAACTTGATATCACGTCCACTTTCATATGCATTTTCTGTGCAGTATATATAATGTATTACTTACATGGCAAATATAATTCCTATATGGTGATCATGTAACATATTAAAACGAAAGATTAAGCTTGGATTTTTAGATGATCGCCACAAGAATAAATCTTCTGCGCATGTCGTGTGATGATGCTGGTAAAAATAATAATAATGAAAGAGTAAAACATGTAGAAAAAAAGGATAGCGACGTTGAGCAACACGACTACACAAAAAGAGATGAAAAGGAATAGCTTGAAGCTCTTTTGATTTTTGTGAAAGAATAAAACACAGCATGCCGCTAATTCTTACACTTTACTTTCAGATAATTTGGATCAGCTAGAAGGAATGAAATAATAAATTTTAAAGTATGCAATATGCATACATATTTTTAAACATGTTCGTATGGATATGCAACTTTAAAAAAAAATTTGTATACAATGCAGCGAGGAGAAGTGGATATCATCAAATTCATCGTCATCATGAGTTCCGGCACGTGAAAAAGCCATATAGAAAATTATGCTAATGACAGGGCTTCCTAATGATGGCTTTTAATATCATCACCACACCATTCCTTTGCTGATTTGATGCTAAATATATGTTATGAACATTACTTAGGACAGCTACAAGATTGTGATAGTTTCTACAACATTTCATTCCATCCTCGTCGTCGTCCCCTTCCTCATTATATTAATGCTGATAGAGACGATATCACAAACAATGATGATGAGCTACAACAAAACCGTCCTCGTACTTCGGACACTGCTGGCAAAACAGCACCTCCAAAAATCCTAACCGTTTAAGTTAACAAATATGAGAAAAAGATATTATCGTCGATTGTAGCATCATCATCATCATCCGCCAGCCATGTGAATTGTAGATATATATGATAGTGAGCAAAGAAGAAGGATGCTCTGCAATATTGTGACTACATAATCGTGTGTTGAACATTCAGTGAAAATGATGCAAAGGATGGTGAAGGAATGTTGAATGTTGCCCTAAATACTCATAAGGGAGCTTGGTTTGAATTGAAAGCCTACCAGATAAAAAAATTGCATTTATTCTGTAATTGTAATTCAGTTAAATCACGATTTCCGTCTTAAGAGAAGAGGTCGTTCGTGAATAACGAAACTAAACTTTTTATTTAGTAGTAGAAGTTGAAATGTATGTATGTATGTACTTCTAAATAAATTCCTTCAGCTCCTGATTTTTCTATCAACAAACCAAAGACGATATGATACTTGGCCATATAAAACTAAAACATTAAGAAATCAGCAGTTTCAACTGACAGTCAATGTGAACTATTCTCCGTTTGGGGGTTGATAACAATTATTATCGATCGTTACAATAAAATTTCGTTGGAATTTTGTCGGTGTCTCAATACTGCTATTGGTGTATGACAGCCCTTGTGAAAACTATTTTAATAATATTCACTTACAGAAAGGAGAATGAATACAAGACTGTAGACTGTATAACCAAAGTATACGGTCGCTATGCTGATGCTGTTACCTGGAGGGTATTTCGTTGAATCGTTTCTATCTATCTATTAAATCGACACCTGAAATCAAAGAGCTACCCAATTGATAATAAGAAAAGTACAAAGTATGTATCGACGTGCATCGACCGCTCAAATGGGATACAGACATATCGTTGTCTAAAGCAGTTTGTTTAGTAACCCGAAGGTATAAAATACCATTGGATTGAAAGCACTTTATTCAGATCATATGTCAATTGCTAATCAGCAAAGAAGTTTTTTTTCTTTTACTTTTCCGTAGGCGGAGAAACAAAAAAAAAGGAGTTTAGATGAACGACATGCACGGAATATTGACGAGTTTACATTGTTATGATGACCAATATTGTATTAAATGATTGTACTTATTTAAACTCTTATAATTTTTTGAATGTCCACCACGACTCTATTGTAAAAATAAGTATTCATACTCATCAAATCATGTTTTAGCTTTGCGAAGATTTTTTTTAAAAATTTTACAAAAAAATCGAGTTTTCAATGTTTGTGTAAAAGTAATGCACATTTCAACGCAGCATTGCAGTATGGAAGCTACTGTCAACAATTTTTAAATAAAATAGTTCAATAGCAAATGTTTTTCATTAAGGGAGGAAGAGAGAGATGTGATGTGAAGTGAAGAGAGCACTGCACAAAATTTTTGGCGTCATTTGAAGAAAAAAGTCGTGAGCAGCAAGACTCGATACAAAATGGAATCTTTGTAAAAATAAAAAAAGGAAAGAAACAAAATTCGAGGGTTGAAAACGAGCCGCATGTAATGATATCGAGATAACATTCAACTTTGCTAGCAACAACAATACAATTTGATTGGATTTTTCTTCCACCACACCACGACCTCATGCCAAGGAACTGTAACAGAAGATATATCGTAAATGATCTCACTGTTCTCAGCTTCCCCTTACTTCCCCTATTTTTTAAGTCACTACTTCTTTCATACTTTTTTTTTGAGAATTGAACATCGTCGGAAGAAAAAAGATCAATTCAGCAGCAACATCTCATATCAACTCAACTCCTCCTTGTTACAATTGTAAGGATAATGTATTATATTTTGTGGTTAGTTAGAGAAGCTCGTTACTCCTTTGCTGATGTGATAGCAATTCTTTCTTCTTCACATTCCTAGGAAGAAATGACGGGTAAAATATTGATCTAGTTTAGTTTGCCAAATAAAAGAAAAACGTGAGTTCTTCAAAAAAAATATATAACGTAGGAATAAAAATTAAGCATAGAGAATCAGATCATGATGATGATTTTTTGTCAAGAAATTTCCTTCACTCACTGTACTCTTTTTATCATGCATAATTAGAATTAGTGATACTGATCCTGGTTGTTGACTTGAAATAAAAATACGATTGTCTCCCGTGGATATAATATGTATTAAACGAAACTGATACCATAAGGAAAATTTTATTAAAATCCAAGCCCAATTTTGTCTTTGGTTTTAGCTCAATGTGACACAAAAATGATGCCATCATGTCCGTACACATCGCTCAAACCTGAACACTTAAGGTAATGCAAGGATACATGCGTAAACTGCCACGTTCCATTTTCCTGTCAAGAAAACCAAAATATGGTTTGAAGTAATTTGGTGTACCATGGAGAAAAAACAATGTGATGATCAATCCAATAGAATCCAGTACATCATCAATTTAATGTCCTGCATGCGACGAGTTATCAACGAGTTGCATGCAAGTGGCAATTTTCGGCAAGGATATAAAAAATGTGAACAACTACACAGACACAGACACACACACCTCAACATCTTGAGTCTAATGGAATATTCAAATTCTTGGTTGTCATCAGAGACACCAAAGAGTAAGGTGATATACTTATCATTAGTTTAGTTTTCAGGAAAACCAAATATATAACAGAACGTAACTTGTTTTGTCCAATGTGCAAGGACACTTGAGAGCAACAGGTACATTGGGATTGAATGCATGTTGTACAGATAATGGATGGAAAAAGCCGCCTGCAAATGGCCAGAAGCACTTGATCTGTATCATCATCATCATCATCAACAACATTATCGTCATCATCACTCCTGTTTGTAGTCAAGAAAACTGAAGTAAAGCGAGTTGCTCACTTAAGGCAGCTGCCACAAAAAGAAATAAAAATTAGAAAAAAACTATATCAACAGGAGCGAGTGTGTCCATCCATACAGAATAATCTGAATTCAATGCATTGATTAGCATCTAGTTTGCATATAATATAAAGAGACTACAAGGAAGAAGATGTCTTGCTTGCATCACTTCACTACCAGCTTGCCTTCCGTCCAAGAAAAATCGCAGCCAGCCAGCCACAGCCACACTCATAATAATTTTTATACGCGTCATATGAGTCACAAAACGCTAATATAATATTATATCGAAAAGATCACAAAATGTAAAATACAGCAAGCTGTAAAAAGAAGTACGAGAGCAAAGCAGTAGCATCTCAACATCATCAGTTGCTCCTCTTTGGCTATGGCTTCAATTTCAGGATATTATTATTATGGCCATAACATAGAAACAAGCTAAGTTGTTTGTAGCTCTAAACTTATTCATCTCAAACATGAAAAAAAAGAACGATATAAAAACATTTGGTGAAACAAGAGGTTACAAACACAAGTATATAATTTGGCTTAGTATAATTACGGACTGTAGGACAGTAATTATGCTTCAAAAGATATGCAAGCTGATTCATTGCTCGAGATTTTATAAGTTTTGGTAGGCTTGAGTTGGATATGGAAGTAAGTTGCAATAATATTTTTATGTATGCTCATCATATTCATACATATTATTAATATGAAAAGTATTTTTCGTTTTGAGTAATGGTTTTGTGTTGTGTTGTGTTGTGTGTGCATTCAAAATTTAGATCAGATTGGTGAGATTGAATTTTTTCTTCACCACCACAGACACTCACAAACGATTATATTTGTACACTCATCATTCTCATCAAACATTTTAGAATTTTTAGATATATTTGCGTATTAAATGAAATGGTTCCTCTCTTCACTGCAAATAAATGTAAGTAGTTTTTGGGTTTGAGCATGAAAATTGATCTTGGTAGGAATATTATTATCATCACTATCATCATCATCATCATCATCATCCACCTACAGCCACCAGTCTTGTTAACTACTCTTCTAATGCCTTTTACATACAATGATTACCTTACGACCACTTCTGTCTCTAGCACTTATTTACACACACGCAGCCATTCAAAGTCTAAACTAAATATCTGTTTGGCTGTTGATGTTGATTCCCCCTACTCTCAGCTACTTTTCTACACGTTTGACAAAATTGCCGTTGTGACTAAAAGCAATAAATTATTGCTTGCAATCTTTGGAATTATGCTTCTTCCTATGGTAGTTATCCTAATTAGCATACAAGACGAGTGAATAAAACCATGTATGCTTGCTTGCTTGCTTGCTTGTGCAGTTGTGTACAGAAATGAAATGTCGTTTTATATAAAAGGTCACCCAGAAAGGAACACCATTTTAAAGTGTACTGTCACCATCATCATCCTCTCACTCTAGATTCGATTCGAACCATACTCAACTGATTTAATAATGTGCAGAAATTATTTGTATTGACTTGACTTTGATTCATTGCACACAATCTATTGCTAATTAAAAGATAATTTTTTTTCATATAGGAAGAATGCCTCTCCAAATTGTTGATTTATTGGCTTTCCCGTCACATATTTACATGTGAGCCTGATCAGTTTTGACATAATGTTGCCATCATCACCATGCACATTTTTCCAGCTTGTATGTATCTAAGACAATACTTACTTGTACAATGTACTTATGTATACCTAGAAAAACTAACTATGTGTGAATGTCTACAAGACAAGAAGAGTATTGCAACAAGTAAATTAAAGTGGTAAGTGATTGCTTACATCATGAAAGTAGGAGATTTCAGTTGTCATGTCCGAAGAGTTATAAAGGCCGTTTGAACGAAAAGTAGAGTTGTTGTTGTTGGTACATAGACCAGAATTATGTGGCGGGTTTCCTTGTGTACCAAGACTAGCACCAGTAGTACAGGTTAACGAAGTGTTATCGTTGATGGAATTTCGTACTTCACACTTTGTAAGATTGCTTTCATCACTTGTACCCTGACTAATGACACCACCACTTCTCCTATTAAAACTGCCACTGGTGTCAACAAAGAAACTATATGAAATGTCGTTGGTATCACTTGAAACCGTAGTATTATTATTGCCTCTTTCAAACTGCTCACTATCCTGAAGTTGTGAGTTGTTTGAGATCTGATTTTCAAGCTGGAGCCGACTACTCTTCCCACTCCTGTTGTTGTTGTTGTTGGCGGAGGTCGTGGTGGTGGTGTCTGGGGAGGTTAGGCCTGCTGGGGCCAGTATGCAGTTCCCACCCCACCAAGACCAACTTTCAGTGTCGTCGATAGAACAAATAGAGAACTTTTGACTATCTTCTATTTTGACATTTACAGAATTTTCCAGTTCCACACAATCACCCAACGGCCGCCTCACATTATGACTTTTTTTAGTCATGGAAGATAGACCATCACTTGTCACGTTGCTAGTTGCACCGCTACACGAAATATGATAGGAAATATTTGGAACAACCGAATTGCATAGTGGGGTTGCATAAGAGGGTGGCGAACTGACTCCTGGTGATGATGGCAGTACCAACGATGTGGTGGCACCCCACTCATCATTCAACTCACGCTTAGCTGGAGATATGTCTTCTCCAGCTTTGCCGATGAGTGGCAACGATCCCTTCTTTCTTGGTAGTGTTGGGCTGGATGACTGAAATATGCGACTTTGGCTGGAAACTAGAATAGCAGTTCCACTTGACATCTATTATCTCGAGTTCAAAATTTGGATAAACTTTTTCTACTCCTATTTGATCAACGTATTGTCAAAACTTTTGAATAGAAGCACTACAAAATCACTACGTTGTTGGAAGCCAAAACGGTGTCCACTTTTTATTAATATTTACAGACGCAATTAGACAAGCTGAAATGTGACCAGTTCAACTCACTTTTTTGATTTTGTTAGAGAATACACGAGTCCCATGTAAAAACACTGCATTGGTTTAGTCTAGCACATTTAAGTTCGGAACGAACCCTCCGTGTTTTTAGAAATTCAAAAATTTATACAAGCAAATTCTGTCGCATAATTTAGAAAACAATTATTACATCATTAAACTTGATTTGTTTATCACTGACTCAAAAAAAATGAATACAAAAACTGAATTTATATATATTGTTATAACTTTACAAAATCACGGGGCAACACGATAAAAATCATCGCTGTTGTATAGAAACCGAAGAAGAAGAATTGCAATAAGTATTCAATTCACAGACTAGTAAAGATCAAAAATAACTTTTGATGATGTGAAATTTCAAAAACCAATGATTGTACCAATTGGCCAAAGCATAAGTAAACTACATTGATTACAAGGAGTGGCGGAATGGACAGTAAGAAAATTTTTTCAGGCCGAAATTATGAGGAGCCAAGTCACGCCATCCGTCACTGAGGTATTCTGCTAGACTAACATGATGGGGCATTTGAATCAACCCTTTCATATGGTTTTTTACGTTTTTTGAGATGATGATATAGATGCAGAGCTGATTCTCTCGAAGACCAGTCCAGCGTCACCCCATCAAGCATGAAAAGCCACGACCATTACCACCAGAAAGCATTCCATTTCATTCACTGTAGATACATAGGCACATCATCAGCAACATAAAATACAATCACTCTCGTCTTTAAAAATATGCTATGCTGCGCAATCATATCATGTAGCAGGGAAGATACTAGCCAAAAAAAACTTCAAAATGATCACTCCAATACAAGCTAGAGCACACATAGTCAATATCATGTGTAATGATGAAAGAGACCACGCATCCTTCTCCATTGTCTTTGGCTGCTGTAGAGACGCAGAAGCAAAGTGTCTGCACTTTTTGAGTAGGAAATGTAAATAGCGTTGTTGCCGTTTCTATTACATTAGGGCTTTAGCAAACTATATACATTAATGTATAAATATTCGAAACTGATGCAATGATGCATGCTGTCCCTAACATCATCATATCATCATCCTGTTACGTATATAATATAAAATATAGTTTGAATTCTCCGTTTTTCCACAACGCAGAATCCATAATGTCGAGTATTGATATTGATACAGATATTCGAACAAGCTCACGTGCTTCTTAATAGCGCTGTATGTAGAGATACACATATCCATGAAGAATGTCCATGCAAAGACGCAATAACAGTTTCTATTATCTGTTCATGTAGTAATACATAATATGCTCTAACAGCTCATTGTTCACCTTAACGGACACACGGCGCCATGTAGTAGTAGCTAATTGAAGTTGTTGAACACCTGTGTAATCTAACTAGCATGATTTTTCTAGCAACTCAGGTGATGTGACATAGGGGAAGCCAACATCAAACATTTTCGCTTCAGACCAGGTAAAAACAAGATTGAAGTAACAATGAAATGAGGAGTTGGATATGTGCTTTCTAATATAAATACTAACTTGCTTCTTGCGTAATCTTATAATATCTCGGATATTCATAGCGATTAGTTCGAGTCATTGTTGGATGGCACTGATAGCCACTGGGGTATTTTCTGCCAGCTTACATTGACGGGAAAATTGAGACAATGGACTGGATGCCGAATGACCAGCTTATGATCTTACCTTTTTCCTTTGCATCTAAAATATTTTGAGACATTGCACCTGTGATTTAAATTCGCTTCTGTGTGCACAAATTCCGATTGTTTTTCATATTGTGGTGTCAATTGACAATGGATCAACTTGAAAATTATGATGTTTGTTTCGCAAACACTAAAAATTTAGGTGCTTTATTAACTCTAGAACAAATTTGTAATTATTTATGATGTATTATTTATTGGATTACTCATTAAAGTAAATGGCGGATTTTTTTGATGAAATATCAGATTTTAGATTTTCGGCTGGGATCAAGTAGCTCTACGAATTTTGCAACATTGCTCCCACACTAGCAACATTTTAATCTATTTTACTATACTATTTTAAAAGTCGGAAAAATTTATTACTTAATACACAAAACTCTATGATTTAATCATATTGCAGACTCCAGTGTCAATCATCGCTAGCAGGAATGTCTACTTTTTTACATTTATAACTCTACTGTAGTTTCTTCACCGGGAGTCTTCTTAGCAATTTATGAATTCCTAAGCATTCCGGGTTTGTCCATACATGGAATAAAATAACTGGGATTACAATGGTTGTGTATTGAAGTTACTCAGATATATACATATGTGGTTAGTTAAGTTATACAACTAATCAACTTGATGAGGATATCATCTAAAACTAGCAATGTCACACACGTTGACAGTGCATACAAAAGTAGTTAGATTTGATACAACAAGAAAACAAAATAATGATTATTCACATACACACACATCTCTCTCGCTTATTGGACAACGCAACGTTGACGGGTCCTTCTTCAGAAGTGATTTTTTGGGTACCAAACATGATCATTAAATATTTATTTATCAATAATATTTTACCTCAGAGTCGTTGACTAGTACAACACTTTCAGGTGGCCAGACTCTTGGTGGTCTGTTGTTAGTATTTCGTGTCCGAGACACAGATTATAGATAGCACACATAGGTGTATCTTTGTGTCACTGGTTTACTGGTTTCCTCACTTCTTTAAGTTCAATTACAGAACGAAGCCATATCTTTGTCCAAGCTCTTAGGGTACAACAAAGTAATAAATTCTAGTTAGCTTATTCTCCCATCTCGCTCAACGACTCATTGTCATACGAATCGAATCTTTGTACTTATAGCGTAAAGGGTTACAACTCAAAGTGGAGAAAAATCATTTACTAAACAAAATAATGTTGTTGTTGCACCTTCCCTTTCTCAAGAAGTTGTCAATTGACATCTTCATTACCTGAAGAGAATTCGAGAACATTACATACAACACGGAGTAAATAACAGTACTAAAATAGTGTAGTTCATATCCGCAAAAAAACGTTTCGTTGTTCAAAATTCAATGATGATTCCTAAAGTTTGCCAAAGTTTTTACAATTTACGATAGTGTAGATTGTGCAGATTATAAAAATTTAGCATTATTTTGAGTTCTATTTAAATGCAGTACGAAATAATTAGTCGTCACGGACTAAATTTGTAGCGGTTTCAAATTAATAGGTACCATAGTGCAAGCATGCAATTAATAGCAAGGACATTTAATGTCAAGCACAATATTATTACCACGTCTGTGAAGACCAGCACTAACGGACACGTAGTTGAATTGAAATGTGTGCATTTTGTTGCTCATATTGATAGTGAAACAGTCGGCATATGACTGAAACAAAATAATAGTGAACGTGCTTTGTTGCGTTTTTTCATTATTAAATTGTACACCCAATGTCACTTTTATGCACAGCCAACCTGTCTGCCTGTAATGTACACAAAATCGTTAGTGCTATCTGCTATCGTCAAGTATTTACATTTGAAATACACAACTGCACAAGGTAGTAAAGTAGTAGTAGCTACTGCAAAGTGCATTATATATACATCAAAAGGACATTCATTTCAACCTGTGTAATAATATCCCACTACAATGTGATGTGATGATGAACTCAAAAAGAGGAAATGCACGGTGAATTAATAGAATATGTGTTTCGCTTGATAGGCAAAGCGAAACAATTTGGAAAATGAGAAGCGGAAGCATCTTCATTTTCCTTTGGAACATTACTAATGTATAAAAAACATGAGGATTGCCCCTCAAAATTCAGTTTTTTACAAGTTGCACTGTACTGCTCTAAAGGGTAAAGCGTTGAAAAATGTATGCATACATAAAAACCAATATGATAGTAAACTCTATTGCACTTTTAGTTGTAGCTGGGTAAGTTCTTAAAAGGATATTGTCCTTATGTTTCCTCTATTACAAATTTTAAACTAATACCGATATTAATAAATTTTTGATACGCAAACGTGATGGGTTTCTAAATTCTGTGTGCAAAATAAAGTCTCTGGACGATACTACTTATCAAGTTGGGGTAATGCGTTCATCTTCATTTTTATATTTCAGTTACTTTGTAGCGAATTTTAATGTGTGAAACTATAACTATTATTCAAGCAGACAGAGATACAGATAATTCAGTTACATACTTATCGTGTTCTTACCTTTTGGTGAGTAAACAGCAATATTGTTTTCATAATTTTCTACATGAAAAACCAATTCCTTGGGTAAACAAGACCTATATCTATTCAAGCCATTGCAAGCCAAATACTTTTTTGCCCTTTTACTGTTACAAAGTCAGTGGTTAGTATCCCTATAAAATTGCATAATACCTTCTTTCATCCCAACCATATCAACGCCAAACGTATCGATTTTAGTGTTACTAAATGAAAGAGGTAAGGGATTGTGCTTGCTGGGATCAATCGAAAACTGGAGGTAGCTATTATGGTGTTTTTTCAGGTAAAGCATGATTTTAATGTTCAGAAATCTACACGTTTGGTTAATTGAAAGTGAAGGTTAGACCAATACTGTAATACATTACGAAATTTGCTTGCATATCATTCGTTTCTGTACAATTGCCACCATACATACACACATATAAACATCTTTATGGAATATCGTCACTCATTTTTGTCATCTATTCCTTTTTATGATGCACCACATCTCCAGTACACTAGGTCGTTAGCTAGGTACAGGTGTCGCATGGCAGGTAATTGCATAAAGAAAGAGTTTGCGACTGTACAAATTTTACATTTACAACATCTCTTACATTTTCATGGTCAAGTTTCTATCCATGAGAGCGCTTCGTCACCCTCCCACCACGTTCAAATTGAACTAAGCAGAGGGGGACAAGTAGAAGCACATCAAATATTGAAAATCAGTACATCATATCACACGAAATTCAGTGGAAGTAATAGTGTCATGCTAGAGAAGCACCATAAAGAGCAAGAGCTCATGAAATACAAATGTACTAATAATACACCAAAGTAATGCAATGTTGTCATTGAATCCTATTTGTTTTTCCCTTTTTTCACTTATGAATACGTAATATACATACATAAATATGTATGCATGCATTACTTGGATGTGTACATTTAAGTTTGAAAGTCAAGGTTTAAATAGCATCCATCCCCATGCATACAAGTTGGTAGGACCGTACCAGTAGAAAAGCAACAAAAAAATCCTGAATTCGTCGGAGTACTGTTTTTAATATGTATTAAAGTCATGTAGCATTGTGTCACTACTTTCCATATATATTATTGTAATCAACGAGTAATACTCCAAACGAAACGCTCTTCCCTTATTGCAACAAGTTTATGTTGTGTATAGCTCATTGAGTAAAGTTTGCCATGCATGACAAGTCATTTTTACTCCCCGTAGCAATTTCCTGTCCATATTTTCTCTTCTGTTTGCATGATGGGAATGGGAAGTATGATCACAATCCCCACTACTACTTGCATGTATTTCACTAAACTACCGAATTTGTTTAACAAATATACATACATATTATTCATTATGCATTTCTGTTGGAGATTGAGTGGAGTAGTCAAGTGAGCTAACGTTGGAAATAATAGTATGCTGCTTCCATGAGCATTTGAAACGTAGAATTTGAACCAGATGAAATATTCCGTTTCTAAAGCACAAAATTCGTGGAATTTACAATTTCAAAAAAGTGATAATATCAAATGCACCATAGATTTATACGGTTGATCAACACAGTAAAAAAAAGGTTGAGAGTTTGTGGGTCGGGGGTAGTTTATTGACATGATGACAAACGAAACTTAAATATGAGCGTAAATTAAAAGGTGTTATCATTTAATGCACAATAATATGGACACATAGCAAGAGCTCATCATTCAAAAAAAAGTTTTCTTGATTTAAGTTATACGTATGAAAAAAAATATGTGTGGTTACTCATTTCACATTTCTGAATTCCAGAAAGGGTAATTCATTCTGGCTCTGGGGTTTTTGATGGAATGCACTATAAATTTGGTATCACTATCATTATGAACACGCGCGTACTTCCCACTAACTTAGGGAATGCATGCATAAATAGCATGTTGTGCCATGTCCACACACAGTATATAATGTGATGTATATTTGGTTGCACTGATGACCTGCTGCTACAGCGATTTGTTGTACAAATGAGACCTGAGGAGAAATGCACAATAAAACAGTCACCTGTTGTCAGACTCCTCGGAAGGTTTGGGTATTTACGACAAGCTCCCTACATGGACCAAAGATTTAGGGTTTATACACCAACATGACGAATTCCTATCTTCTACTCATTTCACTATTATTGCGTTGATTTTTTATACGTTTTTTAGTTGATTCATACTATTTGCTTGGCTTCGTCATCACTTGAACAAAGGTCTTACGGTCATAGTTTTTGTGGCGTAGTAAAATCTTCATTCTTACAATTTTTTTTGGGGAAAACGGTGATTTTATTATCTAAATTATCAGTAATAGTGACAGTATCTTAAATTATGATGACTACCTCATGACATTACAAATATTATACACCATAAGGATATTCATGTGATTCACTTTAAGCACATTTTTGTTGGAGTGAATATATTTCAAGTTCGAATTTTTTAACGCAATTTCAAAACTCGCAAGAATTACATTATGAAATAAAAGGATTCAATTGTCTACAATGCATTACCATGCTTAAAAATAAATTTCTTGTATGTATATTTATAACGCCAAGTGCAATGTATTACGTGGGTCTACCTCTAATGCCAGATCATTTGTTGTCCACACTTAATAATTCTACTCATTACTTTTGACCGTGAAGAAATGTTGAAGATCTTTTTATTCTAAAAAAAATTGTAATTGATAGAATTATACTTCCTACTCGTGTACAAAGTATCCAACCATGATTCAAGCTAACTTCTAACAAAAAATCATGTAAACTTTTGCCCCAGGCTTAATGGCTGTAATTTATCCTGGGGAAATCATTATTTGCATTTTGTTAACAGAAATTATTATTTTAATTAGAAACTTGTAGCTCACCGCTCTTCAATTGTTTGCTAAACCATGATAACTGATGAGATTTACTGTGACCGCCCTCAAATAAACAAACAATGCTGAATGCGCATATATTATTTGGCTCGTATGTCCCTCATATTATCCAAGAGCCCATTCCGATTTAAATAATGTGAGCAACCCAAAATCCATTTTCTTTGTCCAGCAGATTTCTTCTTCTTATATCTGTCTTGCATTCCTATCTAAACAGTTGCAAAGAGCTTCAACCTTGTTGTAGATTCCAGCTTATGTAGCTACACATCTTTCATCGTTTTTTTATTTCAAAATCCCATGCCTAGTTTACCAGAGGTCGATTAACGTAACTCGGAAGTCCATGGAGTAATTCCAGAAGTATTATTAATTAGAAAAGCCCATGAAATATTTCAGATTAGAAACCCAAACGCTGTCTTTCCCTTTGTTGCCTAGTCTTGCTGTCCTGACATAAAAAAGGAGCCCCGTGCCATGGAGTGTGGAAAGAAAGAAAAGTAATGAATGTTGTGTACATTTTTCATTAACGAGTGTACCCTCCCCCTTCATTGAAATAGATTGAGAAAAATATGAAATACAGATGAGAATTCCGATATCAAGAGATTAATTGTGAAGAGAATGGGCAAAGAAAATTACAAAAAAAACTTTGAAGAGGGTAGTTTTCATACAGTAAACATAAGGGTATATTGTAAGCATTCCTTGACAACATATATAAAAATTTGGAATGAGGCTTCATTTACGTTTTTAGAATATGTAGTTACAATGATTGTTTTTAAAAATTTGAGTAAGACATCAGGTCATACGTAGACAGAGACGGAACTTTCTTTCGTAAATATTTACATTCGCACATACACGTTTTGACCACATGCGACGTCAATGATCTGACTAAGCTTGAGTACATCATTAAAATGAATTCTAAAGATGACCTAATGAGACAATCAGATGAATTCGATCAAATAGTTCAATGAATACGAAATTTTGACATGCAAGTTTTTCATTACTACTACAGAAGCAACCTCCATGTTTAGTAATGCACTTTTTTTTATTATATCACGGATGAATCATACTTGTCATACTTTAGACGTGCCTGTAGCAATGCATTAGGCATGTAAAATGACTTCCTATTTCTATTCTAAGCTCCACTCTACGTCGAAGTTCAAACAAGTGCAAAACAGCTACCTCACATTATTATATTAAGCTCCATAAAAACATGGAGCTTACATCATCTCATCATCAAAATACTCAACAATACGAGACTGACAAAGAGTTAAGGTTAAAAATACAAACTGTACTACAAGCTCTATGCCATAACATCATCATCATCATCATTGCTCGCAAAAAATATAATAGACAAACAAAGGTCAAAGAACTTGCCATTGAAAAAGTAATCGAAATGATAGTGACTTGTCTGGTTGAAAATGATCAACATAATATTTATTATTACTATAGCTACAGCACACGATATAAATTTGTACGGTGATCTGACCTGACAAGTGACATTTTTCATTCCCTTTTAACATTCCATATTTCCAAGTAATCAACAATCCTTCCTAGTAATTTTATTTGTATTGTGACCCAAATTAATTGCTCTTATTTTGATGACCCATCCGAAAAATGAATGACATCTTTTAATCTTCCCTCCTTCGAAAGTTTGACAGCGCTAAAGAGTGTCATGTGCCATTATTACCTTTTCTCCGGCTATATTCCCCTCAACTTTTAAATTGAACGTCAGAATCATTGTTAGATCCGAGACAGGCAGGTAGATAGACACGATATTATTACAGAAGTTTTATAAGAGTTTTTTTTCCTGCTTGTAATCTATTGTGTCATTTAGATTAAGGATGAGTGAACAATGCATACCGCACCTCTATAAATTATAAACTTGTGTGATTCTAACCGTTTGAGATAAAGAACGCCGAAATATTTATTATGAGCAGAACAACAACCACACAAGCGTAGAGGAGCTAACTCATACGCTTACTAATCATGTGACTGCTCTGCTCATTCGTACGTGAATGTTACAGTTATGGCATGGTCATTGTTTTGACATGATGCCTCACGTCTGTCTGTACCCAATGAATTTTCATTGCAGTAGAAAATACATAAGGCAAATTCCAAAGTTGCAGGTGGAAGTGAAGTTGCTTCTGCTGGTTTTGTTTTGATGGCAATATAAACTATATTAAAGCCTTTTGCACTTGCTCACTAGATCAACTCATTTGACATTCCATTTCAGATGTTTGTTCCACATAGTTAAGTCTCAACATCAACTCAACGTGATTATGATTATCAACACAGAATAATGTATGTAGCTGAAATAGGGTTGACGAAGTGATGGCAAGTCGGAATTGAACCTGTCTGCAAAAACAATGAGCATTAATACATACCTATTAGCGGATGCTTATTATGTGTCCATCACGTCTTTGATCATGTAGTCAGTGCCTTTCTCTGTCTGGATACATATGATACAAGCCGTGTTTCCGCCTTTTGTCAAATGACTTTTCAGGTTTTTTGTTCTGTTGCGTGGCGACGTGATATTTGAGAAGGAAATTTCATTTCAATTTATAACACTAAGTATTTACTCCCCAAATTAAATTCAATTTCATAGGAAAGGGAAAATCATCAAATATTTTTAATACTGGGTGACAAACGTTAAATGAAATATTTGATAAGTATTACCAATAATCCCGATGATATGAACAATTTCGTTCAAAGTGGGAATTAGCCTTTTTCTCTGAAGTTCCCTTATCATGTTTTCGGTAGCAAGCAAAGAAAGCTCAGTATGATGTTTGGTCCTGGTCTATCCCTGCATGTACCACAATTTACGGAAACCTCGTACAACCTACTATTTTACGGGAAGTGGATAACCCTACATGAACATCAGTTATTCAATTGTCCTAAGGTTGGGTGATCCCAATTCCGTGATGAATACAATTATTTTGATGATGGAACGTGTAAGGAAAAATGAATTTTGTTACAACAGGATATTAGTTATGATACAGAATGTTCGTGTTCAGGATTTACCATATAAAATTTCATTTCGAGTTATTTGTTTTGCACATGCATGTAATTTCTTTTTTCTCAGTCGTGTGCATCTCTCTCCTTTCTACGATGATGATGAAGTACGGCACTTGAAAGATTGAGGTATGAACACATGCTCCAAGAAAAACAGAGCCGAGTAGCATAGTCCCCGGTTTCAATAGGAAGAACGTACCCCCTCCCCATGAAGCATACCGAAGTGAAGAGCTCATTTAAATGTAATTTGAATAGATTCAGATTCTGACTACTTACCTTCCTCGTCTTGCTCACTGAACTTGATAATTTTCATTCATATCTCCTCAAGTTGTAGAAAGAAATAACAATGTTGCTGACGCTGCTACACATGTGCACATAAAGTAACCAAAAAGAAAGGCACTTGGTTTACAAATTATAAGGAATAGGATTATAATACGAGGCTGGCTGTCGTGTGGCAGGTGTATGCCTTTATATCATTTGTACATTATTACACATGCATGGACACTTGATCTTCAAGATTGTTGATGATAATGGTAAATGTAGTGAGGGTGACGAGACAGAGGGCTTGAGCTCAAATCCATTTTTTAACCAAAATATGCTGACGTCCTCTTCAAAAATGTTCCTAGTGAAATGAGCGAAGGTGAACGAAATTGTGACGGAAGATTGTAGCAAAAAGAGAAGCATGGTATGCCACCCTCCTTTGCTACCCACAACTTTTGTTGAATATTATACGTAATATTTATTGTGCCAGACCTTGCTTTCATCATCCAGGATGTTTTTTCTTCAAATCTTGACTCGTGTGTGCTTTATGAGTGGTGTGCAGTATTTTTTTCCTAGCACACCAACTGAGAGTCACAGTACCTGAAAAAGTCTTAACAAATTATAATCACATTTATGAAATGTATTACGCACATACATACATTTTTTGGATGAGACAAGTTTTGACAAGCTGCACATATTATATAATATACAATTAGAGCAGCATAGTCACTTCCGTTGCTATTTTTGCATGCTTAAAGATAACATCTGCGAGACAGTGACTTGGGACTTTGGGTTCACAATTTGGTGACCGAAAATAAATGATTAGTACGGGTGGTGAATCACGCTTAAGAGGACTGCTGGCAAATAAATTTTACTAATTGTAATTGCATAATAAATTCAGCTTTTTGAACTAATGTAATAAAATGCAACAAATGTTCAAGGCAATATGAATGAAACGGTGTGCTAAAATATTTTTTAACCCTTGCATTGAGCCTTCATACATGGGTTATCATCACAGACAGAATATGTACTCAGGAGGTTATATGTATTTATACTTTAAAAGAGAAAACTCTGCTGCGTAACAATGTCATTCTAATAATCATTGTTGAGGCACATTTCCGGAGTTATAGTTTCTAACGGAACCGCGTGCATGCAACCACCAAAATAAGACCTTAAAATGCAACAAACTCATCACGATATTGAAAAGAAAATTGCATCAAATAAAATAATGAACACAACCCAAAATTAAAATGCCTATATGAAACATGTGAGTATTTACTTGTGCATTCACTGAGCTCCCATTACAGCATGCTTGTATATCTAACAAAATTCGAGAAAAAAACAATGTGATCGTTTCTGGTATTACCTGATTGTCTTGTAGGTGTCTCATTCTCCCCCAACTTCTTTTCGCTGCTCCATGGTATTTTTCAAGCCTTGTACAAACCTTGCTAAAATATTTGCTAATTATTTATTTAAACAACAACAAAAATGCTGTAAAACGTAACAACTAATTGAAAACGGTGAAAAGGTGCTGCGTGATCTATTATTTTTCCATGGCATACTTTGCGTTTCAAGCAGGTATTTTAATTCACTTAAAATTCATTGCAAAAACCACAACCAACTATTGAACTGGAAAACTCGAAACTAGATTGAGTGTTACCACAATGCAAATTCTTATGCAAACATTTTGCAAGTAATATAACATAAAATATAATGTGGTAGCCTATCCCAGTTTTTTTGTAAATCATTGTGAAATACAGTCTCATCCAATGTGATCCCACAACAAGGTAATGTTTAAGAGGACAGAAATTACCATTTTTACCAGTGCAATGTTGAATGTGGATTATGAATATATGAATGTTGCACGTAAAACTCTACATTTCTTGGTGGTTAATGCCATTTGAAAAAAGGTAGGTATGTTGGTGTCCCTCGGGTGTTGAAGAAGCTACGTGGTTTTCATTTGTCAGGTCTCAAGAATCATCGTCTTGAGGCCAGCTAGTTTCCTAAGGCTTTTAATCATTTAACATGCCATTAAAATTAACTCGCTCAGCATGCCACCAGCTATTCTTTTTACGTTTCATTGCTTGTTTTTTTTATATATATATTCTATGTACAAGTACAACGTCTCAGTAAATGCATTTCAGTTGCATTTAATTTTCTGTTACACAAGGGGCGTTGATCAATGAAACGTCGTGGTTGAACTTTTATATGAAATAGTGCTATTTTTTGAAAATCTTTATTCCCCCTCATAACAAACAAGTTCAACTCTCTTTCTAATCCAATTTGTAGTTGGGCTGTGTGGTATAGCAACTTTTATAAAAACTGCTCTTTTTTATCTCAATTTTTTGGCAATGTTTAGTTACGACGAGTGTAAAAAAGTACCGACCTTACTTGATAATGATGCTTATCCCTGTTTGGCATTGCAGAGGTTAAAATGCAATTTGCTTTTGCCCTAATCATTGCAATCGCTTTTAAAATGTTTTTTTTCTATACTTTGTTCATTTACTTATGAAATGGAACGCATTGCAGAAAAAAATCACAATGTGTGCAGATGCTCTAGTGACGTGAACATCTTCTAGTGACTGTTGAAGTGCGAAAATCCATATTACCTCCTGGCACTCAATTATAATTCGTATCAAACTGTTGTCAGATATATAAAAAAGGCCTTCTCCTCCTTCAACTTCAACTCAGCTCATCCCATCAAATCATCCAGTTGCAAAAAATCAAATAATGTACATTGTAATCTATTTAGTATTTTATTAGCCTCATATGTACGATTAAAAAACTGTTTTATGGCTCTAAACCTACTGCGCTTCGCCCCTATTTCATTTGACAATACAACTTCTGTTTTTCGATTGCGGTTTTTATGAGCTTTTAAAAGAACAAAAAGCAATAACATGTTATTTACCATCAAACAAATTCAACTCCATCAAAAAAAAAAAGTTCGGAGGAGCAAAGAGGTGAGAGCCAAAAGGAAGCAAATTGAAAAAAATAATAATATAAAAAGAGATTCACCCTCTCACCCAACAAGATCAACGTAGTTTTTTTTCCTTCGTTGTCTTCCGACAAAACAGTTCATTTCATACTTTTAGTCACTTGGTTTGAAACTAATCGTGTAAAGGAGTCGTCAGGCGCATGTAGCTTATAATTGCCCTGTCGGTGGCTCCCTTGTATTTTGTATACACGTCATGCCATGCCACTCCATTGCATCGCACAGGATTTTTGCTAGAGCGTAGATTTATGAGGTGCGTGGGTGTTAATTAATGAAAGTGAGTTTGTTCAATATTCATTAGTTGTCTGGCTTTGGGAATAATCTTTGGGAAAACGTTGTTCGTAGCTGCTCCAATTTAAATAAAAGCTGTCCTGGAATGTATTCAGATAAGGAGTTTCAAACATCAAGTCAGCCATTGTGTTCTTAACTAGTTTTTTTCTTTGCCTAAATTAAATGGGACCCATTAGAAGGAGGACGAGGAGAGGAGAAGAGAGATGTTCTAAATTTTACTCTATGTACAAGCTTACCATCAAAGAAATGCATTCTTATTTGCTGAAAGGACATTCTTTTTCAAATATATGTTTTTCGTCTTAAATAGGTAAAAACTCACAACAATGCTCATGAATCGTTGGTCACGAGGAATGTCCAACATGGCAAACTAAACTTTCGTCGTTTCTACTCTCTCGCTCTCTATTTCTTTCTGTAAATTTGGTTGACTTGACTCGGGGTGGGGAAAGCAATAAATATATCGGTCAGAGATAATAATGCAGCTTCAACACAATTTTACAACGTGAAGACGGTGCTGCACAATCATAAAAATCGTCATGTAGTATTCCTCTTAAAACAACAATCCTGCTGTTTGTTCCAACCGAGCTGTTGAGTTGAGCTCTTCATGTGCACCACAAGTTGATATTTAACCTAAAATCTTACGAGTTAATGGTCGTTTTTCTCTACTTTTCTTAACCTTTTTCACTCTCCTCTCTCTCTCTCACTCATGGTCATAGAAAAGTAGAGGTTTAGTGTAGTATATATATGTATTATATGCGTAAATGCATATTACACATTATTATTATTATTATTCAGTGTTGTAAAAATCGTTCATAATGAAAGAGCAGAACAAATTCAAAGAAGGATAACCTTTAAAAAGAAAGAAGAGTCGACGAAGAATACACATTTTTTTCAGTATTTTCTTCGCTTGGGCTTCAAGAGCAAACTCTTCCAAAAAGCTAGTTTGTTAATCCATATGAAAAATTATTACCATGAATTGGGATGCCAAACAGAGTGACTTGAGTGATAAAGGGTTAATATGCATGAATGTTATGCAGTTTCTCCATATAAAGCCTATTCAAATGAAGCAAGACTAATAGCTTTAATTGTGGCACTCCATTAGTGACCAGACATAAACATACGTAGCATAACATAATAGCATAATGTGCGTTACATTCCCAATCTTTACGATTTCTTCCCCTGTTACGACACCAATGCAACATCACTTGCGACTCACAAACAACAAATAATATACACGTAAAAACATATTATTCTCCCCACATCCATCTTCTGCAACAAAACTCAGCCAGTCTGGCTCTCTTTATTCGCCAATCCAAGTTGGATTCAATCCGTTCCCTATACTTGTATTTTTAGAACACACGTTTTATGTTTGATATAAATTGTATGATATGAAAAAGCGCATACATCATGTTACTATTAGCAGAGACTAGCCCAAATGTTACATTTTTTGCTAGCACACAAAATATATTGATGCACCTCTACATTTCTAGGAAAGCCATTGTGTGTGTTCCCTCTGCTATACACAATAAAATGTATATTATGCGAGTGTAAAATGAAAAATATATTTTTTTTATCAAAGGACATTATGAGATTAGAGGATTTGAGGAGGGGATAGATGAGTAACATTATATTATGGAGTATATATATTGTATGATGCATTGAATACCTATTAGTTTGTCTTGTTGTTAGCATTGTAAATAATCAATGAGCCCAATCAATCTGATAATTATGTTTGTTTAGTTGACTCAAAAACGTGCTGCCATTATTCCTCTCCTCTTATGACTATGCCTCCGTAATCACGTCTAGCCGCAAGTTTCTTGATTTTCCTGATGTCCACCACCACTTACTCTAATAAATGAAAATGAAAACTTCTTACAGAAAACAATTTCAACAATGATCATCGTCGTCATGTGTATGAACTGCTCAAGTCAATGCACAAAAAATTGTAATGTTTGGGCAAACAGGACAATGTTGAGGATATGGAGTTCCGCATGAGGTGGCTGTTGATGACTCCAACCAAGTTTAATCAGGTGAGCACGCGATATTATCTTTTTATTTGTTGCCAGCACTTATTAGGTCGCATGCAGCCCTAATCATTTTGTCACTGTCACCATTAATGGCATTAGAGAGAAAGATGGTAAGCACCTCGTTCAATACAAAGTAGAAGAAATTATCTGTCAATAAAGAGAAACTAAATGAAAAAATAAATGAGTGTAGAAACTTAGCCGTGTGATAGGGATCGCCAATGATCATATCGACATTTGATCTGATGCAAAAAAAAATCAATTAATAAATGTTCAAAGATCTCGAAGAAATTTTTTGAGGCGAATGATTTTATTTGATTGTGGGTAATTTATGCTTATAGTTGAAAACATTTTAAATAAACGATGACTTTCTTTACAGGCCACAACAACAAAAATCAATAATAATAGTATACACATACATAGAGGTAATTCATAAACTTATACAAGGAATACAAAATTGCAAATCTCAAAACTGGTAAACGACTTCGTTTCTGCATTATAGTTTCTACAAGTCTTCTTACATAACTCTACGAATTTCTACATAATCATATAGTAAATTGGAACCAAAGTTTTTTTTGAAAGAATTGCATTACATTTTTTTTGGACTCGACTGGGCACTGAGATCTTTTCTCCTTCAAACTAAATTAAACTATAATTGGACTAACTAATTGCTTTACATTGATTGCATTATTTCGAGAGGATTTGAGACAATGATAGTGATGTACACTTCATAATAATCTATTTATACTTATTATATAGGACGACTGCAAACTAAATAAAATGCGAAAATCTCAATCAAAAACAACTTAGGAATGAACTGGCAAAAAGATTTTTTTCTTAGTAAATTAAAACTGTATCTTCTACTTTCGTTTCTACAGAGCCTACACAGCTATGTGGCGTTTCATATGTAATGCAAGATGATCTGAACGAGAAAAGGCCCTTTCACAAAGACGACACTGAAATGGTCGATCACCAGTATGCTTTCGGTAATGCCTTGTGAGTTCATCACTTCTTGCAAATTTCCAACCACACCCCTTCCATGTGCATTGATATGGTTTTTCTCCAGTATGGGTGCGAAGATGGGCTTTGAGATGAGAGGATTTGGTGTATGTTTTAGTACAACCGGCATAACTACAAGAGTGTGTCGTTACTTTCTTTCTTCCCCACCTTCGCCGACCTCTCTTTGGTTTCGTAACAATGGCAGGGCCACTACCACCACTTCCTGCTACACCGGGCA
The DNA here is from genome assembly GCA_964034955.1 of Orchesella flavescens. Lineage (NCBI taxonomy): Eukaryota > Metazoa > Arthropoda > Collembola > Entomobryomorpha > Orchesellidae > Orchesella > Orchesella flavescens. The sequence goes on from OZ035953.1 coordinate 29,858,106, forward strand.
CAGACACAGCAGCCGAAAGCGGATTCGTCGTTGAGGGGCTTCCTGAGACATGCTGTAGTCCATCATGCGCATGATGATGGTGATGATGAACTGGATGAAAGTTAGTTTGAGAATGATGGATTTGAAAGAGTGGTGAGTTCATATGAAGATGACTAAGCGTCGGAGTGTGAGCTGATTGTTGATTTCCTGGCGAAGAAGGGGGCAGTTGAGACGATGGAAGGGGTTGGTGATGTGGATGATGATGATGATGATGTGAATGATGGTGATGACTCGCATGATGCGATGGACTGGAACCCGAACTTGACAATGGGTTCCCATGATAATGGGCATGAGAAAGTGAGAGGTGACCATGTGGTTGTGGGATCCTGCTTGACGCAGTTGAAGAGGAATTGAGAAAACTGCTGCTCCCTCCTGTCCCGTGACCATTTAAAATATGTGGCGACAACGGAGGTGTCATAACTTTGAAACTGTAGTGATGATGCCCTTGATTAGGATTTGGGGACGTGCTATGTGCAGCAATTCGAGTAGTGCCACTGCCACTATTAGATCGTTGATGCGGGGGATGTTGTTGATGGTAATGATGTAATCTAGACAAGTTACTTTGCACTCCTTGAAAATTAAGATTTACATTAATATTCAAATTGCTCGAGTAATCCAAACAGCTCACAGGTGCAGCAGCATATGAGATTGCGGCCGCTCCAGATGCATTTGAACCAAAGTTAGGACATTGTGCTTGCCCGTAGTGGCCAGCAAAGTGTGATGATGCTGATGCTGCTGTTGGTGGAGGAGCATTTCCCAAGGTATTGCAAGAACTGCTATCCACACTACTTTGAGGGCTCGTTGATGGGGAGTATTGAGAATGACATGGTGGTGGTGCTTGATGCATGTGATGGGCTGAGGGATGATGAGAAGGATTGAGGTGATGTGTGTGCGTTGATGCTGCTGCATATTGAGAAGTTGTTTGCAGGTGGTTTCCATTATATAAGGTGCAACTGTTAAAATCACGAAGACTTCCAAGTCCCCCTCCTTCCCGACCTAAACTGGATGAATATATTTGACTGTCTACTCCTGGCACTGCAAAACTACTTGTACCAACAACACCACCAAGGCCACTACTATTCAAGCTACTTCCACAACTGAGTCCGCTCTTTGACTCAAACATCATTTGCTTTAGGCTACCAAGTCGGTCATAATTTATTGGGGCAAAGTGGTCCGTTGTTGAAGAAGGGACCACCCCAGACCCTAAATACATGTCTCTGTATGCATTCACTGACGAACTGAGGTGATGATTATATTTTGTTGCAGAGGAATTCGTTGTTTTATTCGATGAATTTTTTTCCTTGTCATTCACTGGACTACAACTATTATTGTCACGTTGTTGCGCCGCACTACAGTCAACACTTGTGTACAAACCATTGTAATCCATGGAGGAGACTGAAGTGTCAACTTCCATTTTTATTGGTCGCATCGGCGAATCTTTAACGCTATTGATGATGTTGTTATTATTATTATTACTGCATAACTGGTTGGAATTGTTATTTGCGTGATTTTTTGCTAAAATGTTGTTATTATTGGTGTGTGATGTGTTGTCGTGGTGTGCCGTATTTTTATTGCTACTTTGAGATTCTTGCTTTTTAGAAATACCAGCGTTGTTCTCGTGTCGGGACTCGGAAACAGGGTAGCTGTAGCTTAGGTTTGTATAGGATGCAGATGAGGTTGAGGAGGAGGAAGAGGCGGGAGAGATCTGATGCCCGGTTGTTACTTCGGTGGCTAATGAATTTGTGCTGGAAGGAGGAGAGTTTTGCTGCTCACTGTGATCATGGTTACCATACGCGTTGGTTGATCTGTTAGAAAGATGAAAAGAGGATTCTCTCATCGCTTGCGGATGATGAGGATTATTGTGGGCTTCTGTAATGCACGTGCTCGCTGTATTATTGGTGGTTGTTGACAAAGATGGTGGCTCACCGCCAGTAACTCCGGAATTCTGGCACAAATGTTGTTGGGTGGAATGTGGATGCGCGTAGCGACTTGAGTTTGCTTGACCTCCTTCATTTAAAAGGACGCTTTCTATTTCCTGCCACATCTGTATATAATCGACAAACAAACAAAGTTTTTTTTGTAATAAAGTAAAGTATGCAAAATTATTTTTTAACGACACAATCTACATTGTATCTATGCGTAGAAAACTATCATAAAATTATTCCCAATTCCCTTAGGTAGGAATATAACCCATTACCATCATCATACTTTTTAAGTTCTATCAATTCCCATGTATCTGCTCATGTTAAAAATTTAAATGGAACGAGCAAATAAACTTTTTTGTGCTACGCAATTCACATAAATTCAATTAGTAATAATATTTCGGTCACCAAGGATATATATATTTTATAGCATGTACATGCTACATACATAGGTATCTGGTTATTGACATTTTGGGAGTGTTCCAGCTTTCAACACATAAAAAAATTCCTCTTGTGAAACTACGTCCGGAAACGACAACAAAATAAACTCTTATCACTTCATTAAATGTAATTATCCAACGCTGTTTTTATTAGCATTGTGTTTGTCATCGTCTTATCGGAGTTGAGGATAAGATAAGAAAAAGAGTGCCAGAGAATTTCTTAAGATTTAGTACCCACTCGATAAACAATACGTAGGGAAAGGGGTTGTTGCGCGTTGGGAGCAAGGCAAGTAAAAATACCATTACATATTTGGTCAAAATACAATAAAGCCATATCTTAAAAAATTAACCGGATTCCATTTTTTTTGCATTATGAGTGCTTTAGAAACAAGGAACCCTTTTGTTTTTCTACACAGGCATTTTCTACATTATCTAAAAATGGTAGTACCATTTGCAGCGCATGAGATTTTTCATGCCAACCACCACCAGGGATTATTATTTTTCGTGAGAACATGTATTGAATAGTAATTTGCAATTTATGTATACAGAAATAGGTGGTTGGAGAAACTAAATAAACAGTAGTAAAAATGTAAAAACTTGGGCATTGCATAGAAAGAAGATGTGATGACTTTGCCGGATATACGCACATAAAGTACAAAGAGAGAGAGAGAGAGAGGAAAATGGGAAACATAAAAAAAATTCATTGTAAGAACTTAATTACTGTGAAACAGTGGATTGAGCGTCTGATGGAATTTAGTTGTCAAAAAATATATTGAATCCATATTTGCATGGGGACATGAGCTTTTCAGCATCAAGTTTGGGCCATTCGGCCATTGATTAATATTTTTATTGTCGACTAACCCCTTGTATTTTGCCCGACCGTACTGTGTAAAAACTTAACAAAAGGAAATGATTGAAAAATCTTACATTTGTTTCAGGATATTCAGTCATGGTAACTTGTAGGGAGGTGGAGTATTGCGTTGCTCTCATGGGCATCACCATTTGCACTGGAAAATTAACTGGAGTAGGAACTGAAATAGATGTTAGTCTGAGCGACATGTAAATATGTCGACACAAAAGGGAACTTGATAAAGTTTCTATTAAAAATAACTTTTCCCTAATCAAATACTGGGAAGTGAACTGGTCACGCTTCAAACACTGGATATATAATGAATTTCATCTACCATTTTTTTAACAATTGTTCTGGTTTATTGAAAAAACCACCAACATATGCATACTTTTCAATAATACGAAATGAAACCATAATGGTTTTCTTTTTCTACATGAATTGATATCACTTTAGACCAAACAATTTTTTTTAAATTAAGAGTTTTGATACTTTTCACTTTTGTAGACTGATCAAACTTGATTTTTACTTTGGGTATCTATCACTAACCACATTTTACAAACCCATGTGAGAGTGAAAAAGCAGGGAGGCGACTGTTAAAGTACAAGCGTTTACTCTCCATGAAAGTAGCCAAATGAGCGATGCGATGTCTGCAAGGAGAATCATCACGTTTTTTCTAAGTCAAACTCTCTCACTGCTATCTATCTTTCTAACTAACTATGCTTTTCTATTACCAACGTTTTTTTCTGTTAAACCATGTTTTCTCTGTACTTTTCTGAGCAACAGCAGAACACAACTGGGCGCACATCACCACCGTGCAGCTTGCAAGGGAGACAGCAAACAGTACGATTATGTGTATTTGTGTGTGTGTGTGTGTGTGTTTGTAACGTAATAGTAAGTAGTGACTTCACTCACTCTACCATGCATCAGGTTCATCCGCAGGGGAAACCAATCAGTGAATACAACAGGTGCCCACACTCTACACCTTTGCATCTCTCACTCATTCGCTTAAAAAACTTTATAGTTTCATATCACACACACATGATGATGATGATGTGATATGCTTCCCGAATCAAATAATGGCTTATGTATGTATATAGCTTCATGGCACAAAAGTGATTGTGATTGAGTCTCATCATCATTATCACACAGATTGCTTTATATACAAGATTAAAGAGTACATGCAGCAATCATCATCCCCTCTTGCCCTATGTTTACAGTGTACGCTGTCGTAAGCTACAACATGTTTGTGACATTGTAGCAAAGCAAACCACATTATATGGTTACTTGTGCGACGAATTCGTTCATCAATGAGATTGATTCTTTAGGGGGATTTAGAATGCATGACAACGACAACCTACCTGAATCACGGTAGTATTTATGTAGTTGTCTTTGCTAAAGTTGACATAGGTAGGCTTTTAACGGAGCGACATGCATTTTTACTCTCTTCAATTTGATGTAGGTATATATTTGCCATTTGGTTTTTTTCTTCTTCAATGTGTGCCTCCAATCCATACATTCATTTTGACATGATGATGATGGGGCTCTGAGGCTCTTTAATCATGTGCATTGAGATTTTCTAAAACTATCTTGTGCTTTCCATCTTGATCATTACAGTTGTTTCCATTGTCGCCATTAACATCAACTTGATCATCATCATCAATGTGCAAACGATAATGTGATGAGGCTGACTTGAAGCTATTTTGGTGCTGAGGCTAATACCTACCCTAACATTTATGTGTTTTGCGAATCTCCAATGATGTACCAAAATGTAGTAACAAACACATTTACAAATAAGAGTAAATCCGTGTTTCTTCAGCCAAGTCAGTGGTTCAATATGAAATAAAATAGAAATTTTAACTATCCTGCCATGCCGATATAGCTTTCAGCAACCTCTCCAAAGGCGTTCATTTTGGCTTGTTGAGAGGACGCGTAAGGAATATCGATTTGAAAACTTCCGAATAATTTTTTTGACAAGGCGGTATCATATCATGCAGATTGAGTTGATGTCGAATTTTATGGCAATCTTTAATTTGCCATTGTCCATTTCATCTATTGTCTATTCAAAATGGTCAACTTGTTTTTTTACATCGCATATTATTATTATTATGTTTTCAAAGTGTAAAATGTAAAGGAAAATATATGTTAAATAGAAGCTATATGACAAGAATATATAAAAAGGGTGCAAAAGTTACAGTAGTAACTTCTACTCATCATATTTATAATTGTTTTTAAGAGGCTCTCAGCACATTCAATTATGTCAGGGTTGGTTGGTCTCATACGGAGGTAATAATAGTCTGAGAAAAGTGTTGAGATTTATTTGCATATTACCATTTTGTTCCTGAGGAATCTGTAAAATGATCACGTTGTGGTGAAAAACCATGTCCAGCTTCCGCAACGAAATGTTGAATCTAACAATGAATCCGCCCATCTACAGTTATGTACTTGGTGACAAACAGCATTCGTATGTTATTCGTAGTTGATGTTGATTTGCCGTAGATTGTGGTTGAAACATTTATACATATAACAAAACAAAAGCATTTGGATTAACGGAGTAGATTACCGTATCGTAGTATATCAGCCAGTTGTATTGTATTATGAATGCTTAACTTACTATGCACAATACTTTCCTCCAAGATGTTTATAGATAAACCGGAATCAAGTTTTAGTTTATTTGTAAGAATATTGACTTGTCTGAATCCTTTTGATGGCGACGTATTTTTCCAGTGCAACAATGTTAAAAAAAGGACCCAACCCAAACTGTAAAATGAGGGACATGGACAGACTGATCATGATCAACATCACCAGCACAATCAATGCAGTGCAGGCAGAGTAAGTCTAAAAGAAGCATGTGTATATAGGTACATACATATATAAACAAGATTGGATTGCTTCACAAAATTATATTATGACGATGATATGATGATGATGATCCTTGTGAAGTTAATATAAAAAGTTCAACCTTCATTGCATTTTGTTAGCATCAACGTCAATCTGGTTATGTGTCTATCAGTGCTCTGCGAAGAACATTTTATGACATCCGAACGAGAGAGAGAAAAAATGTGATTTTTAAGTAAAAAAAAAGGTTAGGGATCTTGAGAGTACAAAATGACCAACCCTTGTTTTTGACTTTGTTTAAATGAGAAGTAAGTATAAGTATTCTGCAAGTTTCGTGGAAAAAATCATTATAATCAAGAGAAGACTTGTTAGGGTTGTAAGGATTTTTACCCATAAGCATTTCTCAATTTCAATTTTTTACATTTAAAACAAGATTTCTTGAAAGTTTCACCTGTGCGTGATGATGTTGCACAATGTCTTGAAAAAGTCAGTTTGAGAATGCATCGAGGCACCTCATCCAAAGTTTAAGTAAGTATTGTACAAAAGCTTCACTTACCAATCACTACCTCCTCCCCATCACCATTCTGTTCTATTTATATGAATTGTAATTAATCCAAGTCTCGTCAGAAGATTTCCATTCATAAAAAAACAATGCCAACAGCATTCATCCATCATTTGGGATTGGATTGGGAGAGAATAAATAAATGTGTATTTTATGCACGAGTATGAAAAACCTTTGCAAATGTGGGAGCTCAAGAGTTGATCACGAAGTTGAGAAGCGAGCAGCAAAAATTTGTATGCATGGAAACAAACCAATTGCAAGACGACTCTAACTTTATGATCTGAGAACAGAACCTTTATTTTTTCATTGAGGTGACATCAAAATGACAGATTGAAATAAATGTACCTCACATTTCAAATAAGTTAGCTTTGATGTATTCCCACACACAGAGATACTCTTGAGCCAAATGACATTCTGGTTGGAAGTTCGTTAGCGTAGTTTATTGCGTTATATACTTCTTCTTTGATCATATATATATATATTCAAGTACCGGAATCCTTCTGTAAAACCATTAGTTGCTTACATGCCGCTTCCTAACTGCAAGTATGGATAAAAAAAGAGGAACTATTGAATTTTATTCTGGTCAGGCCAAGCCCCCGTTACCGTTACCATTGCTTATTTACTCTCAACTGATTCTTTTTATAGAGGTGTGTGCACCTTTAGTAAAAGACATTTTGTAGCCGTGCTGCCAACTAAATGTTTGTATGTAAAAGTACAGAGTATGCAGAGTAAGTGAAGTTCGGTACATAACCAAAAAAAATTTACACACTTCTTGTTGATGATGATACAGAAGCGGGGTGGAGTTCACATTTTGAGAAGGGTGACTGGTGACTCTGTTTCTTTACTCTTCTTCACAATATGAACTTGGTTGGGATCTCGTCTCAACGCAGTTTTCTTCATTAAAAGTGTGAAATTTACAGAGGGATGATGTCTCTTCGTTCGTTCGTTCATTCCATTTCTCCTTGGGTATACATTTATTATACATATGATTTAAGTTTCTGAATTTTGCAAAAAAAAACAACGTCGCGACATCCAAAGGATATCACAATGGGGGAGTTATTCCATAAGACATATATTTTTTGTGTTTTCCAACCTCATGCCAAGTCATTTTTTTTAAAACCAAAGTCATTTACGTAAAAAATGTTTATGTAGAAAATAAATATTCATGAAAAGTGATAAAATCCACCTTACCGTTTAACCAGTTGCTGATATGGTGTTTTTAATACGACTCGGTCGGTTGCAGATCTTGTTCGTGGTCTGTGACATAAAAAATGAACTGCATTTAATTTTTTTTTATGGAAGAAAAAAATTTAAGAATCTTGCATAGTGCAAAAATCATTCAGCGTTGGGAATAGGTGATGCGATGAAATCTTTAATCTTAATCTTCGTGTTGTTGACAAACTGCAGCAGATGTAGTCTAGTAATGTAACAGTTGTGCTTGTTAAACATTCAATTCAAGTGATGCACACAAGACGCAAGTATGATACATTTAAAGCGAATGCACTTTCTTTTGCTAATTCCTTTCTCCTCGCTTGCCCTTTTCTTTTCTATGCTTAATACTCAAATATATGTATATTGTGTATATGATGCTTATGCATACAATATATGTAGGATTAAAAGCAATCTCATCAGATCACAGTAATGCTGTAAGAATACGTAAGTAATAAGTCAACCAGCAAAAAAATGAGGTACAACATGCCAGGGTCCTGCTGCGACAAAGAGTTTATGATTCTAGCCATGTTTTTAAATGATTCAAAAAATCTGGATTACATTCCTGTCATGTGTGCATAATTTCCCTTTTGTAATCCACTACCCCCAGTATTCATACGTATTAAACTCGAATTCATATTTCTGTCTCAATTCTAACATGAGTTGACGATGAACTATGATGAGATGAGATGATACAAAAAATAAATGTTCGTGTGCAGAAATGTATACATATATGTAAGTACGTACCCATGCGTACCTTTTGTATGATTGTATTCAGGTATCTTTCTTTACTCTACACACACAATCTTGTCCACGTCCATTCAGAAAAATATTTCTTGTGAATGAATTCTGCACCTAGGATGCAGTGACAATATATATCGAGTATTTATACATTTCATTCCATTTAACCATCTTGAACCCCTCATTTTTTCAATGTGGTCTTTTCAAGCAGGCTGATATATCGTCTTGTTCAAATAAACACGCATTGAGTTGAGCCTACCTGCACAACGGGAGCATTAGTTCATGAAATTATACATTTATCTATCTTCTACAATGAATGTTTGTGATTCTTTGACCACAGCCACAAAAAAAAAGTCAAGCAAAGCAAGCCCAGTTGAAAACTGTCAGAGAGAATGAAATGGTCTCAGGACATTTGGTGCTATGAAGTGTTCCTGTTTTTATTTATGATTTTTTGCTGCTAAATAAATGATCCTGCTTTTCTGGTCTAATGTTTTCAGAGGCGAAGGAATGGTCACACAACCAGTGTTAATGATTTTCTCAAGCGACAGAAAAATACCCGCTGATTCCATCTATCTCGCCGCTTGAGGGTGCCCCCAAACTAGATTCTCTGCTCTGATCTCATTATTAGTTTCCAGTATTCAGTTTGCCAATTTTTATTGCATATCAGCAAGTACTCTCTCTCACTCTCTGTTTGGTCTTCGTGTTGAAAAACGAAACATATTGTGAAGTAAACCATTTTATTTCAAGTAATCATAAATAACTTGGCTGGTTATTTTTTAAGACAAACTTGATGCACAATTTTTATTCTAGTTGATTAAATCAAATTTTACAAAGATTTTTTAATTTTTTGATTACCTTTTGACTTCTTACAAAATACACAGTCGTCAAAAACCTGTAGCGTTAAAACGAAGAAGAAGTTGGGTGCAACAAAAAATGGAAATGCATGTAAAAATCACATTATTAAGCTATATACATATTATTTACGTTTCCCAAACTGGGTTGCTGCAAAGAATGGCTGCAATTCACATACAGACTATTCCGTAAAATGAAATCGATGAACAAGATTCGCGGTTACAAAATTCGTATTTTCAGTTTAGCAATTCGAAATTCTACTACTGCCCTTTCTTCGTTGCACCAGCCTTTCCCGCTAAGTAAGCAAGTAGTGATTGGTTCCCTCCTTGTCTGTTTCTCGAATTAATTTCCTTCAGCATCTTTTCAGCTTCGGCCGCTTCTTGCTTTGCCTTTGTTTTAAAAGGATACATTATGTCTATTAAATACTGACGCTGAAAGCATAACAATTATTGCACAACGTTAAACACCAATACTGTAGGTACCTTAAGCAGTTTCCGTTTTCGAATCTCATTGCTCGGTTCTTCTGCGGCTCTTTTCATTTCACCACTTTTGATCAAGCTTTCAATAATGTCATTTACTCTCTCTTCGTCATCCAAAATGTTGAGGAAGAACACATTATCACAAATATAGAATAAGTCGCCATTCCCCTTTTCATAAAACTTTTTGATGTCCTGTCGTTCATCAGCGGAGCCTTGGTAGATTTTCTGGAAATCCGAAATATCACTATGGTCGATTAAACCATAGGCTGAAAGATTAAGGTTTTCATTATCTGGCCAGGTCCCTAGGATAGACACAAATATAATATGATTAAATCACATTTCAAACATTGATGCAGATTCTTCAAATTAAATTTTGTATTTGAATAGTGCTATTTAAGTGAATTAACACCTAAACTAACCTGTCTGATCATAAACCTGTCGGAACGCATCATCTTTAAATACCTCGTAGATTTTTTGAATGACTACAAATTTCTTTGTGAAAGTGTCCCTTTCTTCCTTCGGTGCTTTGTCGGGGTGATACTTTAATGCAGCAATCATGTACGCTGACCGAACTAGAAATCACAAGCAAATATTTTTATGGAGTTTTATAGATTTTATTTTACTATATGGAGTGTCTAACATTTTCAGTTTATTGCCCGTCTCAATTAATATCTTTCATGTTAACTTACGGGCTTTTTCATCCTTAACATTCTCCTTATCGATTCCAAAGACTTGATACAAGTCTTCCGTGCCAAAAAGTTGTTTCACTACGTCCATTACGTAAGTGAACAATAAAAATTACTTTCTAAAAAACTTAAATGTTTTAACTGACTGGAGAAATAAAAATGGACAAGTTAAAACAAATTTTTATTTAATGAAAAAATGCAATTAATACTTGCATGTAGGATTAGAAAATTGTTATTCAGCACTAATAAAAGAAATTTGACGTAAATTCATGTTTTCTATATCAAGCTGAATGAGTGGCAAGAGGATGATCAGCAACAAAAGAAATTTTCATGGTTTCCCACTCCTTGCTTCAGTACAATGTTATTGGAGAATGAGTGCACACATGAAAATTTCTATCAGAATATGCTACCATATAAATTTATCGTTTTATTCGTTTATTCAAAATTTTATGCTTTACATAAAATGAAAAGATTATAAGCATCAAGAATGTTGGATTTCCAATTGCTAGGCTAATGAATGACATCGCTTAGCACGACTGGAATATTGGTTGGTATTTCACCCACAGCAGTCAACATACAACTTCTAAAAAGTAGATAAAGGAGCCTCTTGAATGAGATTACCAGCTCATTTTACCCATATACTCAAAGTATTTTGCATTACGAGGCAAGGAAACTAAGGTCTGTTTGATTTGAGACTGTTAGAAAGATCCAGTCGAGTTTAGACCTAAAAAAAAGTCACGGGCTCCTTTACATCTCATCTCCTTGCATCTCATCAGAAGTAGTTTGTTCACAAAATGTCTTCATTGGCTACCTTCATGACAAGCTCGTATTATGTAAATAATTTGACAGAAGCTTTATGTCATGATATATCAAAATATTATTGTTTCTTTCACATCGTTGGCGTCACCATAAAATCCTGTAAGAGGTCCCTGAGCATCCACATTGTCATCGTGTCATCAACATCATCCATACAGTTTCCCCGTAAAATGAGAGAAGGTACCCACAAACCACCACTACTTCTTACTTGATCCAAGCAGACAAGCATCCTTTATACATAATTATGCTTTCCTATGTGCGCGTAATATGTTTCTTGACGTGTGTATGGGGTCTGATGTCAAGTGATTAGTGAGAGGAGATGCCGACAAAGGATTTTCATGGACAAGTCTTCTCTGTTCATTTTATTCCGTATCTGATCCCATTGTATCTCTTTGAGCTCACTTGACTACACTAATAAAAAACCGTTTGGATCCTACAGCAATATTGTTTTAGAGTGGATTATAATATGCATATCACACACCTCTACTGTCGTTACTATTATCAAGAGAGTCACTAGATCAAACATCAAACCTCATTCTCTTCATCTCTTTTTAAGAATGCATTTTATCCAGTTTCCTCTCTGCACACACAAAGATTCCTATCATATCATTCACTCTTGCTCAATAAAACCGCAAACTCTTGTTAAGATCTCTTTTCTACAATACAATCGTGCGTGTTCTTATTAGCCAGCGTACAACTTACTTAACCAATGTTTTGAGTATGGTTGACTTGACGAGTAAATAGTATTGAGAATGATGCGTGTTTCAATTATTCTGATATCTTTTACATGACGCTGTAACAACAACAGCTATGGCATGCATTATATTGTTATTATTTTGATTTTTGATCTGTCTCATTGATTCTCTCCATTGTTAAATTTGTTTGCTTTCTTGATATGATATGATGTGATGATGATGATGATGACTGACTGATAATAATATATATGTGTTTTGTTTGTTCCGTAAAAGCAAACAAGTGAGTCACGCAGATTTCTTGATGTCTTGAATCATATTTCGTTTGTCTGCTATCACATCATTGTTCCTTTGTCAGCAACCACCGAAACTTTTTTTTTGTAACGTAACAGGTAGTTATTGACTCTGTTAAAGGGGTATCGATATTGGAGAGACTTTAGGAGAAAATAAGGAGCTATTGTATATCTTGTTTCATGTTGACATTACCAATGTCACCCGTCAATCTCAACAAGGTCCCATAAGGATTTCAGTGTCGTCGTCGTTTTTTTCTTTCTTCTTCCTCTTATGAGTCTTTGTTAGAGCCCTGTCACAACTAATGTATACTACTTGTACTGACTGAGTTGTTTTGTTCCTGGTGTTGTCGACATCTGTCATCAACTTTTTTTCTTTTTGAATTGAAAACTTTTGCTACTGTCATCACTTTCCTTGGTTCTCTTCTCTTTAAAAAAATCCTGAAGTAGTCCCAGTGCAATAGATACACAAATGTATTTCAAACGCGTACATACATACATACATACATACATACTTCATGTATATTGCAATAAAAAAAAGTATGCTACTGACTCAAATTATGACATTTCATCTCATCAGTTACATATTTTGTTTCTTAATTTAACATTTTATTGTTATAATCAAACAAGTTTACAAAATTCATGACCCTTTTAAAAAAATATTTTCAAATAGCGAAGCGATGATGAAACAAGTTGGAATGTTTAGAACCTACCTATTCAGTAAGCAGTGATGTGATGTGATGTGATGTGATGTGATGTTACATTGAAAGTAATAACTGTTCCTACGCCATTATAATTACGGAGACATGTCTATTACGCAGTGAGGCACAAGCCATTTTCACAGCATGACAAACGAGGAGATCAGCAGAGGAGAATATCACACCACACCATATTATCGCCGATACAACGCAGCGGTGACGACGAACAAGTAATCAGTGTACAAAATTAAGTGCTTCTACTTGTTTGTCAGTGTAATGTTGGTCTGCATACTTTTTATTTTATTTTCTAAAAAAACACACATCTTTCCACAATTTTCTTGAAAAAATTATAAAGCGTCCACTACTGATCAACACATATTATTACATGGTGTATGTGTACACATAGATAATGTTGTGTTGTAATGCCAAAAATTTACAATATTTTTGACAAGCAAACTGTGCCCCGTTACATCTCATTCTTCATGTTTCTTTCACATGAAGCCAAAGCCAAGTCAAAAGTATAGTTGTAATAATAATCATAAAAATAATAATAATAATAAAAACAGTAATGATGAAATGAACACGACTTCTTTAAAAGAGAGAGAGAGAGAGGAAAGAAAGTCTCTTTTTTTGTTTGAAGGAGCCAGAGAGCACACGCTTCTTGTGTCATCCTTAGCATCCCATTAAGTAGACAAGAATATTAAAAATGACATCAAATAACATTAACTGTTACGATTATGTGTTCATAATTCAGCTCGAATGGCTTTTATTTCCTTTGCCTTTCAGAGACTAGATGCATACATTTTTTTGTGGGAGCATCGCGTATGCTCTTTGTAGTTTAACATCAAGAACAAGAAAATGAAGAGAAAAAAAGCAGCCTGGCAGGTAGTCAAACACCGTCATAATAACTCTTTTTGCGTAGAAAGAGCTACAAACAAAAAGAAGCTAGCAATTGATGTACATCTCATTCAACCCTGTATGAAAAGCAAAGAAAATCATAAGAGTAGACTCATATTTACTCACAACTTTGTCAGCACCATGTACCCCAACCTTGTGGGACGTGAAGAATAAAGTATATTCTAATGTGCGTTACCTTTTCATACTTACAAACTTTTTAACTCCTTTGCTACCTACTTTTTATTTATTTAATTATGACTTCTAGAGATTTCCTGTGGGCTAGAGTAAAATGTAATGGGCTTTTTTAAGTATTATTTATACACAAAATAATATATCCTTACATACCAACTCAAATTTTCTCCCAGTTCTTCAATCGTAGAAATTATATTAAAGAGCAGTAAGACGACGCTAAGGTTAACTAACATTTTAAGCACACATTGATCGAAGGATGAAAACTCATTGATCTTGTCTTGTACTCTAAGACAAAAAAGAAAATCAATCTTACTGAACGTACACCATTTCAACAACAAAAAAGTTGACTATCTTAAACTTATCTTGTGATTGTAGCAAATATGCTAAGGTCGACGTAAGCCTCAGTGTAGCTTGATAAGTTGGGTTAATTATTTACAGCATTCAAATCCCAATAAAAGTCAAGATAACCGAATCTTAGCAGAAGAAAATTTGTTTTTTGACAAGCAATCATTTTTTTCTCATATAGAAGGCAAAAGGATTTTATGTACATGCACCATATTTTATGCTTCAGCAACATCTTCTAAACTCCACGATGATAATGGTGATGTGCAGCCACCACCCACGCAAGAACACGTTTCATTAAACGCAAGTCTTTTCATCGATATATGTATGAGCTGACAAACTGATTCAGAGGTTCAAAAACTAGCAATAATATTACGTGTGTACATGGATAGACCTGCATTTATGATGCTATTGTTGTTGAAGGGTAGAATTGCAGGGAATAAGAAATGAGATAAATGGTTTACTCACACTGAATGGTTTTTGCTCCACAAGTCCAGTATATTTTGGACAAGTCAACAAGTCGTGGAGAATACGCTGTCAATCGGCTAGACATATGGTTATAACTATTTGGTAACATAACAAAAGATAAAAATGCGTTCCTTAGAAGGTCAACGAGAATGTTTGAATGGAAAAAGTTATATGCGTTGCATAAAGGAGGCTTGGCTGTTGTGGTTATGCACTCACAAAAAAAACTACCCAAGTGGCTGGTCACCCATTCTAATATATATTTCCTATCTACATTGCCTTCCACTATTATTATTTCTTTTCACACATTACATTCAACATTATCAGTGATTTCGTACCCCACAAGAAAAAGGAGAAAGAAAGAAATAATTTTCTGGTTGCCTCTCTACTCTCTACCTTTTTCTTATAAAAAATATGTAGAATTACAATATTGTAAAAAGCTTTAGGATCAACGTATCGATATTTTATAAAATTACTGATACACATATTACTTATATGATACGATAAACACATGCCATGTGTATGTAGTCAAAAGTCAAATCCAAAAAATCCCAGCAACAAAACAACAACAACAATAACAACGAAATGAAAGACCGTGGTTTAGTGTTAGTAGCCCAACTAAAAAAACGTGGTGTTAGATACCAATTTTGATGACCGTTTTATTTCTCTACTTTTTCTATCAGAATCTTCTTCTTTTTCATCAGCCACTAAAATGTGAAGAACGAGAGCAGTAAATTGAGTAGACTGACATTCCTACTTGCTCATCTCCAATCATCCGTCCATTTTATATCTGTCAAACTCCAATTCATGAACATTTAGCGCAGAAGTTTTGCCAAATTTGGAAATCTCGAAATATGCAAGCAAGAGCTGATCTCTTCTTTTTGGTTTGACTACCCTCCAAGTACAAAATTCCCTGCATGTTCATAAAGTGGTAAATGGCAAAAGGGATAGATTTATAGTAAGCTTGCATGGTGATGATGACGGCTCAACACATTTTTATTGCAATTGTAGACAATCAGTTGCATTTCCATTTTAGTTTTATACCTCGTTTTTTTCAATGTAAGCTTACGTGTTTTCTTGTTGGGTGATGTAAGTACCTTTTAACTTTGATTCACTCTCACAAACACAAACTCACAACCACTTGGACATGGGAAAGCGATTATAAATGCACCTACCTACCTACTTACTGCCTACCTGGGATGTTCTACGCATTTCCCCTATTTATTCATCATCAGTTAAACTCCCTTACATTTTAGTTTAGGAGTTTGATTATTGTAGGTAAAATTTAATTGCTTTTAAACAAACAAAGGATGTTTACGATTTTGCAATCGTAATAACTATTAAATGAACAATTGAAACATGATTTAAGTATAATTTTTATAATGATAAAATGAGATTTAGATTACTGACTTTGTCACGGCATCATTAAAGATAATGGACTCACACCTGATAATGAAGGGAACGCTCTCTCTCTCTCTCATGTGGAAACCTGATTATTATTTAATATTTTGAAAAGGGCAAATATTGAATAAAATTGTTACTTGTAACAGTAACTCAGTTGTCTCTTAGTTCCATTCCAGGGACATTTGATGTTTTTTTGAAGCGGATGGCATAATATGCAATCGACTTAGAGGCATTTACATATAATTTTGTCAGTCAGCCCTTAAAGATGATTTATCGATAAAGATAATGACTTGCCAATTTGCATGGCCATTGAAGCCCCAATGGGCGACTTTCATTTCTTATCAGTTAGACTGAGACATGCGACGATTGAGTGAGCTCATCTTTTTATTTTTTTGCGCATGATAGCAAAATACAATTCCATATGAATAATAGGATGATGCTACAATGACTACGTTATGACGATTTTTTCTTTAGCTGACTGACTGTCTGTGATAAACATTTTAAAAAATAGAAAGAAGAAGGAAAGTCATGTCATGTCAAGCGCTCACCGCCCACGCTCCTCCTGTCAGCGCAGCGTTCTCATTCGCTCCACACGGTGAGTGTATTGCATTGCAACATTTGATAATATTACGGATGCATCCTAATGTCAGTGAGTGAATGACTAGCCATAAATTGATTAATGTGGTTTTGATCAGTTCTTATATTAGACGATCCTATCTCTTGAGAGATCAAAGAGATAAAAGTGGCCTTATGTGGCGAAATTTAAAAGAGTTTTTTTTTCATACAACTGACTAAGCCAATGATCTGTTTGTTACATAATTACTAACTTGAAAAATTCATACATTTCGTTTTTCTGTTTCAATCAATTCCCAACAGCCGATTGGAAATGAGGGTTTGGTGTCATGCGATTCAATGCTCATGTATAGGTGCTCCTTGTTTTTCATTCATGTGTTTTTCAAGATGTTTACGAATTCTGACAGTCTCGTCACGTACGAACGGATGCATCACATCACAAGAATGAAGTCTTACGTTCCCCCAGAATAGGCAAGTAGATTTACAAGGGATCATTAACAATCGAATAAAAATTTATTTGCACAACGTGTGCTATAATGCGATTGGAGAAGACGTTTCATACATACACTTCATGCATCGTCGTCGTTGCGTGTTTATGTAAAAAGAAAAGGGAAAATATTTCAGTGGTATGGTAGTAGTTGAGTGAGTAGCTCCTTCTTGTCTGATATTATCAAAATGTTGTCATTCAACAGCAAAAAGGATCTTTAGAAGAGATCTCGAAAAAAAATTTCAAATGAGTAAAACCTCCCCGAGGAAGGGATAATTCAATCGAACCAAATAAGGCCAAATGAGGCGTCCCAATCGTGTAAATTATGACCAAAATAGGAGACACGAATGGGATGTCTGTGCAGCAGTCTCATCTGTGGCTGGCGCATCTCAACATTTACCACGACCACTACATACGTTAAATAGTCATTGCCAAGCGTGGAAGGTTGCTGATATGACTTCTCGTAAAAGAATCTTGTGATATTGTTTATTTAAAGATGAGAGTGGGGTAAAGGCATGCAGTCTCAAAAAGTTGGTTGTACAAAAGATGCAAAGTATCGAAAAAATTCGTATGCTAGAGTTAAATTCCCAACTTGCTATGAACGTGTTCGAATGGTGAGAACCACGCCACAAAATTTTATACGTTCTCCTTCCTTGTAAAGCTCAAGTTGCCATTCTTCACATGATTTGTCCCAAAAAAAAACAAAATACTGTTGGTACCCGTTGGAATTTCGCTGTAAGTTTGCTGCATCTACCAAAACAACACTTTTGAAAAGCATGAAACCTGTCAACATGTTTACAATTTGTGAGTCATGTATGGTTACGTGTATAATCTGAATAAACAGTTAACATTCTGTTTATATCCGTCAAAAAATATAAACTGTACATTTGTGTCATCACCTCAACTCTTTTCCGGTCTGTTGTATCCACTTCCGACGCTATTTACAGACGTTCAGGTCAACCAAATTGTGTGTGCTTTCATAAAACTTCAAGATATCAGATTTAGATATGCTTTGAAAGGAAAATAGTCATAACTTTGATTTGGATACAAAGAAAAAAATATTTCAGCATTCTTTTTTAGGATAGGCTTCAGCTTTCAGCATACAGTCTGTAAATATAGTAGTTTAACACTCTCATACCTGGTTTATAGAAAATGAGTAATGCATTAATGGTACAGACGATTACTTGGATTGCTGTGTACCTTTCCACTATCCATTGTTGCGTAGAATTAATCAATGAATGGTTCACCATCTTGGCAAACTTTTCTTTTGACTCACCTAAATCTTGTGATGTTCAGCTTGACTCTCTCAAAAAAAATACTTTTTCATTCATGCAATCTATGCATGTGCCTGAATCGAAAATACGGGGTTCAACCCACATTCCCATCGTCATCCCATCCACATCACATCACCATCTTTGCTCTTACGTTTTATCTTGTAATCACACTTGTGTGGAAGCACAATCCGTATATTCATCATTAGCATTATAATCATTTCGAAATGAGGAACAAAAGCTTCTTTAATTAGTCAGTCGTCTCCTTATTATCATACATAAGTTGTTGGCAATGCGATGCTAAGAAAATGAAAGGAGTCTGAGAATGTACCATTCAAATTCAAAAGCTCTCCCTTTGTTCCACTACCTTAAAACATACAAATAAAATCGTGGATGGCATCAAAGAAAATTATTCAGAATGCTTCTATATTTCATAAACGTCTCAAAAATTACTTATCACAAAAAAAGTTAAAAGCAAGTGTAATAGTGTAAACCATTTAGATATACATTCAATTTTTTTTAAAAACCATTTCGTAATTGTTACGAGTTGAATTTTTAACAAAAGTATGAATCTTTTTTGTTTTTAAATTTTAACTAACAACCACTGAGTAATAGTTCTTCCTTGCCTTTGCATTATTAATCTGCAATTTTATTCTATCAAATGAGAATGGACCCATATTTCACAAAAATGGAATATCTGTCAGGAGTAGCAATTACAAGTTTTTTATGGTTTGTATCTAAAACCCCAACATAGTTTCAAAATTAATGCTGACCAAAGCGGCTTTTTTTTCTCTCTCTCCCAAGCATAATATGATGTAGTCTTTTGGGAAAAAAGCCCTCCAGAAATTGCGGCAATTATTGCTGCTGTCGGTGTGTAAAAAGAGCATTTAGTACATATTAAGGTTCTATCTATGATAATTGTGCCGAGATCCATATGAAAAATTAATTCTCTGGAAGAGCCAGTTCGTTTGTGGAAAATTAGACTTAGTTTGCTGCTGATAGACATAATCCTTTAATTCCAGCCAAGCTTATAAGCTCTTATCCTCTTGAGTTCTGTAGTGCAGACATGGAGTTTGCATAAGCAGCTATGAATTCATTGTTAATATGGTACTTTGTCATAATATGTACAACGGTGGTGGTGTAACTTGAGTAGTTAGCAAGCTAACTGAGCACCTAAGCTCTCAACATTATGCAAGAGATAAGGCTTTCCAATGGCATGTTTTCCTTTTCAAATCCGTGGAAAAAACAAAAAAAAACAAGGAAAATAAATGATGAGCGTGTAAATATCATAGATTATGACTGTGAGCGGCTTCTTCTTTTAATGTGCTCTATGAAGTAAGCTCAGTGGCTGGTGAATCATAGTGGAACAAAGGGACCGACGAGGTCGAAGGTTAGGATTCTGTAGCCACCTTTCCCGTACACCGTCCCCACCTTCTTTCCCACACTTCCCCCAAACATGGCAGATTATTATTAAGGTAAAATGGTAATATCATTTACGCGTGTGTGTTTTTCAATCACAAACATTAGGAATCTTAGTGTTCACACACAAATCGAGAGAAAGCAAGCATTGTTGCCATAAGAATCAAGTGTTGTTAGCAGTACAATAGGAGTGTAACAGTTTAGATCTAATTTAATGCCCACTCAAAGCACTCATCAAATCATTGAATAATTCAGCTCATATACCACCCGGCATTGTGCATTCATTACGTAAGCAGAACCCCTTTTACAAATAATTTGAATGCCGAAACCTCCGTCCCATTCCAAAAGTTAAAAAAATAATTCCGCTCATTGCATTGGCCTAGCCTACTCCATGTACGTCTTGTGTTTGTGTGTTTTAAATTAATTCGAAATGAATATGTATGATGATTCGGACACCATTCCTTTCATTTCATATGCATGGGAACTGGAGTGAATTTTTTGGTTTCTTACAGTGCAACAAAAATGCTCATGATGAACCATTAACTAATTAGGCGACAACAGCTCCACAATGATTGTCATGACCCCTTACCTTTCTTTCAGGGTGGCCGACCATTTTTTTCAAGATTACGTATTGACAAGTTGTAATGCTCACTCTGTGGTGGTCTTTGTTCTTGGTTGTGCACCTGAATTCGTCTATTGTTTATTTTGCTTTATGGATGAAACGGAGCAATCTGTAATAAATTATATGAATACAAATGCATATTTACCTCATGTTACAGTTTAATATAATATATAAAGTAGTTTTTTTTCTTGTTTCGCTTCGCTCATTCTTATCCACTTGTCCATTACTTATGCATCAATACCTATAATGTAAACTATGACCATGTTGTCATGTCATGAGCGTATTGATACGAAATAAATCCGTATTCATATTATTCATAAGTATGCAAATGTGTGGTTGAATAAGGATGCATTTGTATATAAAGTATATATGGAAGGTTTTGAACACACATTATTTACTACCTTTCAGTTTTACTCCTTATTCTCGCGTTGTGTTGAGGAACTTTGACAATCTGACTGACGCTCCTTTTAACTCCCTGACTTGTACGTGAATTTTTTATCATATGGACAGGCAAGATAGTCAAGTTTTGCTGGACAAATCTTTATGGTAATCTAGTCGGACTGTGGGACAGATAAATGAGCTTTTTTACTTTATCATTCGTACAATGCATCATTTTCCTCAATTTTTTTTCACCGGTGTGTGGTGCGCATCATTTACTGTCATTTGTGAACCGCGCCCTGATATCCTTCTCATAACACTATAGTTCCATTCCTACCTTGACCCTAGACGATAATATTAGCTGCTGTTTATTCTCCAATTGTGCCAACATTGGCGGCCACTCCATTAACGTATTTAATTTAAACTGTAACAGTTTTGTGAACGACATGAGAGAAAAAATGATTTAAATTCATATCAACAAAAGTCAAAGCCTTCAAACTCTTCTGGAGAAGTAAACAACCGATTAAATAAACCAATTTAATATTTTCATCAGTTCCTCAGAGTATTTATTTTCAATTAAAATAAAAAGTAAGAGTCTCAACTAACACATTTGGTTTACACTTTGGACCAGTGTAATTGTGTGTAAAGGAACATTACGTAATGCCCCATCGAAAGATTATTTCATTCATATGAATCTTCTACATTTCTCAACAACTGTAATCTATCATGTATGTCGCTGCAAATGGTGCATAATTTGAAATCAACCTACAATCAGAACTACAATGAAAATTTGTCATCTCACTCCTATTACTCTTTAGCCCCTCCACCTTAGCTTATTAGTGATACACACAAAAACATCATAACTAAATTTGTATCAGTCACAGTGGGCAAAGGAGATCAAGCTCTGATATAGAAAATGATGATGGAAGAATTGAACCATCTTTTTGTCAGTTTAAGGATTGGAGATTGTTGGACAGGGATAGTGATTACAACTTTCGGTTTCAATTTTTCTTCCCCTTTGTTTCTTTATGGAATCAACTGAATTAGCACACAATGGGTAGAACACAACAATGGAAAATGGAATAACAATCGTAATAACGGTTGTTAGTATGTAATACATTCACAATTCAGGAGAAGAAATCATCATGCTCTTAATACGATGTTTTCCCATCATCATCCCACACTTCTTATTTTTTTTTGAAATGCCTGTACATTTTTTGTGAGCGACTATCACACAGTGGTATTGTATTGTACGTATGTCTTGTATATACGTAGGTATATGGTATTTAGATACGTAATTATTATCATGACTTTCAATCGTCATCATTCCCATCATTATCATCACCATCATAATCATCATCGTCATCATCAGTGTCACTGTTGTTCAAATTGCACCCTTGGAACCTTGACGTGGTTCTTTTTATAAAATCCATCGGATGTGCATACAATAACATCATACAAAAAAATCAAACTACATCTCCATAACCAAGTTCCTCATTTTAGGACGTGGGTAGTAAAAAACTTTGAATTGAAAGCAGTGCTCCTACCACTTGTAAAAATGGAGGGGTATGTATACCTGTATAAGTGCGCAGAAAGGAAAATAAATATCAAAATTTTATTTCCATTGTTTTCTGATGGACAATCACTTGGTTAAGAAACTCGTAAAAAAATTATTGTCCTCATGGGAAAATTCACTTGAGTTCATGGTGTAGTAGGTGGAGCATAGGATTTTATCACATCTTCACTTAACTACCCGGTGTATTTATGTGAATTTGCATGTCATCTAACAAATTTGTCTTTTGTTCATTTTTGTACGAAGTCGTTTCACATTATTATTTGAAAACTTTCATGGATGTACCACAAATTTCATTTGCGATACCTAGTAGTCCTTCGCAATTTTACTTAAATGTAATTTACACATAATTTGCTCAAATTAAATCAATTTTAAATTAAAATAATTAAGTTAATTAAATGAATTATTTTGCTTCTTAATGAAACTGAAGTGAGGAGTTGCAAATATTTTCTGTGTTTTCATGTTAATTGCTGCTTTCTGATACATCATTTGCAATTGAATAACAACGTAATTTTTTATGATACAACAATTTTTTTGATAAAACTAGTTAAAGATATTTGAGTTTTCCTCATGACATACGACAAAAATACAAGATATCACCAAGAACAGTATTGTGTATATTCAGTCTGCAATTCCAAACAAAAAAGCTTCATAAATCTAAACAGTACCTTGCAAATTAAAGCGTCAACACTAAATCATTTAATCTTTGCTCTCTGTCACACTAAAATTTGAACAGCTGCATGTTTTTTCTTCTTTCTTTCTGTAGGATAAGCGTAAATCCCAAACATAATACGTTCTTTATTTTCTGCCAACCATGTGTAAAAAATCATTTTGTCACCATGTTTACAGTTTACGACATCATTACAAGTTATACCATTCAGTTGTAATGTCGGGGGTAAATTAAGTTGTTAAATTATTTTGGTATAAAATCATACACACTTGAGTCATCCATGCAAAGAACTAACACGAAGGATGTTAGGACGAAGAGCATTCTCTGTACAACTCTCCTCTCTAAGTATACACAACTTAAGAGAAGACAACAGAAATTACATTTTTACAATCAAGGTAAACCATCAAGAAAATGAAATGCAACCGTGTTTGATTTAAACATTCATGACGCTTTTAATGTGTTACTAAATGGTGGTATGCAACGAAACTAACACCTCAACACACACACACACACACAATCAAACCATAAGCTCAATCAGACAACGAACAGAATATATAGTAGTTTTTGCTCATCTTAAAGATTTATCTTTACAAAAGTAATAAATCAGCAAGTACCCTTTCAGGTAATGCACGAGGTCTCTGTTTTTGAAGCCCTGATTGTGGTTTTGTGTGGAGGAGGGGAGTTCTGTTCATAAATGTGATGTGATAATAATATGTGAGTGTGTGTGTGGCTTATGGAATCATGGAGAAGGATGACATGGTACATTATAATTGCGACCAAGCCCAATTCAAAGTCGTGAGGATCAATTTCATGGTCTTCATATAATATATTTTTTATTGCCAAATATCATTCCTTTCAGTATGCCCATCTTTCAGCTTTACTTCTTAATTTGATTCCCTTTGTATGCGCACGCACACCAAACCACTTTTCTCGTTAGTATTTTAATACCCTCAATGTAATTTCAAATAATATGCGTACAGTCACTAACCAATTGATATTTTGTGTTTGTGAATAGAGCGGCGTAAGGCGTAAGTCTTCTTTGCAACTTGACCGACTGTATTGACTTGGCCTGCCTAAGAGAAAATTTATTCATGATCATGATACTATTAATATAATGGGAAACCATGAAATGAAATGAAAATGACCACCCCGAATGCTGGTATGCTAATAAAATGTTCATATTGCACAAGAAAACGAACCTCAGAAAGTGTGAGGATTCCGATGATGATGATGATGTTGTTGTTGTTTTCCATTTTAGACTAAATGAGATATCTGAATTCCGTAATATTGCGAATGATTATAAATTAATTAGATATTCATCTATAGCACTATTTTCCACTTACGTAAACTGCATGACATAATGTGTCAATAAAATTCATTCTGGCTTTGCCATTCAAGGCTGAGAAGCAATTTGGGATAGTGCTCAAGTATGTTATGGTGCTGGACTATAAAATTAGTTGACTCTTTTTTGTGTTGCAATGCTTTGGGATCACTTAAATTATCATACACATGCACTTCATCCCTACATTCTGGCCAAAGAGCATTTATTTTCTAATGAATTGTCATGTCATGGTCTACAAAATGTAACTTGCTTGTTATTACGACTTGTGTAGCCAGTGAATGAGCGCACTCAATGTTGTTAAATGCATTTTCGAGCTTGCTCAGAAAAAAAACAATTGGTCTGAAAAAATGTAAGTTTCACAATGCAGTGGTCTACATATTTAAATTTAGGGATATGTTGACCTTATTCACAAGATGAAACCAAGAAAGAAGGAGAGAAATGCTCACAGAATAGAAATGGGTCAATTAGTTTGGCTGAAAAGGTACAATATTTATGTGTTTTCTTTTCATGTTCTAGTGTGCACCTAAGGAAAGTATGGACGTGCATGAAAGTCCAGGAATCTGAAATGGGTGTCTTATGGAGCATTTAAATGTGTAGAGACATGAATGGCCAGCGTTGTACATGGATGGTGTGGTGATTTACTTGATTAACGGCAACTAGGGAACGTCATCTAACTTGGGTAGACTGGAGTTTTAGTGTAAAATTTGCTTTGAAAGGATATTAGGCAAACATTTATATTGAAAGTTGGGTAAGCATTCTCATCAATTCATTGTCGATTTCGTGTACCCTATAAAACGCTAGGTTTGGATCGTGTTCGCTTCCACAAATAAAAATGAAATTGGTGAAATGTATGGGATCGCTTTGGGACAATATAGATCAAGCACCCTTGTTCAATCTTATCACCTGCGTTTCCTATAAATTGTTGTTGAGAATGAAAGACTTGAACCCCAGAGAAAAGTTCCATGTATGTGGCAAGGTGTAGACGAGAATAAGAAACCACAAGAACTTGCTACTGTTGTATTTCTCTAATTTGAATGATAGTAAATGCAAAGGGACTCCAACGAAATATAATCATTCATACAATGCACGGATAAAAACTTCATATCCATATTTAACATTATGCTAGGAAAAAGGAGACGAAAAAAATACAGGCAAGATCGTAAATCATTCATTTTTAGACTTCAATGAGGCGACTGGTTGTGCAATCAAGCGATATTTGCTTAGAGATTCTTTTGTCACATTGTTGCTTGACATTGGTGCTGATAAAAACGTGATGGTAGTTGTAGATATATACTTTTTGACTGTGCATTATAGTTGATCATAAAAGGATGATTATGGCACTCGACAAAGATTAAACGCTGCTGATTCTCACTTACAAGTACAAGTAACAATTACGGATTTATGTTGTTGACAGGAAAGCAAGTTGAAAAGGACCCCACTCACGATGTTTACTTGGCTTGAAGTTTGAAGAGACAGCGAGAGATAAAAGGTTTTAACCACAAAAATTTTCATTGATATTAATGCCAAAGGCTGAATTTTTGTACGTATGACATCACATAAGTATGTGTAAACCAGGGAAAATTGTCTTTTTAACACTTACTATCTCCTCGCAATAAATCACATGCCTACATAAAGGTATTCAAGTGACTGCTTTTGCAGCTATCTTATTCTTATTTCGTGGAACGGGAGGATACACACTTAATAAAATGTTTGGACATTTCAATAAAATAGAAGACTTTTTGGGATACAGTGTGTCATGTACACAAGCATTTCTTTCTCCCAACATTTTGATGTTATCACCCCCAGGATTGAATAGAACCCCAGCTTTTTCTACGACTAATAATAATAAAAAGGGAATACTTTCAAAATCTTGAAATTTCAAACATTCTATTTGATTCATTCAATGCAAAAATAACTTTTTTTGAGTCATTCCCATCTTCTGTACAACTCTACTGTTTACACAAAAAATGGATGCTCATTCATTCTTACCAAATATTTTGTCAACAAACCGTAAATTTTGTTTTTATGCATTATTTTTTTGTGTAAACTTATCCACAACCACATTTATTAAAAACAGCCGAATTGTGTATAATATTCCGTTTGAGATTCACGATATTCTTTGAGAAGATAAAAATTTTGGTGAGAGAATAAATTGCTTTGAAACCTTTAAACCATTTCAAGCTTAAGGAAATGGAGAGTAACTGGAATCTCTTCCATTTGTATTTATACTTGGTTTGTGGGTGCCCCTAAAACCTCTTAAAGGGTACAAGGTTGCCTTTCGGATAGGCAACCGGTCCAAGGATTTCAATCCCATTTTAAAGATGAACTTTTTTCTTTATACTTACCCCGAACTTGTACTTTTAGATACCTAGCTTAATGATTCTAATCGAATTATCTCTTTAATTCAAAAACAAATAGATACCGCAATCCATTGAAAGGATGGACGAATGACGACGGCAGGCAAAACAAGAAGCATTTTTTTCTTAAACGATGCAGGTGCACGCATTTATTGTTTAACTTACTAAAATACTTTTTGAGTCATGAATCTAGTTTCAAATCGATTTCTCAAATCAAAAGTATAAACTTGAATTAAGATAACGTTTGATCTTTCGTTATTGATGGCTGCCGATCCAGGATTTTGAGAAATGATTTATTATTTGATTACATTATAAATAATTAGATGCCCTTGTGTTCAGAGTATTGCCGAAAAACTGTTTTCAAGTCGGGCTTTGCGGTGGCCTCAACGGAAGAACCAGAGGAGGCACTTTAAATTGAACGATAATGATTTGTATGCAACCGTTTAAAGATATGAATTATCTCCGATAAAACATCAACTATAATATGCAAGCAGGGTAATTCTTGTTATCAGATGCCTTGCTCACAATCAATTGCAGACGTACATACATTTGATCGAGGTATCATTAACGAATGTAAACCTGACTCCGGAAAGGAAGACAAGGGCTACTCCATTATAAAACAGCGTATTTACGAGCCGTGATTCCATTATAATACACTAACACAGCGTACTTAAGGTATTGCTGTTAATAAAAGTATTTTACTGTTTGTTGGAGTCCGTGTGATGAAATCCGATATGGTTAAACAAAACCGTGAATAAGAAGAATACACTGTCAACAGATAAATGAACCTTTTGAACTTTATGAGTGAATTAATTTTCATGAAGAGCGATTACGACATGCTCATGTAACAACAATTTTCAAATGTGTGAATCATCAATCTCTTCGTCTTTGACTTGTTTGATATGAGTATGGTTCCTCTGGTTTTTTTAAAAAGCTTTCTCAAGCAATCTCCTTCAGTTTTCTGCATCGCTCCAGACAAACAAACACGTACATAATATATAAAGTGTTGTACTTTGTATCAACATTCATACATCACAAAAATGAAATAGCATCAACTTCGCTCTCATCTCATCTCATCATACATCAACGTCACTTTTCATTGAATCATTTCGTGCTGCGTTAGATTTCACCTTTTCTCAACTTATGTATTACGTATATGTATATTCATGGTACTTTTACGCTTTCATGTTATCCTATTCATCGGTTTTTGTAACATAAACTGTATATGGCACATCATCAGGATCTAAGCGGTACACGTACATTGTCTTCAAGTATGAATTTCATGCTTTCTAGATTTTATTGAGTGGTGAGCACTTCATAACATGATATTTTATGAAAATAAATCCAACAAATCCGAGATATAGCAATGCATCTTTAGAAACTTGGTTTGACAAAGATTATGTCATACATTCTCAGTTATTATAACCAGAAACTCAATGTATTACAAAAAATCGTTACATAAATGAATTTGTGTCGTCAGTATGATGTTATTAATGGCGTTAAGTAATTTTTAAGATTTTGTATGAAGTCGGTATATTTGCCAACTTAGAAAACTCATTCGTTGCCATTACGACAGACCAAGTTTATAACACAAAACAATCCTTCCATCAGCAATTGGCTCAGTGACACATACTAGCAATAAGTTTCATAATTAAGTTTTGGGTTTTGATTTCCATTTCAATATCTATGCAACACAAAGAGGTTATTTATGCAGATGTGTAAAGTCCCATTTACTTAAGTAAGGCGGAAGGGTCGCGCTGGAAACTGGTCACCGATTTGGCTGAAAATTTGCAGGAATATAGATTTTGATGCGTAGATTACGAATCTGAAATCAGTAAATCGACTTTAAAATCGTAGCGCCCCCCAGAGGGAAAAAACCGTTGGTTGCCATGGCAACCCGCCGTTTTTTCCCTCCACGATTTTAAAGTCGATTTACTGATTTCAGATTCGTAAACTACGCATCAAAATCTATATTCCTGCAAATTTTCAGCCAAATCGGTGACCAGTTTCCAGCGCGACCCTTCCGCCTTACTTAAGTAAATGGGACTTTACAATTTGACAAAATAACACGACGCTTGATATTTACATAAATGACTTTTTTCTTCATCTTTACACGTCAGTCTTTTACTATCAGTAATCGTGAGAAATAAACATTCATCTAAAATATGTCTGTCTACTTTGGACTTCTTGTGGATGAAAAAGGACGGAACGTTTTTTTTAATATTCAGACACGCAAACGACGAGGTCACAAAAAAACTCTATTCCATTTGATTCATAATGATTTTTAAAGACAGAACAAAGTTATTTCTTTTAAAGTATGGCCATCATCTCTTATTCGTTTTATATGCATTGCTACCTACACAAATGCCTGTGTTTATCGGTATTACTATGCCATAACTGTTGCTCAAAATATGAATAAATGATTCATATTGATATCTGATAAACCATTTTTTTCTTATGGCCATCTTCTTTTATTGTATTTCTTTTCATTCGCTTCCCTTTCAGCGTATTTGCAAACCCCATTATATGAATGATATCATATCATATCACATCGCCACTACTGCTAGTAAGTAGTGAGCACATATGTATCATATCGACATTGATAACCATCATCATCAGAAGCAGAAGATCACCCGGTGCGGTACATTAAAACATCATTGAAAACTCAATGAATATTCCATTCGTATAACATCATATAATCATCAATCTTACAAATATGGTGAAAGAATCAGGATTGCCTTATTCCCATAAATTGTACTCTTCGGCAGTTCTTGATTCCTTATAGAGTCGGCAACTTGGTGAGCTTACACTCAATAAATTAAGTCAAAACCTATGGGCAAACGTGTGTAAGAGCGAAAAAAAATTGTTTCATCTTTCAAAGTATATTTACTCCCTATAATAGCAATCCCTTTCAAGAAGAGTAACACCAAAAAGTAGTGCGGTGGGGGTAGTACAGCTATATAAGTATATTATGTACATGTGTTGTTGGACCTTTCTCACTAATATAACATTAGTATCATCATCACATCACTCTGTATATATTCTGCATGGGAATATCACGGTAAACTATGAAATTCAAATTAATGTTTTCTTGAATGTAGCCCATGTGCTTACTACTGCAATCTTTCATCTACACACGGATGATATACAATCAGCGGTACATACATATATGTGACTGTTTAATATTCCGAAGAAGCCTCAAATGTAATCTACCTTCCTTGATGTAACTCGACCAGATTAAGTTAAGGAGATATGATGTTGAGAGTGTTGTTATATTTTTACATTTATTGCCAAATGAAATCGATTTCTTAAGTTGAAAAAAATAACAGGGTCATAACAAAATTGCCTAAAAGGTAAGCAAATAAGTCGAGCAGCTAGATATTATTAAAAACCGCTTCCCTCATGACAATCCAGAGTTAACTAAAATCCAGCCCTTACAAAAATTAATTTTTTTTAGTAGAAAGCTATCGATTGGATCCTGTTGTGGAACATATATATACACATATATTATGGTGAGCTGACACTGACTACTTTTGACATAAGCGGTTACCACTTACGGCTCTAAATCCCTTTAAAAAAGCTCATCTATAGTTGAATTATTTTTGACATTAACAGCTCATCGTCTTGGGGCAAAACGCTAAGCAGATCTTTGTCCATTTGTGGAGGCTTCCAGCCAACTTTCAATAGACCACAAAGGGACTTGAGCAACTAAAGGAGCTCAAACCAAGGTGCATTTTCTCATTGTTCACAAGAACAAGATTGATTCACTGCCATGACTTTCTTCGCACTTGCCCTTAGATAGGCAAGGAAATCCCATGAATCATTGGAGCAGCCAAGAAATTACTTTACCAAGTTTTCAATACAATTTGTAGGGAACAGAGAGAAGAAAATGTTTTATTGGTCTGGAATTTATGGCTGCATATATTTTTACCTACATTATGCATTACATGTTTTTTTTTTAAAACGGTGAACATACTTCCCTTGCTCGTAAGTTTCAAGACTGAGGCATTTTGTAACGAAAAAAATGTGTTGTCTTTTTTATTCTTAGAGTGTGCTGGTTGGTAGCAGATTCTTTGAATTTATTAGGTCAACCTGGCATAGAAACCAAGCGCGCGGCACAAATCCAGGATACAAGTGTCGTGTCATGGTTTTCTGGATCTTTTTGAAACCCCACCCTATTTATACAGTTGGAGATACACAAATTCATGCATGTTCATCTGACTCCGAGATCAATGACAAGTAAAACAAGTACATGGAAAAAGTCTTTGAATTTGAATGCATTATTCCTGTAACAGTCTGGAACGAACGGATTATTTTTTGGAGTGATAACATATTATGCCGCTTTCAGTAGACTTTATGCAATTTGCATTTTCCAGAATTTACTTACTAGATCATTGATATCTCTTCAAGCCAACCAAGTAGATGGTTAACCAGCTTCATGGATGACACAACATAGCAAATTCTCTCTGCCACAAACCAATTTTATATGAATCATTGATTAAATATTCTTGATAAGCGGCGTGATAATACCGTCTTTTATTGAGAGATATAAGTACTATAGCGTCACCTTGTTGATGAAAATATACAACGCAGTGTCCTTTTACAGACGCAAACAATGACAATACACCATAATGAGCAGACTTGTGTCTAAAAATTCACATGGGGAACAAAAACCTTACCAGATTTTTTTTCTTTTGGATTAGAACAGTGAGCATGCATCAGCTAAAAAAATGAGAAAACTTATTTGTATCACATATTAGTGCCTGGTAATTCAACAGTAAATAAGCTATATCAACCAGATCATAGGATGAGTGGACAACCACGGAGAGCAAGATTTTAAAATGAAATAAAAGCAATCAGTAAATGTCAAAAGGTAAAAGGATTTGTATTACTTGCAATCATTGAGGAATAATAGAAGAAATGATCAACAAGTGGCAGACCAAAAGGATAACAAAAGGGAAGAATAATAAAATAATCAATAATCTTTTTCAGAAAAAAATCCTATTGACCTGGTTAGTGGTGGGCAGAAAGAAAAATAACATGTATATAGTGTTTTCCTTTCCACTTATCAAATGTTCTTTACATGATAAGTACGTATGATGTTATTTTTTTTCTTTATCCTTAAAACTTTAACAAGAAGTTCATCGTTTAAATTCACATCTATCGCTACGGAGGTCTAAAGTCCTCATCTTAATGCGATTGAAGAGATGTAACATAATATTGAGAACAAAAGCAAGTTATGACAAAGCTGTAAGTAATCTGGTAGTATCAGGTGAAAATAATCACTACCTCAGTTACACTGCTAGTGCTCACTCTCTTATAATAAAAATTGGAGTAGTAGCCTCGGCCCAGCTACAGTAGCTCTGGTAAAATCGTGTTTATACACCTTGTTTTCTCCTGTCTTTAAGCTTTTTATGGGGGTAAGGAAGTGAAAAATCATGACATGAAATCTATTCTCTGATACTTTCATCCATATTGCAACTGCGTAAGTTCCATCAGCACAGGAGCCTAACGTTAACATGTGAATGGTTCAGTCCAGTCCATTGATGTCTATACGAAACTGGAAGTGTGTCAGCCAAGCCAACTTATTCTGTTTGTCTGAATTGAAAGCAGAGTACTTCACAACACATCATTTCAATGAGCAAACAAGGGATTTAAAGGGAGAGTGAAATAGAGAATGATTCTGAATAATTGAAATTATCATCATCGTCATCACGCCTCATCATCACGATGATCTCATTCACTCACAATCAGTTGAGGGGTAATATGAGGATGCATAATACGACGGTTTTAAAAATAGCTTTATAAATACATACATACAATATTCTAAGGTTCTTCTTCTTCTTCACTCGTATTCTTTCCTGCCCACAACACAACTCTGGCGGTCTCCTTCACTCCTGGTGTCCATCAGTCAATTACTAGTTACAAAGTATTGGTAGTAATAAGAATGGTTTATCCTTTTGTATAATCTTGTGCATGTATCTCGGTGTCCATAATGACTGTATACTTTTTCCTTTTCTCATCCTTTTGTATTTTAGCAATTGAGCCACTGATGATTCCCTTTTTGAAGTTGAAGCATCATTATAATAATATTCATCTCACAGTGTTCAATGCTCAATGATGTTTTTCTGCTTTTGAATAAGATTATCCATTCTAAATCAATATCATATTATTTATCCATCCACTTATTCCTTTCATTTTCTCTTGTCTTGATAATCCTCAGTCAGTCTCTCAGAGACAGTAGCAAAAACAAATGCCATGACTTCTATTTATCATCATTATCATAGTTTACCATTCATGCTTTCAAATGTATGCTACATTGACATGTGTACTCGTAAATACACATATGCATGGGTAAACAAAATGTTGTTATGATTACAATTTGATGGTTCATCAAATCAATGATCAAAAGGATTTGTTCACTACAATATTTTCTGTGCAATCATCGTGGTGCAGTAAGTGAAGAGGTTGAGGTGAGTTGAGGATTAGTACGCTTTTAAAAGCTGGATGTTATAGAAAAATGGCATAATGTCAATTGACAAATAATGCAGTAAATGTTCACTGCAAATCACAGTTCTTGGGGGCAACTCGTTTAAAATCGAACGCTTCACTTAATTGTAACAACGATTGTTTTAAGTCACAACAGAACTTCATTGAATCTTATAGTTAGCAGTATTCCTTTATAGCAAAATGTTACCGTTAAACTTCAACTGAATGATATTATGAATCTTTATGATCCGATTCAGAAGTGAATGTCCCTGTTAATAGCTATTTTTACTTAAATTTTGCCTTAGATTCGCAATAGTGGCTTTAGTGCCAACAGACAGACAATCTTTGCTTTTTAATTGAATTTCATTTTCCTCAACTTTTACCGTCTAGTGATATTCAAAGTTAAAAGGTCGGTAGTTATTAAATCTATTTACATAAAATAAAGCTACGTACGTCGGAATCGTGTGAATGATATTGAAACTACGATCGAAGAAGATTTATTGAGAAAGTTGTGTTCGTAAAATCGATTCGTAGAGTTCGACGTTCAACAAAATTAGTCTGCAATGCAACACATCCCGTGCAGCATAAAGTTAAATGGTGCGTGCAGTAACACGGTTAATTCTCATCAGTCAGTCAGTCAGAAATCCTTCCTGAAGATTATGTTCGTGTATAATTTGAATTCTATCAGTGGCATCATCTGGCTTCTGTTAAACGCTTGGTGCCACTACATTAATCATCATTTTATGACCTACACAAAATAGAATCATTGTTGACTCCAATGATGTAATACCTTTTCTCATAGCATATTATCAGGAGTTGTTCTCTCATGCAACTGTTTCATGATGCCCTGGTCTGGTCTGACTACAACATTTCGAGTAATTTAAAGTGTAAGACTTGTCACTTGTTCGGTTTTAATTGCTTCCAGCAAGCTCCGTATTGAGTAGTTGCTAGGTTTCAAATTAAAAAAGTGGTTTTATGTACATCAAACACAACTATTTAGCCCGTTTTAAAATACTGATTATGCAGACAATCAAAGTTTCCATGTTTGAACCACACTTTTGCATTTCTTTCTCAAACGGTTGTAGCCGCAACATTAGGATGATCATTTCATAGTAGTGGACTATGACAAGCAGGATACAGGATATGTAATAGGTTTTAAAAAGTCAACTACATAGCATCCAACTTGTAGAGAATATGTTGAGATATGGATCTATAGACCAACAGCACACTACACAACTTTTAGATTTGAAATGTGTGATACCAAGAAGATCACTCTTCCTCTACAGATAATTTACGTTCTTTACTCATTCCAAATATGGAAATCCTGCTGAATGATGCTGAAAGAGAGACAACCTGCTTTGAAAATAGGTTTCTTCCAGAGTGCTTGCTCACTCTCCACAGGTGAACGTTGCTTGTAAAATGATTTTCCCCTTAATGATATGCACGCTAAATGGTACACCTTTTTGCTTTGATTTTAAATTAAACTCTTTATTCAAAGGGATGCATTAAGATGAGTTAGGAATGTTTATGAACAACAAAACTATTAAACAAAGCCAGCTATTAGGCTGAGAATTTTGCAATAGGAAAAGTACGAATTTAAAATTACAATTCGGCTAATAAATTACACGGTGTTACTGTTTGATTTTTGGATGCCAGCTTTACTTGCTGCTGAAGGTGTTTGGTACACTACGCTTTTCACTCTCGTAAAGAGCTGCATTGAGATTGAGTTGAGGATCAAACAACAACTCTCTTACCACCAACCGCAGTAGTCCTGCCAGGAAAAACCGTAGCTAATTTTGTTTGTCTCACTTCCGCCCTTTACGACAGTTAAATGATGTAGTTGAAAGACAGGAAATTACTCAAGTGGTATGGATGATGATGATGCTAGCAGCAGAATACCAGCAGTCATTTGCATTTCATTGTGTGCATCTTCTTCTTTCTTTATAGCAATCTTTCACGGATCGTTAACCTCTTCTTATTTTGACAAAAATATGTGCATACTCGTACAAAACATCAACACCAAAGTTTGATAACTCAATTGTACAACCTTTTATATAGTTGGAGTAAAAGGCATTGGTAACAACAGGCTCGCGAGTAATGAGATTGAATAACAGTTGCCACTCTCATCTTACATCACATCACATCACCTCAGAAATACTCACCTTACTACTGCATTCAAATCCGCAGGTGCAGAAGCAATGCAAGCTTCAGTTTAATGAAGGCCCTATTGCTTAATCTCACTTGCTGCAGAATATTTTCCCATTTGAGGCGGAGCAATAATAGACTGTCAAAACAGCAAGCTTGGTAAGAGCGTAATCGTTATCTGAGGTGGTTTTCGCATTTGAAGAGACTCTTGCATTGGCTGACTTCTCAAGTATCTAAATTCTCACGCGAGCTGTAACGTTGAATTGAGTATAATGTGGTTTTCATACTACCAAACAAATCACAAATGACTTCATTGAGCATTGCAATTCGTTCGTTCGTTCGTTAATTCGTCGTTTTCAAGCATGCATCAGTCAATTCTTACCATCCATTCAAGTTATATTGACAGATACTACATCTAATGAACATCTCGTTGCATAAATATATTGATTTAATGCATAAAGTGTATCTCGTTTTATTCCAATACATTTGCCTGAAGACTGGAAGCAAGCCATGTTGATTTTATTAATTCATTTGATTGTGAGCTTCATTCAAAACGGCTACCGTCATGTCACGACCCAACTTGTAAACCACATTTTTGGTCGCTGTTCGTTTGGCCTATTTAGTATCGATGTCACTTTGCATTTCTTTGGGGGAAAACCTGCATATTTATGTATTTCCTTTCACCAACCAGCTTATCTCACCATCTTCTGTTCTACTTGCCACATTGTTGACTAAAGAGTGAAAAATAATTTGCATAAATGCTCATTATCTGAAAGCCTCCACCTTGCGACCATTGTCATACATTCCGATTGTACTTCATTCGCTTCAGGAAAATATCATCATTGGGCAAAGTACAGTAGCAGATGTAAACATAGAAACTAATCTAGGATAAGATTGAAAACCGGTGTTACGCGACACGAGGCCGAGATAGAAGTGTGAATCTTATTTAAAAGGGCGGCGGCATAAAGTAACACGGAGTGAGAGAGAGAGCAAAGAAAAAAATACATTTTTCCTTTAACAATTGCTAATGCCTATTTACCTGAAGTGAGCGCTACGCATGGACGTTGTTACAAAGCCTTTTTTCTAGGTTCTTTCTTTGCTCTTATCCATAATTTGATCTAGAAATTACTGAATAATAGATGAGTGTAAAAAAATGAGCCAAAAGTAGATTTTATTTTATAAGTTCTTGATGAAATCAACTATAGTCGCAGTCAACCGTATTACATTATAAAACAAACAAGGTTCGTTTTGTTTTAAAAAAAACCGAAACAATTCGTGTACTTATTTCATTGGATTGGATATATAGGATAAGGTAATAAGGAAACAGGTATGAATATTGCGTTGGGCTTGGAGATACTTATATAAAGTTTTTTTTGAAATCGAAATCCTTAAGAAGCTGGTCAAACAATGCTACATCATCATCATGGCATTGTCTTCGAATTCACTCCATTCAGAGACGAGGAGACAAGACTGCGCCTTTTCTTGTATGGATGCACCACCCTCAAGTAATGAGTCGCTTATTTTGTCATTACTCGACTTTTCATTTACGAGTGCGTATGAGCTCTGTAGGGATTACAAAAAAGAACAAAGATATCATTGCATTTTAAGATTGTTTAAAAGGCGTTTAAATAGCGATGGACACTAAGCTCTGGTCTACTCGAGCAATCAAATGATAAAATGTAGGAGTAGCCTAAATTTACATTGTGCAGTTGTTGCTTCCTCACCGATATCATTTTTACTTTAGCCAATCCATTCATTTGCACACTATATGCACAGCGTCTTAATACAAACAGAGAGCCAAACTTGTTGAGCTGAATTTGAATTAAAGTGTGCATAGCACATTGTCCTTGCTACATATAAAATACGCAAGTAATTCCATTCGTTCACAATAATATAATACAATCAACTCCATGTCCATCGCTGTACGTAATCCAGAAGTCGTGTTAAGTGTTTTCCCATCTATGGCCTATCTTTAAAGACATTTTTGGTTGAGCTGCAACTTGCCACACATAAGTTGAAATGCAACTATAATGGTAATCACTCTTAGGCACTCTTAAGTATTCAATTTTTATCAGTAATACCTTAATACCAAAGGTGTTTGTGCTGATAGCCACCAGATTCCTGATAAACGGAGCTGCATCCACTGCCTTAAATGTAGTTGAGGTGGCAAATGGTAAATCTATCAGTGATCAAAAGGTATTTAGGAAGTATTAAGTGATTGTTAAAAGTAGGTAATCTTATCTATCAACAAGCAATATTAGTACACAGTAGCCTGACCTTCAACAGCCGGTGCCTTTACAACGAAAAAATTGGACTAACAATCCCATCAGATAAAAACTATGTAGCAGTAGCAGTAGAGATGCAGGAATTATAATACATTTTGTGCGTTTCTTTTACCTATGTATGTATATTTTATGTACTTCTGTTTACTTTTTGTAGAAGTTAGTGACAATTATTCCTTATCATTTGAGAAAAAAATTAAGTTTAAAATGAAGATTTTGATGAATTTCAAAGTTTTGCTAGTATGCATTATTTTAGTATAATCTTTGTTAGGATTGTAAATAACTTATAAACAACGCACATGTATGAAAGAATATGTGCTACTGAATTAATTCGAACCTTACATTTGTATTAGTTATAATTTTACTTGCATGAATCATGCGCTTACTTATGGTTAGGTGATAGCAAAAGAATGTAAAGTTATATGCTAATATACTTCCATGGTTTTAATTCAATTACCAAATTATATCATGTGTCTAAACTTCCAATCATTTTGATCGGTTTCTAAAAGCCGACCGATAAACTCAACCAATTTCAATATCAGAACGTGTATCCAGTCAAGTTTCCTATTTTTAAATCGGTCTTATAATCAAGAAAAAATTGAATGTTGAGAGGGTTTGACAGGTATCTCCATAAGAGCAAAGCGTCTTTATGGTCCTTCTCCCTTTCCAAATTTTGGTTCTTCTTGCCCCCAATATATATGTACATAGACGACGGGTCGGGTTCTACTTTGGTTGTAATAGAACAAGGAACCGGTCATATTTTCTTTCTGTACTTTTACCGACTTTACCACTGTACACGTTTTTATTCTCAGGACCAGGTTTAATTTCTTTCTTTTTATAGACCTCATTTTGCTACTTAAAAGGTTCCGTCAATTTCTGTCAGCTTCTGAAACCCAAACTTATGCTACACCCTTATTTTGAATAAAGGTGAATGTTAACTCTAAATCAAGGATAACCTGCGTCACATAATATTTCATTTTGGGTGTCATTCCAATTACGAATTTAAAGCTCAGTTTTGAATATTATTGCTGCGAACATGATATGATAGCTTTTTAACTAGTTGGATTTTATACGTGAACAGGTCTATTATATTGTATACGAAACAATTGGTTGAAGTATATTCATAAAGAAAAACTAAATTTGTATCGGAAAAATTCATAATACTACTAACTGTTACTAATATCCATAAATATTCACTTGAACAAAATTAAAACACAAGTCTTTACTTCCCGACTTACTCGATGGACGTGTATAGAAACAAATTTTCGGCATCGGCCACAGTATATGTTTCAAAGAGTCTTTGTAGGAACAACAAGCAATTAGAATTCGTGTTAATGTGCAGTGAAACAAAAACGGAAGCAATGAATATGAAATAGAGATATTAGAAACTTTGATTATTTGCTTCAGTTCAAAGAAATAAATAGAGAGGAAGAAACAGTAGTTGTTTCCCTCTGTAATTAGGATATTACTTTGTCTGTCAAGAAAGAAAAATTAAGTGCTTTTAATAATGGTTCAAATACAGCTGCTTTCCTTTGCAACAGATACCTTGATTTCTTTACACATACGTTGGGAAGTCTAAAGCTATTAATGTTGCAAGTTACCCCAATTCAACACAAAGCGCTTATCTAAGACGCGATAAATCTTGCGCCCTCTGTGACAGTTTAATTTTAATTTTTATAATGTATTATACAACGCTTAAAGTTCCATATGCAAAAGAATATTTTATGTATGAATGATTGCTATTGTTTTGAATCTTGTAGATCAGCCGAACGGTAAATAGATCATTTTCTCTGCACAGTCTCCCAAGGATTATGTATGGGCATCACCATCACCACAACGTGACATTAAATGAAAAAGACTTATATATAACGCAACGCCTGTATAATAGTAAGTGACCCCATGATTGTATGAGAAAGTGATCCCATGAAACTTTTACACTTTTTTAAAAAATTTATAAACAAATTTTGTAGAAATTTCCACCTTAAAATTAGACATCGCCACTTTACTTTTTTTGTCAAATTTCGTGGCATAATAAAGCTTTATATGAAAAATTGACTGATTAAATTCTTTTTAACAGCTTATTAAATTGCTATAATTACACTTTCAGAGCTTTCTTGGCCTTAGCGGGCCTTCCTCGCTTACGCTTTTCACGAATTGGTATTGTTTTAGCCTCCGGAATGACAGAAAAAAGTTTTCTATTTATTGCAATACACACCAAATGCCTACACAAATATTGTTTTGAATAACCGTAACAGGTGCAGGACGAATCCATCTAGTCAAATTGTATGTTTATCGACTGACGCACAATATTTCGCCTCACTAGATCTGGTCCACTGAAATGATTCGGTTTGAATCGTGAGGGTCAACAATGGGGTTTTAAAACAATTGTTTATTATCAACTAAAATTAACATCTTAACATAGTAACACCTTCCCGAGCGTTTGGAATGATCGCTTCTACGAGCTTTAATGTCAGGTAGCCTGATAGTTTCCTAGACATGCAAAGGAAATTCCTATTAGGAATACAGCCCGTGACACGATTTCAAACGATTGTATTTAGGCTCAAATGTTAAACTTTTTATCTCAGCTAGTTAGCTCGTATGACTAACATACGTGAATACTTTGTAACGTTATGCCTTAACGCGATGTTAGATACTACTTATCTACAACCTAATTGTATAATTAATCACTGATAAGCCCAGGATCGATTATGATTAATAACGTAACAATAACGTATAATTAATAGCGTAGCAATTAAACTTGACTGAATACATTCTGTGCCAACTGCACGAAAGACTAAGCACACCTTCACATTATCAAATATTACCACGTCTAATAATACTACAACACATACTTCTCAGTGTCTATGTCCTTCAGCTTAGAGGTTCCGGTTGCTTTAATTAAGTACAATATTTTTTGCTCATTGACTCGGCCAGATAGTGTGTACTACTAACTTTTTAAAATGTTAATTAAATAATTTAATGACATTAAAAATTCGGTGCTGCTCATTCATTTATGAAATTGGGAGAAGCATTAATGTACAGGCAGATGTTTATGACAATAATGAGTATCAAGTTACATATTATTGCAAGTGCTCTTTCTTGCTTACATGTATATTACTCAAAATTCATTACATCTTTGTTCAAATGTAATCATTAACATAAAATATATTTGATTCAATGTTTCTTTTAAAAAGTGTCATTTTCATTTCTTTGTGTGATGAAAATCCTGAGTAAGGTACAATAGTTTCATGGGATCACTTTCGTATAACGTCATGGGGTCACTTCATATTATAGAAGTGTGCGATTAAATGTAAGCCAATGAAAAAACGATTGAGCACGCTTTTGTCTCATGATTAATGACTTTCCAGTGAATGACATTTTGTGCGCATCTTCTGTTCTTCTTACAATAAAGCTTTGTGGCAAATATAACTACAACTAACTATCCAATCATTGAATAAACTATATTAATTTTTCAAATTATTAGATCGCGTGAGTTAAAACAGTTACGCTACACAAAAATAATTCATATTCACTTTATGAGGACGTAGGTACATGACACTCTCCCCTTTACCGTATAGTTTTGCACATCATCCAAATTAAATTATCGATTTTTCAAAGCATGAAATAATCTGCTTAGGTGGATCTCTTGGTTGTCAAACCAAAGGCTGGAAACACCCGTCAGGTTGATTGGTAGCCGAATTTCGCATGTTGTTATCGCTTTGTAAAAACGATAAATTGAATAATATTGCAATTTATTGGAACATTCTTGTTACTTAATGCCATTGAAGATAACTAATCATAAAGAATGATGTTATTACATCAAACGTAATACTTTTGCTAAATTAGATGTTTTAATAAGAAAGCATAAATGCTTTAGTGTGAAAGACATGCGTGAAAGACATGCCTTCTCTTACCTTCTTATTTACTTACGCTACAAATAACGAAGAAGTTGAAGAAAAGCTCGTTATATTTGCGTTTCCCGTATTATCGGCAGGTTAAAATTTCCGCAAGGGGTTAAGATGGCACAGCTGCTGCTAGTGATTGGATTTGGATGTATGAATAGATTAACAGTAAAGTAAATTATTCCCTTGCATAAAAACATTATATTTTTTCCTCGTTATATGCTCTACTCGTCTTCACTTCACTCATTCATGACGTTTTACATTATTTGTATGTGATATTGCAAGCATGTGACAGAAAGGATGAAAAGCAAATCTGATGAAGTCACGGACGACGAACTTTGGCTCAACGGAGTGTTCCTTGAACGGCGGAAATGGAAGCTAAATACGTTAAAAATATAACATGCATATAAAGGTGTGGTTACTTCAGCGGATGCGAGTTGATGAGATGCAGTGTCTATGCTATGCCACAACAACAGCTTTCTTTCCAACACACACACATACACAAAAAAATGAGCAATAATATATCCATACAAAGGTACACGAGCGAAGGGGTGATGATAGCTAAACCAAGTTGCAACTTTTAAAGCTGTGTCATGTAATTTCTTTTAAAAAAATATTCACAAAACATGGGAAGTTCATCAGCTTCATCAACAGGTTAGCTACTAGCTCTTCCTTTTCTTCTGTAACTCACAAAATTAGTTTTTAGAAGGAACAAGGAACCTAACACTGCCAAATCTTTACACATTTCATTTCCTTTTTGAAATCCTTTTTAGTACACACATCTATCATATAGTCGATGGTAACAACTTGGTATTTATTGCAGTCAGTCTTAGCCGCTTACTTAATAACTACGTTTATTTTTATTCAACGCTGTACTGTTATCTGTCTACAATGAAAAAGTTAGCTCCGTTGAGTTGCCGGCACCTCAGTCCATCGAAGATAGAGTTGGTTTTTTTTGAATACCCAAGTAGATTATTATGCATCTAGTTTTTAGGGCCACCATGCATACGTTTGTTGAGTGTATGAATAAAGTGAGTATTTTAATAGCCAAGTGCCGCCTAAGTGTCTTGGCAAGTTCCCGTGCGATATGATAAGATTTGATTTGTTCCTCTCAAATTAGTAGACGACATTATCTTAGATTCTTGTGGCTTGTTCTACTCTTGTTTTATGATAAGGACAATCTGAAATGGCAGCGTTGTTTCGGCTTGGCCAAGACAATCTCTTAGGATTCCATAGCCGCAATAGGATAAATTATCTCTCCTATAAAGTCATTACCTTCTCATCAGGCGCTCTTTAGAACTTCATTTTGTTTATGCTAAAAGCAACTAAATTATAGTCACCGACGTCGTCTCTCAATGAAATACCTTAGCTCTCACAGTGGACAGACGAACAACAGTATCAACACAACACAAACATAAGCAAGGCTCATGAAACAGGGAAAATGAATGGAGACATTGGTACATTACCAGCCATTATTTTTTGTAAATCTTGCCACTAGGGTGGATTCCTAAAGTCTTTATAAATTAATGGAGTTTCTATGTAACGGAAAAAGTCTACCCACAAAAAGAGAGACGAGCAAGAACAAAAGCGGACAAAAATAAATGCGAATAGGAGTACTGTTGAAGAGAGTCGGTCCGCCATCAAAACACATAAGAGCCAAGAAATAATGACAATAAAATGATTCTTTTTTCCAGAGCTCTCCTCATTTCATGGAGTTGGACAGAATAATGAAGTTATTCAGCCGAGAGCTACCGCACCATCAAAGTAACCAGAACCGCAAGTACATTATATTCAGTTAACTTTGAAACGATATGGCACGCACTTCAGAATCACTTTTTTGTTCTGTGTTATATGGGTAATCTTCTGGGTTATATGAATGAGGTGAGCTACCAGCGAGCACGCGGCATTTTTCACACAGTATTATACATACGTACATACGATATGGTTTAAACCATTACCTAAATAAAACGAACTTGTGATGCCACAAGTTAAATTTGAGAAAGATATGATGATGATGATGATACAAACAGAGAAAACTGGAATGTAGTGTCGGTAATGTGCAATGACAGACCCTTTACTAATCTTTATTTTCTTTTGGGAAGAAATGATACGGATACGGACAGATTATTGAGTAATTGAATAGGGACTTCTCAACTTCCCCCTATATACTGAAGATTACACCAACACCAACGACCCAAATGATAACTTATAAAAGAAACTCATATTGGATTAGATACCCTTTTCTATTTTAGTTTAGATTTTACTGAGGAAGATTAGAAGAATACTCAATTGTCGTCACCTATCGTGTGCCATGAATTTCACTTGCTATTCTTTGAGACTTTATGATTATACAATCTTCATCGCATTATTGTGGCATGCCTCTAACTC
Source organism: Orchesella flavescens (assembly GCA_964034955.1). Classification (NCBI taxonomy): domain Eukaryota; kingdom Metazoa; phylum Arthropoda; class Collembola; order Entomobryomorpha; family Orchesellidae; genus Orchesella; species Orchesella flavescens. The sequence continues at coordinate 29,902,415 of OZ035953.1, forward strand.
CACCATAGTTGCGGTGTTTATTCATTTGGCTTTGAGTAAATTTGGAATTTTCAAGAAGCTGGAGGTGAAAAATTAATCATACTTACTTAAGAATTCAGACGATATAAATATACATATGAATGTACGTACGTACATGACAACATACCATTTGTTTTCTAACAAACAGCCACTTTACAGTCTACTCCATTGTTAGATGAGAACAGAGTAACTTTTTTTCATCCAAATCTCAAATGTACGTTATGGATGAATGAATGTTTCTATTTGAAGGATGGATTGAGGGAACATAACAGCAGTTGACCACTCCATCATAACAAATCTTGCACACATCATCTTCACGCAAGTCACCCAAATAATGTATCATCTAATAATGGGGCATCCTCCGCTAATAACTGCCTTCAATGACTGATTCAACACATTCACATTCAATATTTCTTCAGCCCCCGCATTCACATTATTATCTTTGAGAGAGTGATTCTCTGCTATTATTATTACTATACTAACTTTCATAAAGGGGCAAGTCATATTTTTCTTTAGGTGAGCATACGTCCATACACAAGGATACATTGTATGTATGTGTGTGTACTTATGTGGTATCGTGGAACGCGTTAATGATTTTGATACGATGGAATCCAAAAAGGGATGAATGATAGACCTGCATGATGCGTCTCATTAAACACTTACAAAAGCATAATGATAATAGTAAATGACGATAATAAAGCACCCATCGGGCACAAAAAATTTCAATTCCTTCCAACATACATTTTTGTTCATCTGACAAGGAATGAAAGAAGCGATATTGTGTGTTCCTATGACTTTTGGTGAACACACAGTGGGCTCATCTTTTTTTCTTCTACCACACAGTACATTCATAGCACATGTTAATATGATTTTGACAAAATACAGTATGGTAAGACGACGTGGTGTATTATTGTCATAAATGGAGGTAGAAATCGGTGTCAAAGAACAGGCATTTTCCCCATTGTGTCATAATAATTGATTTATACCAGATCAAAACAGCGTTTGGCCAGAGAGCAGCCGAGATGAAGGAGAAACGTCACCCAGCAGTGATCTACAAATTGTCTGGCATATTACAAGCTGACGAAATCCATTACGCTCCATGACAGCAGACAAATGACTAGAAATTTAGTGCACATTTCAGTTCAATGACAGTGATATGATGGTGTGAGTGAGCACTTGAGAAGTAATGGTAATGTGGTATGGCATAGAGAGTCGCTGGGTGACGGTTAACGGGCATATCAGCATACTTGTTCGATGGTCGATATCGTGGTGGTTGTGAACAAAATAAAATGTGCTATTAAGCAACAAGTTAAGCATCTCTTTCTCATTTTGACGATATGTAACAAATCACATGAGCCAACAACCGGTGCAAATGGTGATGTATTGGACAAGGATGATGCGATGCCATGTGATGTGATGCGATGAACAAAGATGATGAAGCTTTTCCATCCTTCCTCTCTCTATATGATATTTTAGTCCCAAATATGAGCTGGTAATTGTGATTTACCTATTTTATACACGGAGAGAAGGCCAGTATCGAAAGGGGAAAGATGATGATAATGCAAATATTTCCCTTAACTTACCAAATAACCAAGTTGCTTATTCTAATCAACATTTGATTTATTATTATGACTATGTAATGGCTTGTTGTGACTTACTGCTGTTATTACATTTTATCCCGCAATGCCAACATTCAGTTTTTTCTTAAATGGTCATAAGAAACAAAACTCAAGTCAAGTAGAAAAAGAAAAAAACTGATTGTGCCCCATTCGTAACGTACCTGTATTGTTGTGGCTTACCATTTACCATGCATTTTTGTCTTGTTACAAAACCTGTTAGTCAATATGTTATTGACATGATTATGAAGTGACTTATGGATCTCGCAAGACAAATTGGATGCCGATTATGCTGCTTGTGTAAGTATGCTTGTGGGTAAATATTACACAATCATCTCAACGTTTTCTTAACCCTCTCTTTAGTTTCACCTATATATTTCAGGCATGACCAGATTGATTTTTATCGTGGTCAAGTCTTCAAAAGGAAGAGAATCTTACGTTTTTAAAATGTATTTTAAGCTCAGTTTCAAACCTAAAAATGGGAATAGGATTGGAAATGAGGCATATTGATGTAACTGTACATGCGCACTTTATCGTAAAACAAAGTTTTTATCTCGATGAAGCAATTTATTTGACGTGTGCCTTTATCAGTTAAAATTGGGAATAGCTTTGCCTATCACTATGTGCTCTGATCAGCAGTAACCCACGTCATGAAATTACATATTATTTATATATCATATCAGTAGTTCAATATGAACAATGAAGGGTTAGTTGTAGAAAGCATATTATTGTATGAACACCATGTTTTAAAGTAGTATATAATAAAGAATGTAGGGTCTGTTGAGCTAAAGTGTTTTCATCTAATAAAACAGCGCTATAGATTATGAAACAGTCTTTGATCAATAAATAAATATATAAATAAATGGAATAATACTAACACACACATACAAATCACATTACCATATCCTAATGTGAGCATAATGGCCTTTCAAATTGATGATGATCTCTTTTGGATGACACAATCAATATTTTTTCAAGAAGGGATGCATAGAGTGTGTACTACACCAAAACTGACATAATAATATCACATCACAGTTAGTACATAATATAATACGAGGGCTAAATATTGTAAAAGTGAAAGACTGTTTCACCCCTGGTGTGCTACTCGGTTTGTCTTGTGCCAAACGTATCAGAACATCGGGCGTTTGCTTGCCGTTCAGGTCAATAAGGTCAGTAAATAAAGGCTCAGCCCAAAAACTTTTAAAACAATATAAATATTATAATGTAATGTTTACAGACGCAAAGTTTTATTATTATGATTATTAAAGAGAAAGAAGTCAAGTGGTGGAAGATTCTTCATAATCATCATCATCATCTCTGTAAAAATATCTCATCCACCCTAGCCAGAGATTTGTAAGACTGATTGGCAATTTAGAGTGAAGGTATGCATTAACAAAGATTATTGCTCTGCTTGCTCTTGTTATTAGTCAATCATCATATCATCATCAGAAGAAGAAAGGAATTGGTCAGTACATATAGTCAGGGGTGCACACATTCTTTGATTTTATGAATGAAGAGTACTGTTTTCAAATATGGATCTAAATTGATCGATGAATAGCTCAATGGAATTCACCAGTCTGTTGTTTACAACGAAAATATTATGCATTGTTTTGTGGAACTATCTTCTTTGGGGAAATCACTTTAATGTCTGTCTGTCCGTCTATAAAAATACAAACATGATTCTATTTCGATGCTTATCATATATTTATTTAATTTAGATGAATTGTTTTGCATTGCAGTCTTTCAGTTGTTTAGAAGAATTAGGATAGTTTCTAAGACCACTATTTTTTTAATAAATTATGTATTCTATAAACCTCCAATCTCTCTGACCATTTTTATGGATAGTATTTGCATAAGTTAACAAATAATATAAAAATTCCAACCTACGCTTACTTTTGTACTCCTGGCATGTCACACGGTTGGTACCATTACAAGCTCTACAGCTAATGTTTATTCGTATAGTGCTAGTTTTGTTGATTCACTTTGATGTCGTGTCATATCAAATAGACGAACATACTTTCCAATAAAAATAATTGATCTCAACCTAAATTTTGAGTGATGAAAATTGTGTGATGACCCATCTAACCAAATTAACCTTCGATTCAGTTGGGGGTGACTTACATGAACAGTTTTTTGATGTATTATTCTTTTGTTCTCTTATTCATGCTCCTGTTGTGAACCTAATAAGGCACATGACTTAAGAATGCTTTTAAAATACGGAGCAAGCACAGGTGAGTAGATAGATCAGGAAATATAATTTTTTACCAATTTCATTAGCGTATCTATATGATGTTGATGATGCATTAGTATGTATGAGGCAATTACAATATACTTACACATATCTTACATTTACATTTTTACTCTTCAACTCGTTTTTCATTCAACTAATCGACTATGAAGGCATGAGCCCTTTTGGAAGCCCCTTAATACACCTGAAATATTTTAAATATACGGGGATAAACATAAATATAAGCAAGCCTTATCCTTCACTATTAATATTACCTTCAATCATAATCACCCTTGTGGCATTCACTTCATATTCTTGTTTCATCCAGTGTTTATACAACATATTTTGACATCTCATTACGCACCCTTCCTTCTTTACATTTCAACTGGCGGCTCTCAAGCTGCTATGAATGCTAATGTTGATTATTATCCTCATTATATTCCTGCAGGAAAACGAGCTTCTTAGCTAACTTTTTTAATAGGCCGCGTGCCGTGCTTAATCCCTAACAAAAAAGTTCCTGCTGATCCATATATTTTTTTAGGCTGAGAAACCTTTTTTGTTCCTGGTCTAAAGAAACCCTATGATTCCAGTACAAATGGTTTAGAAGGAAGATGGGAAAAAGTATACTTCAGTTACCATTAAGGATTACCCTAAAACGCTCGCTTGTCATATTGAACATCAGAATTTTATGCGCTTGCACCTTCGACACTGAGAAAAGAAGTAAACTAAAAAAAATAGAACACTTACTATCTTCTTTAAGTTTGATCAACTGACTTTAGCACTGGATGGATAGAACCATTTTTGTTATTTTACTCGGACTTGACGATCATTTCACAAGTAAAATTATGGGCCTTGAACAAATGAAATTGATTTCAGACAATCCCTATTCTGTTCCTTATTTAACTATATTTATTTGAATAACTTTTGACTATCTAAAGTCAAAAATACGGATGCCCATATAATATTTGATATGATGATGCAAATGCTTACATGCAAAGTTCTATAATGAGTAACGCAAGCATGTCTTCACTCACAATCAATCCAATCAAACAGAAAATAACCATAAATGAAGAAAGCTCCCTTTTTCTATCTATTGATTCCCCAGAATGTTTTTATATGTGTGTATTTTTTTATTAAGGGTTTCATACACCCGAATCAATTCTCTTTCATTTGGACTGTCGATAATTTTTGGGCTGGTCCAAAACTTCACTCTAAATAATATGCTAATTCAAATGAACGGGAGTTTCCCACTATTTTATCTTTGAATCAACAAAGAACTTCTTCATTTTCAAGTGTGATGCCTAATAAAACTATTATATTTTTGTGTGTACTTTTATACTTATGTATATCAAAACTGGGAATAAGAAAGGGGGTCTTTTGTTTTCAATATTTTTTCACTCAACAAAGCATTCTTAAAGTAAATATTTTGACAGGGCTTGGCTTTATTCATTTTGTTGGTGGCTTAATGAGCTCCTTGTAGTTCTTTTTTAGTCACAATAATCTACATACAGTATAAAAAATACTTTAGTTTTGATTGAGACCTTGAAAGGTAGCCCCTTGAAAGGTAATTGTTAAACAAATTGGTAAATCATGTGTAATACCAACTGTCGGGTTTTGAACAGAGAAAGCAGTTGATGTTGTAATATATGTGGAACCAAAATCTTTCAACTTAGATTTATACTCCAATGCTTTACATCTCATTTGCAACATCATATTTTCCATCATAACAATTTATTCATACGACCATGTAAGCTCATAGGCTATCAGTAGTTAAATTTAATTGAAATCCTTGTGAGATCCGTTGTTATGTGTCTAACTTCTTTGAACCTAAGTTTAGCCAAATGAATGCAGTTCCACTAGAAAAACGCAAAATCAAAAGGAAAAATTGATTTGATAAGCATCTTCCATGACTATGGTTCAGTAGTCACAAAAACTTTCAAGTGGACCTTAGGATTTAAAAGGGATTATGAATTTTAAGTCCAAAAAGGGTTATTATAATCTCCGTCGATTCCTGAAGTTTGCGTTGTGTGGGGTAGGGGAGTAAATACGTGGTTTCCATTAAAATTAAGTCATTCATCCATGTATTATCGGAATAATACATTGCGCCGAGATGTCTCAGGTGAAATAAAGATCGAAACAAGTCACAACTGTTTAGAGAAAGAAATCTTATTTTAGTTTTGGTTGGTGTAACTCCGAAGTGATATGGAACTGATAATGAGTGTAATATATGAGACCATTCAAGGAGAATCTGACAAGGAGGGTGAAAGGCACTATGGATTTAGGTACACGATGGTTTTGTACTGTTTATGGCTTTGCCTTGTTTCTCCATCGATCGTTATTCTTCAGGTAGGTTTGTCTTTATAAAATTTTGAAAACGTCTTCGAAACCATCAACACAATATAGGCAATCTAAACCCGGTTGATTGATAGTGAACAACCATATTTATGTTTAGTGTATAATATATAAAATGTTACGGGGGATACTGTAGCTCACTTCATGCTAGTAAATATACGTGAATCTTAAAGGTACCATTTGCTACTTCTTCGTTTCGACATTGTCTTAAGTAATCAATGCAGTTCAAAGCAAGGTCCTAGTCCCCTCTTGACATACCGCTTCATTTAGTTTCTTTTCCTAAATTGATAGGTTGGTGAGATGAAGTGGTGAGTCCTATGGCTTGAAACAATGTCATCATCACGATCTTCTCTGGTTTGGAAATAAGTCTACGGGATTTCGCTTCCCCTTTTTTATATACCAAAAACAGACTTAATGACAGGCAGTAAGTGTGCATAAACTGATCCATGACAAGATCTTATTGAGTCCTTCATCAAGTTGAAGTTTTGAGCTGTATTTGATTCACAGCTTTTCTACAGTAACATTTTGATGTAAAGGATAAGTAAAAAATAATGTAAGGGATGAAATCCGATTTATATCTCCGGAAAAAATCTACCAACTTTTGTGACCTGATTTACTAACAACTTTCATCTCCCGTGAGGTCCAGGCGCGGAGGCAGGAATATAAAAGGACATTTCGAATGTGTCTTAATCATTCGGCTTCTCCGTTCAAGAATAGATGATGATCCTAAACTGATGATATAAAAAGAGAGAAAAAGGGAAAGAAACGTATAATCAAAACTTTCATCATTAGTTTTAGATTGTTAACATCAGAACGATTGGAATGATGATGTTCGCAGGGACTCTACATTTCTGCAGAGTATAGTTCGTTCCCCTGAATTTACTGCACCCCAATATTTTTTACACAGTCGTCAAAACCAAATCATTACTCACTGATAGCGGACTGTAAATGGAAACAATTCGGGTGAACATGGAATGTAGTAATTATAGTATGTGGTAGGCCAGTGCGTAAACGTGTGAATGTTCACATGCTCGAATACTTCTTGAGTTCATACGCAGTTTTCCATCCTTTTCCAGCTACGACATGACGACACTGTAGAGCTTGAGGTAATAATGATAATGCTTAGTCTGGAGTTGTTCAAAGTTATAAATATACTTGTAATCACGTCCAGTATAAATCAGGGCTGAGCAGTCGTGAAGAAAATAAATGTAAAGAAAGACTTATTAAAACGATTAAGCTCAATCTAAATTGTTACCGGCTCACTGACTCTTAAGTCGTATGAAGTTACTTCAGGTTACTGAAATCCTTGTGAAGTTAGACGTTAGAACATATTATTGAGTGGCGGAATAGGTATCATCACATCAAGCTATTATAGCATCAAGTACATACATACAAATAACAAGGCAAGTATACCTAATCCTGTGACATGAGCGCTTGGAATGTTGACGTTGTTGAGGTATCTAAAAAGTATCAGTGCCTGGGTTAAGTTGGACACTAGTGAGATATCAAAATTTCCTGTTAGCTCAAGAATTTTTGTCACCTGCGAACGCATTAAAAACCAACAGCTAACCATGCTTTAATTGTCCCTATATTTTCCTTCACGTCATAAATTACTTGAAGGAAACATTTTAACACGTACAAACCAAATCACCTTTGGAATTTTCAAGTATGTTTATATCTATGTACAGCTCTACGTTCCTGTGTCTAATTCTTGAGTTAACATGGAGTTTAATTGGAAAACAATTAATTCCCAGTTGTATAGTAGGATTGGTATGTATACATACTGCATTAAAATTCATTTTTAACCTTCAGCATTCCAAGATATTTTCCTGTTTGTTGTTGTTCCTTCATTATTCTAATGATTCTTGCTGCCTGAAAGTGATTTTTTTTGTTTGGGAAAAAATTAAGTGTGAATGGATCGAATGAGAAATGGCTTCACCAATCAAGATTATTATGAAAATATGCAAAGCAGTCACTGCCTTTCATTGACTCACTCTCACATAATCAGAGAGGAACAAGTCATTTGAAATCATTCATCAAGCTTCAGTAATGAGTTCGTCCTCCAACTCTGCGACTAAATTTGGTTTTGTGGACGCATTTCATTCATCCATGATGATGGTTCCTCAACTAATGGATGTGAGCATGAGCATCATCATCTCGTCTTCTTCATCTATGGAATAAACTTATGCAAAACATTCAGCAGGAGCATCATCAACAATAACCCTTTTTACTATGGAGAAATTCTCTCTACAATTTTAAACAATGCTCTATTCTCCTCCTGAAACTATTTGTTTGAGTTGAATGAATAGAATACTGTAACAGATACTGAATATGGAGTCAAGTTAAAGGAAAAACTAACAAACAGAAATATTTATCTGTATAACAATTATATGCTGATGAAGCACAAGCCAAAACGTCGCAGTAGCAAAGCAGTTGAAGATTGATTCCATGCCCCGTATTCCATTCATGATCTCAAATTTCAATGGAGGAATTGTAATACGTAGCCATCTGAATAACCAAATTTTTCCCGTCCTTCCCATTCATGATATAAAATATTGTATGCTAATGAATGAATGGCTCTTACCCTTGCTTCTACTTACCATTATACATTCCCGGATAAAGTTACTGAGCAATGGATATGGATACAAGGAAAGCGGATCCGTAATGAGGTGTCTAGGTCTACTCAATTTCACTGTTGAATTTTAAAGAATGGAAGTTCCGCTTGTGAATGAACGAAGGGTACCTTCTATATTGTCGCATTTAATTGTTGGTAGAGTAAAGAAAGAGATTCTTTTGTTGGGGCATTGTTGACGGTTGGAAACTTCATTAAGCAGAGATATTTGAGAAAGACTGGTAATGTAAACCAAACAAACAGAAATAGCCATAATAACATATTATATAAGAACAGGTGCAATTGCAGGTAACACATTATTACGAAACGTTATGCACAGGTTTCATTTCATTCCAACGGAATGGCTTGTATTTCATTCATTCCTTTTAAATCCCAGAATTTTTTTTCAAGACAGAGATTAACTGAAACAGGTTACATAATACGTTGACTATTTATAAAAACCATTATGAAAACCATACATCCCTTAAAATAGCAATCTTTTTAGTGGGTTGAAGTTGAAGCAGCTTCACAACTGACGTTATTAGTATAAAAATAGACTCATGTCTTTTGTCATGATAATAAAAAGGCAAATCTCTTGCGATTATCTAAATATATTCTTAATCGCAGCATACTCATTAACGGCTGCTGTCTCGTCGCCTCATCGTCCTCGTCGTCTACTTTTCCCAAAAATGTATTTAGCTGTTAGTTACTCTTGCATAAATTCTCTTCAGCGAGAATTTATTGATACCGCTTTATGAAAATTAATTGTAGCCATTTGAAGTTACCGACTAAGAGTTGATAATAATATGGCAATAGTGAAAAAATGCTTTTTTTTTATATATCATGCATGAAGCGATGTGATGTGATAGTTGTGTAGTCTACGTGTTATTTTTTTCAGAGCAATGTCTGAAACTAATACGATATCATCCTTTAATGGAAGCATGTAGTAAAATATGAGTGCATGAAATGTCGTGATTTGTAGTAATTTGCAACCTTGTTTGTCTCCACTAAGGTAATAATGAAGTGCCAGATATGGTCAAACTCTAGTATTTTAATTTTTTCATGATATTACCAAAGCAGTTCCTTTAACATTATTGGTGGAATCACTGTCACATATTATAGCTACTATCATTGTTGATAAATTATGAACCTCATATGCGTCAAGATGGAACAAGTACTATTGTGTGCTGTGGAACATGAAGTGTAAATGCGATTTTGTATTATAGTTGCCATCATCCCATCTCATCTTTTTCCACTGAAGATGAGGATGATCACCATTGCCACCATCAAATCAGCAAAACATTGCTCATTGGAGAGTGTTTTTTTTGGGGTCGTGGAATTGTATTTTTTTATTTCTGCTTTTTATTGTTCCTCGACATGTTTTGGTAATTTGTAAAATGATACTCTTGCTTTCTGCATCGCTTGCCTCTAGCCCTTCTAACATTGGGCTGGAGTGTGTAGTCGTTTCTTTTTTGATCTTGAAAAGTGCATATGCCAAACATAAATTGAATTCGTACACAGATTTTTGAAGCGATAACCTGTTGATTCCTGATCTGTATGAAGATAATTGATACAAAGAGAGCTGGAACCGGATCAATGTTGCGATACCCAAAAACGAGAGTTGCAAACTGATTTATAGACGATTTTTACTTCCAAAATGTTAAAATGTTTTTGTAGGCAACTGTGGAGTCAAGTGAACCTGTCTTTTCGGTTAAGTGTAAGCAAAGCACAAGCGAAGAAAATTTTTAACAGTGACTCAACATGACGGTTTCATTGTAATAAAAAAAGTTACATACTTCTTACTCGTCTTTGTACCTGTACTAGTTGTAGTTTTGTACTGGGAATGTGTATGTCACACGCCTGCACTGCCTACTACTACAAACTACAACACCACCACCACATATTTAAGTGGATGCGAATGAGTTTTTCACTCACTTTTATGTTTCATATACATGTGCTGTGTGTGTTAAGTTAGAGATGTGATGTGATGATGTGTATCCATAAAATACCTAGTTCATTTCCGTGGCTGAGCATGATTTTTTTCTGTATTAGATTATCAGATTGAGAAGATATGTCCTTGTAAAAGTCACACACACATACAAAATGCCCACTTGGAAACTTGCTAATATCCATCTTTGCATGTGTTTGTATTATGTTTTATTTCATTGTTTGATCCCTGTCGTTATTCTGCAAAGACCCACATCTGACGAAGACGACGTATCATCATCAATTATCTTAATGTGATCAAGGTTTTTTGCTCATGATGAGAACCTCCTACTGTTTCGATAGTAGTTGATTTTTTTCCCTTCTTTCCTTTTCTAACCTCTGTATGTGTGTACTTTTATAAACCTGAATCTGAATCTACAATTGCTCAATACACTTTATATATGCATAAATAATAGGTAGGGATGGATGGAGCTCATCCATCCTACGGATTTTCATCAACCCACACGTAATACTTCTTGTATATCGTAAAAAAGTCTTTTTTTGAGCTCTGTTCCGCATTGTCCAATAAAAACCATCATTATTTTGATTAAGGTATGTGTAATATTTTTGATTGATGGTTGATAAAATGATACAAATGTGCATTTGTGGCAAACATCTTCTCCAGGTAATAAATATTTTTATTGTGTTATAAAATTATGCTGCGAGAAAATACCAACTTACAACACGATGCGATGTGATGAATATGATGCAATTTAGAAATAAAGTTCCTTGTTTTTAAATCAAACCAATTTCAATCAATAAGCTTTCATTTATTCTTTACAGTCAAGCAAGAAAATGTGGACAATAGCCGCCAACTTTTAATTACAATTGATCGGACGGTGAATGTGGTATCTTATAATCAAATAGCTTTACAAGAGCAACATACAAAAATACTAGGTGACTATAACTATTCAACATACACATAAGTAATGATGTATTATTATTATTACACAATAGTTTACACTTTGATTGTACTACCACAATATTGTCTGTGTTTATATAAATCCCAAACAGTAGGGAAACAACAGACGTGTTTATTTCTAACTTAAAATCAGTACACCTAAATTAAATCTATTTATTATCCGGGTTGAAGATTGAACAAAAAAGGCATTTGGAGGAGCAAATGCGTCTACAAATTGAGTAAATTGTAAATTTCAGATTTTCTGAAAGCAGTAATCTGACTGCATGGGTCTGTACCATTTATTTGAAGGGTTTGTTAGATAAATTAAAGCATTTTTCACAAGGAGCTGTAAATTTAAAGTTGCTACTAGATTAGATAACATCTACCTACGCAAAGTCGAAGGTGTTGTACAAAACTGGCCGTTAATAACTTAATTATTGCATGGTTTATTTACACTGTACAAGAATAGAATTAAGAAGTAATAATAACTAAATTTATAAGAAAATGTACATGCGATGAAAAATCAATGTATGTATATAAATTAAATTCAGCTAATAATAATGTACCATATTATACAAGTTTATGATTGTTCGGCAATTCTATTACCAATAAAAACGACATATTTTCATCAGTGTGCAGGTGTCTGCGTTTACTATTTTTATAGTTTATATTATCTCTATTTCCTTATCTAAATCTTGCATTCCTAGTGGGAATAAAACTAAAGGTGAGCACGCACTGTACACACATTCTATCGCCTCGTCTCTTTTTCTTATCAAATCTAATTACTACTAGATAAAAGAGCAAAGTTTCATCATATCTTTGAAAAAACCATGTTGGTATGTGAGATAAAAAGGGTGAAAATGATATGCATAATATATATATTATTGTAAGGGACAAGAGTTGTTACTCCGATTCCCTACCACAAAAAAAATGTTGTCAACTCGTTTTATCTCTTTCGATAAGTAGGTACCAGTAAGAGCGTTAAAATTATTGATAAATGATACGAGGGTAAAGTCTTGATGACGAGTGTTTTCACGCTGATCCGCACCTCACATATATAAAGTATGTATAGAAAAAAAAGTGAAAAAGCTATTCTTTCTAATTGGAAATAATGCCGTGACGAACCTGTAGTTCCCTCACAACAAGATATCATCAAATCTAAACTAAGGGTTTCTACATTTTTTAAACTTTTAATGTGAGATTGACGTCCTGTTTTGTCGGTCTTTTCTCACTACCTGCTCCAAACACATTGTTGAGATACCCCAATCATGTTCATTGAAAGGAAAAAGAACATTTTCCCCGGATTCTAATGTCTTATTCTACGCATGATTGAACGTTATAAATAAAACATCGTGTTGGTCCTTCAGTGAAAAAAAAATGTGGATACAAATACAACATTTCAAACTAACTTTATATATTTCTTTGAGAAACTCAAAGAATGGAGAGGAACGTACGAACATGTGTGCATGAATATAAAAACTAGGGTAAGTAAGGCATTCATCATTGTTAAAGCTGACTTGCTCTTGCTGGAGACCAAAAATTACATGTAACCTACATTAATAACATAACTGCAGCTTACTTTAAAACACTATGCAATGCAACCAACAGCTCAAGTGGTCATTTCAAGTTTTGTCCTTTTCCAGGAAAACTTTCAAAATGCTTTTTTGAAAGACGCACTATTATAATCGGAGGAATATAAAGACACAATAGGGGACATAATCTGTTTTGGGGGGAAATGGGAGAAAACAAGAGTGCGACTTCATAAAACTGTCATCACTATCGGCTTCTTTTGTGCATGCCTGGAACCATACCAATTAATATATGAGCTGGGACTAAAAACATCATTTTATAAGATTAATTGTCACAATGGTAGCTTCATAAAAGTAACTTTACTACCCTAGCGTATGTCGTCACTAATCACAATTTTTTTACAGAAGTATTTTTCCTTAATTTTTAAACAACTTGGGAAAGTAAAATGTTGTAAAGAAGTTTGAGCCATTTCAACGCCAAGGTTTATCACCATAAATTCACTTAAAGTCCTTGCATTGATATTTAATTTAATGATTCAACAACATGAGAGGATCCTCCGCTCAACTTTAAGCCTCTCTTACACTCTTTATGAAATATAAACTTGGATAATCCGAAAGAAAAATAAAAAAAATCATTATATGTTTTGAGAAACATACTTGCGGTTTCGTTTACATCTATCTATCCCTAAGTACTTAATATATATAGATATATACAGGAATCGTTGTTGTAATATAATACAAAGCTTTCAACCCCCAAGAGGTACATAATTTGGTGAGAAATGAAAAGGTATACAAACGTTTTTTATAACACGAAAAGAGCATTTAAGGACAATGTTCCCTCTTTTGATCTTTTGTAAGTGGCTATTAAACGGGAAAGGAAACAAGAAGCGAATGAAAAAAAAAGAACTACCCCAAATACAAAGACAAGGGTGAAGGGAACCCCCTCACATACTTAAATGTCGTTTCATATGGAGTGATAAATGATCTGATCTAGAGAAAGCTCTCTCACAAAGACGGCATTGGAATGGACGATCACCTGTGTGCTTCCGAAAGTGTCGGGTGAGCTCATCACTCCTCGCAAACCTCCAATGACATCCTTTCCAGCTACATTGGTATGGTTTCTCACCCGTGTGAGTACGAAGATGAGCTTTCAAATGAGATGATTTGGTATATGTTTTTGAGCAACCGGGTTGAGAACATGTGTGGACAATCACCTTGCGTCGAGTCCAGTTCCGACGTCGCCTTTGCTTAGGAGCAGGTTGAGCAGGATTGGTGACTGGAGGCACCCCGTTACCATTAGCTGGGGTATTTTGTGCTGGGTTAGGATTTTGTGGAGTCATTCCACTTGTCGGTCCATTTTGTTGAATCATCAAAGAGCCTCGCTTGTCAAGGGATGCAAAATTATTCTGCAATTGCCCCTCTTTCACTCCACCTGGAGCCATCATCATCATCATCATTGGTGGTGGTTGTTGGTTAACCATAGGATTTCGTACTGGGCTGTACAATCCATTTGGTGATGATGAATTAGCGTGGTGAAGAGAAAGTCCCACGGTAATGCCGACGGTGGGAAGGGATGGATTTCCAGGTGTGGTAGGATTATTACTACCTGATCCAAGGCCAGGATTGTGATTTCCCATTGAGCCGAAGGAGTAATGTGGATTGGATTGATGGTATGCGGAATTTGTTGAAGGGTTAGCTAACAAATGAGGAGATGACGGTGGTGTCAACAATTTCCCGTAGTGATGGGAAGGATAGTGGGAACCAGTTTGCACGGGCATGAACTCATTATGTGCAGTAAGGAAATTGTAGCTGTTTTGATATGAGTAGAGTGGGTTCTTGTGTTGGTCATGGGTTGCATTGGAGAGCATAGGAATCCCTTGCATTGTATTCATATTGTTTGCATTGCCAATAACAGTGTTGCTGGTCAGCAGCGGATCTTCCGGTGTGGATGGAGGGGAGAGTTGTTCACCATAATGATTTTGAACTGGATGAGATTTGTGAGCAAGATGTTGTTGAGCCGGATCAAGATTTTGATACTCATTTCCGTAAAAAGTGTAATTCAATGGGAGGTTTGAGTTCGGAGTGAGAATGGGGGAGCTGGACCCGCTGTTTGTCAGATTTGTGTAACAACTTCCGGATCCGGAGGCCGTAAAAGGGCTAGATGCAAGTGTATTGTCTGGGGAGAGTTGTTGTTGTGGACAGTCCACAGGTCGGCATGACTCCAGTCGGATTGCTCCACTGCTATTCTCATTATTGCTCCCACCTTGGCAATACTCATTGCTTAATGGGAAGGAGCTTACTTCCGATTTGATTTTCAGATTAGAGATACTGTTCGTGTAGTACGATGGGAAATCATTTTCCTGTGCTACAACCAAATGCTGATGCTGGTGATTGTGTGGATGTTGGTGATGGTGGTGGTGATGATGGTGAGTTGACTCTGGACTCTGTTGACTTGCATGGCTATGTTGGGGAGATAAATTATATAAGGGGCTGCTGCTGGGAACCTGTTGATCTTCACCTGACCCTCCACCAGAACTAATGGTTTCAGTAGGGCTCAGAATATTATCGATCCCGAATATTACAGCTGATTCCTCCGTTTGGATATGGTTGAACCCAATAAAACTCGACTCTTGGTTGGAGTAGCCCTCCTGGAATTCCCACATAAAAATGCATAGCTTTAGATTTTTTTATTCTCACAGCTCTTTAATAAAAATGACCCTGTTGTAAGCTAAATAGATAATAAATACGGCATGGGAAACAAATTTTATGAGCTTTTAATACCGCACACATGCATAAATGCCAACCCTCATGTTTACAATTTGTATGAATGTAAATGTATATTGGTATTAAGTAAGTTCATGCGTGCATTACAGCATTTTGTTTTGGTATGTATTTCTCACCCTTCTGTGTAGGGGTGAATATGAAATGAAATAAAACCTGTTACATATCTCGAAAAATTCCATCCAAATATTTTCACTACATTCCAGCCGGATGAAAATTTATATGATTTCACTTTTGGATCCGTAAAACTTTATTGCATGCGACTTTGTACTATTACCACCATAAATGTTTGATGAAAGGTTTGACTGATTTCTGAAAAAAAAACTCTTTTCCGTGCATTTGCTAAATTATATTATGAATCATCCCCATCCTATCAATGAAGCATTTAGAATAAAAGCAAGTGACTTCGGACAAGACATTCATCAAAAACATGGCCTTATGCGGTTTTAATATGCAAAGCATCAACCATCCCATTGGATAAAATGGGTAAAAACTACACATTGAAAAATTAAAACGAAACTTTTTTTGCGTAGGTGGAGAAAAATATGTGGCATGCATATCTATGAGCCTAGAATTATTTGGCTGTACATATTCTCACTTCTCACACTCTACATTTAACACTGTACGATTGACTATATATATTATTATCTCCTTTCTCACCCCATTCAAATCCCAAATGTAAATGTAGATAATGAAAAAGTGATTTGAGACGGAGTAAGGCCGTGTGGTAATTATTGAAAACGATTTTATTGCATACATCATTGTATTCCATTGTATGGATTTGCTGGTGCAGATATGAATGCAAATAAAACGCGGAGCCTCCAACTTTAACACGGAGCAAGCAGCCAGCCAGCCGTCTTCATTTCACAAGTGGTAATGCACTCCCTTCACCAAGTTTGAGCATCTCCGTCGTAAACCAGTTGATGCGGATGGTTATTTTTTTTTGAGTTGAACTGTGAACATACCTTTAAACGTTTGAATGTAATCTGGCTGTCAAAAAAACACATATGTACCTAATCACACCGTGTAATAACATCTAGCAGCATCCTTGTTTTCTACCTTCTACCTATTTCCATCCGCAACATATTATTTAAGTGTGTGTGTATAAAAACGATGGATATAATGTTTTTAACAAAAAGTCACTTCATTGTCCAGGATGACAGACTGAGGCGACTCGAAACCTATAGAAACTAAAATCCAATTGGAGCCACTTTGTCAGTCAGCCTGTCAATCTTGAATATTTTACCATAGCTAGAAATTAGTGCAGTCTCTTGGTTAAACCTGCTTGCTTATTTGGATCCCTAAAATATTATGCATGTTTATTATCATCTATCTCTACCCTTATTGCTCCTTTTATGAAATGAGTGAACCAAATAACTCATGCTCCTTTTTTTGCTTTCTATTTTCAATCCTTGTGGTTTGTGGTTTTATGGCCCGTTATGCCTTTTTTACTGATTATGAAGAACAGGACAGAGAAAATCGAAAGTAAAATTGTTTAATAGAGTTTGTTACACTTGAGAATGCAACTATGTACTCATATATATATGTATTATACACTTTGTATCATCTTATAGGTATGAATGACTATATTAAAAGTCAGTCTCAACTGTTTACCCAATTGGATATGTAATACATTTGCCCTTATAATGAGTTATATGTAACTAAAGCGAACTGGACCGAAGCGAAAGCATATTTTGATAGGTTGGCTGGGGATGATGACGCGACGTGAGTCAAGTCAAGTCAAGGCAAGATGCTATTTCTCCAAATCCCATTTTACAATCATGATGATAATGATGTTGCTTATCTCTCTTTTATCACAATTTGAGATGAGTGACGGCAGAATTAAAACTCATTTCACAGAATGATTTCTAACTTTAATCATTAGTATACTTTTAATGGGCAGCAACATCCTTACATATATTTACTAAAGGATTAGCTAAGAGTTAGGGTACCCTACTATAATTATAATTATATGCACGTTTTAAAATCATTTACATGGAATTAGTTAGATTTTTAATACAATAAACATGAAAATGATTGACCTGAAAATAGAAATGCAACTTCCTTCTGCTTTTATTACAATTATTATCAGTGTCCTTTCAATTCAGCACATGTGAAGATGAAAGGGAATAGGTATGTCAAGATTTGTTATGCATGTTTAAATGTTAACAACAATGCAATTGATATGTATTTATGTTTACGACTATGCCAAACTTTAGATCCCATGCCGTACCAACTAAAATTTATTGCAGATTACAAAACAGCAATGTTGACAAAAGCATAAGTTTCACAAGGCAACTTACCGATTCAAGAAGTTCCAACTTCATGAATGATTTGCCGGAGCTGGGGCGAAATGCGACGGACATGAGTTCACTCTCACTCCCTTTGTTGTTGGGAGCAGACCCATTGTGAATGCTGTGAGAGTTGATGGTAGAATGGTTGACGTTGTTTGCATCACAGCTTGAATTGTTGTCATTTGAATTCATTTCGTCATCAGGTGAGCATTCAGCTTTGACTGCTACAGCCACCCCACTAGTTGTGTCACCACCGGTGGCCATAATCATCGTTTCAATATCTTGCCACATCTGAAATAAAAACAAGGACAAAGATTTTAAGAATGACATCCGGAACACATTATTTAGCTTGGAGTCTCTCTAGCAATATACTTATGTATGCGAATCTCTTGCCCATTCGAATTGGTTTTATATCGTTAGCTTCCCATTCAGCAAAAATTGATAGCAGATGATCACACTGACCTTGGCTAAACCTGAACCATTACAAATCCATTGTGTTTTTTTGCTCAAAAATAATAAAACAATTTTAAAGAGCTACAAATAAATACTTGTTTTATTGTCGTAGTTTCCTCCTAATATAAAATTTACCTACGAAGGGGTGATAAACATACATATGCATAAAGGAAACGTTGTACTTACAACAGTATGTGAATTGCTTCATGTACAACAAAAAATTCCAAGCTTTAAAAACACAAAAGACTCATCTTTATTTCTATCACTAGGAACTGAGTGAGCAAACGACAACGCTATTTTTTTGTATGCAAGTTACATTTTGATTGCATTGTACTTCACAAATGCGATACACATATTAAACCAATATGCATCCAATGTTCCAATTTGGCCCGCAAATACTCTGTGTGCAGCCGTGCCTGTATTAGCAAATCGTTCACAGTAAATAACTATGCATAATACAAAGCACGGCAGGCATGTGGGGTCCCAAAAGAAGGAAAAATACGGAAGCAAGAGCAGAGTGTAAAAGAGGCAGTCTAAAAATAATATGCAAAGTGTAATTTTTTAAGCTACAAAAAACGCTTTATTATTTTTGACTGTTAGATGCTCAAAGTCAAAGGCAAGGTCTCTCATGGTTTAATATGATAATGAGTCATAATAATGAAGATAACCATAGCACAAATTCCAACAACAAAGAAATAAATTGAAATCACAACCGTGGTAGTCCACTCATCACCTCCTGGAATGGCATACAATGAGCATTATGTACGTTTTGTGTATAAAAATATGACAATACTTGATTAAATTTTCTTCTATATCTCTCCCTCTCTCTGTTTGTCTGTCCTGATCATGCAATTTCATGTGCAAAAATTGAATCATAGTATAGTATTAATATATATATGTATAAATATGGAAGATTCTCTCGTGTAACTTTGCTTACTTATAGTAAAATTATAGTGTAGAGGGTTGTAAGCAAAGGATCTCGTGACTGCACTAAAAGAATAGCTTTTATGACCTTCCTCTGCATCTCAAGCTTGAAAGATCAGAAGTTACAACAATATGACAAGACGCTCAGAGATGCATCACAGGAATCAAGCATGGCAACATGCACATACCCTGTCACAAACGTGTACAATGTTGCTGTAGCAAATTTTCGCACTTTATCGCTAACAAAATTGGATACAATGCGTGTAGATTTAGAACTGGACAAGTGGTTGTAAAGAAAATATGACATTTACAAAATAATAATCATTAGGATGCGCTTATAAACATGACTGCTTCCGTCATCGTGCATAGTAGTTCATACCTTGGCGGAATCATCAATGAGATCGATATGATTCTTTACTGTCGGCATGAATGAAATCTATGTTACATTTGGAACACAGCATGTTGTGATATTATTATGTGTCGACAGTTGTTAAATGAAGGATTAGGTCGTGACAAAAGATGGTGTTTACACGATTACAGGTAATAGTTGTAGAAATCATTAAGGATTACATAAAGAATTAGCTTTAGGTTATTCCCACATACGTGAACTGAAACGACTTGACGATATTAACCTGTGGAATGAATGAGAGGCAAAACATCAACATAAGACTTCCTGTACAATGAACTTAACTCGGGAAAAGTTTCCTGTGAAATAACCTAAAGTCAGTTGTTGATTTTAGTGATTCCTGTGTTTGTACGTGTTAATTCTTTGATACATAAGTATGTAAGCAATACCTAATATAGTTTTGTCCCATACTGATCTTTTATGTATTTGAGGAGATCTTTTAAGCAAACAGTTTTAAGCAAATGTGAAAAACAAACGGGATGTTTCAACGGAAGATAACAGTTTATTAGAAATCAAGAAAGTCATTGTTTTTACTAATCTTTTTTTGCAGATAAATCACCATAACTAGGAAAAACTGGAACGGAAGGAGTAGGTAAATGAAAATATTACAATATTTTGGTACGTCAGTAATGATTTCTCTGAATGGAAAAAAAGTGTTCATTGCAGTAAAGAAATAAATAAAAAGTTGCCAAAAGATTACTTCGAAGCCAGAGAGTTCAATGGAGCTGAAAGCATTGTACGTATAAACTTGTCTTATTTAACACGGTATGCTCACAAAGACTAACATATTGTTACCAACAGCCAACCTGTGAATGACTAGGTTAATCTGTCTGTGGGCTTTCAAAAAACCGACAACAAGTATTAGGTGTGCATTGCATAAAAAGGGTGTGTAAATAAATAGTTGGTTTAAGGGTGTGGAAGACGGGCGACAAAAGATACAAAACAAAATGATAGATATACATAAGATGTTCAGTTCGATTTGCACGAGTGGCTAATATGAATGAGACTGTAGTGTAAGAAAACTTATTTTTTTTGTAGGTCCATCATAGGACACATGCACCAAAAGTCTCTTTACAAACTGCTTTGCACTAATGCAATTATCAAGGAATTGGAGTATATTGTATATTGGCAAGCCATGATGTTTCATAATGACCCAGATACCTAAAGTTAATAACTTTGTTCCCAAGGACTCGGAGGACAATGGAAAACGAATAAGTGCAATTTTATTTTGAAAGATTTCTTTACAAGTTAACCTTTCATTTTATATTTTTTTAAAGGAGATATTGAACGAATTGAAAACGTTTAAAAGTTTTTAAAGCATACTAAACATATGAATTGGCCATAAAATTCCTAAGGGCGATATGATTTCATAATACCAATTATCAAAAGAAAATCCAAGCTGAAGGTTTCATTTTGAAGAATTTTCTATTTAGTAGCTAATAACTACCTCATTTTGGCTTAAATAATCAATAAAATAATTACTTCAAATTCAGATAAATAAATGACATCAAAGTAAACTATAGCATTGCATCATCTCTACTCTAATCAGTCAACTCATTACTGCGTTGTAAAAATATAAAACTTCATTCAATAACAACATGGTAGAACAAGGTGGAACAGAAATATTCCACATCATTTCATAATATTATGAGTAACAAGTTGCATACCAGAGAGATGTGAGAGTAAAAAGTGAAGAATTCAATTTGTTTTCATTTCATGAAAACCAAGGGCTACATTTTAACATTGACTGCGTTACATTACATTGCTCCTATTATGTGTCTCTGATATAACAGCATGCATGCCATCATTTAAAATAAAAGTACATTAGAATTTTGTTCTCGTAGTTACAGATAAAGGTGGCCCTGTAAATAAATGCCTGCTAAGATACAAACAGAAAAGCAGAGGAAAAAATATTTCATAAATGGTCAGAATTTTTTTTCTTCATATAACACTAGAGGTGAAAGAGTAGGGTTCAAAAACAAGATTCTTGAATTGTTATAAGTTATGAGTTGTATTTCTGTACACATCATTTGAGCATATGTGAGCGAGAGTGGTTATGATGAAGATTCCTTTTTGGGACCTATTGGAACATGATCACCTCTGTGTTCGTTCTTGTTTCAAACCAATAATTTTGGTATACACCTGAAATGAAAACAACTTCCCAATTCTACAGCATGATGGAAAAAAGCAACAAAAAGTCAAACGTCATGTCAAATTCCATTTTACTATTTACCCTCGTAATTCATCGTAACTAGCCTAACACGAGGATTCAATTTCAAACATCATCGTCATCTTCGAAATTGATTACGTACTCTAAATTTTCCACTTTGCTCCTAAAGTCGTTTAACATTAAAAAAATTCAAACTGAATGACATGACCTGCTCCATCATTGAAATTCATTGGATGAGTAAAATGTATAAATAAGAATTTAAAAAAAAATACCAACAACCTTTCTCAAGTTAAAGTTAATAAGCTCAGAACAATTTGCTTCCAATGTTTTAAACCATAAGGTACGTCATAACTTTTCCCGTTAAAACAATTAACATTTTAATGCAAGTCCTGTGTAGTAAAATTTTGTTTGAAATAAGGCAGTCAAATTGTTTTAATGGAAAAAAGGAAATCATCCTACTTACATATATAGGAAACAATACAAAAAATATTTTTCCCTGCAACGGATGTTAGCACAGTTTAGTAACGGTTACAACCTCTTTTTTATGCAACTTGACTAAATATGGTTATGGTGTTATGTTTTATGAAGGAACATAATAATCTGCAAGATATAATAATAGGCCTATGGTATTGTACCTTTGCTTGAGAGTAGAGTAGAATATTGTATCTAAAAGAAAAGGAAACACATTGATTTGATTACCTATCATCTTATTGAGACCAAAGGGTAGCATAGTGTATGCACTACGCCAACATAATTCCTAACCCAAACGTACTAACCAGAGTGATGTTTCTTGCCGACAAGAGAAGTTTTATTACACTAGATAATCAAAAAACTGCAAAAAAAATAAAGTCAGTAAATTTGCAAGCATATGGCTTCTTACAAGCTGAGTGTGCCTTTGGTTGATGTCACCAAATAAATATTTACAACTGTGTTGTGGCGGAACTCCAACGAAAATTGGATGGAGGTACATAAAAATTAACCCAAAAACTATCTTTTTTTTGCAAACCAAAGGAAAAATTTATGCCGCATAGAAAATTGTATTTACTGGACAGTAGGTAAATTTATGATTCTGATGGTACTTGGTAGTGGTAAGTTAACAAGAAATCTATGAAATTGCTAGACATGATGTACCTCAAGATAGAAAACTGACCTTTGAAAGACAAACCTTTAGAAGATTTTTTTTCTTCAAAACGTTCACTTACTTCACGTTTACAACAATAAATTTGTACATTTATGTTGTTGTCATGGCCTGCATTAAAATTAACGAGTTATATGGCTGGACAACGCATGGATAGAGTGTATTCCATCACATATTAGTTTCCACACTTACAAATAAAAATTTCCTACCCTCACCAATATATCATTTCAGAAGCTAAGACAGCCGTCGTACTTAAGACTCAGCAGGGAGTAAAGTGTTGAGCTTTGCACAGGAGCTTGGAACAGCTTCGAGAACAAGTGATTCAAATGTGAGTTTCTGGTAAATAAGAATATATTACATATTCCTCTCCCATCTTCTTAGCTTTATACAATAATATCAAAAATGAAAACGAGCTTGGAGAAATTTGACTTTAGTCTCCTAAAATGAGTTGAGGAGCCACAGGAATCTTTCCTTCAAAAATCTTGGTCGCTGCTGCGTACTGTATGTGATTGCTTTAATGTGGTGTGTACAAGCATGACGATATACTCAAGGGCCATTAGATAGTATACGGACTACTGCGTCCTTCTCAAAAATTTCAACTTAAGAAGACTAGCATCTTTAGTACCCGTTTTATATGTTTATATGATCATTACCACCGGGGAGAGATGTGGCTTTTTACAACCTCTTTCTCTTTTAAAAGAAGGGGAAATCTTCTTTTATATGGCTGTCACCAAGCTTCGAGAAATTAACGGCTATGACCTTTCAACAACACCAACAACAACAACAACTTCCCTTCATTCAGTGTACCAGAAATAAGTTTTCCATGAAGACAAAACATGGGTAATAATCCTTACGTTGGTCACCAAGATTTGCCATGAGCCTTACAGCAAAAGCATCTCAATGCATGAATGAGCGCTTGCGTACGTTGATCTAAAAGTAGTAAAACTTTGAGATAAATCCAAGCCACTGACATATCAATGCACCAGCTCAATCTCATAAACTCTGGCATGAAGATGTGATTCAGAACTTTGGGTTTACAAAATTAGATTACCCTACTTCATTTCCATAATTATCAAACTACATTGAAAAGGATTTTGAAAAAAGTAACATAAAATCCTTGCTCTCTCAACTTGTTTCCCCTCCACATGGACTGAGATAACCGAACTAGTAACGACAATAAATAAGTAAGTATGTATGTGTATATTGAATTTTAAAATAGAAGAGCAGTTGGTAAAGCCCCATATCATATGGGTAATCAATAGCAATTCATCGACGAGAGAACCACCATCATCCATTCTTCTCTCTGGACATCTTATCTTTATTACACCAAGATGTACTTAACTAGATGTAACAATCCAGTACAAATTGTGTTTACGTCTGCCCTCAAAATGTACCCTCAACTCATTGTTTGTCTGTCTACAGTCTTGATGTAAATTGTTTTATGCCTTTTTTCACAATTGGATGAGGCATGAGCATGAGCCCATGTATTTCTTGAGATTATCCTGTTGCTGAACTTGAAAGGGAATGAAAGTGATGGTGAAAGGGGGAATGTGAGCCTTCACTCACGGGGTTGGTTTTTTCGATATGTCTTTGTGAAGCAAGCAAGTAAACCTAATTATGCTCCTCAAGCAACAAAATAAAGACCTCAGATGATCATCTTCCCCAAGCGGTTACAAACATGACATGAGAAACGGAGCTGAGACGACGACGTGTTCAATGTTTGTCTTGAGGCTTTTGTTTTTCTTCTCAAAGTATTTAATGCGTGTGAGCGTACTATATGGAATATGATGGGAAAATGAGATAACAACTGCTTCATCATCCATTGTCTAAGTATATTTTCCCTACGTGGATGATGATGATGATGATATTAGTGACTCAAGCCTCAAAACTCAACTTAGGTTCATTTTAGTGTCATTATCATGATTATATTTAAGAGTGACAAGAATATCCCATTTCTGTAACCCTATTGAAAACAACTCTATTTGATGATAGGGGGTTCCTCTTGTTTAACTAATTGAAAGAGGGAGATTACCAACGTTTTTGACACTTCCATTGTCACGTTTTAAATCAGTTAATTGCAAAGTTAAGCTGTTGGGCTAACACACAAATTCGTTGCACACATGTATGTATGTATATTAAGCATAAATTGGTTTAAAGTAGAGAGCAGGCACTTGTAATAATAATAATGGTATTATGGCTTACCTCTTGAAATTCACCTACTGGAGCTGAGGACACGATAACTGGACTTTTCCCACTCATACTTCCATGAATGAAATTTGTTCAAACGCTGATTTCCCGTTCATCAAATGGATTTATATAAGGTGAGTAAACTTGAATTAAACAGCTTACAACAGATCAGTTTCATTCGGTTAATTTATTGTTTTTCAAATGTTCACGGTTGTTTTTATTATCACCAACTTTTAATTCACTGTCTTAAGTAATATTCTACGAGTCTGTTTCAATAGATAGGATTCAACTCCCAAAAAAAATGTTTTATGATTAAGTAATTTTTACTGGAGTTGTTCACTTCACAAGTTCACTAGTTTAAGTGATACTTTGCAAAAAATGTTGGTTTAATCTTGGTGGCCTTCTTCACGGAAGTGAGTGAGGAATTAAGTTCACCAAGTACTTTTGAGTCACTTTTCCAACAAGGTTAAGATTTGTATAAAGCTCATCATCTCATGTAACAAGTGATCATGAGGATGAACTCATCATCGGAAACGGAACTTAAGTCGTTGATTAAGATGATGAAGATGATAATGAATGTTTAGTAGTCTCACTGTGTTGTAATGCTTATATTTGCAGTGCAGTACCCTTAGGATCTATATGTATGCAAAAAATGTTAGCTTATCTCCAAGATCACAATGCATGATACTCTTCCAGCAGCAATAGTGAATCACTAACCA
The DNA here is from genome assembly GCA_964034955.1 of Orchesella flavescens. Classification (NCBI taxonomy): domain Eukaryota; kingdom Metazoa; phylum Arthropoda; class Collembola; order Entomobryomorpha; family Orchesellidae; genus Orchesella; species Orchesella flavescens. The sequence continues at coordinate 29,928,727 of OZ035953.1, forward strand.
ACTGGTTGTGAGTTTTATGCATGAAGGAAAAAGGGAGACTTGAGAGAGCTAAGGACTACTGCTGCTACTCAAAAAGCGTATAGTGCTTGCTTCTCGTACCTAACTCTGAAAATTTTGGTGTGTGCGACTCTAACCACGGAAGTGGATGAACTGAGAAGCTCAGGTGAGTTGTCTCTGCTCTATGTATCTGAAAGCAACAAACCTGTCTGCTTACCTGTGTAACAATAACATTACACATTACGCATGCACCCCAACTCAATACTGCATTTTCTATATTATGTGCTAACGCTGGGTTGAGCGCTTACATCGTTTGTATTGTGTTGTGATCTCTTTGGTATCCCTCAAGTCAACAGGTAACTTGAATGTGTGAGAGAAGAGAGCAGGCGTGCAGCTAGGGAAACAATATTATGTTTCAAGTACCTGCAGAAGGGTTCAGCTCACAGTCTCGCTTACTTACATAATGCATGCATTTGTAAATACAATTAAGGTATACGTAACTTCATCCATACATTTTTGTTCATGCACTTCGCCTCTCTTGTGCTTAAATCGAGCTTAGAAATAAATGAATGCAAAGTCAAGTCCGTTTCTCAGAAGCGTGGAACATGAGATAGGGAGCTTTGTTGATAATGCTGTGGTTATGATGTGTTTAGTATGCCCCTATTGTACCGGCAGGTCTGGGGACAGCAATAGACTGAATGTATATCATGAGGTATAGGGATGAATCTAAGCATGTATTGGAACAAACCATTGTGCTGGGGCCGATTTTTTTTAATTGCTTCCAAGAATTTGGAATAATTTGGCGATGCGACAAATGCGACAACAATCTTATTATTGATATGAAATAATATATGTAGTTGCTCCCGTTTTATACGCATACGAATTTATCTACTGGTGCTTCTAGAAGCTGTGTTCGACCGTTGACCATATGGAAATACCGTTATCTAAATTTAATTTTGCGACAATTGACGATTGATACTACCTTTATCCTTTATCAACAGGTAAAGTTAATTTTTTAATGATACGTTGTACGTTACTTTTGTCTGCTTATGGATTTATTAGATTATTCAGCACCTGCCTCCGTGATGGAGAATGTTTTTACTTGTTAGGCCAAGACAGAGCGCAGGGCTTCTGAAAGCGGTTAACCATATGTTTTGAAATTGTTATATTTTAAATAATTTAAATCCAATTCCATTCCATTCTTCTGCAATGCTAGCATTCACAAAACACAACTAAGTTGGCGTCGGAACTTTATCCGCAAAAAATTCGGTGGAAATGTAGCACAGTCAAGGAATATAATCTCTACATTTATTTGCAAACACGTTATGCTGAAAAAAAGGCACGTGTTGTTTTGAAGCTTGCTTGTTAGCTGTTTCATTATAGTTAGTTTACTTCAAATTTAACTTTTTTAATTGGGTTTTGGACAAGACTTCATAAAAAGAAAAGATCATGCTTATCTTTATGATGATTATAAAAATGATGATGGTTTTTCATTGAACTTGAAATGATATGGTGGAATGGGATAGTACCCTTTTTGAGTTTTTAAGATTAATCAGTTAATGATAAGGTTATATTGATAACCTTGATGAAACAAACTTTAAGTATAGGTACTTCAAAACCAAATATGTTCAAGCATAAACTAAACAAAGTGTAGAGTTCTGTTAATTTAGTTATAAACATTTTGCTTACTTAGCACGGAATATAATATTGGAATATTGCTACAGCAGCATTATTTTAGGATTATTACAGTAATTACTCTTTTCATTATGAATCAATTAAAGGATGAAAATTCTTTGAAACGTAGAATATTTTTGGCATGGTTAGTACGACGGATATCCTTACTAAACTAAACATGGCTTCTCGAAATAAATAAATTATATTAGTTTACCCTTGTAAAAGGGCGAGAGTAAAGGAAGCTAGTTGAACATATTTCCAAAAAATGTTTCCATTATATAGTCACAACTTTGGTGCATATAAGGATGCGGAGGACAAGTTGGAGTTTGGATGGAATATAAAAGTTGAAGTATGGACACACATACTTTCTGAAAATAGTAGCTATTTAGGCATGTTTTTTTCATCATTTTGAGCAATTAAAATTGCCAATTACTTTCTGAAATAATGGTGAGGATGAAGATGATCTTTGTAAATATTCAGATGTACATGCATAATTACAGGGCATAGTTGTTGCTCAGCAGAAGTAAGATGTTATCTTTTAAAATTAACAATGGAGAACAAAAGGAAAGAAGCTCATGTTCTCAAGGGTCTTGAGTGTCCATCAAGTGAGCAAAGTAGTGGAAAATCTATGTAGTGAATGGAAGGGAGGGAGCATCAGATCGGAAGTTAGTAGTCATCTTTACAAGAATATAAAAAAACGCATCAAACCCTGAGCATAATCTGACAAAAATTGAAGAACACCAAGCCAAGTATCAAGTTCAATGGTATCACTTTGGCATTGACTTAGTATTAACCAGAGGAAGAAAGATTTAACTTTGATATGCTTAAATTCCTCTTTCCAAGATGCAAATTTTCATAGAGGATATTAAAGGTACTTAAGAGTAAATCATTGCTTCAAGTGCTTCATGAAATAACACAAGTTATGTATCCCTAAATTCCATATTTCTACATAACATGAGAAGGAAATGGACATCATAATATAAGTAATGCCAGTAGTACAGAAGCAGCTCTGCTCAGATAGGAAAATGTTAATGCAAAATTAGCTACCAACAGATATAATTTTAATTATTAAGTATGAAGCTGACAATAACAACACTACAAAGTTAGTTAGGTATGTTCGAAGCCATAGGCTATATATATATATATGTGTGTCTGTACAATAATTAAAAAGCACTATGTTTGTGGATGTCTTACATTTTTAATACACATTATACATACGTGCACGTAGGTAGGTACGCATGCGACTATTTTACGCATTTGAGTCGTCATTCATGGCCTTTTGTTTCTTAAATATGATTTTGCTCTACAGTAGCAATGTTTGGGGCATATTTCATCAAAAAATTGGAGGAAAAAACAATGATGCCAAGATTGTTATTTTGATGAAGTTTTAGTCACTTTAATAAAGATGGTTGGTAGTGATAAGAGCCAAGTGTAAACAAAAGAGGAAGGAACCTAATGATATAAGCCGGATCACATTGTGTATACAATATATACGCGTGTGTATGTTAGATTAAAGTACACACAACAGAAAATTATTTTTCTCTTGGATTTAAACTCCTGTATATTCGCATAACTTGTGCTCGCACACATGCATAATTATAGTAATAATATAGTAAGCGAACATACAAGTGTACAAGAAAACATGCACTTGTACTCGTGCCCTAGTCCAAGGCTTTATGTATATTTGTATGTATGTATTTATCCTTTGGCACGGTCTTCCCTAAGTCTAGTTAAAGTATGGAATCAGTCAAATATCAAATTCAAGTGCATTCAACATTCATCGTCATGCCAGAGTGCATCTTGAGGACTGCTTCAACAAAGAGCCTTTTGTACTTTTTTTTACGGATAGATAAAATAGGAACAACTGTTACTACATTTTATTTTAAACGAAAGTGAACTCATTTTAGACGGTACATGCTGATATGATAACCACCACACCACACACCACAAGTTCCTATTGATAATACACTTTTTATTGTAAATGAGCAAAATTTATATTACTGCAGTTTTTCTAAATGCTCCTTTTGATGCACTTCTCACTACCAAATCGATTGGCAAATGCATTCGCGCATAGATTTCAGGTAGTGATATCCTTTTTATCAAAGTTTTAGTTTTACAAAGTATTACTTTAGTACTTCATGTTCTATAAAACGTTATTTTTTTGTGTTTAAGTTGCACACTACCTGTTGCGAAGTAGAGATTATTGTTTTAAGAAATAGATAATGGTCCATATTTTGTTATTGATAGTTAAAAGGCGCAGATTGATGTTGTGTATCAATTTAAAACTAATATTTAAACTGTGCTTAGTTAGTAATTCAAAAAAAATATTAATTTAAAGTCTAGAGATTTTGAACAACGTCATAGCAAGGAAATGAACAGCCAATTTTCTTCGCTTGACAAAAGAAAGCATAGGCATAGCATCGGCAAGGTGAGGGTGAGATGTGGTTCTTAGAAATGTCTTGCAATGCAGTCGAGTTTCAGCTCCTCTAGTCACAACTCAACTGTATACTTTAAACACAAAGTGCGTACATCTAACCAGTCTGTAGACGTTTCAGAGAGAAACCTTAGCACTCACGCTTCTTGTTCTCTTAACGCAGTATTGGAATGAGCCATCGTCTCTCTTGATAAAGCACCGTATGAGACGTTACGTGACAATTAGAAGATAATGTAATAACTTCATGCAACTACTGTTACATTTTTTCAACACAAAACAAGCTAAATTTTATAATGGTTATGAACTTTCAAGACTTTCCCCCAAGATGTTAGGATTTTCATGATGCTGTTATATTTTTAAGAAAAACGTCATTTTAATTGCAAGAAAGATAATCAATTTTCTACCAGAAGTACAAGTGGTGTAAGATAATGTTTGAGGAAAACATCAGACAGTTATCCATTTGACGATCTGGTGAGTTGTTATGCATGTGTTTAATATGTAAGGCTGCTGTTTGCGTATTTTACATTTATGTTGTTGTCACACTCTAATGTTTTTACAAAACAACAACATAAATGTTATTTTTGTACTGAGATTCAGTTTTACTACTCTGTTGAAGACTACTACCAACAGGTCAACGACAGTTGTTGTTGGATTTTTATTTTCAGAGTGACACACGTAATAATAGCTTAGGTACAACGATCACCCACAACGCATATGGAACACACAGTCTAGTCTCCTGTATAATGCATGTACCTTGAAAGATTATTAATGGAAAAACTTGGGCACTATGTGTGACAATTGGAAGTTATTTACTGCGCTGCTCAGTCAATTAGGAACCATCGAAATGGCAATCAAATTTTTATTTTTGTAGGACTTTTTTAGAGTTTCTGAAATAATTTTTGAATCCTTTGAAACAGGATTTTGAACTTCACATTGGATGGGAAATATGTATGTTTCAAAAGCGAAATGGCATTTGAAGCCAGTAAATGAGCATAGTTTAGTTTCATTCAAATGAGCATTTATGAAATGCAACGCTACATTAAATTAGAGGAGAAACATAATGCACAGCATGTAAACCTGCCTTCATCTTGGAATTCATTGATAAATGGGTGACCGTGCTTACGATAACGTATGTGTGACATGAGATGAAACCTGATCAGCTGGAACATAATGTTTCACAAGCTGGAGCTAAATGCCACCAAGTTGAATATAATATGGCTCATGCCAACCTATTTGTAGCGTCATTCATTTACCTGTCTGGTGTACAATACGCGTTTTTGAAAGTGAGAAGCATAAGTTGCTGTAAGTCGTGCCACTCACTCATGCCTTGCCTTGAAATTCGAACGAGACACGCGGCCATGCTCAGGTATGCATACACAATATAAAGTAAGTGTAAAGTTAGCTTGGACTCACTTTGCTTCATTGTTGTTAGGCATGTAGTCTCACATTAGGATTTATGGTGAGTAAACCAACATGCCTCATAGATGAACTACCAAACACCAAACCAATAGCTCACTCCATTGACTACTCAACCATTGCTTTGCTAAAGCTGAGCTGATGTGAGGTATGAATACGAGCAGACGATGCGATTTGGAGATTCTGTTTCAAATAGGAAGTGAAATATGAGTTACATCACATCTAACTAGGGGATTTGTCATCGTTTACAATGTATCCTGTCCTAATCTTTTACATTAGTGCACAATAACACATCCATTTACAAGTTGACCTCCGTGTTTGCCTCATTCATAATATTATTGCATCTCTGGTTACTTCTTTCCTGCTCAAGAAAGACAAACTATTGTTGAGATCAGGAATTTTCTTTCATGTGCTTGTAGCATTAGTAGCACATATTTTTACATCATGAAAATGAGCTGCCACATGTCTTCAGTAAAAAAATGCACTTAGAACTCATACATTCATTCACATTGAATGGAGCTGATACGATGATTATTTTGAATTCTCGTGCCATTTCGATTTTAACGTATCAACATCAACATTCATTCACTTTATTTTACAAAAAAAGAACATCACTCGTTAGCAGGTTGGCTAGTAATCGTCTTAAAGTTTCATTCTTTGCCTTTGTTCCACTTTAAAAAAACTGATTCTTCTTCGTCGGACGCGATCATAAAAGTGCTAGCAAATGCTGTGTGTAATGTGCACATTATCAGTGAGTAATTTCCGCATTTTATGACGATGCGTTCGCCCTAAGACAATCAGCAAAAGGATTTTTTTTGTCAGCTAAAATAATTGCATGTTAGGCTTCAAAAAATGATTATCTAGAATCAGCTTTATAAATGTTACGATATGCCATATTTGAACGATTTATGTGCTCTGAATTCTAATCCATCAAGCTGTCATTCATTCCTATTTTGCGTGGGGGTAACGTACATTTGTATAAAAAAACATGTGTTAGCCAAAGCAGGTAGCAGATGTAAAATTGTATAGAAATAATGGCATCATCATATTAGAAACTGCACCAAGTTGTTGCATGTTTGCAGAACGGAATACACTTGTTGCAGCGTGTCGAACTACAAAATATAACTTTAGAAAAACAAATTCCCATGAAATGAAGAAAAAACGACTTTTTTTTTACATAGTGTAGGATGTAGGAAGGTGACAAAATCTTCGTTGGTATAAAGAATCAGTGATCCATTTGATTTAGGATCGTAAATAATGTAAGATGGTGTGATATCACGTTTAGTGAGCATAGCATCTCTCTATTTCTTATGGGAAAATGATGATGACTCCATGATCAACTGAAAAATAAAGCCACATAAGGGTACAAAGTAAAAGGAAGCACACAAAAAAAAGAATTATATTAGGAGACATCAGCGTCATCAGACATCTTGTAGTGTACATACACACACTTAATCTTTCCAATCTTAAACGCAACCTCAGGTAGGTAAGTGTTGCTTATTACCAGCTCAATTGCCACACAGGTAGTGTTTTTATAAGTAGTTATTATAGTCTCTGCTGGAGACAGTCATTAAAAAGGACCTTTCGAAGGAAATTGAAAGAACCAGGATGAGTCGTGGCTGCAGTCAGCTTAACAAGAGAAACTGTGTCAAATGGAATTTATTGACTGATTCAGTCAGTTATGCGCTTGTACAGTTGAAAAATCCCTTTCTGCTACGTTTTACTGTAACCAAAAACATTAGGTTGTGGAGTAAAGTAGTAAATATTGTGTTAATAATGTCGTTCACGGAGGTGAATGAAGTGTTCGAGGAACACATAATATAATGTAGCGAGACCGTCTTCATTAAACCTTTTATCCAGACCTGTCAAACAGAAAACTAGGAGCTGGAAACAGAAAGGGTTGCAGTACCTGTTGTTTCTATAAAAATTTAGGGATATTGTAATCAGTAACTGCTCATAGGCTTTTCAGGTAGAGTTGACTATCACGTCGCGAAGACAAAAAGTCTAAACATCTGCCAAAGAAAAGTATGCATAAAAATTATGCATATATGTATGTACTACATTCATACAGCAATCTAGGATGATGATATTTGCATCTTTTCATGGTACAAGTCAAGTCTGTCCAGCTTGTTATTGTTTGGCTGTCGAGTGTGTGGGCGAAGGAGCCTACAAGCTAAAATCATGTTCTTAGTCCCATCTTACTATAAGTAGACTGAGCTGGACTTGTATTTTGCATTTAAAATACATCAAGTTTTATAGCCATTACAACGTAATAACACCAGCAAAGCAATAAAACAGTATTGAACACAAACTCAGAGAAACTAATGGTAAGCTCATGCACATCCATCCTTATAGAACGTTTTTAAACCAGATTTTTTTTTCAACTGAGCGTGGCGTTCGTCCGTGCACATCACTATTACAATTTGTGTACTCGAAATTATTCATTGTTTGCTGTAAGCATATGGAAACATTGTTGGAATTTACACTGCACTCGAAGAAAGAAATGTACAATGTCAAGGACTTTTGGCTATTTTTCTTAAAAATTGTTAATTTGAATCCACCATACGAGAAATTGTGTTAAATGGATGTTGGTTTGCATTGGGACAATTTTTTTAATGATTCGAGTTTCCATACATAGATAAAATACTTGCAGCTCGGCAACTTCATCTAATCAGCATTCTGCATTGATTATAGGTGCAAATTTTTCAACCATGGTCCAAAAACAAGTCTTGTCCTTGTCTGAATGAGTTAATTTCTAAATAAAACTCGTGTTTTCCACCAAATTGCAGACGAATTTTTTTAGGCATTTATGTAAGGCTGGCATAGACTATTCTCTCTACAATTTGATGCAGTTTCAGTTTTGATGCAAACCAATTACATCCACAATCAAAGTGACAGTAGAAAAAGTTATTTCCATCCTTCATCCCGGTATTATCAGTACTTTAGTTTCATTTACAATTTTGAATTAGTCTGGTACTCTGTGAACTTATGTTTTGAAAAGCATCATCCCCTGATGATACCTGTCAAGCGATGACAGATTAAAAATTTAATATTCTCTCACTGCTTGACATTCTCCATGTGAGAAATCATCATTCTAAACTTGAATTTGTTAGAGTTCACGTCGACGTCAGTCTAAATCTTAGGAACTTGGGTAGATTACCTCCTCAAATATTATCAACATACGGCACAAGGAACGTTTCCCACCAAATATCATATAGCCACCCAGAAAAAGTAATCTTTCCTTGTTGTGCACTGAATACACACACATTATAATGAATCTTAGGTATTAGTGAATCACATAAAAACTGACCAATTTAAACTCCACTGACTGAGTTATGGGAGAAGGAAATGTGTAGTATATTGTTTTAGTATAATGTGATGCATGCATTTTTTTTTAGATAGAATGATTAAACTTCAGCCAGTAAATGAAACATGATGATGGTGGTGTGGTGATGATGATAGCAAAAGTGTAGAGATGTGATACCTGTTGACAGGACTTTTATCATTTAAAAAATGTTTTTAAATTTGAGGAGATGCATCACCTCTCATCCTTTGCTTAACTTACATATTATTTAATGCGATTATGCAGAAAAATGTTTTCTAAAATGTTCAAAATATGCATCTAACTTGGACCTAAAATTGATGGAACGTGTTTTCTTTTGTGTTGGTTGGCGTTGTTGGTTAGACTCATTCTTCACGAACTTTCATGGAGACATGGGTGAAGTGAAGGTGAGAGTAATAAGGATGTGAATCAACAAAATTAAAACTGCCTTGCCAGTCACATCACACCACGTTGTTTGATAAAATCACATTATCAAACAAGACATAAGCAAAATCATGTGAGACATCTACGAACATAGTTTTTTTCCCATATGGGATGTTTTAAACTAGAGAATTGGTTAGGTTGAGACAACGTTCTTATCAGCATGTGAAGATAGATGCGATGATGTGTGAGTTTAATTTTCTAAAAATGAAAATCACAAAGATGCTAATCGTATGCCAGTCGCCGTCTTCAGTAATGATAATGATGACGACATGATGACTGATTATCATGCAATATTCTATATAAAATATGTTTTTGGAGTGTTATATTCACGATTGTGCATATTTAGGTACCTGTTTGTTGCCAAGTATTACCGTAAAAGGGAAAATGGTAAAAAAGTGTAATAATAAGGGGTCAAAACTGGCACAGCCTGACATCACCCTTATTTCTGCATCTAATGAGTTGTGAGAAAGAAAGAGAGACGGGAAAGAAATAGGGACACAGGTTGGTTAGTGATGATGATAATATAATAAGCATAATATGACCCTGTAAAATAATTCATAAGTACGTGCTCTCATCAAAGTCTGGCTAAGATGTGAATTGGTTTGGTTTGGTTTGCGTCTTGACAAGAATGAAAATGAAGTAGTTAATCGTAATCTTTATGCATAACTAACAATCAGTAAAATCTTCTAGTTGACAGCTACTCTTATGTCACAATGATCACCTGTCACTGACATTGATTGAGTGAACCGATAAAGCAAGGCTAAGACTGTTAAAATCTCCTCTCGGCATCTTAAAATTTTGACACATAGTTTTTTTTTGAGAATTCAAGGAGATTGTGGGAACAAAGCAAATTAGTTTAGTAGTTGACTTGGATCGGCATTTGTGTCGATTTTGGAATAAGGTACTTTGGCTAAGCAACAAGCGAGATATTGAATAATTAATTCATAGTATATTCGGCTGAAATAGTTTGCCATATGGTCAGAAATTACCTTTGTTTTTTAGTAAACTCTCAACTGCAAATAAAAGTCATGAATGGTTCAAGTGCAAACTCAAGAAAATGACATAATAACAGCACATGATGATGGTTGGAGCTGTTTCCTAATGTCCCCTATAAATGGAAGTGTGGGAGGGACTGTGAGCTAGAGAATAGAGTATCATCGTCATCATCTTCTACTCATACATTTTCCTAGTTCCTGAAAATCATCCCCATATATAGAATCTAGACACATTCTGTACACTTTCACAAGGATATTTTTTTAATAATAAAAAAATAGAGCCTAATGTTGGTTTTCCTTTGAAAGTACTTGTGCTCTGCACACATACATAAAACATAATCACTTTTAATGACCAGTGCAGATTGATAGAAAAATTATGCCCAAAATCATGACCAGGAGCAGAAAAACGTGCAACCTGTAATTACACTTGGGAATAGTCCCATACAAAATTCTTTGTAACCTACTACACAGCACACACCACAACCTAACAAATTTCCTCAGATGTTAGCGTAGCCGTACATTTTTTGAACATCTTGATCACTCTTCGTTTTATGCATGTTGTGTATCTATGTGTAAAGGTCCATAATATGCAACAAAGTACTCCTTGTCATGAGCACCACCGAAGAAATGGTTTGAGCTTTCGTACCTTTCTCTCTATCCCTTGTCAAAAACTTTAAACATCATCGTCTCAGAGGAGAAGAAGAACCTTTCGCATCTGCCCCAATTTCGCTTTCTTATGCTTAAAATATGTAAATTTTAAAGGTTATTATTCAAGCACATGGCTCAATTTAATGCTAAATCCAATGCTGTAGATGGTCATGTTCGGAGACCTTTGTTGCTTGTAAATATAATATGATGTACAAATTTGGCTAAATGTTAACCAAAGCAACTCAAATCGATACATATATTATATTAAATTTATAGAGAAAACATTTGGTAACAACTAGCGTTTTGAAACTTCACCAAGAAACTTTTACACATACATACATACACACACTTATTGCTTTTATTTGGAAACTCACGCTGTAATTATAGAACGTTGTAATGAACAAGATGCAGATGTAATGATGAGGAAAAGCCGGACGACTCAAGTGAAGAAACTCTTCTGTTGATAGAGTAGTTAGTCTATCATTTTTCACATGTATGAACCTTGTTTACACTTTTTAGACAGGTTGGCTGGTTATAACAAATTGTTGCCAATTTGCACCGTAATTTTTCCATAAATGGTAGAAACCATCGTGTAAAAGGTAATGCGTGAAGTCAGTCGAGGAAAATTTACTTACATTGTTGCATTCAAAACCTATGAAATATATTTTTCTGAAACAAGTCAAGCATAAACAGGAGATAAATATGAAATGGTCCAGGCCGTCGTTGATGGGTTACGCATGCAATCCCCTTGGGATATTACCATTCTGTCTTTAAAACGGAGTTTTTTTTGGAGTTTTACATGAATATCCTTACTTACTTATGAGGCTACACGTCACAATAACTCTTGGTAATTCGTGCTTTACAGGATTACAAGTGGTTTAGCTAAGGCATAGAGGCAGGACAGCATGGCGTATTAATAAAAGGTTAAAAGCATTTTAATTGTCAATATGAAGAATTTATTTGTAAAGTTTTGAATATTTTAGTAGTTTTGGAGTACTGATTATTAACCATATTTCTCGTTGTCTTACTCATAGAATATATTGAAGTACAACAATTTACTAAAAAGCACCACAAAAACTTTGGTGCCAGTGGACGCATTTTATGTATACTAAGCTGTCTTTCTATCGAGTGATACTACTATAATGATAAACTCAAATATTTATGCACATTGTAAAAGGTGGAGGAGGAACCCAAACGAATCTTATGGTTTGAAAGCACGCGTCTTTATCGCTACCTCTATCGTGTTGAGACTTTTTATTTTAAAATATATTAAATACATTTATTGACTGTCAAATGAAATTTATTAAATCATTACTACCATGTAAACCTTCTTTGTACCTGTCATAACCGCGAAAACAAGTCATCCCTTCATATTTTGTTATCATCATCATCATCATGTTTGTTGGACAATGGGAAGTTAAAGTCTACAATAATTATATTGTTTTGTCGTCAGTCCTTTAAGATTATCATAAAAGAAACCGAAGAGTCAGCCGTCGGGACGTGAGAATGAGAATGATCCATTTTATGGGCTGCAAGACCGTATTGTTCTTACATACCTATAATCCCATTTTGACAAAAACTGTATCCATAAACACAAAAGGTTACATGAGCATAATAAGTATAGTTCAAAATCATGTTGTGACAAAGTATTTAAAGCGGGCCTATTAAGTTTTAAACTCGCTAATGTAATTACTTCAACGTATGTAAGTGTAAACATCCCTAGATTTTTGATCTTCAAAAAGGATATTTCCAAAACGAGATTGTTTCGCAATACGAAAAACAATGTTGAGTACTTCTAAGCACCCTATTTCATACGTATATTGCCTTCAGTTTATTGAAGGTTCAAGCAACATTTTATGTAAGCCATTTATGTGGATTTGGTACATGTTTCTAACTCGGCGCACGGATCATTTAAGTAGGTTTTAAGAATTCTGCACAAAAGGATTTAAAAATAAAGACATTCTCCAGTTAGGAATGCTCCAAATAAAGAGTTGGTCGTAGTGCTTTTTTGTTGTAAGGAATTTTTTCCTTCTTTCTCCTCCTAGTCAGCTGAATAGAAAATGATGACTCTTTAGCAGTTATTTGAGTACTCATCGGCAGTTCATAAAATTTACGTTGAAAATGATTTTCAACTTTAGAAGAAAGGATTGCAATCGCGTGTGCTACAAAGTAAAGCATGGAATCGCATGACTCCATGATCATCATTTCCTCATCAGTAACTCGTACACAGCTGTATATAAAAAAAGCAAATGTGTTGATTGTGGTTTGAAGCTGCTTGTCAATACTTTTCCTTAAATGTAGCAAGTTTTGAGGGTTGTAAATAAGCGTTAAAATACCGTAAAAATATGTATGGACAAAACTCGTGTACTTATTAGAAAATAACCAAAAATGGTCATAATCATTCCCTGCTGAGAGAGTTTAAACAAGATACAAATCATTACTTGTCAATATGCGGATGCTCATTGTTGCTGTAATTGTAAATAAAGTTTCTGTAATTGATTTGCTTAATACATAGTCTAGTGTTCCGCATATTATTTTGTAGGTGTAGCCAGAAGCTGGCGCAACAAGGTAACCGGTAGAGGTTCTCAGTTTATAGCCATGCATTGGATTCTTTTGGCAGTCCTTCCTGAACTGGAAATTTGCATTGTAGCACCTATTTTAGAAGTTTACGGATGCATTCTCAATTTTCTAAAGTCTGAAAAATAGAAACTCAACGGAACATGCGATTCTCATCTCGTAGAGAAATCGTTGCAATATGAACCCTAACTGAATAAACTTCAACATTTAAATGAATGATTTTATGAAAGAAAAACATGACAAAATTAAAGTTTCTGGTTTTCTTGCAGGCTTTCAAGTCCTACGATTTGGAAATTCATTATTGTCGTTGCAAGACTGACTTCAACATCATCATGAGGTATGAAAGTGAAACATTATGTGGTGCTGTGGCTTACGAATATTTGTCACTCTCTAACATATTTTTTGAGTAGTTCAAATACAACGGAGATGAAAACAACCAGGCGATACGTTTGTGAAAAGTGCGGTGAAAAATTTGCGCAAGGAAATGAGATCCGGACGCATCACCGTACTCGTGATTGTTCAGGGCAAATCTTATATTATGAATGTCTTGATTGCCGAAGCGTTTTCTTCAGCTTTCCAAGATTTCTTTCCCACATTAAAATTCATCAAACTCAGAATACAGGTATTGTGAATAAGCTGTAAGAATTCTTAATCTAGTGCAAATAATTTCTTAATAACTTTCTGTTGATGTCTTTCCTTCAGTAAGGTGATGTAACTCACCCAGCATTTTTAGGGATATTCAAGCGTTTGAGTGTTTTCGAATGTCAGTTTGTCCATAAGTTATGTTACGTCCGGTGACGTAGCAAACGTATCAGGATGAAAGGTACCCTTTTTACTAGATACACACCAGTCGCAAGACCTCCGTAAAACATTGGTATGTATACTTTATGCGAATCAATCATCCCGACCAGAAATATAGCGCTAATTTTTTTTACATCGACCAATTCTCCTTATCGGTCAAAATAGTGCCGTCGCCAATGCTACTTGTCAACCAATCCATCGACGAGTTATACTATTCACCTATCGTACGGAGGTCTTGGTGTGTACTTCCCAAAAGTCAGAACTTTTTCTTACGTAACTCGTAGGGAATTGGAGGACTAAACAGCCATATGACGTTAGGCACTCCAACAAGAGGACGAGCTATAAGCCCTACTCTCCTTCAATCGGCTTAGTGTGTAAAAATTAACTAATCAATATCAGAATAGTAGTAGTAGAAAATCTCTTTTGCATGCATTTTTTTCTATATTTCATTACTCAACAACTAGAACGTTCTGCATGAGCGCACTGCACTGCCATCACTCATCACAAACTCATAACAAGTGCAACCACCAAGACATAAGAAAAGGGATGAAGCGGCAATGACAAGTGCCTTGGATTTTTACGTGGAATTAGTTTGTTTTGGTAGAACCAGTGAAAAATTTAACTCACTTGTCATTCCTCAAGTCCCGATGTACTTGTGGTGTCACAAGTTTTTAAAAATGACAAATTAAAATTAACCCTACTACTGCTTCCTCTGGTGCTTTGGTTTTAGCAGGATTTGCTAGTTGTGACTCAATTTTAAACGTTGATATTAAATATTTACAGATGAAGACGAGTAAGCAGGTAGCGAATCCGTTTCAACTACAACAGTGCGAATTCAACAACAAGAGGAATTAAATCCTTTAATATTTTACATTATAGAAACTCAAATCAAATATTGATTTGTGTTCGAAAGGATTCCTTTCCACTGTTTAACAGAAAATGTATAAAAATTGTTGGAAAAATAAAGAAAGCTATCTACTTTAGTTCATGGTTGTTTTGGAAACAGTTTATTTGACTTAATTGAGTTAATTGTTACCATTGTGTGTATATTAAGCCATAATGGGGACTCGTAATCATAGGGCTGGCCCACAGGTCTTGCGATCTGGTAAGCTTAATGTTATGTAGCAATGTTGATGTATATGTATTTAATTAATTTGGGCGTGTGTAGCCGATGTTAACAGAATCCTTGATGTTTTTTTTGCAGAGGAAGAGAATTTGGATGCGGTGAACCAATCGTTAGCAGAAAAATTATCCATGAAAGTCGGTCAACTCAAAAATGTAAGTAAGAATTTGATGTATTTGATATTTAAATGTCGTAAATGGTAATGAGATGAAACTTGGGAAAGGACCTTTTGTAGCGAGCTGAATGACATTTATTCATTATTTATTTTAAACTGAAACTTACGGCTCAAGCCTATGTAAACAATGATTATTTAATTCTTACATTAAGGTGTATAATAAGTTACAGCTTATAGTTATACCTTATGGATAATAATAGTAGCACCTGATACTAAAGCACATTGCGTTGAAATAAATAGGTAATAATAAATAATTAAACATAAATGTTGAAGTAATAAATAATAGCTTAGAGAAATGAGAAGCTACAATTGATTGTGGTATATGGAGAGGGTTCATATCTCCGGAGTTTGATCACCCAGTTTCTGTAAATAAGTCAATTCGTAAGTAGGAATTCCAAAGAACCAAAGTATAAAATTGCCGTCACTTGGTATTTGGAACCATTCGTTCTTTCTTATAGTGTCATACGTGTCAAGTTATCAGTCAATCAGTTGTACACAATCAGTAAAGATCTACATTTGTAATTTTGCTGAATCGTACCAGAGTGTTGCCTCTCTTCATGCACGCAACACTTTTGTGGTTGGTTGTGAGTCAAATTGAGATTTTGAATGACGGAAATAGATTTTTAGTGCTACTATTTTTTACAAGTTGTAAATTTTAACAATAATCAATACCGGTTTTATCATCTAGTTTGTTTTCTTTCTTTCCAGCTTGCAATCGACCTTGATGGTGAGGCACGAGATCATCTTCCTCTATTGGATGGTGTCGGTGACGACATGGAATCAGGAACTATGAGACTGGGAGGAACGTCTGGGAGATTAAGAAATATTGGGAGAACTCGTGGCTTGACTGGGAGGAGATTCACATGTTATGTAGGTCTCGGTGTCTGTACTGTCATGGTTTTTGTGTATTACATACTTCTTCCTTTGGCCATTAAATAACTTGTTCCTACTTCAAATATTTGTTTCGTTTTCTTTGTCAGCATGAATATTAGTATTCCAAACTGAAATAAACTGAAATGCTGGTTGCTAGATGAAAATTTTAAATTTGGTACAAGAAATAAAATAGCTAGTAATGTAATTACAAGTGTTAAAAGTGGAGATAATAAACCTAAACTATGAGAAAGGGAAAATATTTTTAAGTCGTAGAATAGTGAATAAACACGTCCAACGCTGTAACATAAAGGATATCCTATTGAATGAATCAAACTTCCAGTTAAGCTAGTTTCGTTACTTCGTCCCAAAAGATACTTCATGTGGTGGGCCCACGGCAGTGCCAGAGTTGCCACTATGTTCGTTACCATCTTTGATTTTCTCATCAGCTCAACTAACGGTGTAGCCATTAGTGTATATCCCTGTAAAAATAAATTATCTAGTTACTGTTGGAATTGCTTTAAATATAATCTAAAATGTATTTATTTCATGAAATGTAGTAGCAGTAGTAGATGAATCTCTACTAAACATCTTTTGTATCACAGCAAAAATACTGAATGAAAAAAAAATGTCTCAATCTTCTAAGAGTCGGTTGTATAAATGTTTACTATCAGTTAACGAATTTTGTACTAGGTTACGAAAGATCTAAATAAATTTTTTTTATCTCCCTGTGTTAAAGTTTACTAGAATTTTAAATTTGAATGTTAGCCTTATAAACTTTACTTTATTTCGCATGTGTCTGTGTATTGATTGAAAATGTTACCTTTGGTCGTGAAATTCTAAATTCTATTTTTTATGCTAAGAGTCGGCACGAACTAATTTGCAATAAGGACAATTACTCAAGCGTGCTCGCAGTCATTAAGAAAAAATCTACGTGGCCACATATAGAGTATGTCTATATATGACTAATCTACACCTATGCCTGCTTTTTAAACGATGATTGCCAGTTGCTCTACTTTACTAAGCAATATAAAGACATTCGCAATATACTATCTTTCTATTAATATTGAATACCGGTGTAAGTTACTCGTTGATGAAAACAAATTTCATATCGAAAAATAAAACGCAAATATTTTCATAAGACATTATGAATGGTGTTGTGTACCTTTCTATTTTAGATCATTAGATAGTGATAGTTTAAGTATGAATATTCATACCTGCATTGTGTATGGAGATGTTTCGGCCAAATACTTGCCAAATTCTGCATCAGCAACAAACGTGTCTGCATCCAGTAAACCTTGTTTGAACAGTTCAGTGCATATAACGGTAGTTTCTGAAAAGACTCTTCCTAACAAACCGCCGCAACTACCAAATGTTCCTACAAAACAGGGTCCTGTACACGCTGCTGGCAAAGCTCCAAGTGGAAGTCTTCCTAGTACCAAAACACACATTGCACATCCAGTCGTAGAACCAACACATGAACCTACAAAGGGTTTCGCTGCCTTTAAAATTTGCCGTAACTCGGGGAGTTTAGAAGCAGATGGTGGTGGAGCTGGTGCTGGTGCTGGTGTCACGGGTGGCTCTTCTGCCGCTGCCGCTAATGATGAATCTAATTTACTATTAAGAGAAACCGCAACATTGTTAACATAATCTCAACATCAATCCATCATTACAATGTATTTTGAATTACAAATTGTACATACGGATATCCATATGTGATTGGTTCCACTTGATAGTCCCGGTTTCCAATCGGCTGATAATAGTATTGGTTCATAGGGTCCGATTTGGAATTATCTGACTTTGAATTCTGACTTGGCCAAGCATCATTACCGGAAAAACTGTATTGATACTGAACATTTGGAACGGCATTGTTTTGAGAGCGAGCAGCCCTTTTCTGTCGTCGGTTTACATGTGACCGGAAACAGTTTATGGGATGACTCAATCTTACTCCTGGGGTACAAGCCAATTGAAGAGTTGACACAGGCCGGTCTTCAACATTTTCTGCATGGTTTCCAGGACTGGCTGCAATTTTATCATCAAGATGTGTGCACACAAACGTAATTCCATACCCTTGATTATTCGGAACGACAATAGTTTCTGGAAGAGTTTTTTCATTGAAAAAGTAATGGTATGGCATTTGGTTGAATGGGTCATAGGTCACAACGTTCATTAAATGATCCTGGCATCCAACTTCATCTCTCGTTGCATTAGCTACTTGTGCTAGCTCTTCCTTTGTAAGAATGGATGAAGTTGCTATATCATAATCTGTTATTTGTGGGCTACGAATTTGACTATCTTTAACATCAATGATGTCATCAAGTATCCAAGTTGAGGGTTGAAGAAGTGTGACTATAGATGATTCTGTGGGGGGCACAGATGATGTTCCAAAGTATGTTCCATTTGTACGGAAACCTTGTTTCCCAAAATCAATCATTCCAGACAACCCAGTTTTAGGAAGATTCAGCTCATTTCGAAAATGGTCTCGGGCAAGCCATGTAGCGTCATAAGTCAGAACGGCACTGAGAATCCTTGGTGTCGCTCCTACATATTATTATTAATTAATAATTAAACTGAACCAATGTTTCTTCTTAATTCATAATCATTGACAACTTCTTTTATGGATGTTCGGCAGAGCATATAATGGGATGAGAAACAAGAAACATTGTTCTACATAAAATGTACCCAAACCCTGCAAATACTCAATACTGTGTTGGATACGCGTGTCGTCCTGAAGTGCTGTAAACCGTTCTTATTACTGTTAGTCCGAACTAGTTAAGTGTGGTTTGGATACGATATTTGTTACTTGTTACAACTTTTCAGACATGTTACATCGTTCTTTTGTGTTTACCGTCCTAATTGAAACATATCCTATGTAAACCACGCATATGTAAATGGAGTAAACGGATGATAATTGTCTTCCTAATTGTTCCTACTGGGGAGTACATACTGAATCTGACGTAGTGCAAAGTATGTGAAATGCATTTATGCTAATAAATTCACGAGACGATCATTACCTTTAATTCATATGGTATGGATTTGTGTTGGCCTACATTATATGGACTTGAGAGACAATGAAAATGAATGTTGCAAACTTATTTCGTTCTCACATAAACATCAAGACTTCAATTTTCTAACCCTGTTACTGTAATTCACTGAAAATGATGACCTGTTCAAAGTACAGTGGTTCAGTGAATCACTGGCATGCTGTAAATAAGCTCATTTGTCTGAAATGAACGTCGCTTATTAAGAAAATTGATAAAGTTATGGAATTGGGGCATCTTGCAACAATAGCTAATAATAACGGATATGATATAGCCTAGGTATACTTTCGAGTAAAGATATTGAGAAAGATGATCCATCCTATTTTATAATCTAATTACAAGTTCCATGCAACAGTTTGTACTGTATCCATATCACAATCATTACCGAACGCATTCATCTCATACAACCTACCTGTAAGTGACGTGAGTTCTCCCAGCATTCTTCTTCTGAGCGGATTATCCCAACCCTCTGAGCCAACAAAATTGACAGTGTATAAACCAAAAAAGCTATTATTAGCTGTGGTTCTTTGAGAAGAATTGTTGTCTTGTCCTCCATTACCACTGAGGACCGCTTCAGTGTCATGGAAATGGCTAATTTCATTGCTTTCTTGGTCACTCCTTAACACTGCTTGTTTTGCGGCTTCCTCAACATCCAAAATGTTTGGGCTGAACCAACTCCAAAGATGAATGTTTTCTGCTGCAATTTTCATTGCGGAATGACTTCCTTTCGTTGCTAAAATCAGTACTCCTGGTTTGGATTTTGGAGTAGTAGAATCTCTTGAAGTTTCTTGCAAGTCAGAAGCACGTAGACTCGACTCTTTAAGCTCCAAAAGAATCTGTTGTACGTTGCTCAAATGATTTGGGTCATTGAGCAGGATCGGTTTCGTAAACTCGATCCTACTTCTATTTATGATTCCGAGGTCATGGTACACCTTTAACAGCTCAAACTGAGACACAACGTCCCCATCTAAGATAGGAATCAATTTGCGCACGCCAACTTTGCCAACTCTATTTAGTAGTGCTACTGCTTTAGCTTCCTCACTCATTTGTAATGATTTTACATTAACGGATGGTGGGAATTTCCATGAGGAGATATAAGATCGCGGAGTGTATATGCTCAACTTTGA
This sequence comes from Orchesella flavescens, assembly GCA_964034955.1. NCBI lineage: Eukaryota > Metazoa > Arthropoda > Collembola > Entomobryomorpha > Orchesellidae > Orchesella > Orchesella flavescens. The sequence continues at coordinate 29,949,371 of OZ035953.1, forward strand.
TTCTTCCGTCACCCCTCCCATTTTCCCAACGAGGTTTTCATAACTATATGAAAATTTCTTCAACTCGTCCCCATTTAACAAGCTCACTGATACTTTGAACTTGTTTATGATTAAAATTTTGGCACATTTTTGAAGTGCATGAGCTTTTGATGTTGTTGTGTCAAACTTTCCCAAATCAAGAAATAAAGGTTGCAATCCAGGATCCTCCAAAACACGTAATGCTACGAGAACTGACTTTGCCATCTCATTTTGATATTCTCCATCTACTGCTGAGGAATCATATATCACTGGAATTTGATCCTTGTGCTGATCTCCACTGGGTAAGGTATAAATTTGTGTCGCATTTTGTGAAGGTACTACTACTGAAGCAGCAATCAAGGCTAAGAAACTTATTAAACATGCACTGCAAGAAAACACACTTACACTTTTCGCCCTCATGTTTGAGATCCTAATTTTGTTTTTTAGAAAACCTATTTTAGCACGAAAGTTTTCATAACCTTGTTGAAGAGAGAAGATCTTGTTTGTGAGAGACGACTTTCAGGTAACTGAATCGGTTTTGTGACATAGGTTTTATAGACAGTTCTCATCCTGTTCTTGCTAATCACTTTTTTATTAATGAGACATTCCGACAGACTGTTGAATGCTTAAGTAACCTTTTGAAAAGTTAGCACCTAGTTTCAGTTTGTTTCCATAACCATGAAAGTGATACAAAACCAGGAGGAGATTGATCTGGCTCAGTTGCACAAACCAGTAAACATGGGTAGACAATGATAGCAACCCAATGTTGAAACAAGGTGTATGTGTCAGGAAGAACCGCTACGTAATGTCCATATTGTTATATGCAACAATGCATCCCATCAATATCATAACTAAACCCTTCGAAGTGATGTATGTGTGTACCATTTTAAAATTTTTCTTTCAGCTAGGCTTGTCTTAAACTACCCAGGTATCAAAAAAGGCCAAAAGTAGGTAAATCACACACATGAAGAACTTGTGCACTGCGTTTGGTCTTGATCTGGTCCAAGAGACTACTTTCTTTTTCTGGATCTATGCGGCAGGTAGCAGGTAGTTGTTGAGCAACACCCAAACAATATGTAAGGGATACAACGTTTCAATGAAGATGAGTCAAGAATAAGGTCTGAATCTGTCACCAAAGTCAAGTTCAGGATTCTTCCATCACGGCCATTGCTAATTGTCACACATATGATATGAACAAAAATATGTTTCATTTTATAGTATGCATACGTAGTATGCACACGTGCAATAATAATAATAATAATGTATGACCTGTTTGTATGCCCAGTAGTTAGTTTCATGACGATGGTTTCTAGTAAAACAAGAAAGATAAAATGTACAAACGCATTGTATCTATGTTGTATGCAACTTATGGAAAACAAGAAGGTTTTTTGTCAAGCATTGCATAGCTTAAACGCCAATAAAAGTTTATTCATACTGATAAAAAAGCAACAGAAACAGTAGATAAATTACATGATATAAAACGGACGAATTGTGAAAGTCAATGATGCATGCTATATAATTGACTACGTATGTACATGACAAAATGATTTTGAGATGAATTTATTATAGTTTTAAAACATCAGGATTTTAGAAATTTTTAACGTTAGATCACAACGTGGTGTGACCCTTGCTTGAATACGCGAATTCAAGGCATTGATCACCGTTCGGCGTTCACGCTTTTTTACCTAACAACGGTGAAAGTTGAGAAATATGTCTGTGAATTGCAGCATGTACTTATGATTAAAAATATGAAGAACTGTTGACAAGTAATTGACAAGACACTAATAATTAATTAGAAATAAGGCGATTCGTCGGATGGTTTTTCGATATGTAAAATGGGGCCATGGTTTTTACCGATTTTCAAAGCCATGCATGTGTTAAGGAAATGATGTGTACATTCTAATGAGTACTGTATGACTAAAGATTTTCCGAGATGTCAGTCCATATTATATTCTCGTTTCGTTGTATATCATATTTATATTTAATAATCACCATAATTATAAATTAAACATTTACAGGAATTAAAATTTCAAGATCATATGTGCAGTATTTGATATATTTAGCTGTTTTTGGGTTGCAAAAATGCAATCAGCCAGGTAATTTTAGCTATACTCTAAACTAGAATTAATTAACTGACATTGAAATTAAACAACACACAAAAATTTATTAATATTATTATTAATACTACTAAGATCATGCATCTAATTAGTCTTTTGTTGCTTGTTATCCTAAATGTAGATATTAAATTCATAAAACATTTAAATTGTAGATAAGGTAATATAATAGTGGTAAACATGTAAGATAATTAGTAACTAACACCTTCAGATCTTCAACTCGCTACATATTAATTTGCTACATCAGCAAACAATCAAATATCACACCGAATGCCAGTGCACAATCATTTTGCCTACATAATTAATTCAGTTTGACAATAAGCTAATTAATGTGGTATTTTATTGAAATCACACTGAATACCATATATTTATTTCAAGTACATGAGTTAGATGAACAATAAGTAATAGGTATTAAGGTAGCATTACTTAAAGTACTCACACGAACAACAGCAAGAGATTAATAGAATAAAGAAATAACGTTGAATGTGCTCATTAATACAAATAGTGAACAAACACTATGAATTCTGCAACTGCGATAAACGATGTTGTAATTAATACAAAATTTGACAATCGAATTGAGTTAATTTTCCTCTTATTTAATATGACATATTTGACCAGGTTAACGTTTATTTATCTCAGGTTTATTTTTTTGACAAAAATAATGCAGTATCCAATGCTTAATCTTTAAAAGAACGTCATTGACTTTAACTAAATCAACCCCAAAACCTGATCGACGTCTTTGAGTAGTAGATGGTGCATTGTTATCAGAGATCCTTCCAGCTAGTCAGTCGTCGAAGCCTTCAAACTTCATTCCCAAGATGTCCAGCAGGACGGTCATGGGTGATTTCGTGATGCTCAGCTGCTCCTTGATGCTCGTGATCTTGTTTTTGGTGTTTCGAAGGCGGAGTGAAGAATGGATGAAGACAGCTAGGGATAAATGATGAAGTTATTAACGTAATTAGTTGAAATTTCTTTTTAAAATAGCATTAAAGTAGGTTGAACAAAATCAATTCAAATTTACCCGAAATTGGAAGAAGGACTCCGAACATGAACACCATAACAGAACCCAGCATGGAGATGAGCAGGTAACCTCCAACAAAGACGACAACCAAGCATACAAGTGGATGGTTTTTCTTGATATCCGCAATGAATCGCTGGTTCTTGGACAAGTAGTCATATCCTCCGAATAACGCACCCACACAGATCATTCCCAGAAGCATTTGTGCTGGATGCATTATTCTGTGGGTACAAAAAAAGGAAAGACTTGTTAGTTGAATAACCTAAAGGTATGAATGTTTGACAGTTTTACAAAGATTAACAAGGAATTACCCAACAATCAGGAAAATAATGATTGCCATCAAGAAATAGTTGGTTTGGTAGTAAACCAAATTTCCTTTGACACGACGTGCCCATTTGTCCAAATCAGCAAAGTTGGGCACCTGAAAGCGTGCTGAGTTCAGAACAAAGTCATCCAGGGAACGCAGCTGCTCAACTTTAATGTCGTCCATGTTGATCAAATTATAAATGCCTGAAATAAAACCGGAAGCCATTTAATTGGTTCATAATGAGAATATAATAAAAACGCTTACAATTTAACTACGCACACAACATATACTATGTTCTTTGTTTGATTCGCGTTAAATGACCAAATATATCATAAAAAACCCTTATTAGTAGGCGCGGTTGTAGGTACTACATTTTTACATATCTGATAAAAGTTTAATAGAGAAATTACACAGAAATCTATAGAATCTTGTGTTTTTGATAATCTTTTCAAGTTATAGGAACCGAAACTAAACTTAAATTTGAGTTTACAATTATATTACGTTTCTCATCTAATAAACATGTATTTGGTATAAAAAATCGGATTTTAAAATTAAATGTGAAGACAACTAAAGTTGACGAGTGTCAATTCCTAATTAACAATGCGTCCTTAATAAATTTCATGAACTGTCACTTGTCGGTCACCGGAAGAATCATGATCAAATGGTCACCTTATTGTCTAACAAAGGAATAACTCACCTCAGTCTCCAGATGAATATGCAATCCACTGCATATATATTATTTTCACAAGGTCAAAATTTCTTTTTGAACTACCACTTGCCACAAATTGGATTGTGAAACAATTTAGTTAAGATTATTAAAAAGTAAACAAAAACTATAGTTGATAACCGTGTTTACTCAACCACTTGCCCAGAACTTAATTCAGTTCAGTATAAGAAACAAACCCAAACCCACTCACTTTACATGAGTCATCAACAGTATTACTCAAGCACAGAAAATACTCTTTTCTTTCTATTCCACCTTATGATGATGATACATTAAACATTTCCATTGCACTCTGCTACTGAAATATACTACTTGCACAAACAACAGATGAAATGCCATAAACCACAAGGCAACTGTGTCGTATGTATATATTCGAGCCTTGTGCACAAAACAAACTTTGGAATGAACATAAAATATTTTACTGACTCCCCTTCGTTTGTGTTCGGCTAGTTAGGATTTTGTGTGGTCGCAATAGAGTAGTTTGGAGTTGATTCTAGCTAATATCCTTATACCATAAGGCCTAAAAGTTATACCCAAAAGCTCATAAAAGCTTGGGCTTCTTACTTCAGAATCGCAGCTATCAGCAATGAATGTGCGGCTATGGATATTTTATTATGTTGTTTATGCACAACGTCGAAAACCCCTTTGTGCCTTGGTGTATGCAATGCTTGTCTATCCGCCAGTTGCTCATCAATCAATGCTTTGCTTTTGGTAGCAAGTCAAAGTGACAGATTTTTAAAACAAATGTTCATAAAAATGCTTTCAAAAATGAATTAGCTGAAACCGGGAATGTTGGAACTTATCACGAACGTCTCATGAAGATGTGACAATCGTCCTTGAGCAACCAAACACATAAAACATCTAGTTTGTTTTCTGAATTTGAAGTAAATTCAACGAGCTTTCATATTTATGTATAAACGCAGTGCGTATATGGTTCGGTACATACCGTACATATATCCACTGCACATGCATGGGCGCTTTATCTACATAAAACAGTCATGGGCATAATGCTGGTCCACAGTCGAAACTGAATAGTTGACACCAATAATTTTCAAATACTCAAATATTCAGAATTAAATATTGTCCACGGTGTTGGCCACCGAGACACCAGGAAACCCAAGCTTTGTTGGGTATCTAATTCTATACCCAATGTATCAATAAAGCAAATGAGCCAAACCTGAGCATCGGATGCAAGTATCCTACCCACGACTGAATGAAGAAGACAAGATACACGTTCATAACTTATGCATTAACTTTTAAGGCTTGCTCAACTCTGGGGGAATACAGTAAAATCCAGCAGACTGTAGAAGAAGTACAGGGAAAGGAGTGATATTTGGTTAGAATGTAGTGCCGACCTAAGAAAGGATATATAGTTTATGCGGCTTTCACAAGTTGGATTTTATTCCGTAGCTAGTTCACATCTCTATTTAAATGTTGATGATAGGCACATTTGAAAAATAAAAAGTTGATGTTTGGGCGGAGAAATGGATTAAGTGCTTTCATTAGCACGCACACATGGAGCTGCTTCAAGAAGACTTTGCAGGAGGGGTTTTCTAAAGATTGACATTAGTCGTTGAAACAATTGTTTGTTTTCGTTTCTCTTGACTGACTTTACCGAAAGCACAAGGGAAGCGTTAACTTAAGTAAAGCTACGCTACAATTACAACCTGCAACTAATCTGCCCAACTCCAATGAAAACACAAAGTCATTATGCTTTTGTGATAAAACTTGCTAAGTTGTAAAGTTTTTGCTAAAAATATCTAAACAACTTAATAAATAATTATGCAAATAAATTTGAAAGCGTGTTGGTGCTGTTATTAGTTCAAATATGATGTGCTAAGCCTGAATTTCTGTTCTGAAACCATGCCAATTGGCACATGCGGGGATAAATATCCAATTATTTGCAATTTTTTTAGAGATGTCTTTAGCTCAAACTGAGAACTTTTTAATTACAGAGGCATTCGAAGTATCACAACCTGATCATGATCGTGTGTCATACCGATAATGGAGGTGATAAGAAACTGGATTTTTGTTATTTAAGAATTTAAAGTGCTCCAGGACTTAAATGAATCTTCAGCGGTGCAACAACTTGAGATACTATTAAGAAATCCAATGTCATCATTGATTTTCTTCAGGCGTTTGAAGGGGTTTCTCGTGTTGTATGAATTATTAATTTAAATTGGTTACATCAAGCTAGTTTCAAAAATAGCTTATTGGGGAAAAGGATGCGTGCATTTATTGTGAGGACTGTCAAGAACCAAGAATATTTGTGCCAACATACCAACTGTTGAATATTTTTGCCTCAGACGAAATATTTTGGAATGAATATATTACTACCAAGTTGAAAGACAATAATCAGAAAGAAGAATACTCACCGCACAGTACAGAAATGCGAAGAAAACTTACAGTCAATTATTGAATGAAGAAAATAAGGCACTTCCGATTTTACGCATTAACTACTATAATCTAACTAGCGTAATGACTGAAAACGCCGCAGATATAGGAGGGCCACCTCAAGGAGGTCCAGCAGGGAGCGGTGGGTTTGAGGAATTTTATCCCCATGATGGTTTTGCGGAATTCAGCAATGATAATTCCAGTGGAGGTAGTCCATGGCGTGGAAATCGTGGTGGAGGTGGAGGCGGTGGTTGGAGGTACATAATATTATTATTATTATACCAAGTTGACTTGACTTTTCATATATTTAGCTAATCCTTTAACGAAAAAAGCATTCAGGTTGAGAATACGTCACCATAAAATTTTAATTTTTATTAAAGGGGTCGTGGTGGCGGACGAGGAGGCCCTTTTGACAATGGGTTTGGGAATCGTGGTATGCAGCTTCCCAGATTTAGAGGGGGAAGGGGTGGCTTTATGGGCCAAGGAAATATGAGAGGAGGTCCGGGTCCTAGAGGTGGCCCGCCTGGATTTATGGGGAACAGAGGAGGTGGTAAATTTAGACATCCAGGTCCACACGGAGATGGATGGCAAAACAATGGTCCACCGCCGCATGGACACATGGTATGATTTTTCTTGAGCAACTTACATGAGTTGCGGTTGATTTCATGGCAACCAATGTTACATTTTATAATGGTGTTTTATGAAGGGAGGAGGAATGGGACCGGGGCCTGAAGGAATGGGAAACATGGGCAATGCCGAGGAAAATGTTTGGGCAGAAGCCAAAACTCCAGATGGGAAATCGTACTTTTATCATACTGAAACACGAGAAACAACCTGGGAACGTCCGGAAGGTCCTGGTGTCAGGATTATTCGACACGAAGAGGTACTATCAACACTAAAAAAACAACAAAACCATTAGCCGAGCCAAGGCCAATTTCCTATAATGGTAATTTTCATTTCTATTTCCGAACAGGTTGGCAGCGTCGGGGTCAAATCTGGTTCTGGTGGAAGCAGTAACTCTGATACTTTTCCTAATGGAGCTACAAGCAATACAAATCAAGGATCTGGTCCAGGTAGACCACCAGCATCTGCACAAGAGCCAAATATTCAAGGTGCGCCTGGTCCTGGCCCGTCAGATTTCCCAAATACAGGCCCTGCTGGCCATCCACCTCAGTTTCCATTTGGCCAACAACCTTTACCATCCGGAGGTAATTAAAACTTGCATATTATCACAATTGAATTTAACGTGGGCGGGGCTTTAATTATTTTTCACAATGGCCTTTTCTATAAAACATTACGAATATTTCTAATCATGTATGAAACGAAATTTATTCACAACTAATTCGTACTACATCGCTTAACACAGTTAACCACCCTTGTTTTGTTCAACAAGGGTCACAAGCTATTGTTAATCACTTAAGGGTTGTTGGGGGCTCGCAAATTCTAATTCTATACATTAAATGCTTCTTTGTAGGACCTCCTGGTGGACCGCAATTTCAGCAACCACCTCCAAATCAGCTACAAGGTCCTCCTATTCCTAATCAAGGTATTTATATGCTAATTTAAAATTGATCTTGTGTAAAACTTTAAGTAGCTTGTAGAAATCACACAACATATATGATGCGTACATAATTTGTAGCAGAAAGGATGCTTTAAACATGCTATGAAATTGTAGCGATTCCTAGTTTTCCAACAACTACCTTTCAACTAAATTTAAGGCCATGTTCCGAAAAGACACTTAATTTGCGATAAAACTTCATCCTATTTATCTACATTACAGTGAAGGACGTGAATAGAATGCCCATTATACCAAACACTGCTCCACCACTTCGCCCCAATATGGCATTTGGACTTCCTCCGCAATTGAGACCACCATTTCAGATTCCTGACGGAGGTGCATCCATGCCGGGTGGTGATGACAAGCCTCCACTTGACCTTTTAGCTCCCAAAGTACCTCAGCTTCCTCCTCAGCCACACCACCCTCCTGGTTTTCCAGGTTTTGGACCAATGGGTGGGCCACCACCATTTGTAATGCAACCTCCTCCAGTATTTCCTCCAAATATTCCATTTGGACAACCATGGGGTCCGCTTGGGGGAGTACCAGCACCAACTGGAGTTCCTCCTCCACTTTTTAATGTTGAGCCGGTCATGGCTGGAATGGACCCTAAGGTTATTGCCAAAGCTTATGAATGGAGTGAGCATATTTCTCCTGACGGAAAAACGTACTACTATAATTCCAAAACGAACGCGTCTATATGGGAGAAACCTGCTGCATTACTAGAATTTGAAGGTAAGTAATATTAATTCATTCAAGTTTTTAAATGATGTCATGCGACCATAGTAGACTTTTTCCAAACATGCTTTGATAATAATATAGAAATGCAAAAATCCGTATCCCGAACCAATTCTGGTAAAGATAAGCCATTAGACAAATCGGAAGGAAGCGCAGCAGAAATAGCAAAATTAAAGGAAGCTAAAAAGGTACTATTACATCAATTAGAGGTTCTTAACTGACAAAATCTTCGAGTTAATGCAAACTTAGTTACTTACTTGCATTGAAATTCATTTATTTTACAGCTAAACGACGCTAAGAAAGCAACAGGGGAGAAGTGTAGACCGATTTCTTCTACGCCGGTTGCTGGCACACCTTGGTGTGTAGTTTGGACTGGAGATAAACGAGTTTTCTTTTTTAACCCGTCAACAAAGCAGTCTGTTTGGGACCGTCCAAAGGATCTTGTAGGACGTGTAGATGTCGACGAGTTAGTTAGAAACTGTCCTGATAAGTCGGGAGCAAAGGTTAAAAAAGTAGAAGCCACAAGTACAACTAGTCCACAGACTGAAACTGAAAAAGTCAATGCTGTTGAGCAAAGCTTAAAAGTGGAAGCGAAAGATACCAAAGTTGTTCCTGAGAAAAGGGAACATGAAGGAGATGACGATCCTCCATCTAAGAAACCGAAAACAGAAGATATTGATGGTGAGTTTAATTAAAACTCCTTTAATCTTGAACACAAGATGTTGAAAATTGCATAATATTTTTAATGTGATGGACTTGACATTTTAATTATTTTTTTAGAAGAGTCTGAAACCAAATCTATTGAGGGAGAAGGTGAAGAAGCTGGGGAGAAGAAGGATGATGACAAAACAAAAATTGAAACAAAGGATGCTTTAAGAGACGCAAACACTTCAGAGGCGGAGGCAAGAGCAGCTAAGGAAAGGGCAACTCACCCTCTCGAAGTCCGACTGAAGCAGTTCCGAGAAATGCTTATCGAAAAGCAAGTGTCCGCATTTTCGACTTGGGAGAAAGAGCTTCATAAAATTGTATTTGATTCAAGATACTTGCTACTCACTTCAAAGGAGAGGAAAGCCGCATTTGATAATTATGTAAAGGAACGTGCTGAAGAGGAAAGAAAGGAGAAAAAAACTAGGATGAAACAAGTCAAGGAGCATTTCATGAAGTTTTTGGATGAAGTGCAATCTCAAAACTATCCCAGGTAGGTGGTGTTGTTGGGTAAATAATGAAATTTCAATCCTTTACGAGGGTGCAGATATTATACATTTTGAATTTTGATTCCTTTTCAGATTATCCTTTAATGAATTTGTACAAAAGTATGGTCGTGATGAGAGGTTTAAGGCTGTAGAAAAGTCAAGAGATCGAGAGGCATACTTTATAGAGCACATATCCGAAATGAAGCGTCGGGAGAAAGAAGAAAGAGCTAATAGTAAAGAGAAGGTACGTCATAATAATACTATCACGGTATCATAAACGGTCTATAATCCATTTATATTAATTTTGAATTACTTTTGTAGACGAAGGATTTGTTTTTGGATTGTTTGAGAGATAAAGTTTTCGACTATCATCTAAAATGGGCTGATGTTCGTAAAAAATTTGAAAGTGATTCACGGTTTTCAATGGTGGACTCAGAGGAAAAGGAAGAACTATTTCGAATCCACCAAAAGAAATTGAAAGCGGAGGCTAAGGCTAGAAAGAAGAAGAAGAAGGCCAAAAATAAGGAAAAGGCTAAACGATTGAAGGAGAAACCACAACGAGGCATTTCCGAAGAGAATGAGTCTGATGGTGGCGTTCAAGATAAGTCTGGATCAAAGTCTGATGAGGATAGCAAATCAGATAAAATGGAAGATATTTCTGTAAGTCTAATTTCTTTCAGTGAAATGTTTTATTTACATGATAAATCTTTTTTCCACATGAATTATATTTGTTGATCTGACCATTCTTTACGCAGGAGGAAGAGGAAGGATGCATTACTGATGATTCTGATGATGATAATCGTGAAGACCGAGAAAAGAAGGAGAGAGAAGCTGCTAGCATGAGAGAACGGGAAAAGGAAGTACAACGAGCATTAGCTGGTCATTTACGGGATCGTGACAAGGAGCGAGACCTCTATCGACATGAAGAGGCTGTTCAAGAGTTCCAATCGCTACTTGCAGACCTTGTCAGAACTTCAGACGTCACTTGGAAAGACGTCAAAAAAGCTGCAAAACGTGACAGGCGATGGGCTGCAGTTTCCTTTTTATCAAAGGAGGAAATGGAGGATTTATTCCTTCATCACTGTGAAAACATCTCCCGCAAAAAGAAGCAGCGCTTCAGGTAAAAACACAATCTCATAGGTTGAGCACACTTAAAGTGTACCGAACAAATATTAACCCAATAACGTTTATGTATTCTGTGTAGGGAGTTATTGGAAGAGGCAGGAGTAAAACTGAATTCTACATGGAAGGAGATGCGGAAAAAAATTAAGGATGACCCTCGATACGTAAAATTTTCATCTTCCGAAAGAGTAAGTGCCTATTATTCTTACTTATTAGTAACGCTTAAAATTGTGTCATCAAATTTAATTAATGTTTTTGTCATTTGTTAGAAATGCGAACGTGAATTCGAATTGTATCTGAAGGATAAAAGCTCTTCCATGAAAAGCGAGTTCCGAGAGTTATTGAAAGTAAGTAGGAATTTTTTAACTAGTCTGAAGCATACTCTTTAAAAGAGAACTTTGCAACTAATACCAATATTTTATTGATCATAGGAAACTAAAACAATCACGTATCGCACAAAGCAGCAGATCCGAGAGAATCCTCACATCATGAAAGATATTGAAGCATTGTTGGGAAAAGATAAGCGCTATCTCATCATGGACAGCATGCCTGACGAGCGTCACAGACTCCTAGTGGAATACCTCGACGATCTTGAGCGGAAAGGAATGCCACCACCTCCAACAGCTTCAGAACCTTCCAGAAGAATGAAAGTTTAGTCTACTTTAAAGTTTTATTTAACTCGTGACCGTGCATTTATAGAGCATTTAAATCCAATAAATGTCATGGATCAGTTTTGTAACGTTTTCGTTTTTCTTGACGCCATTGAAGGAAACCATTTTAGTTTCAATGTCAAATAATTATATCCATTTATTTTATTTTTTATTTAGCTAGGTGAAGTACTATCTCACCCTTGAAATGTTTTCACTTTTGAAAGTAGATGAATTGATATGTAAAGAAACATTCATTCGATTGTGATGTAGTGTTAGTGTTAGTTAGTTTAAACAAATTGTTTTGAAAATGAAAGTACATATTGTCGTTGTTGTTGACTTTATTTCTGTGTCCGGAATTAAATTGAGGATTAAATGAAGAAATATTAAAAACAAGTTAGAAATTCAATTGGTATTAGTACTCTTCGTATATATCATTGTTATTGCATTGCACTCTAAAGATTGATATCTTCTCCACGAACTAATCGGCTCCGGTATTTCCAGATATCCTGATAACATTTTAAATCAGAATAAATATTTTCCACTTCATAATTACTAGCATAATTTTTAATAATATAAAAAATGTTAACGTAAGTACTTACTCGAATCTCTATATCTACTCCTCGCTTTTTGGCGAGTTCTTCTACCTCTTCAGCAATACTCTCTTGAGTAGTTCCTCTAACATCAATCCAATGACACTCGGAAGCGGCGTAGTGACAAGAAATAGCTTTGCGGAAGCCCTAGCATTGAAATAAGTGATCCTGTTACTAACTGCCAGATGAACAACCATACAATTATAGCGATTTATTACGTCAATCAAACCTTTGTTCTATTAGCTCCTGATCCGTGAATAAGAATTGGATGAAAGAAAACAGTATCCCCCTTTTCCATAGGTAAATGCATACGATTATGACCATCAAATCCAACAATTCCATGATACATTTTGTTGACCCCGTTTTCCCAGCTGGGGTATTCATGGGGTTGGAGCATGCCACGGTGGGTACCAGGTAGCACTACTAGACAACCGTTTTCTCGGGTGACTCTTTCCATAGCAGTCCAAGCACAGACGATTTTATCAGCGGGACGAAACGGAAAATAATGCAAATCTTGGTGAAGTGGGTGACGTGATGTTTCTGATCCTGCGTCAGGAGGTTTGTTAATTAGCATTGTGTGCATAGCATTCATATTAGGTCCAGTGAAGCATTCCACCAAATCACAAAGCTGCATCATTATTAAACATATCAATTAGAAATGAATTGAATCAGGACTTTTTGTGTACTAGCAAATCGTTACAAGTATTATGTACCTCAGGATATGCAATAAAATCATATAGAACTTCGTCCCACATGAAATCCTGTATTTTGTTATACAAGTGTTCTCCAGTTGCCCCTGTTTTAGCAAGGGATAAATCTTTCATCAACGTTATGCGACCTTTGTCAACCTTCTCATCACAGATATCCCTAAATCTTTGACTGGAAAAAAATATCCATTGTATGTTAGTAAACAAATTAACCATGGAAAATAAACAATCTTTTAGACAATATTCTAACATGCATTTATCCAGTAAATGATGCGGCAAAAGATTTCGCACCACAACATATCCATGCTCCTCATAAAATATCCTGTCCGCTTCAGTAAGCAATGGATGGGATTTCAGGGTAAATCGGAAGCGCTTTTCTCCCTGTAGACACAATTAGTTCACTTTAATAAATGAGCATGACATGCAAAACCATGAGCAAAATTCAATTCTAAGTAACAATTAAACAAGTTTCTTACCTGATTTGTATCTACTTTTCCATTTTCTAGATGTCCTTTAATAACTCTCAGTCTTTCAGCTGCAGTTGACATGTTTCAAAAATTGCTAAAACTTGTTGTAATGATGATACAACTAACCTTACAAACAGTATGAATGATTACAGTTGATTTGAGATTAATAGTAACACACCCACCATACTATTTATTATAACCCTCACTTAAGAATCAGATCTGGAAGTGGCCTGACTGACTGACAACTGATAATAACATTGATTCGTAAACAGACACATGCTTTGTATATTATGATTGTGACATTATATGATGTACTGAAGTAGTACTACATGCACATGATAAAATTATATAAATCATACACAGGCTACCACAAATACATGTTTGGTATGCTTGCTGCGCTGTATGGACTCTGTACTCACATTTCTGCCCAAAAGGTCTACTGACGCTGATGTGAACAAGAGCATGAGAAATTTTCACATTCAGGCGTAGTCAAAAACTTATTTATCAATGTTATATTCCATATTGAATAAACGTACTTAGAGTAGGGTTAAGGATAGACATAAATGCGAAATTTGCAATTATAAAAAGTCATTCATTATTCTCTCGTTGCTTTAGTAAAGCACAGTTTATGAAATCTTCCAATCCACCCTTCTTATGTTGTATGAATTTATATCTAGTCTAGGCAAGCCTGAAACTCATTCAGATCCACCTACTACGGGTCAATGCAATTTAGATATAAGCATTATTCCTCGATTGAACTGCGTGATGAATTTGTCAATGATCGCATTAATGAAGGCATCTTACCCCTGAAACTATACATTAGTACAAAAACTCAAATCAAATAACCCGAATTAAATCTTTCAGATATAGATGCAAGCCATTTGTAAAAACTTCGAAAGCAAACAACTCATAGCCTTTGGATAAGATTTTATTGAACTACGTAGATTTAGCACATAAAATTACGTAGCATATTCATGCAGTTTGATTAAGGGTCTAATAAAACCAATTGCTACTTAAATATAATAGACAATTCTCCTTTTCAATTCGCATAAAATTGCCGTGCTACAAAGCATGTGTTAGGCTACTCCTTGAAACGATTCCCAGAAGTTACAGCTAGTATTATTTGATCATATCGTTCCGATAAATCACTTTTGGACATGCTTTGCTTATGCTTATACAGAGTAAATGACAACCTGCTTCCATAACGGTTATACTTCCCTTCATACATACTAATGTTAAAGTATCGATGATTAATGACTGATTATTATTGTGCAGTTTTCGGACAAATCAAAAGACACCATCTATAACATTAAGTAAGGTTGTTAACAGCAGCAGCAATAAGAGCAACAGGGTTCTTATCTACTTTCTTATCATGTCCTCTGGTCAAATCAAATCAACATCAAATCCATACTGTTCCCGAATCAAAGCATTCTTACAAAAACCTTGTTTATTTACACTGTACTATACTTCAATAAACATGCAAAATACGAAAAGATCTTTAGAACATTTCTTACAGAAAAGACATTAAATTTTTACGACATTACATAATCAATAAAAATCTTACGTTGAACTTCAAATTAATTACTTTATGGACCAATTATGATAATGAAAATAATGATGATAATGTGTATGATGTCATCAAGAACCACAATTACTGCAAGAACATTTACGACCGGATGTTACATCTACTCCACTTCCATCATCCCTATCATAACTCCACCTGAAGATCTGCGTATCAATTAACATATTCCTATTATCCTCCTTCAGACCTACAAGCGGAACTCCCTTTAACTCATATTAAGCAACAGACAGGCAGAAAGCTGTATAAGCAGCTATTCTTCCGAGGTTCGCTATTGAGCCTCGGCTGAATACAGCCTACTTCCATCCATAAATCAAGCAAGATCATCATTGTTAGCGACGCACATTGGCAACAGCGCGCAAGTAGTTGCCACAATTTGACTGTAAGTAAAAAATAATGCAAAGGAATCAATAATGTATACCATTCCATTCTAATATATAAGTAATTTCGCTGGTTACAGGAATGCCATAATCAGAGAAAAAACGTGGATGCGTCAGCCAATAAGAAATCTGAATGGAACGGTCATAATAAAAAGGAAAAGCAACGAAAGCTACTTATTGCTACATTATTTCTTACTTAATCAAATAACTTAAAGCAGGAAAGATCATATGAAGACTTAAGCTTATTTGAATCATCGTGGTAACCGTTTTCACTAGGAAAATTAATAGACTTTCGTCATTACCACTTTCCTCTTTTTAGAAGGCTAAAAATTCAACTGTGGTTCTAAAGAAAATGAAAAACAATTGAAGAAATGTCGAAATTTTAACAAAAGGTCGTAAAATAATCTATGTCAGTATTCCATTGTCTCTCTTCTCATACTTAGCTTTGTCTTGTATCCCATTGTTTTAATTTTACGTTCTAAATCTGTTTGGTAATAGTTTCCTGTCCCATTGGCCCTTGAAAGGTTTTCGTGCTTAAATATCTTGAGAAAATTTGTTAGCTAGTTAACTTGGAATCAGTTAGATCAGGGAGCGTTTTGGGGAATAGAAATGACAACCTTCTCCCTAACGCAAGGTCTCCAAGGCACAGACCTCACAGAGGATGAGAAGCGCATGGTTCGTCCGGATTTTGGACCCGTTGGATCATCCAGGCCAAGGTCTAGTAAACCCAATTTGCCCCCTGACTTTAATGGGACGGCTACAAGAAGAGTGGACCATCTGGGCATGGCTCTAATGCAACCAGGGCAATTCCCACCTATTCCACACCAAACAGATTGGCCGCCTGAGCCAGAGGCTGCTTCGCATCCACAACAGAGCCGATTGTGGAACTGGTTAGCACCTCAGACGCCTCCCAAGGTACTTAATCATCAGCCTGAGGCTAAAAGCAAGAAGCAGATGCAAAATTCAGTTGAATTGGCTGCAGGCCCTCGGACTGACGTTGGGCATCCCACATCTACTGAGGTACGTATTACAATAATGCGATATATTATAATAGGTCTCAATGCTATGATGAAGGATGTTTTTAATATAATTGTTTTACTTTATTACCAGAATGCTGGCTCTCTAACTCCTGGCGCACAAGTTTCGGGAAGCTCTGGACAACGACGTGACTATAACTCAGTAGTAAAGGGTTCTCTACCGGATCCACCGGTTCCAACGAATGACAATCCACAAGTATTAAACAGTGACTTGAATGCCAAGGAGGATGAGGTAAGAAATTGTTCGCTCGTACAAAATGTATGTACACATTATATACAAAAAAATATTATTTATATCTCAGCATTGCATTTCTTTCATTAATTTTCCAGCCCTCTGAACCATCATCAAGTCCAAGCGTGGACGAAAACGACGATACAAAGCCCGGGTTTGATCCCACGATTCGAAGGCCTTCACCAACCCTTCAATTGAGTAACAGTGTATCGTTGAGAGAACCAGAAATGAGTCCACGCCATGAGGTTGCGCAAATGACGGAGGTAATGCAGTAATTATACATTTAGCAATGAATCAGATGTGAGGTTGGTGTCACTTATACCACCATTGATTTACTCATTTAGCAGTATGACTATCCACCACCATCAATGCCAAGCTATTCTTACAATCATGCAATGAAGGCCCCGTTTTCTGTCCCAGCTGAGTATTTAAAGATGTATCAAGCATTAAAAGCGGAAGCAGATATGAGATTTTGGAATGCCCAATATTCTTGCACACTTGAAGACGACTTGAAGGAAAAGTTGCAGGCCATGCTTCCCCCGAGTGATCCACTATGGCGCACCCAACCACTCGATCTGGTGCACTTTGGAATGAGGTATGAAGCCGACGCAGCGAAGATATCATTTAATGCTCCGCCAGTTGAAATTGATGAGGTAAAATCTTGGCAATAAGCCGTTGTGTTTAACATAAGCTTGGACTTGCAACTTAGCAGCAAACTAAGACTATAATAAATTTGGAATTTTTTGTTCTCAGATGACCATGAAGTATAAAGCAGCAAGGGTTGCTTGGGACTTCTGTGATAAGCGACTTAAGGCAGAGCAAAAACATCATGATGTTATAAAGAAACAGTTGGAATTGCAGGGAATTCTTCCTCCTTCTGTAGATCCAGACAACGAGCAACAGATATCTCAGCTACCTACTCCATTCAATTGATTTCATAAAAAAAACATGAAGGATGCGTCGAAAAGTTCCTTTTCCTCTTTAAAAGTATTTCATCAAATTTGATTTGAATCTGTCATGACAGCGACTGATTTAACTGTAAAAGAGTAATAATCACAACTTTATTCAAGAAGAGTTACAGTAAGTAAGAGTAAGTAGAGTAAGAGTTTATTCAGTAGTCGTAATTGAAAATTTAATGTGAGTGTTTTCCTAGGCAGTTTGTCTCAATCGAATTGGCGACTAAAAATGTATGGAAAACTAAAAATTGATATGATACAAGAGTGTTAATTTTAATATATAGTTTTCTTAGTTCCTTCTTTAATCAGTTAAAGATGTACATAGGTAATGTAATTCCAGTAGTGGTGTATGGTAAAATTTCAAGTACAGGCATATAAGACATATTTTTATAAGCAAGCTTACAGTAATTTGATATGACATTATTGCTTGCTGTAGAAGTTAGTTTTTGTACCTTTATATTTTCCTTTGGTTAAACGAAATTTTAATATTAGCATAAAGTGCGTTAATTAATTTAAGCGACCGAAATTCCAAGAATGAATCATTTTTCATCCTGTTCATTTCTCTGTTTCATACTGTTAATAAAATGTAATATTTGTGTGGGTAATAAGTATGGGGATGTGGAATTCATGTATTATTTTAGAGCATTCAAGGTTCTAAAAGTGAACAAATGTCCTTTTGTGGCGAAGGTAAAATGAAAATAGAGCATTTCCTATAAGCAAGTTATAATATTTTCCTTCTAAAATGCATTTATTTTTTTGGACACGATGATAAGTCGACAACTTCATCTTACACATGTACGTTAGCATATCGTAGGACATTGCTACAATTTGTTTTAGGAATCTACAAGCTCATCTAAGCTTTGTAGATAATATACATAATGTATTCAGATCCAACAGACGGCATAAACAAGAAGGTCTTGTTCCATCAACAAAAATTTACACACACATTTTTCATTTATACTGGAGAACGTATCTTGCCTTTTAAAATTAATTTTTCTTTTTCTTCTGACTTTTTATACTGATTCGCCCACTTACCTTTATGAAAGGAATATTCTGTCTCCATTATCTTATGTGAGAATATGATCACAGCAAGGAATTCATGTACAAAAAACAGTCAAAGAAACAGATAACGACAGCTTTGTTGCTGCGCTAGAAACCAGGAGTTTAACTTTTGGGAGGATTATTTGGTGCCCATGCTAATTCTCTAGTTAAAAGGCCTTTACAAGTGAATGCTTGGCTCATGATTTCCATGTACATTTAAATAAGAATGCATGAATTCCAAAATAACCTGTACTTAAATTGTTGCTGAAAAATCAGTAAACTAAGCTATCTGCATCCCATTATTGTATCAAATACTGTTGATTGACCCGAAGGAAGGAAAGCGTTCATTTCGTTGTATCACAAAGGTATAATAGGTAAGTCAGTTCGCGTTTGGTAACATGAAGGAAAGGTTGTATGATTTACGAGTGTTCAGAATATTAGTTAAACCAACTTGTGGACATGGATACCCCATCTTCCCCAGCCGAAGCTTCCAAATTACTAGAATTATTAAGAGCACCGTTATCTTGTCGTAAGTGTGGTATTATTCCAGATTTAATTTTGATAACAAGGTATTCCATAGTTTGTGAAATTATAAACTAATTTGACCTCATTTTTGCATCTGATTTAGTTACAGGAATTACTACAACAGAACTATTGGGGAGAGAAGCGTATAATATTGAGGACGAACCGACTATCAATGTTCCTATACAAACCGTTCTGCCTTCCTTTTTGGAATCTGACAATTATCACTCAACTGTAGCAGCAGGTAAATCATCATCGACATCTATTGCTCATTATTTGAAAGTTCACTACTTTTGCATAAAATATTTTCTAGTATGCACTATATTCTGTTGAATCATTTGTTTTGTCAGAAATTGAGGTGGAAACGACAGATGCGTTAAATATTGCCTTAGATCAAAATGATTCAGAAATGAGTCCTTCACAGCCTCAGCCTAGTAGCACATCATCACCAGGGTTAAGTAACCAAGTTGCAGTGCCCGATGACTCTCACCCTCCTAGCATTCAACCTCAGCCCGCAGAACCGGAAGATGAGAGTTATAGTGATATTGAATTCATTGGTGAGTTCCCGGGACAGGGCCGAGACGATAAATATTGTAGTGAGGATTTGTCTTTGGATGAGGAAGATGATGATGGTAATGGTAATGCTGAAATGGAATGTGATTCGCCAGAAAAGACTATCAAAGACACTTTAGATGATATTTTAAGGAGGGTTTGTGAAATCGAAGAACAAGAAGCGTTGTTATCAGTATCTTCAGTGCAGCCAGCTAACGATGCTGAAAATACAAGCAATGCTACTAAAATGAGAGCAAGCTGCATTCACTTCATTGGAAAGGAGAAACCAGAGAAGCCTGGAGCTAGTGTTGACTTGCAGGATAATGAAAACTCTTACGATAATGTTAGCGAGATCAGTGGAAACGATGATGCGGAAGACGACGAAGGACAAATAGCTGAATGCCAGGAAACCATGGAGGATGTACAGAGAGCGGAAAGCGGAAGGAGCAGCATTCCAATCTTGCCAACAAGACCAACAGAAGGGGCTCCTCTAAGTGCAACAGCTTTTTCTGCTGGTTTCACACGCGCAAACCAATTCCAAGGACATTTTCAGCATCACCACCAAGTTCCAGTAAACAACCTCATCAGTCCTTATTGCCTGCATCCATTCTGCATGTTCATGCGTAAGTCCTATTTTACTTTCACTTGTATATTTACCTATAAAAATTGGTTGTTCTTGGGAATTAATACGATACGCCGACGAACATTGATATGTTTTTTTACTACATGTTTCTAATAATACAGGGGAGCTGTTACAGTTGTTGCCATTGTGGACTCAGCACCTTCAAATTCAAGAACTTATGAAAATTAGAGGTTCCTTCTGTGAATCACAGCCACCACCAGAATTTGCAGATCCACCAGGTCAGTTATTTTTACAACATTTGGAGTCCTTGTCATTCATAACCTAAACTAATGCTTTGACATTTCTAAGGAGTCATATCTTTTTTTGTCCTAGAGTCGGAATGGGCAGTAGCAAAAATTTATAAAGTCGATCGTAGAGATGGGATATTACGTTTCCCATGCAAAAGCTGCGAAGGAACTGTAGAGCATCGATCACCGAAACTAAGACGCCTGCTAAACCTTCATCGTCTGAAGCACGAGTGTACCGTATGTCATCGTAAGTATATAACGAAACGACAACTTCGAGTTCATAGCATGAGACACACCAAGAAACCCTTCGCATGCATTTTTTGTGATAAACCATTTCTTACCCATGCTGAGCTGCAGAATCATATCAATACTCATACCGGAGAGAAGCCCTTCTGTTGTCCTATTTGCTTCGTAAGCTTTTCTCATTCATCCCGGTATTACACTCATATTCGCATGTTTCATAAGAGGTATGACTGTGAAGGTTGTTTTTATAGAGCTTGTTCAGCAGCAACAGCACCGTAAAAGTATTTCGGTTAGAAAAGAGAATTTTTTTTGTTTGGTAATTAACAAATCATGTTGTTCATACATCGTGGAAAGGGTATTTTTATAAATTACATGTAAACAAGGTTTGTAAGCTTGTTTTTAAATTTTTGCTACATACAATTAGTCGCTTAATATTTGAATACGATATGTACTTTATAGTTTATACTCATAAAATGGAATTCAGGATTAAACTAAACGTTTGCGTAATGATATAACGTACAAATTTATTTATCTTCCGAGCTTTATGTTTATTTTTATACATTTTAGCATACCCGTAATAATTTCCATAATACGCGTCATTTTTCACTATAAATTTGAAATTCCTGTGCCATTATCTTGTTTGGAAAACGAGAAAGACAAAACTCTTACTATAGTATGAAATACATCAGAAGTACATAATTCAAACATAACATGGATAAAATATTTTAATTAACTTGATCTGTACCATTAATTTTTTCACTTGGTTTACTTTGAATAATCCGAACATCTATTAGGGATAGAATATCATGATTTTGGTTACTATCCTCAAGGTCAGACGTATGCCATTTTTGTTCCACAGTTTTATTGCGTTCCATTTCGATTTCTGAGTTGGGAAGTTGTGTAGTGGCATGTTTTTGGACTGGGTTTTTGACATTTCCATCCACTAGTTGCTCTTTTCCATTATCAATATCTAGTTCTTGTCCAGTCTTTTGTGACCTTAACTTTTCTTTGTGCAACTTTGACGAATCAGAAATAGGAAAAATGTGAAGCGGTACTTGTAGAATATCACTCGATACAAATATGTTGACGTGTGGTGCCGAATTACATTCACTCATCCACCTCAATAACCAGTCGGCAATTTTTTCTGCTGAATGCTCAACACCTATCTTGCATGTATTGCACATTAAATCTGATTCCTTACACAAGTTTAGTAATATTGAGCTGGCTTCAACCAAACTATTGAAGGGATAAAATGTACTCATTGTATTAATAATCAGGTCATCACTACCGTGAAAGATTCGGAGAGCATTTTGAATGCTATAAAGTACTTCATTTATAGTCACTCGGTTTTTATCCATTGATGTCTTTCTCTGAGTATCCAAACCACTCATTGGGGTAGATATTGAGGTATTGATAATACTGGTTGTGGGAATGGTGATGTTGGTGCCGTTTGATGGGAATTTAATTTCTCTGGCTGTCCAGGTGAAATCAACATCGCATTGTCTGGTGTGACGACAAACAGACCATACTTGGAATAAGCCAGCTTTTGCGGAGCATTCTTTAAACTTCAATGTTATTGTCCCAGGTTTGACTGTAAGGCATTGGCCATTATCATTTCGAATTTTAAAGGATGTTGTACTTGTAATTAGCCCTTTGAAATTAGTTTGCTGGACCTTGTCAATTTTAAACTCAGCCGCTGCTATGGAACATGAATTTGACGCCATAGGTTGGTTATCCACTGATGAAAGACATGCTTCAATATTCTTCTCTATTTTACGTAAAATGAAGAATGGTTGCTGGGTTTGAGTAGGTACTATTTCAAGCCACTCGTTTGGATCACTTTTTGTAGTTTTCCTGAAAACCAAGTTGTGAGCTTAGAAGTTTCAACAACAACAAATATTATGGAAAATATGGGTATAAAAATTGTTGCAAACTTACTTATCTTTTGGGCTGCTGTCCCAAGAGCAAGTTCTGGCATAAACAGACAAGCTTTTTGCTGCTTTCTCTGTTCTTTCAGTCGTGGAAAGATGTTGGGTAGAATCCAAATGAATGCATCTGTCTGTAATATCGTTTCGAAGTATGGCTTCCGTGTACCGTTCTGATAAGCACCAATTTACAATTACTAGACTAATTACAGTAGCGGAAGGTTTCATTTTGAAAAGCGTTTAATCTATCCGAATTAAATGATAGATATTGCTACTGCGCATAAATAAAATTGCTATAAAAATTAAAGTAAATCAATAAAAAAGTAGGCAAATATCCCAAGGCAGTTCTCGTCTGACACAATATAATTTAAATTTAACTGACCTGCTACTACTACTACTACTCAATCTTTTTGGGGGAGGAAACGATTCATTAAAATGCAAACCACATAGCTCTTTTGTTACGGCACGTGTGTTGGTATTGACGCACAGAGAGTTCATGTGGTTTCCGGCGTAATGTACACAACTTTGATTTTAGGAATTCATATATTTTGTTACAAAATACTAAAATTTGTAGCATGGTATGGTATAGTAGTAATGTGAAATATAGTTATGACAGAGCCTTCCAAAAATAGTTTGGAGAAAAAAGATTTATTGCGTCAAGAAATGCCGAGACAAGCTAAACGCAGGGCAAAATTATGGCACGCCGTTTGGGTTTCATTCAATGGTTTGGCAATTGACGTCTCATTGTTGGTGTTTGAGCTTGTGGTTTTGCTGGATTGATAAAGAATTTGGCGCTTTATAAAAATAACCCTAAATATAACTTTGGAAAGCCCACGCTCCAAATTCTTTACATGAAAGAAAAATTTGCATTTGCATGAAGTCCCCATTTAAAATTATTCAACGTAGTTCTCAAGTTCGCTTTCGCAGTTTCCAATAATTCTGGAGACAATTATGTTTTCCCAACATGTTCAAAGACTTCCGTCAGTCATCAATGACATTCAAAAGATGAAGAATAATCGCTATTATATCATATGTGAAATTGCATAACTCACCCGCATTCGCATGCTTATAAATGTGGTACGAAATAATTTGAAGGCATTAGCATAATTTATACAGTTCTGATTTTATTGTCATAAGTAATTATTACTATGGAGCTCTTTTTATAAGTACTACAAACTGTCAATTGTTACAACGGTACAAACCAATATATCTGTACCTTGCAGTTGGAACAACGGACATTGAAAATTTATTTGTACTAACAACATTCTACGGTTACATCAGTATCATCGTTTGAAACAATATGTAAACACTACTTGCATTGTACAACCCAACCAAAAAAAGGTTCAAAATTGAATGAGTGGTTGCAAAGAACATTTTTAAAAGCATTGACTAAGATACCATAGTACTGCTTAACTTTTAAACGACTTACCTTATGAGATTAAATCTTTAGATATATAAGTAAGTCTTACATTTGGTAGAACAAATTTTCCAGGAATTTCAATAATATGTTTACTCAACTCACATGAATTAAAGAAGAGAGGTATGTTATGTATGTATGTCATGGTTTAATTAATAATTGTGTAAACAGTATAAATTACATAATAATCATAAACTTACTTCATTTAAGATTGCATTCAGCCTCAGAATTGTCATATCAAATGTTGCTTGTACAGATCTACCCTTAAAAGTAACATGCACACACAAACGTTGATGTAGTTTGCTACATGGCTTACTTTTAGTTTTCGTTGATTTAAATTTACAATATTGGATTGGAACACGGAAGTAGAGATACATAAATTATGTAAATTGTCAAAATACAGTGTATCTACAATGGCAACATAGCAAACACTCTTTCTTCCTTCTAAAATTTATTTTATGATTATGGACATATATTTAACTTATGTTTAACATAAAATACATGTATGTATACTTCATGGTGTATCTACTTCTAAAACCAAATCAAAAGCAAAGCAATAGTTTCACTCTTAAGTGTTCAACTGATGATGGCGTGAATTCTTTTGCTGAATGTGCAGCCGCTTGAGTAAAGTAATTTTCAATAGTGGAGAAACAGAAAATTTGATGTGCGTTTTCACTAGCAACGTAATTCATTTAAGATTGTTCTCTTTGGCTTAACATTTTGAAATAGTTTTTACCCATAAATTGATACATCACTAAACATAATATTCATTAATAACATAAATGTAGCATATTTTTTATTCAAGTTCTATTACTCGAAAATTAAATTTCTTCGCTTGCATTAAATCAGCATGTATGGTTCTTCTAATTGCCACCTCACACTTCATTTCCTTTTGAGATAGTGATTGTTTTGCATTGTCATCAAGATTGAAAGTAAAATTACACACAAGCCATCAGTTACATTGACATTTCTAACTTAATTATAGTTTCTATGCGTAAACACACACACTAAGATTAATCAGTGTAACAGTTAAATAGTTAATACAAGAGTGCAACTCTTCTATTAATTCTATATATACGGGGCCAGCACCATTTATCAGTACTCATCACATCTGCAGATGTAGCTTAATTAACACCAAAGTTGATTGGTGAAAACCGGGCAATCTCAGAGCGATGGCATAACGTGAAACTATAATCGTATCATTTTAGTTTATTGTATCAACTATATATTTATGTCAACTATATAAACTATTCTTAAACAAATGATAAATTCATCCATATTATATAAGTTTGCTATGACTTACATAAGTATGCTCTTACTTTTTTAGTGTAAACTTACAGATAGAGCTATTAAGTATGTACATGACACTTGGAGGAGTGCTACCACAGTCGGTTTTTTACTACTTTGGAGTCAGTATTGCATACATAATCATGATTCTAATTTAATTAACATAAGTCTATGATACATCCAGGCGTTCACAATATGATGATGATTAAACGGTTGAGTTACAACGACATGATCCACTGATGAATTTTAAAAAGATACGCATTAGTGAAAATGCGTCATTAAAAGACACCGCAGAAAATGTGTGTAGTACTGACCAGTTCCTTAAGCATTAATTACTCATTACATTAAGATTATTCAGAATTGTAAAATGTTAAAGGAAGATACGACTTGGTATTTTTAAGTACACATCAATCAACTAGTAAGTACATATATTTTCATTCCACTTTGGTGGGTTGACGTTGTTGACAGTTGAAATTAAAGTGAAAGAATTACGTTGAAATTGCACATGAAAAACTAGATTTCTAGTAAATATTTTTGTAGCTACGTATTTTCGCGACTAATATTGGATCCAGGATCCAGAGCTTCACAATCCTTTGTTATAGTACAACACTGTGGGTGGATTAGGAAGCTGCTTGCAACGTTCCTGTCACGAGGAATATGTGATGGGTGATCAGACCAGTGTCATTAATAATTCAAGATAAAAGGGGAACAGATAAAATCATTTTATCATATGTTTACCTGGATTTCAGGTTCTAATTGTGAGACAGCTATAGATGACTTCTGAGGAAAGAGAGCGCAGCACATCGGAGTTGCAAATGTGAGACAGATGCCACACATTATAACTTGCAAGGGAGCTCCAGCCATGGGGTATCGTGATAAAAATCCCCTCTTTTCCAGCCGATCCATTATGATGGGTGGAAAAACTGTTAAAATATGGATGAATGGTTTTTATATGGCATTCAACTTTTTTGAAAGTCCCAAAACCCAACAACTAAAGCGTTAAAAAAATTACTGCATAATATTCAAACAAACGCAACACCAAGCGAGATAAAGCGTAACGTCATATTTCAAATCCTCGGTTTAAATTTCATGCATGTTATTGTTAATAAAATAAAACCCAATTTAATTCAACCAAAACGCACGGATGGTGCAAAAATGCCGTTTTCAGACTGAAGAAAAACAGTTAGCTTTTAATTAAAAACTGAGTATATCTACAATTCAACTCTTGGGACAATTTTTTGGAGTGATAAAAGCCAATACCCATTCCCGGCACAGCCATGCCAATTCGGGAGAGAACTACTTGAAATATCCCTTCGTTGGCTGCAATAGCAGACACCCCCAACCGATTCCCATTTTCATCTGTCACAGGTATACCCTCTCGCAGCTCCCTGAACATTTGCAAAGGAGAAGCAGACAACATTTAATAAATAGCAGATCCCCGAATAAAAGAAAAACACTCAATTACTCATTCCAGGTGATGCCATTAGAATACGACTTAAAACAACAGATCCAATCCCTTGCTTCGCAGCAATTTTTGAGTCTCCTATTCGGTTACCATCCTTATCAATAACCGGGACTCCGTCAGAAAGTTCTCTGTTTAGTGATGAAATTTAAGGCAACTTTAGTACCTCAAATTTTCATATCATGTATTCTACACCATGTCATCATCATCCCAGTCTCCACTGGTTTATGACTTTACATTACGGATGAAAAGAAAGCTTGCACAACAATCATATTTAGAAGTAAGAGGTCTTGAGAAAGTTCACGATGGAATTTTATGAAGTGGAATTAATAATGGTTTTTATATTATGCTCGTCAAGTGAAATATGAAATAGTCGTAAAATTTTTAACGATTCACTTCAAGGTGTGAAGCTAAAAATATCTTACTTTGATCTCATCATAGGAATGTTGATGCAGTTAGCTGCGGCAACAGCGGCAAAAGGAACGAATCTTCCAATCAATGGGGGAGCTCTCTGAAATGTGCAATTCGCAAATTTTTACTTTCCAATTATAAAGTTTTATGAAAGAACAAGATGCTCAAACGTACAACTCAAGTTATCCACGTTGTAAAAACTCACCTTAACTAAACTGTTAAGCCCTAAAGCTGTCGCCAGAGCACCACTTGTTGCTAATACGTATGAAGTTCCTAGCTGTCTACATTACCAAAAACATGGGTTGGTCAAGTTATGATTAAATTTAGCTTGTTCATTTATGCATAAAAGTCGGGTTTAAGAGAGCACGTGCAGATTTTTAGTGTCACTTACTGAACACTTATTGGTGAGTCACCGCTTCGGTTTGAGTAGTTGACTATGGCATTGAAGGACTGGTTAAACCATTGCCAAAACACTACAGCTTTAGTGGTCCTACATCACATAACAGATGCCATAAAAAAAAGAGCCATAAAACTACTGCCAGATTCGGCTGACTTGATTTTGTTGAGATTTGTTCCCCTTTTTTTCTTACTTGTAAAATGTCATCATGCAGCCTGTAATTGTCATGTTCATAGGGACCTGTGCCGACATTCTCCCTATGAGTACCATTTTTTCTCCAGTGTCTGGATGAAATGCGGAATCGTAAACATGTTTTGCAGTCCACAGATCATCTTCCGTGAGCCCGGGCACATCCTCCCCTTTCCTGTACAAAAATATTTGTTAAATTATTAGTCTGCAAAATAGGTGGAGACGTCAGGAAGCAATGATAATATCATCTGTATTCATATGAAGAGAAAGTTGTGAATTGTCGTATGTTCACTTTGTAAAAAAAAAAAGGATTGTGGAATAAGTATATATGTGAGAGAGAGAGAGAAAGAGAGTAAGTGAGGCATCAAAGCTTTGTTGCGTGGGTTGGTGCTCTTATTATGAGTTTGGCTTGTGCGCGTACCTGTACTTGGTCACGATTTCTCTGGCTCGTTCCAGCTCTTTGGATGTGCAGAGCAGATTTAATGGATTTGTTGTGACAAAGAAATGCTTTGCTCTGCCCCAATACGTGCTCTGGTCCCATCTTGGTTCGTCAATATTGATTCCCAGCTTGTTCGCGTTCACAGCGAGAGCCATCTGAAATGTGGAAAACAGGAAGGCTTTTTACACAATGCGAAAACACTCGGTTACACTTCCAGCTTGATTTCCTGTCATTCCAATTATGCCAATTAGAGCAAAACGTAAGTCACTTTCTTAGTTAACCTTGAGTTTGCGTCTGCCGTGGAGAAGGATGCTGAATACGTGTTTTAAGCTCGAGTTATGGGGGAAAATCTTTCCCTTGAAAATACTTTTGAAAGCACTACATAAATTATCTACAATCACATCCCACATTGCAACCAAATGTTCCGTGCTATACTACACTTTCCATCATTTAGCCGCAATATCCTCATGTACCACATAAGCCGGTTTTACAGACAGACGTCATCAAAAATTTACTGACATTGACTTATTCCAAGTATACTCACAAACATGCAGCGGCTGATGAGAATTTGAATGTAATCAATAATCAATAATAATAATCTTTGTAAGAGACCACATTCGTTGACCTTTCCTGACAGGAACGAACTTTGTATTCCTTACAAAAACCCTCAAATGAATAGATTACATATTCTCATGTAAATGTTTCACTGTAACATTATGCTATCGCTGTAATATATGCCACATCATCATCGTCTCTACTTTCGATTTGTACACATGATTTCTGCCATGCGTTATAGCATGAAGGGCTATGTTATCAGTTGGAAGAAGAAAATCACACGATTTACTTTGGCTGAGAACATCATCATGAACTTGGTGGGTCTTTTACGGACTCTGGATTATACTGGATACTGAATGACATCGTTCTTTGTGAGATAAACGGATCGTGGAAAAATTAATATCGTCTCACAACCCTTCGAAGGGAGAGATCGCTCGCTGCTTTGTGTGTCTACTTGAACATATGTAAATTTAAGTTTGTGCTCTCAAATGCTGACCATTAATAAAAATAAATTGCCTTTCTTAAATCCTTTCCTTTCTTCATAGAAGGGGCTTAAGAAACATAAAATGACTCTATCAAGCTTACACCCGTTATCAATATTCAGAGTTTCTTAAATCATGCCATGTAGGGGGAGTGAAGAGAGAGTCTTTCTTGATAACCAAAAAGTGATAAAAATCATCCATGTGAAAATACGTTCAAATGATATTGCCTCTTCTCTGTACATTTGGTTATGCGTCACACATTAAATTTTTCACAAGATGGGAACGTATGCTCGTAAAAGATCAAAATAAATTTCTTGAACGGCAATAAAATTAGTGGTCATGAGACCCGAAAAAATCATTAGTTTGAATGGGAGGCGATGATGACCAATTGAAGACCGGTCGTATTGAGTTAAATGAATAATAAAATCTTTTGCGTTGTCTATCCGTCCTGCTTAATCCTTTCTTGAATATAAAGGGAGTTACTCAAACATGCATAAATGTAACTAGCTTGCTTATGACTAATTCAAAGAATGATATTCGGGACGACAGTAATGATCTCGGAAGTATGGTAGCATAAACTAGTGCCTGACTAATTAGATATTGTTTTCTACCCGCCCACTCGTACCGCTAGAAAATTTCTAGTCGTAAATGCAGTCAGTCATTCTCATTTGCGGCTTAACGTGGGATGCGCCTTGGTGAGTCTTTCTTTACCGATACCCTCTTTGCGCTTTATTTTGTCATGCAAGATATGAAATTCGGAACAAATTCGACCACCACTGATCATACGACCTTATTCTAAAATTGAAGAAGAGGGACGGTGAGAACCCTTTCAGTATAATTTGAAATAAGATTTCGGCAATAAAAAGTAGCGAAAGATAAAAAATGCATAAATCAGGTGGACAATGCAATTGTTAAACTCGGGTATCAACTCCTCATCTCATTGTTAGGGAAATTGATGAAATGAGCTATGTGAAATCTTTTGTGAAGCCGGCACGCTGTTATTGCCTTGACTTTTATAGGTGTTCTTTGTCATACAGGTGATGAGAAATTTGTTATTACAAGTTTAAAACCAAATTTATCAGTTCCTCATACTATTGCATGTGTTTTTTAGAGTGACTCACACTCACTTTACATTATTATTTACTAATAAGTTGCCCAATTCCATTCTGTATCTAATTTTCTCATTCGACGCGCCTATCCACGTACTCCTATAAAACTTAAGTATGTGCATAAGTTTGCAGGATGTTGACGACATGTTTTTGCAGCTCAAAATACATATGATATGCAAGTAAACATACATAAATAAATGGAAGAGATGTACAAGCTAAAAAAATATGCGGGTTTGCTCTTGCATTTTTGGCTTCCCGACAATAAAAATGACGTCGAAGGTTTTTTGTCTGGCTGCAACTAGTTACTGCGCTATTTACATTTATATACGTATTCGGCATTGCGCAAAAATAATATTTACGAGTGCGTTTTGCATATATTTTTTTGATGAGTCTATCAGGATTTTTTTTCCATTAGGTAGTGGATCTCATAATGACAATTTGCAATCAAACCTGAGCAGGTACATATACTTTCATACACGTACATATATATACTTTTGTGTATGCACATTTTAAGTCATTATAAATTATATGCACCTTGATGCAGTGCAAAGTTTGGGATCGTACGATATCAATACATACCAATAAAATGCATAGATAATGGATAATACATACTTACGTGTTATGTATTGTGCTTTCCTCCAAACCCGTATGCAAATTGCAATGCAGTTACGTCAAGATGCGTCTGTATATAGTAATTGTATGCATGATTCCAGTTTTTTTTACAAACATCGTATGATATGCACGAAGGCATGTAAAATAAATCTAAAATGGCTATGAAACAGTATAAAGCAAAGAGATACAATGTAAAACATTCTATTGCTTACCTTGCAGAGATTTTAAGTAAAACTTGACTTGATCCAAGAAGTAGGCACAGGACGGCTGCTGGAAATTGCCGTGGAGTCAGTCAATGGACTAGATGTATACTGTGCGCAGAGGCTAGAGCAATAGGTACTTTTGTATGGTTTTCCAAGTACAATAGAAAAACGATAATGAATCGAATGCAAGAATATTTTCAAATATTATTTTTACAATTGTCAACTGGAACACTTTGAATTCAAATGAGTTTTTGCATGCAACTTCTCCTCAATTAGTTTCATATCCTAAAACAAAAGGGTTCCTCTCATTATGTACACAAACTGTTTATGTAATGCTAGGCCAGAACACATTGCACTTTAAAAAAAAGAGTCTACGGTGACAGTGGACGAGACACGTTGTATCACAGTGGAATCTCTCTAGTAAATAAAAATGGTGTGGAGTATGTAAATGATAATTTATATGGTATCAAACCCTTGTTCTTTTATTACGTGGATTAATGCAGGTACAACAGAGCTTAGGAGAGGATGATAGGCAATAATATGTTCTCGTGCCTATCACCCAAGAAATGAAATCCAGCAGACGAGTGATAAAAACTTGCATGCAAAATCCAAAAAAGAAATGCCAGAGTTGGGAGCCAGCAGCAGGCAGCCAACATATGTATTGAAGTGTACGCTAGTCAATGCTGAAGAGATTTTTCCTTCACCTACACGTTTACGTACATTGATCCAGTGTGGTTGCCTGATGATGATGATGATGATGATGATGACGATGATATCTATGAAACGCATGAAGGAGGCGAGGCTTTGAGATATATAAAATAAGAAGACTGCTTGGAAGTCGAAAATTACACAACGTGAAACCTGCCTTTTTCCTCTATACAACGTTAAATGTACATATATTATACTTAGCTAGATGGAATGGAAAGTATGCATGAGCAACGTTGTCCCGGATTTTCATGTAACTTTGCTGAGCAGCGCTAGAAACTCGTTTACCAAGAAAGAACGAGTTAACTCCACACTCCAATGTTGAAACACATCGTTGGGCTACGAACGGAGGCTCGAAGGATAGGGTTGAGAGCAAAGTAAAACTACATAAGAAAAGGAACCATGATAATATATGTATGCCTACTCTCTTCTCCTCACTTGCTCAACACACAAAAATGTTGCAAGCAAAAGGCTTGTGACAAGTTGGAAAGCAACTTTGCCTGGCAAAGAGCAGCATTTGTGTGCTGAAGAGTGTACTCCCTTCACTGATAAATTGTATGGAAGTTGGCTTTGACTATATAGGATAAAACAGTTTAGCTCACATTTATTTACTGTGTGCAAGTAATAACGTTGCAGCTGTAACCGACCATGTGCTTCCAGCTTAGCACCAGAGAAGGATAAGAACTATGTTGAACGAGCAAAAACGAGCCCATATGCAGCTGTAACAATGTCTTGCGCTTTGTGCCATCCATAAGATTTCCAGTTTCCAAAAAATAAGGATACCTTTCACTCCAATGCAGAGACGGACTTATGGCTAGATTCGTGTTAGGAACGACGTTTCAAGTACCTTGAAACTTTTTTTTTCTTCAGATGTAGCAGGAAAGGGTTTGTTATTACCAAATTTTTAAGGGCTTCCCCAGCCTCAGCTCACA
The DNA here is from genome assembly GCA_964034955.1 of Orchesella flavescens. Taxonomy (NCBI): domain Eukaryota; kingdom Metazoa; phylum Arthropoda; class Collembola; order Entomobryomorpha; family Orchesellidae; genus Orchesella; species Orchesella flavescens. The sequence continues at coordinate 29,982,505 of OZ035953.1, forward strand.
AAAGAAATGCTTATGCATTCAATAATAATTGGTACTCATTACTGCAAATACTTTTCCAGAACGATTATAACAATATTTCTAGGGTAGTGGGAAAGAAATTAGATTATTTTTAGCATGTCACTTTCTTGAGGAGCATAGCTCTATTCCAAAAGTGTATCGGAAAGGCTTTTTAGACAGGATACAGTGATATGACTTACGGTACGGCTATAGGAAAGCTTGTTGGATAACGATGATTCCAATGGGACCGACAGTGACCGTAGAAATACGGTAGCGTGTGCTGTGCTAATATGAGCTTTCCTATCATTTCACATGTAGAATAGTGTATTGATTCCCTCCTTCCCTTGCTGGTTTTTAACAGGCTTTATAGAAATCAGGTCACGCCGACAAATCCACATGGAATAGTATGCTTGAAAGCTCATTTTTGCCCATATAGTCATGTATTAAAATGGAGTGTTGGCAAACCGTACAGGCTAGTCCATGACCCAGATGAAAAGACAACCAATGTCTGAATTTTCATTCAGCATATTACTTATGTACATTTTTGAACCGGCATCCGTTATGTAATTACCAAATGTCATTAAGGGTGCTGTTAAATAATAAAAGTAGAAAACATACTAACGATAAGTCTAGTCGTTGAAGTCAAGTACAGCCGACATGCCATGATGAACTCTGTAGTGATCGAAATTGTCCAAAAATTTGTATTATTAGTCAAAAATTCGAGCCATACCTGGCCATTAATTGTATTTCGTTGAGAACTTTGAGAACTTTTAAAACTCTTCATAAAATCCCATCGATCGGGAAAAATAAACTATTTATCAAACCAAACTCGTAAGTATTAGCCAATTGGGAAACGGTTGAAATCTAAATTAAAGCTGTTTGAAAAAATAGTGAATAGTCATTATATTATGCCCCTTAATCATTTCCAATTATATTTCGTGTATACCAACATTATTCATGTTGAGGCAGTGAAAAAATTGAAAATATTTAATCGTACTCTCAATGTAAACGTTAAATCATTATCAAAATATGTATTCAAGTGATGGTGTGCAGAGGATCAAAACTGATGAGCAGGAAGCTTGTTTTTTGTAAAATAAATGAAGCGAGTCATTTTCTGGCTTCAAATTACTCTAATCAAAGAAAATGATGCGCGGCTCATGTGGCTGATTTCATCATCCTCTCCGAGAGACCGTGTCATACACATGTATCCTGGAACCAAATCAATGTTCTTCATAAGCTTGTTACTTCATGTAAAAGTCACAAAGTTGAACTCAATACATTATAAAATCGTACTGTAAGTCGATACCCTTTTCAAAAGCAACCAAATAGTAATATTATGGATGCGAAAACACAAATTTATTTTGAATGCTTTGTCGCTTCCAACTATAGTGTTGTGCAACTGCTGCTCCAACTCATGCATAATATTTGGATTGAGTTTCCTGATTAAATTGCCCGTTACATTATTCCATTACAGCCATCCCCCGTCCCCCAATATTACAACACGAATCCTTTTCGAAATGTATGTACTTGAAAATAATTAAAGTAGAAGTTGAGTAATTCTGCATTCACATGCTTTCACCTAAACTTCCTCTGTAGTTTCCTTTCTTTATTAGTAGACCAAAAAATATCGACTGGAGTATATCTTGGAATGTTTTGTAGCAAGATGCCCCAAACTGGAAATCAGACTCTAGATTTACTTTTCCCTTTCTTTATAATAATTTTTTTTTTATTTTCTCGGATTGAATTCCTTGAAATGTTTCGTAATATTTTACTAACAAAAGTACGTAGGACGCTACCACACAGTGATATAAGAATAATATAATGAACATCATGTTTTTTTCAACATGCCAGTTTTTCATGTCATTTTATCTTCATTATATCAAACATCCGGAGTATATATGTATTTGTATAGCTGAAAAAGTTCTCTCAGGGGTCCTTACCAGTAGCCGTCCGAATTCAATCATTTGGATTTCCGGCACTACTGATCGTAACATTAAACCTGTGGTGTTAGTTCCGCGATATCGTTACGAATTACTAACAACGGGCTCACGAGCCCTGGTATACCGTATCTGCAATCTTTTCATCTTCGTCGTATTATGAATGAGCAAAGGAAAATGATAAGCGAAGGATGATGTCAGACGAGCATACATACATACAAAATAACAGACATTAAGGAGGCGAACGTTATGATTTCATAACGACTACTATGAAATGTAGTTCTAATGTAATGAACACACAGCGTCTTTTATCAACTCTATCCATGCACTATCAAAGATATTGCGATGGTGCCTGTTATCTTCGCCCAAGATTTTTTTTATGTAGGATCCATATATTATGTATGTGAGGACATGATATAATATTGAATTTTTTTTGCCTTTTACTTTCAACTTTTTTAACCAATAGCTTCAAGATTTGAAATAGAATACCATAGCATGCCATTTACCAATTCATATAGAATGAAAATACAAAGAATATAATACGGAATTTGTATATAAATAATAATAATAATTCACTGCTACACGACCACGATCTAACGTCATACCTTACAAGAATGTGTCATGTAAGAAAGCGTGTACGTTATTGCTTTGTGGGCAAGTGTAATAAAAGCCTATGTACATTCCCTACAGACTCCACACAAAGATGAATGCATAAGGTTATATCACAATCCCATTTTAATGAATTACTTACAAACAGCTATAAATACGAAGCTGAAAAGTTGTTAAAGCAGTTGTTAAACATAATAATAAAACCTAATATTAATGCAAGTCTCTGACGCTACATAAACTCAAATTTTATTCCAAAGCATTGGAATGCCCATCAAAGAGCTCTTAAAAAATGCAATAAAATATTGAGCTCACAATTCTCCTTGTTTTGTCAGTCAAGTGCGAAATTTGGGGGACATTGATGCCTTTTGTATTTTTGCCAGACGATCATTAAAATTTGCATAGAAAAGACAGACCTACAAACATTATGAGCTGCTATAATCCCTTCCGCTAGTATTGCAGCTTCTATCACATTTGCCACATATTCTGTGAAAAAGGGTTTTTTATTCACAAACCCTGCATGCATACATTTATTAGTTCCTCACATCCCAACGTTTAGTAAGTATATTATGTAGGTAGTATCTCTGTTTTCTAAGTTGGCAAATGGAAATATGGTAATAATGTCATATATTCATAAGGTATACAGATAATCCCAAGAAGCAGAAGGAGTAACAAACACAAACGTCTCTCGATCTGTATACTTACAGCCGTTACTTTACAAGAAGCAAAAGGCCTTGAAGTACAGAATTTCCCCACTTTGTGAGTACACACATAAGAGTAACCCTGTATGTATGTATATGTTTGTATGTATATGTACTGTGTGTGGTGCTCTGTGTGATGAATCTGATCGAATTTATCCTTAACTTATGTACAACTTATATTTGTATAGAGACACTTTTTATATGTTTATCCCTACCACCACCACCACCACCACCAATCATCATCATCAACATCACTATATAGTAGATCTAGCAGTATTGCAATGTACTGCATGTAGGTAACTAAACTCCAACTCAAAGTATGCACACTCACACATTCAAACATTGAATGTAGTATGTACACACATCTACTCATATTTGTTAGTGTAGTTTACTCCAACTGGTTGTATGGTATTCCATTCATCATCAAACGAGGTAAAGATACGGAAAGATTACAAGTTGTATTTTTATTTCTCATATCTCCTCTCTTGTATTTAACAATATATATATTTATATTGTTATCAGTGTTTAGTATTATTATTGTTACTGCCATTTATTATTGCTACCTGAGCAAAAGAGTATAAAATAAATTTAGGAATGTGTGTAAGGGTTATTGTGCATGCATAGGCAGAAAACAAATTATACACTACAACAAAAATAAGTAGTATTATTCCTCTCTCTCTCTCTGTAGCACAACACACGTTATACTCTCATCATATGGTAATGCACGGCAGTAGTGCGTTAGTTGTTAGTGAGTAAATGAGTGAGTGATCCCCAACAATCATATATTAAGGAAATGAAGAGAAGACTAGATAGATAGGCCATGTCAAAAAGGAATGGATGGACGACGGCGATGTTTACAGAGGAGTGGGGGCAAGCAAAGTGTAATAAAAATTCATAATGTCAGGTAACGTTTAAAGTTTACCTTTCCTTTTTTTACCAAACATTTATGGGACTTTTAGGTATAGAGGGATTCTCTCCGTGTGTCTCTTTAATATTTACTCTAGAATAGTGTAGAAACATGTTGATGGTGATGTGATGATGTTGTTGATGATGATGATTATGGGGAATCTGAGCTGTACGTGTGTGAATCGTGACTGTAGTGAATCTATGTGGATTTAAGATTTATTAATATAAACACCATATCTCAAAAAAATACCTTATGTGTGATGTGATAGGAGCATAACATAACGTGCCATTATTAATGTTGCACTATATGAATGAATCAAAGTCTCCTTCACTTTTATGTACTCTCTCCTCTCACTTGCTCCTCATATACAAAATCTCTCTCACACCAACATATAACACCAACCAACTAGTCGCACAATAATAATACGACTTGATACAAACTGCAATATAACAGAGTTGCCAGAATAGAAGGATGCATTTTTTCAAACAATTATAACACACACTGATATGATGAAGAGATGGTTTTATTTCTTGTGCATGCATCGCAGGCACAGGGTTGAGGGGATCTTGTGTGTGCTAAAAATTGACTGACTGACCTAATCATAGGTATTGTTGCACAGCTGCCATTATTACTTTACAATATAGACGAAGGAAAAAAATAGGCTTTAATAATCATTGCATTGTATAGCCAACACATTCAACTCAAGTGGAGGATTGGATGAGCATTATATTTTCTTAAAGCTGCTCATTTCTTTGCTCATAAAACCAAGATATTACAACCAAAGGTATGGAATGGATATAATATGTGCAGTGTAAAAATTTACGAGGTGTATATTGCACAAAAAGAGATTTTTTAAAATATGAGCGTGTATATACTTACACACAGACACACACACAATCATCATATCATCAGTGGTAATAAGCAGTGTGTAATGTGAAATGCATAGCGTACCATACCCCTTCCCCAAAAAAATTCTCTTTTCTTATAATATTGTAAAAATAAACGATGGCATTGCATTGTACTTGTGGCTATCCATTCAAGTCAACAATGAATACCAATTAACATTAAGTACAGTCAGTGGGTCTGTAAGTGTGTGTGCAGTATGGTTTAATAAAAATGGTGTATTCCCAGCCTAATTAGAAAATTGAATTGGTGTTTCCTAAAATATTAAAGTCATTTAGGATACCCATTCAAGAAACGATAAAAAAACAATAATATCCAGTTTTTAACTGGGGTAGAAAGAACCTCCACGTAATTTAATTTAGTGGGGCTAGGAGCAGGAAAAGGTTTTTAGTGCGACCATCATCTGAGTTCCTAATGTGCGAATCGTTTATATAAAGATTAGTACAATGGCAAGATAGTGAAATATTCAGGATGTGATATTGGGGTGCTTAATATGGTATGGTACATAACTTATGAGCTAAAGTCATAAAAATTTGTCACACTATTTTTATTGTGAAGTCATTAAAATATTACAAGGAAAAGAAGCCCCCATTCAAACTTGGGAAACTAGTAGTGCCACGTTAGTCCAAGGGATGACATTAGATTTTATATAACGAGAACTATTAGGAACAGGTTTAAGAAGTGCATAAAGATAGGAATTTACTGCACAAAATGTTCAACAAGTTAGCGAGCACCCAAAATTTAGGGATATAATTATATATTTCGTAATATTTGACATGTGCGTTTTATAAATTCTGATAAAAAACCGTTCACTAAAATGTGCTTAGATAGGAATTTGTTTTTTAAAAAAGTAATCAATAAGAAATAACTAAAAACTAATCAATTGTGATATCTTAATTTTTCAGGGTAGTGCCGCGTGGATGGAATGACTACGCATTGGCCAAATTGTTTTAAAGTGACAATGAACTCAAGAGTTACGTTGGAGTAGCCCAAGAAGAAAGTTTGAACTGTATGCGATTTTGCACTTGAATAAATGTTCAGCACTGCAAAAACCGACTCGCCCAGTTTAAATAAACAAGAATGAAAAATGACAACAGTTCACCCCTCTGTAGCTACAAATTTACCAGTATCTGCTCGACTTTTCTTGCGGACATGGACTTTGTCCAGTATTTGATAATATTATAACAGTGTGTGACATTAAGTACTTTAATGAGTTAACACTATCCTCAGTTCATGATTTTACACGAGTTCTCGTCCTCCCAATCAAACCAACAAAACCGATAGGTTTTTAATCTTACAGTGTATGCCAGCTCATTTTTTTTACTTTATTAAACTGAACTGAAATATTTGCTTCAAAAAAGAATCAGTGTCGATGTGGAACAGTCAATTTCTCTAACCCCAATGAGCCCTTTCTTGTTCGCATTTTCTGTTTTAATAGTGTGCTCTACCACATTAATACTAACTGCTTACATCAGCCTGTAGGATATAGCAGGCTCTGAAGAAACCTGGAGCAATCGAAACGTGAGTACAAAAAAACAAATTATGAAGCATGACGTGCGTCATTGCGTATTTTGTTACAATAACTAACTATCATGTTACTGTTACCCACTGCTATTGCATTGGCGCAGGTAGTCACCAAATAGCAGCACCGATTAAGTCATCCCAAGGGCTTTCTGGTGTTCAATGGAAGTAAAGTTGATACTGCAATGTTGCTAGCTGTCTAACGGCATCGCACCAACGACACTTTCCTATGCATGAAATCTTTGAAACGTGATGAAACCCTTTCCAAAGGTTTCATGAATTGTGAAACTCTACAGTACAAATCTTTCAACAATGTATGTCCTTACTAGTGAAAAACTCATAAATATTCAATCAAAATTCTTCCTTTATTCTGGACACTAAATATATGAATGCATTTAAAAAATCTCATCCTTTCCAAATATATCTTTTACAGATCTCACTTATCACAACCTTAAGGCTTTGAGCTCTCGTCTTGTCTCGTCCTCATTCAACATCCAATAAATATTATTTTTCGTTTCAACAAAAAAAAATCTAAATTTTTCATGCAGCCAGCATGGAAGCGTAAATGCTAATGAGGGAATAATTTCGACACACTTCATTTGCATCCAAAAAGATATCAACAACCTTGCTGTCAGTCTGCTTGCCTAGTCGGCATTCCTTCAAAATTCACTTTAAAGTTTACATTTAAATACATCAGAATGATACGGAGCTTTTGAACAAAGGTACAACGCTGTTTTTTTCTTATTTTGGATGATTTACATTTTATTTATAAATATAACTTTATCTTGAGTGCAATAATTCCGTACCAAACGGGCATTATCCTCTCAAAGTATTTCTTCACATTTATAATCGATTCTGATTTGCATGTGAATGTCCCACAGATTTTTTTCCTTCCTACCATTTCCTCCATCTTTTTGTAGGAGATTTTTTGATGGTTGCCATCCAATTTCAACTCAAGGCAGCAACAGTGAATTATCGAGGGTTTCATCAGTTAATGCAACTTTAGTTTGGACTCGACGCCAAATCCATTTTGAAGACTAAGAACGGGAGAAACTCAACCAATGTACACACGCTGTAAAACTTCTCTACTTTATGTACCTGTATTGTCTGCATGTATTGTCTAGTACGACACAAGAAATGTTTGTTGGTGCACTAGTGTTTAGATTTTGAAATGTGTCGCATTTAAAGAACGTTATTGTAAGGCAACTATCAATTGTTATATAGTAAAGTAAGTTTCTCATCGTCAAGTTATTCATTGTTGATTTCTATTCCTAGCAACTAGAAATTTGTACAGATATATATATTATATACCTACAGCTGATCATATATTTGCTGTTGTGATCATCATATAGTTTAAATATATATGTTTGTGAGCCAAAGGTAATTAATGAACTATCAAAGAGTTTCCATGAGAGAATCGGAATTGGTTTCCCTGTGACGACATATTAGTCCTAGTAACAATTTTTGCCCAGTGGTTGGAAACGTCAAGGGAAAGTAGCCAAGTTCCCAAGATAAAAGTTATTATATATGTCACGGACAATGCTTTGAGTAAGACTTGAGCCTTAAGAAAGAAAGAAAGAAAGAAAGAATAAGTGCGAATGTTGTTGCATGTCGCTCACGATTCAATTGTGACGGAATAACAGTGAATTTACAACCTGTGGCCTAGTCTTTTCAAATTAGTTAAATTTTTGTGATATTAATTTATATACTTGAAAACGTGTTTTCATTTTTTGAAGTATCTGTATAGGTGAATGTACAGTTTGTTTGTTATCTCGAGAGAAAGTCCTGTTGTAGATGCTAAGAATTAGGAAGTGTTGATGAGACACATTAAATTACTTGAAGTTTGAATTACGCCTGGTTCACGTCCGGTAACTTTTTAAAGTAAGTCGCGAACCTTACCGTTTACAATGAGCTGCGATGCTACTGGAAAGTGGGAGTGCGAGTATTGTACCTACAAGAATTGGCCGTCTGCGATAAGATGCACTATGTGTCGGTAAGTGGATTGATCGAATTTTTGGATTACATTACATATAATTTTTTATTCAATTTTTTACACATGAGGTGAGGCTTTTTTTCCTTTCAAACTAACCGGATGCGACTTTTTTGCATACATATTTTGTCGTTGTTAAAAATCAGTTATTTTAGGTTTCATAGTCCAAATAACCTGTTTAGGGTTGCTTGCAAATTTTGGTTCTTAACGTTTTGTAATACACGATTTGCGGTTGCTCACGTCCACTTTCTTATAATGGCCCAGATTCTCTTGATCAAATTCGTGGAATTGAACACAATGAAACAATGACCTAATTAATGACACTTTCAAGTTATTTCACCTCGATATTCAGTTTTTCCATCGTTCTGGGGCTCAGTTTCTCACTGCAAGTGTGTTGTAAGAAAGTGTATTAAGCAAATCAAGCATTCAATTTAATTGGACTCTTAAAAATGGGTGGTTCGATCAGCACCCATGCAATTCATAAATGTCTACGTCGTAAAAAGTAAAACACTACACTAAGGGCCAAGCCTAGAACATATAGGTATTGAGAATAACTATAAATTAATACAATTTTCCTATTATTAGGTCTTGTAAGCCTCCCAAGTTGATTGAGGAAGGAATCTCGGAACCGCGTGCGGAACCAACATGGGACGCTGGTAAAGAGCAGTTATTGCTCATCGACACGTCAGCAGGCGGCAACAAGGGTGACCGACTACTCGACAGCGCAAGTGGTATGTTAGGTCGTGCGGCCAGCTCAAAAGCAACGGTAAAGAATGCTTTGAATGCATCCCAGAGATTGAAACCTGCTACCCCAACTCGACTGCTGGAGGAACCAATACCTAGTGATAAGTCCAAGGATAGACTGGAAGGGGCGGATGGAGCTGCGAGTGGTGGTGTCGCTGATGATAGCTCGTTGCCATCTTGGTCATGCAAGACCTGCACGTTTCTAAATCCGGATTTTATGAATGCGTGTCTTCATTGCTCGTCAGCTAGACCCACCCCCGACGCATTTACCATAGCTCCTATTAACGAAGAATCAAATACGAAGTTATGGCGTGAAATGAAAATTCTAAAGATCTCTGATGAGGCTGCTAATGTTGAATCAACTCGAGTTGAGCCTACAAGCTCAGAAATCCCGGTGAGCCGAATTGGCAGTAGTAACGTCTCTGCTGCTGCAAACGTTTACCCTGAAGGTGCTAGCAAAGTTGTGAATTCTGTACAGCCCAAAAATTGTAATGTTAATGAGCAGAAATGGTCGTGTCATATGTGCACTTATGACAATTGGCCACGCTCAGTCAGATGCATTATGTGTGGCTCTACACATCAAGAAATGGAAAATGAAGCGATATCTCTTAGTGGTATGATACTTTCACATTATTAGTTCCTTCCTTAATACACCTACATTTCTTATTTTTGTTAGTTAGTTATTAATTTAAATCCCATTTTTTACAGGAAATAACCGTGCTGTGCATACAAAGAGTCATTTAGGAATGCCTAAAAATAAGAGATATGGCCAAGAACTGCAAACCGATTCTCTCTATCATCGTGAAGATGTTGATGGACTGTTTTTAGAAGCCTGTCGAGGTGTAGTGGAAGGAAAAATTGAAGCTGTGGAAGAGTATTTGGCCGCCGGGGGAGATCCCACTCGTCAGTTAACTGAAACGGAGGTTGAGATTTTAGCTCGTCCCTCTGCCTTTGATCCGGGATTTACTCTGGTTCATTTGGCACTAAGGTGAGCATATTTTGCAAGTAGTTCTTCCACCTTGATATATCTCTTTGAGTTGGACGTTGTGATATTTACCAACACATTCTTCGGGGTTTAGGTTCCATCAAGAGCACGTGCTGGCCACGGTGCTAAGTCAAGTTGATCATACTGCACCTGTGGTTAAGCGAGTGCCACCGTTATCAGCTCCAACTATAGCTTTAGAAATTCGTCGACATGCTTTATCATCTATCCGCGCTCGCAAGGGAAGCTTTCAATGCCAACATTCGATAGAAATCACTACATTTACACTTCCATCTGGTAAGATATATGCTTCCTTTTTTAATTTAGTAGCATTTCCGATGACATTTCCAATCTTTACATTAGGAACCTAGGCATGATTCCAGGAAATATGTTATTACTTACATAAATTTTGACATTAAGAACCTACACATTGTTCCAAGAAAAATGATTCTATAAACCCATATGGGTAAATTTCCAGACCATTCTTAAAATGTTTATATCTGAATTTTTCCCAGAAGTCGATGACTTGCCATCTGAAGTTCAGGAGACCTTATTTGAAGAAATTCTTGACAAAGATGTACAAAAGGAGCTGGAGGATGGCCAAATTATAAATTGGTCAGTGGAGCTAACGCATTCCCTCAACTCTCGGTTGTATGCTTTATGGAACAGATCTGCGGGGGACTGTCTTCTTGACTCGGTATTTCAAACCACTTGGGGAATCTTTGACCATGATGGAGGCTTAAGAAGAGTGCTGTCAGAGTCCTTAAATGAATCTTCAAATATGTAAGACTCTTTTTAATACTAACAAGATTTGTTTGCTTCTTTATATATGTATACTAGAGCGACAGATGCAGTACTATAATCTATGGTATTTTCTACAGGTTCTATCAACGTTGGAAGGAAAGCGAGGTCCTTTTAGCAGGTCTTCTCAATTTTAGTTTAAATGAAACTCAGTGTATGAATGACTTTACAAAGCTGTTATCGATTGCCGGGAAGCAAGGCTCAAGTCTAGAGCAACTTCATATTTTTGTATTGGCGCATATTCTTCGGCGTCCAATAATTGTCTATGGAGTCAAATTTGTGAAGAGCTATAGAGGTGATGATCTTGGATTTGCAAGATATGAAGGTAACTTAATTAATTACTAAATTACACGGACAAAGTTATTACAGCGTATCGAACGGCCTCATTATTTTTTGATTAACTAAATTTGTTTTCTTGAATTTATCTATCAGGCATCTATCTGCCATTCTTCTGGGAGCACTCATTTTGCTGGAAATGGCCAATCGCATTGGGCTACACCCGTGGTCATTTCTCAGCACTAGTACCAATGGAGCCGGATTGTGATCCATTATCCCGAATTGCTTCTGCGGCCCAACTGGATGCAGATGACATCAACTCCCGCTCTGTTTACCTGCCGTTGATTACGTATCAAGGAGATATGCTGCCCATACACTTCTTGACTGAGTCTCAGGTAGTATTTTTTACCTAGCTGAAATAGTTAAAATTTTAAATCTTTTGTGTGCATGTTCTTCTTACTAATGTATTCCATCTTCAATTTTAAAGATTGGAAAGGAGGAATTAATCATGAGTGAATGGCTGGATCTGTGCTACACTGATGGAGGTATCATGGTAGCTCGCCAACGTATTCCAAAACGTCCGGTTTTAGTTACCCAGATGATGGATGAATGGATGAAACATTATCGTAGAATGTGGTAAGATTTAAAAATAAGTAACCTTTTTTAAGAATTTGTTTAATTATTTTAAATGTTCATTAACTTCACCTTAAACCTATTTATTACCTTTACAGCAGCGAGGGATCACAGGCGGGTTATCTTCGCCAAAGCACCTCGGTAACTGTCTGCTACTCGAGTGATGGTGAATCTGAGAATGATTAAAAAGCTGAGCTATTTATACGGGAATTAAAAAATCTTCGCAACCAAAGTCGTATCAGTGTTTAAGAAATGAACGTATTGTAGTAAAACTTAAGGCGCAGAATTTTTTGTGTACATGAAGCGAAAAGATTGATTTAGAATCTAGTTATTGTAATGACTATTCTATAAATATATATCTAAGCTAAGTACATATATACATATAGATCGAATCGTTATAATATTACCAAACTATCTAAAGGGAGACTTAGAAATCATAAATCATGCAACGTATCAAATGAAGTGAATAAAAATATATATACTTATATTACGCCAAATAATGACCTGATCCCACACACACATACACACATTTATGCTTGAATTCTTTAGTTTTCACATTAAAACGTTTAATAAAATACGTAAAGTTCAAAGTTTGTCCGCATATAAAACAGTATGTCTTTTTGCAGACCTTATTTACTAATCATGTTCATATGGTTGTATATTTTGCATGGGAAAATTAATATTCCATTACATCATAAGATTTAAAATCACTGGAATGACTGAGTAACGAACGTGTTTTTTTTGTACCAAGTCACAAGAAGGTAAGCAGGAATAGTCAGATTAAGACTTTCCATCAATCCAAAAAAAAAACGTTTCATTCATTCTACAAAAGTTTGTACACGCATTAATTTCCATGCAAGATGAATAAGAAACAGTAGGTTAGGAGCAATAATTCCGCAATTGCATCTTGATCCTTAGCTATTATACATATGGTATTAAGAAATTCCAGGGCAATTGCTTTCATACCAGAGCTTACATTTTTGTTGGCATACATTTTCCTTAACGTTTTGCACATCAAAATTGATATCACTTTTGGAGGATAAAAAAAAGTATTTGTGTTACAACTTGCTTGTAAGAAATGGTTGATCCTTCGTGTTCCATTGATGTCTCTCAACTTTCATGATAGTACATGTTACTTACCATTTACATACATATGGTTGTTTGCTCAAATAATAGAGGATATTGCAAGGCACAATTCAAAACCATGACTTAACCCTTCTGTCGAGATGCAGAATACGGTATACAGACGACATAGTATTCTACCAGGACTATCTTTCCAAGAGTGTGTAGTGGAAGCTGGAATTCAAAAGCAATGTCGGCTAGCATGAAAGAAAGCTCATCTCTGAACGAGACTGGAATATGCTCCCATTCTCGATTCCGAGATACCTATGTACAATACGTGTGCGGGCACCGGTTACCTTTATAATATTATTATTATCTTTATTATGTCGGATTGAATTTGACGCAAGGATGTAAATATTACATGTCATCTTATCAACGTGCATTCAGATAAAGATTAAAAACATGTGGTTTCAGTGATATATGTACATCTGTAAGTTAGCTGAACTAACTTGTCTTAATTTCTGTACGGAAACCGAAAAAATCATATTCAAATGAATTCACTCAGTATTCAGATGCATTTAACCTGCATTCACAAGTCAATTTTTTTGTGATTATGATGTCTTCATTCAATCATAAACCATTCTTTCGTATAACAAAGTGATGTTACCTAATTTGCAAACAATGTTAACGGATTCTAGTAAACTAGGTAATACATAAAGTGTTTCGACTTTTAATGTACAGTCAAAGCCACTGTGAGCCTGAATTTCCCATAAGCAGTCACAAGTAGCATGAATGAATGAAAAAGCCCCTTTTTACCTACCGACCGAGATAGTTGGGATCCCGTTTACTAGGCAGAAATCACATACCCGTCCCATCCCTACCAAACGAAACGGGCTTGGTAACCTATGTATAGGATACGCTAAACTCAACTCCTGTTCTTTGTAAAGTCATATACACACATCTAAACCAAAAAAAAACTCTTCTCGTTTCTTTACTCATTTTTAACCCATTATACGTTCTTATAGCTTATTGTCGGCCCCTACATTTCTCTGTTCCATCAAGCAACATTGCACAGAAGGAAAGAGTGAGAGAGAATGCCTGCAGCAGCAGTCCAATAATAAAAATTCCCCATTGAAAGATCAGCACAAAAGATTGGTATTAGCAGTATATGTAGTAGTAGTGTGTCTGTGTGTTGTTGAGAAATTACAAACTTGCTTTGCTCACTGTTGCCCACTACTACTGTTACATGCAAACCTTGCATATACACACTCACACACACACAACATCTACAATAGCCTACAACTGCTACAGTAATAATAATATTCGTGGACTTTGTAGTAGTACGTACACAGTTCTGATCTGTTCTGGGCGAGAGAAGTAAAAAGAGGCGACGGTGAGTCAAGCGCTTTTGATATAGTTTCAATACAATCAGATATTTTGAAGCACTGCAAAGAGCAGAAAAATGTTTCAAATATTTACATTTTGATCAGCATCATCATCCCATCACTTCACCATCACTCAAAACAATTTGTCATATATCTCTCTCTTTTGTTAAGGTGTAATAACCAATCCAATAATAGAAAGTGCATGACTAGAGACAATAGTGCCGTATAGTTAAGAAAACTTCTCCTTCTACTTTTTTTTATCACGGAAGTCCCTTTTTATTTGTTCTTCGCATTACTAGACTTTTAGTGAGCTGCAAATGAGCACGGTAATAAATTTAAAAAATTGTTGTAATCTATGCGTTACATTAAGAAGGATACCTTGTCCATGTAAAATTTGTTACCCGCATATTAATCTGGAATAATCCAACCGAAAGGTTTGCCTCTTGGAAGTATGCCAGGGAAGTCTGTGCTCGTTAATTTAGAGTGAAGTACTAGTATCCCTTGAAACAGAGACCATTTGCGAGCTTGTGTTTGTGAGTGGTTAATTAGTTATTCAAGCTTATGAGTTTCCACTTCATTGAAATATCTAGAGATCACGGAATACCCCATTAAAATCAAAATACAAGCACATGAGTTAATAGATAGTAGCGTTAAAAGCTTGGACCAAGAGTTGGAATGAAAGTTTTCTTAGAATGTTTTTCGAATTTATTATTGTATACATCTAGTAGTACATAGTGTCTTAAAACTCAATCATTTAAAGTTAAAAGTTTGTTGTCATTATAAATTTCATGAGTTCATTCTTTTCCATCTCTTGTTCTGAAGGTTTAAAAGTACACTTGGCGTGGTAGTGACGAGTTATTCAACATTACAAAAAATGTTTTGAGTTCCTTGATGCTCCAAAACCAATTTGTGGAAAATTCGGGTGAAGATTTAACGAGAAACTAACACCTCCTTCTGGAATTGTCAAAATGGGTAAGTAAAAATCTTTCTTTTCATTATTATTTCAGTTGAAAGCTTCATTCATTCAAATCTCAGTTGGAACTTTTTACTATCAAATTGCTGTGGTTAAATTTTGCACCAAAATGTCAACTAAGCGTATTTACTAAAGTAGATTCTAGATTGAACAAGTTAAGTACTATCTCGTTTGATAAATAGTTCTATGACTACACTTAAAAGTCAAACTTTCCTTGTTCTTGTGTTTCCTCGTTTAGTTACAACTTAAAATTAAAATCGAAGGTCGTTTTCCTCTGTTAAACTGTGAAATCGTTTAGTTTGAAAGAGCTGTTTTCATTCATTCAAGCGGGAATGCGTTAAAAAGTTATTGACAGCATTTTAATATTTATATATATATTATGCACAGTAAGTAAATGATATATTCATACTCTTTCTTACTTCATTTAAGAAAGCCAAAATGTGAATCATGCGTCCTTTTAAAAAGTAAACATCTTTTAAATGGCTTCACTTGTTTGTAAGGAAGTATACAGTTTGGGTGATGCTGATAAGGTGTTTCCACTTTTTCATTTTGGAGAGGAACAAATAATGACGTTCTGGGAGCAACGATGCAATATAATCTGAGCATAAATATATATGCCTAAATACCATGCATCATAAACATGAGCACTAAACAAGGTGCAAATATTTGGCACATAAGTGTGCCTTTTTACCACTTTTCGCTTCCTTGGAGATATGCATCAAAGTACACATATGTAACAATATAATCATAATAATAATGTATTCTCCTTGCACCCATATAAGTATAGCAATTTTATTCATTTCACCATCCACCTTTTGCCTAAACATAGCAACATAACATGACGTAATCAGGATAAATTAGCATAGAAAAGGAGCGAGGAAGAGAGAAGTAAATAATCCTGATGAAAAATTGTGAATGTTAGATAAGACAATTCATTCCATTATACTATTATGGGATCTCTCTATTCATTCAGAGAGCTGATAGTGATAGTGTACAAGCTTAATGGGTACTTGTCTACTTCAGACAATCTGTCCAATGTAAACTAACCTGCTTGTTGAATGTTTACCACCACGATTAAATGAAACTACATCAAAAGAGTGTTCAATTACGTACTTGATATATAGCTACAGGACTTTATTAAAATTCAGGTGGCGTGTGTGTTCTCTTATCAACCCAATGCAGTTTGAGAACTCATTTTTATTATATAATTCTTGTGCATACGCCTACAGACACAGATATACATATTGTAGTTGAAGTATGTATTATAAGCAATGGTGGTGATAGCTGATAGTTGTGCTGATGCGAAAAGGGATTAATGGAGTAGTGGAGTCATCTGATTTGGTGTCGTCCCAGACATTATTAGCTTACCTATACTCCGTTGACTACCTGGTTGTTGTTAATTCACTGTGCAAAAAATGCACATGCAAGATATATGCAAGATGACTCATCCATACCTATACATTGTGTAGGTGCAGAATACTATGTAATGTATTAAAGCCTAAGGCAGCACACTTTCTGTACAACAGGTAAACTATATAGATTGTAGATTGACGTACGTACATGTTAAATGATTTCACATAAAAACTTGGGAATTACATAAAATCATAGAAATGCATGAAGCAGCGACGATGGAGTATCGTTGCTGCTAAGAGTTTTTGTAAATAATATTCAAGCATGGAGCCAAACTCTCATTCAAGGCAAAATCACTCAAATAGAGTGCTCCATCACTCTTGACTTGATTCTATTGATAATTTCCTAGTTCTGGAGTGAGTGAGTACATGCACTAATATTTTTGTCAACTTTCCATAACACATCCTTGAATTTATGCCTCAATGCAATGTATGAATGCAGATTGGATTCAAATTTATTTGCACAAATGGATGCACCACCGCTCTCCTTTCTACCTGACTGATTTTGGAATACTATTAACTCATCTTTTTTATCATAATCTTGCAACATCATTGGCAAATATTTTTCCTCATGAGGGCATCATATCATGTGATCGTCACACCAGGGTTATTTTCATGCATTTCATATCCCAATGATGTCTCAATTTTCTGCAAAGTTACGTTGGCAGCTTTTGAGTCCAAATTTATATGCAGAATGCAAGTTAGTTCATCCCATTAATATTAATATTGCTTTCGTCAATGTACTACCTACTTGATTGGTGAGATTAAGTCAATTCCAGGATAATTAGCAAGGTGTCTGAATATTTGACTATGAAATTCATTTTAAATGCACAAATCCTGTTTTATTTAGATAGCATATTTCATACCATGCTTTCACAGTAATCTACCAATCTACCTGAAGTTAAAACATGATTATGAGCTCAACACAAAATGTAACTAGAGCGAGAGTGCATGTTCCCTGTGACAATTACATAACTCTGGTATACAGTAAAAGGCAGAGGCGCTCGTCAACACTCCCCACGTTTTTCAGTGTCGTCGTATTATGCATTGATGGCGTTGTTTCTCTCTCTCTCTCAACTTTTATTAAAGCATTCCTCCTGAATGTTTCACTGACTGAGAATGGCATCTGTATAAATAATGCTTGAATATGAAGAGGCGCAAAGTATGAGGATATTTTTCTGTATGCATATGATAATTATGCGGATGTGCTAGCATTACTGACTTGTTGGGTGCTGTAGGGTTCTTGCTACGTTTGCTTATGCATACGCGCACCACTCACAGATGTGCTCAGTTAGTTGAAAGCAGTAACTTTCTCAGTCAGTACCACCGTACTTGTGAGAGTACAAGGGGTACAAATATATATTATTACGTACATATACCATGTTTCTCTAGCGATGATATGAGGTGTACAGAAATGAAAAAGACAAATTATTGCTGCTTTATTTATGGCACGTATCTCAACATTTTTTTGTTGGCATAAAATGCAACACCATTTGTGAGATATCTGTGCGTACGGATTCCTTGCATTGTGTAGGTTATGTTATGTAAAATGCCGATTTATGTATGAGATATAATATACATGCTTGATGCTATTCTGAATGTGGGGGTACACATCAATATCTCAGTCACCAACGTTTTAATAAAAGCACATGGATCATTTATGAATGTATATAATGTAGTTATGTACTTACGTACGTAGTATAATACTGTGTTACATATTTGAGCATAAAATATTACACAAACACACATTCTCATGTGTATTGACGTATATTTTGTCAAAAAAGTGAAAGATTGGTGAGTGCCACGTTGTGGAATTAACTATATAGCACTCCTATTTGTGGGGACGTTTGAGATGTTCACTTGTAATAATGAAAACGAACAAGCGCGTGCATGAGCAAAAATATGTAAGCAAATATGGTGATGATCTCATCTTCCTTTTTGATGCTATTTATCGTCCTTCCATCAACTTTTTTTAAAAGTGTTTTATCATCATCACCACCACCACCACCAGCCACCAACACATGCTCATGCTCTACTATAACTACTCGCAACCAAAACATAATAATATTCGTATTTTTTCAAAGGAATTCCCTACTTTCCACTACTCCCCATTTAAATTTTTGCATCATGTTTTGCAATGAAGCAGTTTCTAGCGATGGGACTTATTAGCAATAAAAATTTAAATGAAAAATTCAACACAAAAAGGGTGCTGATATAATTATGCAACACCCATGGAGAATGGAAAGGGAGATGGTGGTAGATTGAGGTATTTCCCAAACAACTGTAGATCATGTGAATGAGCTACTTTTTTTATACAACTATATTTCAGTTTACTACCTAGTTTAATAGAGATTATGATGAAATGATGATCTCATGTTTTGTAGCTTTTTACGATTGACTATTCCTACATGGTTGGCGTGCATAATGTGGTTGTGTTGTGATAAGCCAAATTATGAGAATTAAGTAATCACCTCAGTATACGAGTCAAGATCTCTCACAACTGCATATTTCTAGGTCTGAGGATGGGATTAGAGCCACCCAGTCTTTACATTACTCATCTCCTCATTAATCCTGGGGTACATTTCATCATATTTATGACATGCCACACACACATACTGTCAACTAAACAAGAAAGTGCAAGAGCACAGTAAATTTTCATGACTTGTAATCTTGTAAATATATATTTTTTTGACTTTACATTCACAATATAATGTACGGCCGGAGTACATGTCTGATGATTCTGAGTGAGTCTGTCTCTAGTTTGGTTGGTGCTAATACGTATTAAGTTACAATGTAAACTCACATACCTTCCAAGAAAATTCTTTCTAGATGAAAAATAGGCCAGGGATGAAAAAATAAAATAAAATGAGCCAATGTGTTCTTTCCCCCGTTATAATTATAATCATCTGGTCAATTTCATGATCATGATGAGGTTTACATTCTGGATAATGCCACACCACAACCATAAAGGGAGACCCACGTGAATATGATGCATCATAAATGAGAAGTTACGTTATCTACTTATTTTCGAGTGCTTTTAAAGCACAAGTTTTAACTAGGATTTTATAGCCCTATTATTATTGAACGTACAAAAAATCCTCATTGAATTATTATACATCAAGTTAGCTTATCTCTCTGGGAACAGTAACGGAATGTACATAAAAATTTCCATGAAAAAATCGACACATGATCAAGAATGTTTGTAGTTCATTTGAAAGAGAACAAAAAGGGATTAATGCAGAACGTATCACACTGTCTTTATGTGTCTTCAAGCATGGAAGCGGTTTTGGTTTGAGTATGCATGGAACATGCACACTTATATATCCATAATATGTAGGTTACCACGGCGTGCAACACTGCTCCTTTATAGCATTTTATTAGTAGGTCAACTTTTGTTTTCCATTCCGTCCGTATCATGTCGGTTTTCTTTTCGCCATGAGTGCTCACTTTTACTTCATGCATTTTGTGTGTATAGTAGCATCAGCACAGACAGAGACTCCGATATGCCTACTGCCTACTATGACTTGCGTCTTCCTGCTCTTGGTTTCTGGTCATCGTCAAAATGCCAACTGGTATACGTGATGGTGCCGACTAAATGTGAAATTTCCGGATGGTGGTCGTTGTTTAACTAGACAGTTCCAACATACATAAAATAGATAATCTGGAGTTATGTACGTGTGTACCACATGATGAGATCAGATTGGGAGTGAGTCCGTTACAAGAGAAAGGGTTTTTGAAACAAGAAGAAAGGGAGTTAATAATATTAGCTCTATTTTAAGCTATCAATAAATGACACTTGCCATAATAACCAGAATTCATCCTTTCATATCTATGGCCACTTTGTACTTTGTACAAGACGCTTTTGAATAAGTGGTTCCAGAAATGAAATGACCCAAATTTGTTACATGAATGAGACTCATTGTTTCCGTTGGGAAAACTTGTGTAAGGGTTATGCTAGAAGGAAATGAAAGGGAACCATTTCCATCATTTTAAGAGGACTTTATACAAAAAAGTAATTGGAGCAGTGAAATATTGTTTGTTTGTCTGGATAACATGTAGTTTTTCAACTACTCCCCAATACTTTGACATTGATCTAAAAGGCAAAATATTATGAAACTTTTTCTTTTCTCTTACGTACTTTGAGAGTAAGAACCCAGTGATCACTTTACCCATTAGTAGTAGTACATTATCTCCGGTATCCGTAGATGGAGTTTGGGATAATGATAACATTACGTATGCATGCAACAGGGCTATCGTCTACTACTTACTTTCCAGAGCAAACATAGGTCTAATTGTTTCAGTTGTATGCTAGCTACGTATCACAATATATACCACTTATAGCAGCCCCTTTGTTTGCATAAGGAGGAAATGGAAACGGGTCATAAACAAACAAAGCTGCTTTGTGTGCGTACACAGCTATTCATCTCTTTTCCGATATGCGTTCACAACACTTCATTGTAGTCATCGATATCACATAATAATGATATGTCGTGATGAAATGAAACCAGAGAAACGTGGAGTAGATTTCTTCTGAAACCCTGTAACAACACTAATGTCATATTACGGTAAATTTTATAATTCTGTCGTAATGAAATTCAGAGCTCATCATTTAAAGGCTAATGTGTTGCCATATAAAATGATAAGGACTGGGACCAATGTTGGCTTCTAGCTCGTATAAGTCCAATATGGAAAGCACAATTTTTATTTACGGTTTCAAGTAGCAGAACCTTTTCTTGCAGTGGTTTGCAGTAGAATATTATGTGTTCTCAAGATCACTAACATTTAAAACAGTCCGTCGGGTTACATGACTTGATAAACAAAGAAAGATTGACGGTTGACCCAGTATGTCTACTAAAGTAATCATGGGCATTACCATTCCTCTGACATTCCAGCTTGAGGGTAGTAAAAACAACTGCGTTTTAACTTAACAACCCTTGTCCAAAATAATCAGCAACTTACATCAGCATCTGAATCTGAAGGTGTATGAATTTAAAACAACTGCAAATTTTTACAGCGACACAACACATTTTTTTAACCTACTTTTTAACATCATTTTCCACAGCAATTGTAAACATGACGTGATATATTTGCTGTTTCAACTTGGCTTAAAAGTTTTTTTTAAAGAGTTTAACAACCAACAACTAGGCAAATAAAAATATGAATGCTTGTCGGTCTGCCACTAGTAAATAACAATTTTTATTTGCATCACCTTATGAAGGCTCATTTCACTGCCAGTGGTAATAAAATTTGTCACAATAACGTTCATATTATTGTATTCTAGCATGCTACTTAATTATTTCTTGATATGACGGCTCACAGTGTGACACAAATTAATTTGACCTCCACGAAGCAAAGCAAAATATAGCCATCAAATTTGCCTTTTCAGTCATCCAGTAAAGGAGCAAGATTATGTGAAGCAGAATCTGTTGTTTTGGATTCTCAAATTATTGTTGTTTTTAACTGTTGCTGTCCTCATACATAAACAGAGTTTTCTTTGATTACTTTTGGGGAATGAACTGTAGATTTTTTCAAATCTTTCTGTGAAGAGTATACTCATTGGTTGCCAAAAGGCTTTTTTACTTACGATGATGAATGATATTATAATTAGGCTAAATTTAAAAAGAAGTCTAGAAGCAACAACCTTCTTGGATATACTAGAACATGGTCCAATCATTGCTTCGCCTTATGCAATTTCGCCAGCACAAATATATTGTATAAAAGATTAACTTTAATTTTCACGTGCGTTAACGTCATATACATTTCTCACTGATATTGGACATACCTAGAACTTCAGTTTTAAGATGGTTTTTACCTTCAGCTTGAGTGCCATAAGAATTCCGAATTTAAGAGAAGCTCGTAGTGCTTTTCAGGCTAAAGTACACATTAAATAATTCATTACATGAAATTAGTAGTTTTTTGTAGTTAAGTATAAAGTCATTTTTGTACGGTAAGTTTTTAGTATAGCGTCAGCACGATTTTGTAATTAGCCTTTAGGGGGCACACAATATTCCAATCCAAATGTTTTTAAACAGCAGAGGGTCTTTCAACTTCGGGCAAAGAAAGCATTATAATACAACTACTGTAAGTAGCTAGACAGAATTCCATTGCAAAGCATTTTACTGATTGGTTCATAAAGATGGACCACGACATGCAAGCAAATAAAAAGCCCAAAGTTAAATGCATTTCTAACTTACTACCAAATCTAAAGTCTTCCGATATGCATAACAGAGCTATATTCCAAGCTAGAAAATTGTTAAAAATTAAATATGGTAGCTATTAAACGTGAACTTGTTTAATTCAATTATCTTCCTGATTAAAGTCCTTCTTGAGTTATATTACTCACACCACCTCATATCAATTTACTGCAGCATTGATGTGTTAAAGTGGGTTTCTAGCGTAGCGAGATTAAGGACAAGCATACATATATCTTAAAGGAAACGTTAGAAATTACTATTATTCATCACACCAGCAAAATACATACATGCATACGTTTTATAACAACAGGGGAAAATTATAGTTGTTGAGTTCACTCTGAAAAAGTAGATTCCGAGCTGACCCATATACAGTACGTACATCAAAGCGCCTTTGCGTGCAAAGCCGGGTAGGAGGTGTGGAAAAGCAAAGGAGAGAGAAGAATGAAGTAGGATTATAGAGAACTCACGTTGCCTCCAAAATCCACATACATACATATCACACGAGAAAGGATGGAAATGGACCAGACAGACACTGATTTTTAACAATATGACGGAGGGAATGAAATCAATGATGTTGATGATACTCTGATGAAAGCTGTGTATTTTTATTATTTGGTCGGTCACTAAAGACTTGTTTTATGTATTTCATGTTCTTTCGGGCGTGGCTATGCTAGTGTCAATTACATGTCTACTGCCAGTTATTCTTACAGTTCGTGTGTGTGTGTGTTCTCCCATGAAAGAAATGTAAGATTTCCTGCTGAACCACTGTTTGTTTGTGGTTCTTTTTCGCAGAACAAAGTGATCAACTGATGAATTGTATGAATCTCATTGTACACACATGTACCAATCATTTTGTTTGCTTATGACTTTTGTGGCGAACAAAATGTGTTCTTTACGTATCCTGTACACTGATCATGTTGATGATGGTGATACATAAAAAGGCCGAGTGAAACGAATACCATTTCATATCGTTTTCTATTTTTTTGTCGTCAACCTTTAATCTTGAATTTCTTGTGAAAAATAAAGTTTTTATGACAAAAAAAATAGTACGACATTTTATGGCTTTCTCAAGGTTTTCATTATTTTGCTCTCTCTCTCTCCCTCCCTACAAATAATGAATCACGACGGAACAAAGTTGCAGAGTATAAAATTGCATAGAAGATCAAATTTCAGCTTGACTGCCGAGATGAGCGTGATCTTACCATTACGGTAGCCTATCACACTCACATCTGCACTCTGTTACACAAAGGGCCATTTGAATTTGAAATGTGATAGTTCTTTTCAGATGTGAATCTTTAAGAGGGGATTTTTTTAGTGTGCGATTTTAAACCCGAGTTTGGAGTTGTTTTGGAGACGTTTGAATAGAGAGCGAATTTTTGCTTTTGCATAAACAAATCATTTTTTATTAGTACCGGGATCTTTCTGATGTTGATACACATTAGTCATCTTTTTTATGCTCTTTCCTGGAAAAGGGAATGTTTGTTTATGTCTACATACTTTCAAAATTTACGAGACTTTATTTATTCGAGTAAATTACAAGGAAAGCGGCGCAATATATTCTATATTATAATAATTCTGCTCTGTTGGTTGACATTTGAGCACGTAGCGTGGATGCAGCTGCAACTCCAGCAAAAACACTCTTAAACAAAATTACTACGTAAATACTTTTGCAGTGCAAAAAAAATTTGAGCTTGACTGACCAACTGTGCTCACGCCAAGCTACATACCTGAATTGGAAGTCGGTGCAAATGAAAAGCAATTTCCCACTAGAATAAAAGCAAAAAAATGATGTCATACGTGGGACAAAGGGATAGTGAGAAAGTATATTACAAGACATGATCGCCGTCTCATGTCTCACAGCTTCAATGAGCTAGCGGTCTACTTGATATAATGTTATGGTGGTTACGCGACTAAACCAAGTATGTCATGCTTGCACGCATCACTTCTTTCGTGAGGCATGCATCGGTACCATCAAATGTAACGCGTAGTTTTTCTAGCAAATGAGATTTTATTCTCCTTTTATTCCTCCAAGTCAAGTGAAAATGTCAGCCAGACATATCAATTAATGAGCTAATGTGGTTTGGTTTGGAACGGAAAAAGTGGAGAGTTGGACAAGATGATGAAAGGAATGCATTAGCTCTAGGTTCCAATGATGCTGACGCTAATATGTGAAATGACATGGGCATGACGCTAATGCACCACTGATGCGCTTCTTCGTATGCTAACAAGACAAACTACTACTACTACCTACAGTTTTGATTGCAAGATATAGATATATGATCTGACAATTCGTCTGCAAAATTCTTATCCAATCCACAACATTGTATTTGTATGAAAGTGCAGTAACGCAACCAATCTCTTACCCATTGTAAATACCTACTGTGTATCAGGTAGCAATATGAAGAAAAAAATGGAGGCGCTAATCAGCCACAAGAATTCGTGCTTCTGCTCCTGAATATGAGTTGCACTCTGTGTCTATTATATCCTGCAGCACATAATGGGATGGGAGGAAGAAGAGGAAACCGTGATGATAACATGCTGCAATGTTATGTTGAATGTACACCTCGGGGAAAAGCAATAATAAAGTTGAGTGATGCAAACCAACCCACCAGCACTACACACACACACACACACGCTGCTACAGTTCATTTTTTGCATTGATGTGAAAAAGCATGTTGTGTCGTGGCATGCCGTGATTTTGCGAATGAGTGAGCAAAATGGAGTTGTGCTATATAGAAACGATTAATTTTTGTGGGGGTATGGTCTTCGTTGATAAAATACTTTTCAACATTTGGAAGATGATGGTAATTAATGATGACATTGCTGAAATCATGACTTGAGTCTGATATACCGCTGTGAACGGAGTTTCTTTATAATGACGATGATAAATCCATGAATGTAATGATCTAACGATATAAGTAATCATCAAAGTAATATCAGCAAAAGCAAAAAAAAAAGATTAAGAGTTTTTAATCAACCAAAACGTAGATTGTTGTCATGCTTACTCGGTTCTAGTAAACTGATTCTGTCAGTTTTCATACAACTTTACAATTAACAACAATAAATGCAATGAGGGAAGGCTGAAATTGAAGAAAATCAGGAATGATGAGCATTTCCAATGTACAGAAATAGATGATTATGAATTGATTTTAATATTGGATTTAACTCATTCTAACTCACTCGTTTCTTGTTCTCCCCCAAACCACACTAACCAGTGAACTTTTTTCCACAGTTTCACTTCTGATGTCAGAGTGTGCTTAATGGATCAGAAAAATGGCAAATCATCTAGTTAGATTCACGCAAACAATGCTGTCCTCGTGTAGCTTACGATGTGAATAAAAATTTCACTTCTTTCTTCCAATGCCCAATGAACTATGACGACAACTAGAAATAGCAGCCTATCCTTTGGTTACTGTGGTAGCGTAGTTTGTTGCCGAATCTTTCAACGTTTTTGTGTAGAAAATGGTTTATACAAAAAATGTACATAACATTTGATCCCATTATCCACTACCTTCCTTTAGGATACAATACATGTGAAACAGGAAAGTTTAGAGCTTGTAATCTTTTATCTGTTGAGGATTTGCTCTCCCTCAAAAAACTTTTCACGAATGAATGCATGATTTTTCGTTCGCATTTATGAAAATGGAACGATTTATTGGAGATTAAAGGTTATTGATGCTCAGCTCAATATTGAGAGGATATTTAAAGGCAATTAAGTTTCACCTATAAACATGCGTTTGACACAGTAACGTGACAAAAACTACAAGATAATTTAGAAATCAATAATATCTAACGTCAAATACAAAAAAAAACTTACCAAGTCGGGGTTATTAGTTATGCTTCATAATGAATTGAAACTTGAATCCACTTTTTTTTATCTAAAAGTCTATCAAAGTCACTCTACTTTCTTATTTTGTAGGTATGCTCATAAAAGAAACAAAAGCATGACATGTAAACTTGATAATGTTTACACACGCTTTAGGTAATGGGATGAAGCTTGTGATAACATTTTTACGTTTCTTGGCTTTCTTTACCTTCGGATTGTTAGGTTTGATAGAAACATGCATAGGAGTGTTTGTGCCACCGCCAAAGGAGTCTTTGCGAAGGTTTTTCTTTGCTGAGAAAGCATTTTTACTATTGGAGATTAGTCACCCGGAATATCCATTCTATCAATAATAATATTCTGCATGCACATTTATGCTGAATGGGATGGAATGAATGGATTAAAGTAATGTTACCCAGTCCTTCTCCTGTCATGCTTTGGTGAAGAAAAACAGACTGTTATTCTGAATTATTGGTTGAGCCATGAGCTCCAGCTCCGAACCAAGTAGTATTCTATCATAATAATTGTTATGGAGGAATCCATTTTCCCTTTTTTTGTGGCAATATCCTTCTCAATAAAATTGTAGTGACTCCATCAGCAACCCGAAAATATAGTCAATGGGAAGTTGCACGACTTGAAGAAAGGGAGTCGTCACTCGTCAGGGTAGACAGGGTGTAAGCAGTTTTGTATATGTATGTATACTTATACTAGAAAGTAGAAGTATCTATATAGCAAAGCAAACATGTCCACGTCCTGGTCATTTTTCTTTTATCATATAATGTATGTATATGAACCGGAGGAGTGAATATTTTATTAGATTCACCTGCACTACTCCTCCATCAACTGAATGATGGACTGTATCACGCTATATTTCCTTCATAAAATGTGCTACACATTTGGATTGTATTGAGTACTTTACTTACATATTTACCCACCACCTGCATATTATTTTCTACAAATGGAATATGGAATGAATAACAAACCATTTTTCTAAAAATGAAACCGTAGTTTGCATGCGCCGAAGAATGAATAGAAGGACGAATAATGCAGTCCGTGGTCATCTTTTTACCAGTCTATCAACTCTTTGGTTACTGTTACTACAGCACGACAAAGCTTGTTTGTTCTGCCGACAATCTTTTTGTAGCTCGTTGTATTTCTTCACCAGTAATTAATTTTCAACGTGGTTGCCAATTGTTCATCAAAACTTTTACTACAAAATAACTATAATCATCTACCATTTTACTATATAATACTAAATACAGTGAATACTGAAAAAAAAATGTGTCTTGTGCTCTCAACCACTATCAACCATTGTCAAATAGGCTAGCGGGTTATGTTGTACAACGGAACAGCTAAGGTTGCTAGTGAAAAACGTAAAAGCATCATCATCATCTTCTTCTTCTTCATCATCCCACATCGGCTTTGTTAGCAAACTAGCACGTTTTTCTTTGTCATTGACAAATTGAACGGGTGTACCACATAAACGATAAAGTATTAACTATAATTAGTGAAAACTTGGTGTAATGTGTTTAACCAATTCGATTTCCTACGCTTAGTTTACACACATTATTTTTTTGCCACATAAAAACTTGAAAACAATCAGGTATAAAGTACATACATAAATCATTTGAATGGTAAGGCTGTTGCATCTGATCTACCTACCCCTTACAAAAACTAAACCAAAACGTAATCCCTGTAAACTTAATTACGTTTCAATGATTAAACAAAGCATGCAACAAAATTCATGCACGATAGATGATAATAGTTTGTTAGTTAGTAAACAGCACTTGTAAGGAATTCTAGAGTGAAGAGTATAAATACGCTTGTGTAAGTTTTACATTCTCTTAAATCCTTCCTCTAAACTTTGAAAAACATACACTTTTCTCTTTTTAATCACAAGACGAAAAGCAAATAGAAGAGGGAGACCAGTACCTAAATAGTTAATCTATGCGCGTACTACCTACGATACGTTATTATATTATCATTATCAATTCTTGCTGTTCTGTTCTATTATTAATCAAATGGTTGGGATAATCATATCAAGAGAATGTGAAACATGATCTCAATTTAGTTGCACACACATTGCCTTCACGTTCAACGTTACCCTTTTATGTTTTGAGTGCATATGGGGGGAGAGGTGATGATAGTGCAGTATTGATACGGTTTCTCACTTCACTCTTCATTGCATTTTCTGTCATAATATTATAATGCAACGTTAACATTGTATATATAAATAAAATTGTAAACGCATTGCTACCCTAACTTTCTTATGCGGTGGATTTGAATAATAACCTCACGTAGACCTTATGGTGATGATAATGGTGATGAGGTTTCATAAGTATTTACGTGAGTGTTAGGTTAGTTACTCTTCTGTAAAGAAAGTAACATCCCGCTGCTATTTCAATGGTGAGCGAGGCATTATAATGCCATCTAAAACGGTAATAAAGCGTATTGAATTCCCTCATCGTCAGTATTATTTATAAGATCCTTTTGCCTGACTCACTTGAGGAAAGTTTATGGTGGTGGGCTGATAGTATAAATGTAGGTACTTGAAAATACTTTGCATTTTCTATTAGCTAATGGTTTCTGTACGCATTCCTCTCAGTCACAAAAAACACACAACGTGAATCGTTTTCACGTAAAGTACAAAGTACTTATTAGGCTCAGCACAAATGAGAAGCTTGCCGTTTGAATCGGTCTCAAGGAAGACAAGAATCGATGAAAGGTGGTAGAAGAAAGGAGACAGGCAGTGACAGGTTTGTTAGTAACTTTAGTGCAAGAGTGTAATAACAACAGAGAGAATTTGGCTAGAACACCACTTGACTTGAGTTGAGTTACAGCAGTGCTGAATAATATCAGGATAATATAGTTGTCGGTGCAACATTTTTTTCTGCTATTTCAACATTCAGTGCAAAAAATATAATAATGGCAGGATCGTTTTAATAATACGTATTGACTTTTATTGCACTCATCATTCATTTCTCCCAGTGTCAGTTACTCCTGTATTTTGTGTGTAAACGTGCATTCTATCAAGTTGTTCTCAAGGGATTTTATCTATGTAGTCCATGTTGAGTTACATTCAAAATATTCCTTATCCATCCTGGTCGATATTATGTAACAACAAACTATCTATTTTCTCTTGCTACTGTTGATGTTGACAAGGTGTGAAATTGTGAAGTCTATGGTATTATTATTATACACTACTGAGAAAGCACCTGTTTAGTTCCCCTGATCTGAATGAGAATTCCAATTCAATTCCCCCATAAAATGTGTGAAAGACTGTGTGTCGAATACCTGTCAAAATCTGAGAGAGGTGAGCGTAATCACAGTGACGATGACGAGTGAGGCTAATGCTTACGGGATCAAGTCAGTCTTTGTGGCTACGAGAATTTGATTATCAGCACAGTGAAATTGTAATCTCATGAAACCTCTGTTGAGACTAATATATTGCAAGTAAAGGGCAATAAAACACATCTTGTGTTGGGTTTGTGGTTTGGTTTGGTAAAGTGACAAAGAATTTGCAGCTCTCTCTCTATATCTATCTACTCGCATTTCACCTTAGAATATCATATTTATTATTATTGTATGCTGTATCTATACACCATTTCGTTTCCATTAATATGCGTACAACATCCTAATCCAATCCACTCGAAAAGAGTGATGGACACTTCAAAAACGGTAAAAAAAAATTCCCCCTACACCAATGGTCTTTTATTGCACGCATAATATCTATCTCCTCTTGGAATTTCAAGGATTTTTTTTCAAGAGGTAGTGCGAAATCTAAGAATTTTTTAAATAATAGGACAAAAGCTTCGAGGAAAGAATCACACTCATTGAAGCTCTGTTTTTGACAACCCCCCCCCTGATACACATGAAAATAACGTTGGCTTATTTTTCAACACTTATCATTTTATTATATTATGAGACTTGTTGGGGGAAATGGCAACGAAACAAGCGGACATGTGAAGAGAGAGCACCTGAATTTTTTTACATGTTTCTACTCTAGATAAAAAAAATTATTATTGCTAAATTACAACAGTTGTGCCTAAAGTCTTGTAATAATTCACAATGTGACTTTAGGTACGTATCTTTTTTTTTTTGGTGCGTCCGCTGTTGCGTTGCATTTTTACTGATTTTCATTCCTGATGCTTTGGTGACTTTTCAACTATTGTGATGTACGGTTAAACTTGCTAATGGAAGGTAATAGGACACAGACATGCCAAACTTTCAAAGAGCTTCACGCAAACACTCGACTCTCTGGTACAATATGTGTATTATGCATACGGACACAATATCGCATTGCCATCATCATCATCATCATTGTCAGATTCAAGCGGGTGATAATAATAATGCTGTAAATGATAATGATGCTCACTGCTGGTTGCTGACTGTTGCTATTACGGATGCCACTTGCTATCTCTCTTTCTCTCTGTTTAGTTTAGTTCTGTTTTGAAATGGTAGTAAAAAAAGTATATTTGATATTATTAAAAAATAGATTGTAGTAAGAAAGACTTCCAAAAAATTACATTCTCTCTGCATCATGGCCACGTTAAACAAAAGGTATATAGACAACAGCGTAACAACAACAATGCTAAGTGGAAGTCACATATTAGTAGTTGTAGTAGCAGTCCTTGTTATGGTTTTTTTTCGCTCAGAGCACGTAATATATTCCATTCCAACAATAAAAATTGCATATCATATTACTTTTCTGTGACTACTATTTCATCGGCGAGTAATTTTCTGAATTAAAAAAAATCCTGGTTCTTTGAAAAAACAAAACCATACTATATTCAAGTCGTTCTCAAAACTCATGCAGCCTAATTGCCACTCTTTGTTGATTTTTTTTCTCTTCAAAAAATCAACATGTTCAAATCAAACAAGTAAATACTACTGGTTAGGTAGTAGCAGGTAGCATTGTTTGTAGTGAAAAATGTAGAGTGCAAAGTGATATATGCTACTTCTTATAGCATTGCATTGTTTTCATCTTAGATTACAAAGTTGTGAAGATGCAGAGCAGCAGCAGAAAGAAATGAATCTCATTTAATGTGAGTTGTCGAGTTAGTAGAGAGAAGGCTAAGTAATATACTAATCCTAGAATTATTCATTTCTACTCGGTGGTTTTTATGCTAAATCCAAATTTTGTGGCTGATAATCATCACCACATTACTCTACAATTACGTTTTTCGCATGTATTGCGTA
The DNA here is from genome assembly GCA_964034955.1 of Orchesella flavescens. Taxonomy (NCBI): domain Eukaryota; kingdom Metazoa; phylum Arthropoda; class Collembola; order Entomobryomorpha; family Orchesellidae; genus Orchesella; species Orchesella flavescens. Next base: position 30,014,548 of record OZ035953.1, read on the forward strand.
TGAACACAAGAGGGTCCTACTACAACTACTACCAATTGTTTGATGGGGTTGTGTGTGCATTATTGTGATTTAGCATGTAGTATCATTGTTAAGAAAAACAACGTTAGCGTCACTCTTCTCTCTCTCTCCTTAGATTTAGCATATTAGTTAGAGGGAGGACGGGAAAAGGTTTTGTGTACAAGTTTTACCTTTGGTTTTGGACAGACAACGAAAAGACTTGAGTTGAGAGGAAGATATTGTGGTGGAAAAAAATGCACACCATGTCGCTTATTGAACTCTTTCTAGTGTTTACCTGGCGATGTCTATGCATGTCGCTATATAGTTCTTGTCTCAGTCAGTTAGTTATCTGCAAACAAGCCACTGAGACTGAGTGAGCTAGTGCTGATGTTGAGTAAAATTAGTTTCTCATGTGAACGTGAACTTTACATTTTACAGTTTCGGCGTTTTATATTAGTCGGGTTAGAAATATTTTGGCAACGCTTTTTAACAGCCTGCACAGATGTACATTACGCATTTAAATTATAGTCTGTTGTGTTTTAATGCGTGTATGGTGATGTGAAGTTGAAAGTGGTTATGCATGGGTTTATTGTTACCTCGTAGGGCAAAACTGACTCTAATTTGGTGTATGTTATTTTCCCTGGCTAAAACATGACTCATTCAGTGATAGTTTTTGTTTTCAAGTAAGTTTTTCATCCAATGAAACGCTACTGAATTATTAAGTTCTCAAGTGAAAACAAGAGCAAAATTGATGTGCAGGACTAGGACAGTGGTTTACCATGTGGTTTCATTTCATTAATAGATGTGCTGACTCTCAATCCATTCAGTTCGCCACGAATGGAAGATGAGGGTTTTTTATGGAGTAAATTGGAAGTCAAAGGATTTCTTTTGTAGCACGTAATACCAATGAACTCCATCATGTCACAGGCTGTGTATATTGTGCAACTTGAGTCATTAATAATTTGAAGCGAGTTGCAATTGTGATGTGATGTGATGACATGGTGGTACATTACATACAAGACATAGTTATCTCTCAAGTTGTTTACCAACAAATGAATCAGTTACAAAATACAGAGTGGTGCTTAACCGAATTGTCATTGAAGTCGTTCATGCTCTGATTAGAAGGCCGGACGCACATACTTATGCTAAATTTCTAGTATTTGCTACGTTTCCACGTTCTATCCCACTGGGTTTTTACGATATGTATGCCACATTTATATTAACTAGTTAAAGAATCAACACACGACACTCATGGCTCCTTCATTCCAATCCCACATGCGTCAATTTTTAACATTGAATTCAAGATTAGCTCATATTTATGCTGGTGCATGCCTATCTCCTCCTCTCAATCTAATATATTGAATATGTTTTATGGATTTGGGTTTTCCACTAGCAGTAATAAATTGCGACCGTGTTTTGAATATCACACATCGCACCAACCAATGCACACATGTGTTCGGCTATGATGTTGGGTTACAGTTAGAATCATACGCATACTTCAAAATTGCAATAATCTCCAGCTTCTTATCGTTTGACGGCGTCCTTTTCTCATTGTTGGCAACACATTAAAAATAGCAACCTCCCATAGCGAATCTCAGATAATGAAAGCCATAAATGTACTTAACTTTACATTTTAGCGAATACTGCTGAGAATGTTATTATTACATGAGAAAGAGTTTAAAATGTGTACTTGACACTGCTTCGTTTGCACCCCTGATTTCGCACCGTATCCCGTGCTCATCAATATCTTATTGTTGTTGTTTAATATGAAATGATGCAGCAATGTAATTTTATACGGATCATTAAATTCACTTTCGGTATGTGAGAAAAGCATTTGTCGTAGAAAAACGTGGGATGTACCGCTACTCTTTTTGTGCTAGGCTTGTAGATTTCTACTCAATCCACTCTTGCTGCTTATGCATAAGGTTTTCTCTGTAGTGAAGAAGAGAAGAGGCCACTTGACCTTCGTAGGATCAGTGAGTTGGGTCCCTACTGTAAAATATTCATACTTTTTTCTCTAGTGGATTATCTACAACTAGCTACAAAAAATTCTCGCTTCTCATCTTCTAGAGATACCTTTTTCATGATGAATTTTAAATGACAAACGAACCTTTACAACACCAATCAGTCCCCTCATTAAAGAGTGACGAATTGAAAACAAAAAACCCATGAAAAGATTGCATTGCGCATTGCTTTCATTGAAAGAATGCGGCATAGCATCTATTATTATTGCCTTAGGTCTACATTTCTCATTATTTGCTGTCAGACTAAATTACTTTTAAATACTCAGCCATCAAAATCACTGATGCATGAGTTCAACCTTGGTCTATCAATTAGTGCTTTCTCTAATCCCTTAATTTTCGTTAAAAACAATCAAGTCCTGTTTCAACGCACCACTGCTCTTTATGTGTGTTGTTATTCTAAATTATAATTACATAGGAAGGGATCCGAATAGGAAGCATTGTGTCATTATTACAACACCTCTAAAACCTCAAACTAAATGAGTCTTATATACTACAGCCTTTGCATATTGAGGGATTGCCAATTCTCAAAGAATAACTCATGCGTATTCACCCCATAATAATTTTATATAACCACATCTTCTTTCTATCCGCCTGCTTACCATCAGAAAATCTCAGAAACGTTTGGATTTTAATGATTTGACAGGGAAAGTGATTTTTACGATTCATAAACTAACAAAAGTAAAACGGATACGGTTGCCGTTTCACTTTGCCCCTGAGTTTATCATGCGTAGCACGTCAAATCAAATCAACGCTGAAACTGGGCTAGATCTTAGTAGATTGAAGGTCAGAGTTCAAACGATTCCGTGTGCCAAAGCAACTTTATTATATGCTGTTCAAGAGTTTATTGCAGTATATTTAATATATATTTCAAGCATTTGTGCACAAAAACCATGAAAGGATGACGATGATGATGCTTTGCACATTGTAGCTAATTTTACGGCCTGTTTGAGCAAGGCCTTGTACTACTTCTAACTAAACAATACAGACAGATTAGCTGAAACAGCTGCTCCACAGATTGGTTCTGGTTCATCATATACTCTAATTTTACAGAATTTAGTTTGATCCTGCTGCTTTTCCTCCTAGATTTGAGCCTTGCATTCTACATATTATCTAACCTTGGTCAGTCAGAGTACATCTGGGAGCGATAAAATTATCAGTTCCAGCGATTTTTCGTTTACCTACGACACGACCTTGTCTTGGCACCGACGTATGTGTGTTTACCATGCAGTTTTATAGCCCCCACATTACATGACTGATTGTTTCCAAATGTACACTTGAGCCAATGGCAAGCCAATCCAGGAAATAGCAGTTTATCATACAACCGGGCTTAAATTGTCTGTGAATGTCAATTGTCAGTGTCAATGCAAATATTTAAAGTAGATACATTGTATGCACATACATATGTGCTACGTGCAAAGATGAGAACTGTGTTGATGAAGTACATGACTGCATGTTCATGTCAAACTCTTAGCATATTATGCTTAACCACATCTCATACAACAATTGTTGATGATGAGGAGGAGGACACACCTGCTATTGCTATCACGCCATAAACCACATGTATATAATATGTTAGTTTAGCACACTAGCCTACTGACTATGTGTTAAATACGCAGAGCCAAAAACTAAGATGGTAATTTGTAATTATATGTGTTCTGATGACATCAAAATAATTGGTCCTGCTGATGATGCCTGAAACAAATATTTTAGTGACGCTACAACTACCAATTGTTCACAATGCACATACATAATCAAACAAAAGAATTTAGTATTGCAAGAGATCTAATCTTTATGTGTTGCTCAAGGAATGCAAAATATTTTCATTGAAATGATTCATGAAAATTTACACAAAACCACTAGTTAAATAAATTGTCATTGTAGTTTAGGTAACAAAAGGGTGTTTATTCGTAGCCAAAAGTGAATTCATATATGGTATAATTTTTCAGCACATACAAATAAAACGAACCTTGGAATGGGAGTATATGGAACTTTAAACGTTATTGAGACTTATAGCTTAAAATCAACAAAAGACACGATCAGTGACAATAATAATGAACAGTGAAGCTGCAATGTAAGATATATTGTTGGTGTGTAGTAATATTTACGTATGGGGTACTGTAGAAGACAATTACTGCTCACCAAAAAAATATATTATCGGAGGGATGGTGAAAGTAGCAAAGATAAAGTTAAACTTTGCATTGTTTCGTTGGTAAGGAGAACCAACGGAGAACCAAGTGAAGTTGATAATTAGTGAAGATCCTGATTTCAAGTGCACGTCTTGTACGTGATTGCATGTGGATGCCCAACTTGGCGTTAGACTCAGTTTCGTTTTTGTTTTCACAAATTACACATTGCGCGTTTTGAAAAACATCATAATGAGAACAGAGTCAAGAAGCAGTGATTTGTCAGAGGAAAATGGTCATGCACGCGGACATCATCAAAACGGTACACACAATGGCCATACTAATGGCCGCTGTCAACGGGAAATTGCACTCTATGAGTTGGATCCTACAGACAGAAATATTAAAGTGGTTATAAGAAATGGACATATTGTTGAAGGAGAGGATACGTTGCCATATCGGCACATGAAAAAGAATCGATCTCAACCAAATTCTCCAAATGATATGAATGCTCCCGGTATGTGGTACATTTCGTACACAATGATAATTAGATTCAAAACATAATTTCAACATGAATTCACAAATTTCCTAATGTGTATGCACGTAGCGAAGCGGAGACACACTAATTGTTTTCTTTTGAGACGCTTCTCAACTTGAAAGGGTTGGACAGGGTTTCCTTTGCATAATTTTAGCTTGTCATCTTAGCAATAATCATAATAACAAGTAAAAATACATAACTTGAGCAATTTAGTCACGCTTCTTCAACGTTTTGAAATGAATGAATTTGAATGCTAAATATGCACTAGCATACCTGATGAAATTAACGAGGAAACCTATGCAGCTCTCTCGGTGCTTAATGATGCACAGCTCAGTGCAGGTTATATTGTTTGGGTCTTACAAGGTCAAAATAATTAATTTACCTAACTATTTTGAATAAAAAATGAATATGTATACGGACAAAGGTATTGTTATTATTATTTTGTGATTCCATGATAAAATGAGACACTCTCATTCTTTCATGTCACAATTCATTCAACAACTCGCCTGTGGCGTGGCGCAACTCAACCGAAACTAATTCAAAATTTAGGCTAATATTTGGTATCCTCCACATTTAACAAAAAAAACTTGTTTTGAAAATGTTTTGTAAAATGGACCATATTTGCGCTGCATTTGAAGATGAAGAATATTACGGTAAAATGAAGTTTAAGTTTTGTCTTGCAAGTGTAAAGGCGAAACAAATTTTGTTGACTAGAGCAAAGTATTACGAAAGTGCAAGAAATCATTAAAAAAAGGATACAGCATCCATACTGAGAAAATGATAGAGCTACTAAAAGTAATGTGACAAAAAACTTTAACCCAATATTATATGAACTTGTTCTTTATTCTAGGTAAAACCGTGTGCCAGGCGTGTAAAAAGAAGTGTTCTGGGGAGGTACTCCGAGTCCAGGATAAGTATTTCCATATAGCATGCTTTAAGTGCAAAGGTTGGTTTTCTTCATCTTGTTCCATAACCGATAAATCTAAATATCAGCGATGAAAGATTTTTATATGGTTTTTTTATGTACTTTTTCCTTGCACATTTTAGTTTGTGGAAGTTCGTTAGCACAAGGAGGATTTTTCCTTCACGAAGGTGATTACTACTGTACCTCAGATTATCAGCAGCGCTGGGGCACACAATGTGGAGCATGTGGCCGATATGTCGAGGGAGAAGTTGTCACTGCACTAGGAAACACGTATCATCAAGCATGTTTCACATGTGCTCGGTGTCGGAAGCCATTCCCTACAGGAGCTAAAGTTACCGTAGCCGGAAGAGAAGTTGTATGTCAACGATGCTGCAATATTCCCATAGGGCAAGGTTCTCCAATCCAAACGTCATCAACACCTGCCATACCAGATAATGCACGTAAGTGATTTGCTTTCTCCGCTCCAAAGACAATTATGGAACCTCTTTTTTGTTATGTAATTAAGTAAAACATGCTCATTTGAGAAAAGAAGGAAGTACGCTATGCTGACAGTGTGGGAAATGAGTCGTGTCGATGTCAATGGGTTCAGTTTTTCTACATTTTTCAACATTGGTATCTATTTGTTTTTTCTTTGTAGCATGTGCGGGGTGTGGACAGGAATTGCGAGATGCACAAGCTTTGGTAGCATTGGATAAGCAGTGGCACATTTGGTGTTTCAAATGCAAAGCTTGCGAAACCATTCTTCATGGAGAGTATATGGGAAAGTAAGTCAGATTTTTTTGTGTTACAAAAAATATGAAAAAGGATTGTCAGTTCTAGAAAAGAGATGTAAATTATCCTTTGTATCATTTAGGGATGGTGTTCCGTACTGTGAAAAGGACTACCAGAAAAATTTTGGTGTCCGTTGTGCTTACTGTTATCGCTTTATCTCTGGCAAAGTGCTTCAGGTAAGAGAGAATAATATTCTAAATTCTTTTACTACACAATTAACGTTTTTAAAAGCAAGGCTGAACTTTACATAAAGGCTGGAGATAATCATCACTTTCATCCAACATGTGCACGATGCACTAAATGTGGAGATCCATTTGGAGACGGAGAGGAAATGTATCTTCAAGGAACAGCCATTTGGCATCCAAGATGTGGACCTGGTCCAAATGAAAATGGAACTGTACTAAATGGACTTGTTGAAAACGGACATCCAATTGTTGAGGATCGTCCTGATTCTAAGCTTGATCATAGTTGCTCCGTGTCCGAAACGCAAGTACGTGTGCTCTATCATACATCGAGCTAACTCACGATAAAAATCAGCATGACGTTAAAAGCCTAATAAAACTATTACAATTTTCGAGATCAGTAGACCAATTACAAAAGTTTTTTTTTATAAAAATAATAAGTAATCCTTGTAACTAATTGTTTTTGTACCTATAGAATTTTTGCTCATAGCCTGCTGGCATTACCACTGAATTTTTAATCAACGTTTTAGTTAGTTAGCGTCTGTTATTATTGTTACACAATGTGAAATCACTTGTGACCTAGTTGATTGAAGTTGACCTTACCATCATTAATTTATTGATTTTTTTGCAAGTTGAGCGTATGTGTACTACTAATGCTATTTATGTCAACTAGTGTGATTTTTATGATTTTATTTTTGGTTTTTACATGTTATTGGTTTATAGTTTTCCTTGCGCTCGCGAACTCCTAGTCTGAATGGCTCTTTGTACTCTCCTTTTAACAGCTTGAGTCGTAAGGTTGGTGTTTTTTATTTTTATAATTGTTTTCAGTTTCTTCGTTTTATGGTTTGAAAAACAGATCCCACGAGTATCCAATAATTTTTCCCACACGCCAGACACCTTCGGGAAAATTTGATCGTTGATTTGCAAAATGCCAAACCAAGCCTGTATTTGTATATTCTGCCATTTGAGTGAAGTAACGTAATGCAACCTTCTGCTTATTTTGCTGTGCACGAGTATCCCATAAATATTTTAATTTGGTTGTGTTCGATAGAGCACGGGATTTTCCTTCCATTAAACTCTCATTCAAAATTAAAGATTCATGACAAGTAGCCCCATTTGTAACGGGGGCAATAACGAACACGTGTTACTGTTATCCAACTGTGACATTGATGAGACAATAAATTGCGTAATTTTTTGGGAGTTGGTCTTCAGCTCTTCCTCTATAAATGCTCACTTGTGGATTCTCTATTTTCGTAACAGTACTCAGGATACCGGACCAGTAGTCCTGGACTTATCCTTCGAGAGTATAAATCTCCTTATGGAGATGATATTACTCGGATTTACACTTACAGCTATTTGACAGCAGAGCCAACACATGGATACTTGAAGAAACCCATTGATCCATACGATAAACCACCCACATCACCTCACTTTCATCGGCCTCCTAGTAAGTTTAACTAACTATATTACAAAGTTCCGTTTATATTGTAGGTTAAGTTATTATAAGAAACCGCTAATAAACCCCGTAAATTACTTACTAGGTAACTGTTCGAGAACCAAGTTGCAGCTGTCTAAGCAGGGCTCAAAGAGTGGGATGAAGGCTATGGTAGAAAATCTTGTTTGTGAAACACCACGTCCAAGATCTCCTCACATGAATAACGAGGAGCCTATTGAGTTGGCACACTTTCCTGGAGCCAAACCACCAAAACCAGATGAGAAACCAAAAATTGAGAGGGATGACTTTCCAGCTCCACCTTACCCCTATACTGATCCAGGTTCGAATTACCCCACAATTACAATTGTTTAACGAACTCATGTCATTTCTGTACTATAATCTGATCATATTTTTTTTAAATATCACATAGAACGAAGAAAACGGTGGTCCGATTCTTGGAAGGGAGTATCCGCATCTGAGGATGAAGATGAAGCTGATTCTGTTTTCAAGCCTGAAGACGATCCCAAATTGAAGGTATGTATTCCTCGTATTTTCCCATTATTACATATAAGTGACAGCATTGTACTTAATCTAATGATGATGTACCGTTTCGCCCCATAGAAAGAGGAGGAGGAACTAAGCAAAATTGCAACTGGCATTGGTAAAGTTTTTCTCCAGAACGTGAAGGAGCGTGAAAAGCTTCGAGCATGGAAGATGTCTCACTTGGACCCCAGAAATGCATCTCGAACCCCGTCAGCAGCTAAAGAGCCAGCATTGAAGTTACGCTATGATTCTCCACACAATGCCTGTAAGTCTTTCTTCTGAGCCTTCTGAGAGAAGTATAGAAACACAGCACAAAGTAAAGCTATGAACTTTAGCCTGGGTGGTGGTTTCCTTTTGGTATTTCAAAACGGAGCTTACAGGCTTTACAAGCTACTTCATAACATAACACTCACAAACAGCCTAATATGCTACCAACTGCCACTTTCACTTCTTACATAATATTATATACATTAGTAATTTAGTAATGCCATTATACACGTAATTCTAAATGTATAACTTGCTACCCCTAGCTACCCCCGTGTGTGACTTCAAGTCAATCATGCATTTAATCTAGTTGATAAAACACCATAAAAACATAACATGTAGGTGCAAGCAAAACCAACTGATTCCAACATTTCCATCCAACTCATCCCATCGCAACAACTCTCTGAATACTCTTTGAAGACAGAAACTATTCGCAATGATGTTGCAAAATTTCAATCCAATAGTCAATAGTGCGTATCAACAACTATCGGCCATTTTTTCCCTTTCAAAAGTAGTAACTTAGATTTGTTTTGTGAAACATGACTATTGCAAAAAAAATTAGCAAACGTAGAAAGCTGTACTTTTTTTGAAGGCCTTGAAAGGCGGCGCCGGTAAATATTATTTATGTATTTGTTTGTTCGTAAAGCACCATCAAGAAACTTAGATCATCCTAGACCATGGGAGGAAGATGAAATTGATCGATGCTCTAGCTATCGATCTTCAGTTGGTCGATCAGTTGGCACCATTCCAGCGTATAATGGTATGTTCCAAGTACTTAACCAAAACAAAAACAAATGCATCATTAAATTTAATTTTGAATTGGGGACGACAACTCTTGTCAATTGGGGCTCTTTCCTTTTTCTAACTTCACATTATACTGTGCTGCATCCCTTTGAGCGTTCGGCTTTTGAGTGTTGTGTTTCTTATGCATGCATTATTAGGGTATATACTATATTATGAATTGGTCACTATGAATATTAAGCATTTCTTCCAAAAACCTTCAAATCTACTGTTATGACATGTTGCATCATCACGTATCAGTTATACTTAAGTATCATATTATTTACAAGATAAGTTTTTTTTACTTTTATTTTTATTATTATGATTTTCACATTACTAACATTTAAATTGAGTTTGCATGTAACGAATGTGTGTAAATAGTGGTCTCATCTCTACGAACAGCGCCGAAACCTGGTTATGGATTGAAATCTGCGACATTACCAGCAGCTGGTCGTAATGGTGGTCCAGCTGGAATGATTGTAAGTTTATTATTATTTTTGTTGCAAATTTATTTGTTTAATTTTAAATGTGCTTTTTCAACTACTAAAGTTTTAAGTTCAACTTGGATTTTTGAATGATAGGAAGTTTCATGCAAAGTTTAAAATTTAGGAGGGTGTGTTAAGGCTAGTGAATTCGACTTTTTATGTGCATACATAAATTGATTGAGTACTTTTGCCGTATTTATTTGAGATTGAGAAATTTTATAATTTACATATTGTTCGTGTTTCGAGTGACAACTTTTCTACCCAATATATTACATTAATGATTATAATTCACTTGAAAAATGCAAAATGTGAGGATTAACGCCTATTTACGCGGGTGCTGATACTTATAAGCGTAAATTTAAGTATTAAATTGCCTTTTAAATTTTTTAATGCAATGGATTATGCTTCCTAAAATATAGCAATTAATAATGCTGATGCTTTACTATAGTTTTGCAAGTTTATTTAAATTTGATGCACTCTGTTTTCTCCCTAGTTTCTATTAGTAATTTAGTCTCGAGTAACCCGTAAGGTTTAGAATTGACAAACTTATATATACTCATATTCTTTTTCTTGTAATTCAATCTTCAAAAGTACTTAGTACTTCTTGTATATATATTGCATTTCCAGCTATGTAGTTATGTCAGTAGTTAAAGTATTTTCTATTTGATTCTAAATGATCTTCAAATGAGGGTGGGGCTGGGGTAGTTGTATATTATTATGATGGACGGTAATTAAATAATGGATGATCAAACCACATTTGTTAGTTGTCGTTGTCGATTGCTGTGAAAACACAAATCTTATATTGTAATTATTATGCCGTTATACCAGTGGTTAGTTCATTGAGACAAGCGCCCAAACCAGGCTACACATTGGCTCCAAGGTCTCACACCTTTAGCAGTGTTGGTGGTGCATCTAGCCAAGCTGCGTTGACAGTAAGATAACCATATTATAAGTTTTAAACTATCCAATATTAATGTAGAATGAAAATTAAATTCAAACGCAAGGAAAACTTTCACCGTAAATGTATTATTGTGTATGTGTACAATAGGTACTTTGTACCCCTTATCGTTAGTATGCGGCGGCTGCTACTTAATCTTTTGATATCCTACTACACGTCCATATGTGTGTAAATGTATAATTCATTGTATAAATATGCAAATGCAAAACACTTTAAAGCTTGTAAATGGGATTGGGAATTTAGTAGCTGCATTTGTCGTACGTCATATTTATCCTTCGTTAAAGATTCTTTGGGAGTTAATTAAAAACTAAAATAAATGTTAGTCATGGGATCCTGTCTACTTTATAGTAAGCTTTTTTTTCAACAAACATTTTCAGGGGATACGCAATCTATTTAAAATTTACATTGAATGTGTAGAAGGGGCCGATGTTGCTATTCCAAAATCATGCCGCTTATCGTCAACTCCTTATAATACTAACACACAATTTACGATATAGTATGTACAGTATACATAATGTGTATTGCTTAGCTCGGGAGCTCAGCCAATTTTGCATTTTAACTCGAACTTAGGTCCGATATTTTTAAATTTTTATAAAGATTTCAATTCAAGTTAAGATTTAAGAAGTTTGCCATCACTCGGACAGTAAGCTTACAAGTAATTGAATAGATGTGATGAAATTTAATAAATCATATCGATGATGAAACTTGAGGTTAGACTTTAAAATATTCCTATACCAGAAACTACTATTACTATGTTTGTTGCGTAACGAGCATCAATAGGCAGAATATATGATGATTCTCCTGCAGATATTTTTTTTACTAAAGTTTCAATTTAATGAACCATCCTTCACAATAAATAGGCGGATTATCCATTCGGTGCAATGGGAGAGAAGACTCACAGTACGGAGTTTAGCAGTGCACGTTCTGACAGTAAGTTGAAACCAACAATTATTCTCTTATAATAACTCAACTTGAAATTTATAGCTTATGCCGTATTCACAAATTAATAATAAAAATTTATATTACTACGTTTCAGTTTCAACTGGATCGATTACAGAGGCGGATAGACGAGCTTTGGGTGCTGATATTCGTAGTTCTACAACTTACACGGGCGGCTTTCGTTATCCCTCAGCAAGCCCGCATTTACGTAGGTCCTTACCAAATATGACACCGGTGATGTCAACGGAGCCACTAAAGGTGTACCCTTACCATCTTTTGATGACGTCAAACTATCGACTACCAGCAGATGTGGATCGCAATAATCTTGAGGTTTGACGCAATACATTGCTTAGGAACATGCATTTAAATGAATTCGTGATATTTGTGAATTAGAATTAAATTATAAACATAATTTTGGTTTTGATTCTACAGAGACATCTTAGCGATGCAGAGTTCGATGCAATTTTCCACATGAGTAGGGTAGAATTTTATCGATGTCCTGGATGGAGAAGGAATGACATGAAGAGACGAGCACGACTTTTCTAACGACTCATCAGAGTTATGTACCACTACTTGCAGTCAGTTACATATACCCAAAAACTTATTCACACTCTTTCTCTATCTCTCTCTAAACCTGATGCAGCTATGAAGTGCTTTCTTAGCTGGAGTTTTTGCTAGGTTGTCAGTGGTGGAAAACAAGGCATCTTGGTATTCAGACGTTACAATAAGATCATGATGATAATTTCTATACTACTAAAACTTATGTAATTAAGGTGACTGGAAAATGTTAATACCGGCAGCCCCAAAAAAAGATTTAATAATTTGTTTAAGCGTGTTTAATTTTATTGCAAAGCCTTCCGGCCTAAATTATTTGGTTTCATGTTCTGTATCTAGATAAATGTAGTTATTCTGGTAACTGGAGGGAAAAAATACTAAAAATAAGTTCCTATATAATATTTTTAATATTTTATTGCTGTCTAAGTCTAAAAATTCAAATTGCAGTCATGCAAATCTTAGTTACGGATCGGTTGATCGATAAAAGTTTATGTAGTAGTGAAATAACGTAGTTGTATAGTTTAGCATAGTTTTTGTTGGGCTACGTTGAATTCCTTATGCTATATTGATGTCTCATATAGACACCACGAAGTTTATTATATTATGTGTATGCTTTACTTTACAAGTACTTGCATTAACAACAAAACTATTCTGTTTGTGTTACAGCAGCCTACGATAACGTAAAACTGTGACAAAAGTTACAGATATTCCTTTATGAGTGTATAGTTAAATGTTTAATTAAGGCCTCATTGTGTGCCACCTTAAGGTTTCTATTAGCAGCTATACTAAATAAGAACATGGCAGCATCATTGGTTGTATAATTTGTCGTGAGTAGTCTCTTTTAACAATACAAGTAAGTTTCTCCATTAAAGACCTCTCCAATGAAGTTACTAACAATATACTATATTCCAGTTGTTATACTTTTCACGTACGTCTGTGGATCTTAGATTCCAAGCTGACAGCTCTCCTGCATAGTATAAACTACTAATGTTTTATATCTAAAAAACTTAATGACTTACAGCAGACAAAACTGCCATATATAATAATATGATGAGCACTAATTTTAGAGAGTGAACTTCGCACATTCATCTATACTTTATAGATTTATGCTCCAAAATGATAACATGTAGTATTCACCAATCAGGTTGCACCCACCATATAAATTCAATTACTGAGGCTGTTTTACATATTATGTGTATGCAATATCATAAAGTGTTCGAGTTCATCACAAAAATATGTTAAAGACGAACCCAAAATAGTAAACAAAAAAAACAACTTACATCTTGCAAAAAATGGTTTTACTTATCGTTAGTTTACTTTTTTTCCAGTATGAAGGTGTGCTAACAAAATTTGTAGGTGAACTAAAGTAGTTTTAAAATATACATACATATGAGTACACGAGAAAGCTCTTCCAGCTTTTTCACAGAGAGCTTGAAAATCAATTTCAGAATGCTTACACGAAAATTTTTAATAAAAGCGAAAACGGATGATGAGTCAAATCGGTTTTGTAAAGAGATGGGAATTAGAAAGGATTAAATAAGCGCAACTCCAACATTTATTATATTACTAAATCTACTATTATTATGTAGACTATTTTTTCCTTCCATCAATATTGCTATCGTTCCTTAATGAATAGATACAAATAAAATGTTGCTTCCATGTAAACAATTATATGAGAGAAAAATAAGTAGCAAGATTATCTTTGCACAACCAATTTAAATCCCAATACATGCTTTTGTGTCCACATGATAACAGTCAATAGAATGAAGAAGTAATTTACCACTCCGTTATAATTTTTCGAAAGTTTTCTCTCACCTCAAGTTCTCTATGAAAACAACTATGTGAATTTAAAACGTAGAAATGAAACTGTGGTGATTCATATTATCTATAAATGTCAATGTCAGGAAATACATACATACGTTGGATATTCAGTGTAAAATAACTGACTTTTACGTAACTATTCTATAAATGCCGTTCGTCGTTTAGGATATGGGTGGACACTCACATTTTTCTTCCTTGAGACTATTAAACCGCTTGGAATAATCGTGCAAATTTATAATAACCAATGTCAAATACAATGATTGCTGCTAATCCTAATATGTATATTATTTTAAGTTTTTGAATACTACTAGTTTAAGCAAGCTACAGACAGTTCAGTATCAAATGGTTGTTTGTTTAGGCACAGAAAATTTAGAGTTAGTTTGTTATGTGTAGATCTAGGCTAGAATGCTATATACAGACTGTCAGGATAGTCCTTAAAGTTCCAAGTGGCAATTTAAAACTAAGCCGTATCCACGAATGACGAAAGCAGCGTAAAAAGCAAATTATATATAATAAAGGTATCTTAAATTTATGTAATATAGGCTTTAAAACAGTAATGGATGATAAGCTCTAGAGACTGGCTAAGGAATATATTATCATAATGTGAAAATGATACTGCATTTCTTCTTTGGAGTAATTGGCTACTTCTTGTATTTCCTTACAGATTAACGTATGTATATTATGTCTGAATGACGTCTTCTTTGATGTAGTGTAGAAATGAATACATGAAGAAAAAACTGCTACATTTTAGGCAATGATAACGCTCTACAGTAGCTCTAAAACGAAGTATGATAAGTTCACAAGAAAAGCCTTGTTAGTTTCATAGTTTAATCATGCACTTATAGTGCATAAAATTACGTCTTCACGCATCATCGGCAGTTTCCATTGAATTCAACAGTTTACAAAAAAAATTCAATTATTCAGTAATGTACGGCTTTACATACTACATTAAAAATGAAAAATGAAGTGGTCTACATTATGCATTGCTCCACAAGAATGTAAATGTAAACTGTAATTGCCATTGATAGTTGCTTTCATTTAAAAAATATGTAAGTAGTAAGTATACGTACATATTATTATAGATAATTTTAAGGTAAGGGGTTGATTTTATAAATATCATTTTGAAACTAGGTTTACTTATGACGTTTTCATGATAAAAAATATAAAAATACATAGATATATCAATTAATACCTTTGTAATGTTAAGGACTGAAAGCATGTTAAGCGTTTGTTTAAAATATATTGGTTGTCTAATCAACATCATATTAAGTACATTTATAGTAATTTCGTTGTAAGTTACTTTCTTTACTATATTTGGTACTAGTTTGAAAAAGCTAACGAAGGTTCTAATTCGTAGCTTTGTGAAACGAATGAGGATGAAATGGTCCGGTTGTCAAAAAAAATTGATATGAACAGTTTTTCTCCTGCTTAGATGTGCCAGTCGTGTATCCATTACTAGTGAAGTACTGAAGTTGTTGGCGACGTAAATATTATTGTTTAACCAAAAAAAATCACATTTAGTTGAAATTTTAAGATTTCCATTTGCAGAGACCTGGGAGTAGGGGTCATTCAAGTTTTAAGAGTTGTCTAGATCAAAGGATGCAATCTGTTGTTATAGACGATTTGGTTGAGAGGTTGGTACATCACAGAAAACAATCTGTTCATGATTCAACGGTTTTTATCGTTAGAGTATACTAATATCTTAGACCAACATGATGAGTTGACTTATGCCTTATATTTACCAATGAAAATTTAAATATTCTCAATAAAATACACACAATGTAGTTACCTGAGGCAGGTGTTAATAGAATCAGTGAATGAATACTGACGAACCATGGAATTGATGGTGTGAGCTGTCATGTTTAAATTGAGATAAAGACAAGAATATTATTTGTACTACTATATTATTGCTAGGCATTATTACATAAACTTAAATAAATAAACAATTAATAAAATAAGAGATTTTAAAAGTTAATAAATACTATCTGTTTAATAATGAAAAAGTATGATGCTATAAAGCTAAAAAAATATGTGACAGTTGTCGATGTGTATCACTATCTTGGTCAATTGAGGAGTAATAAATTCTACTGCTGCTAAGAATTTTATAATATATGCGTGTTTACCAAAGATTACATTTGAAATTATTCGGCATCTCTCTTCATTTACCATACATTTTAATTAATAAATGCATTTGCATAGGCGTTAACCCCTTGATTGGTAAACTTAGCGCTTATTCAGTTCCCTGTCGCTTATTCAGATGTTCATGCACCAGTTTCGTCGGAACTTCATCATATGCATACACTTATGTGAGTAGGTATCTATGTCCCAATACGGGAGTATGTGCACCTGTCTACAAAAAAGAACCCACACCGCACTCATCCATTTACTACTCTCTTACTTTGTTCTCGCATTTCCGGGTGAGAAGGACCTTCGATTCTTTTACTTCTTCATGAACCTTAAACTGTTCTGGAACATAATACCCACGTGCATGGAGAATGACGTAATTAGGCAAGCAAAACATCGTTTAGTCTTGTGCCATCCCAATAGTAAAGCAGACATTTATGCCCTATTTCATTCCGTGGTTTTTTTGCATTGCAATAAATACATACATGCATGGTTTGTTCCTTTTTATTTTCTTCCGTCTACTCATTTCCTAATAGTAACCATGCTAATTGTCATGACATAAGTATATATATATATATATACATGTACGTTTATCCATGCTCACTTAATCCATGTGTGTGTTATTTGTAGCACATGCCTTCTTTAATCATATAAGTATTGAAGCATCGGTGTATTTGATATAGTTATTGTCTTGAACTAATAAGTTTAAAATTGTCTTTCTCGTATGCTCATGCTCATAGTACCTCACAATAAGTCATAGCACAGTCGTATACAAAGCAATGCATTCGGACTAGCACCTATTCATATTGTTCGTCCAGAGACAGACTCCACTCAGACAAAACTCATCAGATATCATTCATGTATCAACTAATTTTCTTTATATCCATGTCTTTATGTCTACTAGATAATGAACTTCCTACTTGCACAATAACTTGCAAGATTTTCATTGGATAAAATTTCCTTTCCATCTAAAATATGTATGGAGAACATGAAGTTACATTTTAAAGTTGAAACTATCATGTGTAATATATATATATATGTATTGATGCCTTTTATGTATAATTTCTTCCACCTCCCTAAATAATGTGTGAGATGCTGTCAAATCAACGTGTTTTATCGCCTCCTGTCGTAGCAAATATTATAAGGCCGCGTGTCACCGGTATAACACAATTTGACAGCGTGGCTTTGCCAGAGGATCCCATCTTCTAGTCCTTAACCATGCTCTGAACGATGGCTCGGCACATTTTGCAGTTGGCCTTCATCTTGGAAGGTTGAACTTTTGTTCAGTCTCCGTGGGCATAGGTTCTCTTAGGAGGATTTTTGCCCACGGAGACAACTGCGTAATTAATTTGGCTGATTGACATCTATCTTTTTCAATTTTCAGTAGTTTCTAAATCATTCTTATAGTGAACTAAATTTTAAAATTCTGAAATTACTTTCCAACCTTAATTTCTCACAGTTTAGCAATTTTATTGGTTTCTCTTTTACTCAAATATTGTTTCCTATACATCCTGTCTGTTCATAGAAGTCAGGAAAAGGTATGAAAAGAAGATTATATCCATATTATTTGTGAATATCTGTGATCAACTTTCTTTGGAGGGTTTTGTTTTGCTGTTCAGCAGAAACAAGACTTGCGTTTGTGAGAAAGGCTTGATTTCCGATCATAATTTTGAGTCTATGGTATACAGGAAGGACGATCTTTTCTTGTACATATGTCGATGTGTTTCATGATGCTTGATCAGAATGGTCTGCATCAGCAGAGTATGGATTGGGTATGTCAAATTCTATTTCCACATAAATTCTTGTCAACTTTGAGCTGTTTAAAAAAAATCTCACAGATAAACCGAATCTAATAAAATTATAATAACTGTTTCAATTTTACAGTGTTGTGCAGCTTATATCCTGCCAAGGATGCTCAAAAATCAACATGGCTTGCTGGTAAGTTGACGTCATGACACGTCATCCATTAGTTATATTACTAAAACACATACAGCGTGTACCTTTATGTGATGATGCCATGAAAACAGGAGGACGAGAATTTTATGAAAAAATGCTTTCATTAAGTATCGTTGTGCATTTTTTAGTAACAAGATCACCGGGACCATCGTTTAATCAGCTTCTTTTGCCAACGCTAATTATATTTAGACAACATTCCAGCTCCACTACAATACATTAGCGAGCGAGTAATTACAAGTAAGTATTATTGGAACTCTAATGTATCGTGTTTTAAAACATTAATACCGGTTGCAAAACACCTACTAAATCAAAGTGCTTTCTCCTCATTACTAGAATGGAAACTATAACAACTCTATCTACAATGTCAGTGATTTCACAACGCACGGGATGCAAGCATGAATAAAAGGATGAAGGACTAAGGGAACAATGGATTCAGCCCACCACCCAATTTACGTAACCTTTACTAGTACTTTAGGATATGTTAATGATTCGTTATGATTAAGTTACCTGTTTAGGATAGTTCTGTAAGTTTCAAATAGTTAGGACCCGCGTGTATCATTGAAAGTGGGCTAGACACTTGTGGAAACCACTGATTTGATAAAGGAATTCATAACCAGAATTGCATTTAAATCCCCAAAGAGCCAAATAGCTGCTTATTGGTCCATACCTTTAAATAGTTTCAGGTGAATGGGGGAATGTACATAGACTTACTTAGGTTATATCTACTCATAAGTTTCCAATTTAGATAGGTAAGTGCTTTCCTCTGTCTTGCTGTATATTTCATTTTCTTTTCAGTAACTTTCCAAAGAATTTCAAAGCATTGAAACAAAATTATGTTAGTTTTCCTGCTCATTACTTTCCTATATTTAAATTTCGAATTCGACATAACTTAGGGTTGAAATTATAAGGATATAACTTAGCAGGTTGTCAAAAAACTCTGGGTTTCTTGAAATCTGAAACCATTTCTAAATCATTATCTCTTTTTTCTTTTGTATTTCTTCATGCTCTTATTCAAGTGGCAGTTTTTTATATTCTTATTCTTTCATCATAGCCATGTGTTTTCCTGTATATAAGTTTTTGCATATTCTTTATAACCATAAGTTTATTTTTTTGTATATCACATTGTAGGAATAAGGTATAAACGTCTGACGTTTTAGCGTTAAGGAACCACAGGCAATGGGAGCCACGTTCGACGTAACCCCCGTACACCTGTATGTCACACAAAGCATAATGAGACCTAAATAGGTGATTGATAATGAAGTGGAAAGTGTTTTCATAGCAAAGCCATCCTTGATTTATAATTGCCTTTAAGTACTTAATTATAGGTTACTCTTACTTTAGAATAGATTTAGGAATAGATTCTATTTAGGAATTTGGTTTAATCTATTTAGTTAATTAAGTAGGATATAGATAGTTATACGGTTAGTTTTTGTTAAGTTTTAGATAGATTAAATTGAGGAATCGTCGTTGGACGAGCCAGAGGACTATTACACCCAGCTACCTCATTTCTAAGTAAATGTTAGTTATAAATAGTTTATATTAGTTTTTAAAACCTAGTAGTCGTTTGAAGTAGGAGTGAAAGGGACAGAATGTTGAAAGTATGAATGAACCTAGTAGAGACAGCAATCATTTGGTGAGAAAATTTGTAACAGTTAATACAGAATTTTTTGATAAGTATGACTTCAAAAAAATTGAACATAGTATAGTTCCCTTTTTACCACTCATTTCTACCTCGTTAAAATTGTGAAATTTAGTTTGTAACTAAAGATTGAGTACTAAGTAACCGGTCTGAGATTAATCTTCTCGCATTCGAACACACGACATAACATTTTTGTCGTATTTCGAAGGCTTGTTTAAGAGAGACCAAAATTGAATTGGTTAATAACAACCAGCACACTCAAATGAAATGGCAAAACCAAGACGTGTGTAGAAACGTGTCCTGGTGTTAGTAGCTAATTTGTTTGTTGAGATTCTGTTTCCGATTATAAAATCTTATTTAATTAATTAACCTTTTAGAGCATTTTCTATAAGATAGAAATCGTGTTCCAGAACTTCCAATACGTAGAAATTTATACGAAGGTACTGAATTTTCAGCAAACACGTTAACTGGATTTCTCACTCTTTTTTTGCGATTTTAGCTCTTTCAAGAATCGATTAAATTGAAGAAAAATAAATTGAATGAGATGTACGAAAAGTTGTTCAAGAGATTTTCGCCTGCTTGATACAATGCAAAAAAATCATTGGAAAATATATTGGTTGCGTACGGTTTCTTTTGGGGGAAAAATCGACAAAAACGTTTAAAGGACACGTATCTAGACACGTCTTGGTTTTGCCATTTGATTTGAGTGTGCTGGATGTTATCAACCAATTCAATTTTGGTCTCTCTTAAATAAGTTTTCGAATGACATGTAGCATGAAAAAATGTAATGTTGTGTGTTGTTATGCGAGAGGATTTATCTGAGTCCAAATATTTGGGACGAGATCTCAATCCAATGGAATATTCGTTTTGTCAGCCCTGACCATTATACTTATGAAGGTGGAACTAAAAATTGTTTTCAAATACAACATGTATGAAAGGTAGGAGTTTGTGTCTATTTCCAACACTAAGACTTGTGGCGAAAGTAATAATATTAGTAGCAACAAGGATGAGTGATGGTCACGTGTATGAAGTATGAATGGATGACTATTATAATTTATTAGAAAAGTGTGTGTTTGTGTGTGTGTGTCAGTATGGATTTGATAAAGATATTTTCTAAGATGATTGTAACTATTTACCACTTAGCTTAACTAGTGTGTTTATTTCATCAAACTTTAATAGATAGGAAGTACAAGATTTCATAATTGAAACCAAATTACCCAAATGATATTACAGGCATATTTTTAATCACTATGTATTTATGTATATTGTATTAGTAGAGTGTTATGGTCAATAGAAACGGTAGTCCAATTGTCCTGTCTGCAGTCCACTTAAAATCTGTCTTCCTATCCGATGTTACTAATTCAAACGTGTATGTTAGTATCAATATATGTTGAGATCAGATTTTATTGATACGAAAACAGATCACTGATAAAAGATACTTCCATAGTTGAAGAGTTGTTAAAAATAAATCAAAATTATTGTTATTATATTAAATTAAAAGAAATTGTTGTTTGATAATTCTTTCCTTTCATATAAACAACTGTTCTACTCTGTCTAGGATACCATTGTTGGACGGGGTACAGGAAACTAGTTGGTATATCCTGTTCATTGATAAATTACGAATATTATTTTAATCATTAACATCAATAAAAGATCACCACGTGATACTCATACAATCATAATGTCTTGTCCTTTGGGCACTTACAGTCATTTTACATTTTTATTAAAGCTCCATATTAAAGCCTATCATAATCAACTACACTAAAAGCATTTTATGTAACAATGCATTGTCAAGTTAAAACTAAATTCGTGGTTAATTATCTCCTTTCACATCCAGAGGGCTGTCATATCGATCATTTTCATAGGGTGAGGTAGCACGTGAATCTAATGGAGATCCAGACACCTGAAAACGTCAAGACATGAACGTAATATACTGGAGATTTTACAATATTTCAATGTACAATGTGGTTTTTATTAAAACTATACCTCGCTCTCTGTGCACGTGCCTCCTTTGCATTTCCGTAGTTTTGCTCTTCGATTCTGAAACCACGTTTTTACTTGCCGATCTGATAAGCCTAATGATTGCGCCAATTTTTTCCGGTCATTTGCATTAAGATACTTTTGCTGAACGAACGCTTTCTCCAACTGTGCAGTCTGCGAGTTGTTAAATCTAATCTGACCACCCTTTCTTTTGCATGTGGTAGTGTACAATGATCTACCAAGTGGATACATGGAATCTGAAATAGCAAATTGGTGATATTATTAATTCATTGGTTCGAATGACAATTTCATTGATGGTAATAATAATTGTATTTTTCCCTCATTAAAAATTTTGTTTCAAAACAATTGGTTAAAACAGAGGGACAGACGAAATAAAAGTTAATAAAGAAGCTCCCAGTTATTTTTAGCAATTGCTATCAGTATAATATGTATATTATGATCTTTCATTACCATTTCCATAAAATCAATCCATATACATTCAACAAGTTTGCTCATGTCATATAAATAAAACGGTTCAATATAATAGCAATCTAATAAAACCTTAAACAGACTTAAATTTGCAATGTGTCAATCATTAGGGATTAGCTTCTCCGACAAACTGATAGTGACGAGAGATATCTTCATATTATTGTAACGAGGACTGGCTTATGTTTATATTTAGATCAATTAATTGCCGTGTATTGTGTTGATTACAGTGAATACACATTATCACTTTGCAAATGGGGACTTTTGAAATGATACCAAACAAACTGCCCTCCTTAAATATCGCATGATTGGAGCTTTGACGTGTAAAATTTGAAGACCTAGCATTATTAACTTCTTCTTTCATACTTCCTTCCCGATGCAACACAGGTAACAATTATGAATGTAATTTATCATAATATTACTTAATAACCTATGATGACGATATTAGCTAGATGCCGAAAGCAAGGTAAATTTATGTGTAAAAGCATAACATCCTTACATACCGTAATGTTAATGAATATACTTAATAATGCAATTACAAGTAAGTGTTGGTAGGCAGCCGACGTCTTGCAGTTATTTTGTTCCTATTACCAATACCTAATCAATCTCTTACGTTATGTCAATGCAATAATTTTGTCGTTCGGTTTGATGACCTATCAAATATACAGAATCACGCCACTCAACATATTATTTATTTTATTCTCATAGGTCCTTCCAATGTAACTGAACTCCACTTCAGTTCTGTATCGGATAACCCCTGATTTTATTTGGTTATTTGGTTTGCGTAAAATAAAATGTTTTTCTGATGAGATTTCATCCCGTTGTTAAGGGGCAATGTAAGAATATTCGATTTCAAACATCCATTTTACTATTCCTGTACAGTTTTGATTTCAAATTAATTGCAGAAAACGTTTTAAATAAAATATATATTTTAACCCCATCCACTTTATTGCTGAATTCTAAAATTTTGCATGCATGTGCATTTCAGCGAAGCACACCATAAACTCAAAATATTGCTACATCAGTATCCTATAAAAGGTAAACTGCCTCATTCAACGATGTTATTTAACAGAGTGAATGGGATTAAGGGATTAGTACCAATGCGTCACCACAATTGAGAATCTATTTGACATTATCGTTATCACAATGGAAATTGGTTTTTCGCCTGAAAGTCTTTCAGCACGTACACAACCACTAACGAGACATACTCTCGTCATCACCTACGTATTTTAGGACTATACTCTCCTTGCTTATCATAAATTTGCTATATAAACTGTTAATTTTAGTAGTTTTGCTGAGATTAAGTTAGCTTAAAAGATCATTCGTAATGGTATGCTACGCCAATCACTTAAAAATATAGGATTACTGAGGATTTTTTTGATTGTCGTAACAGTCCCTGATGTTATTAATGTATGTATAATAATAATTTTACAACACAGGAAAAGAAAAGTAATCTGAATCCAACTATCATTGTAATGGCCAGGCCAAAGCGCAGACATCCAGCGTTATAAAGTTATTTAATCACCTGGTCAATTAAATTATATGTATCGCTAATTTATCCTTAAAGTGTAAGTAGTAAGCCCAGCTATCGCAAAATTAAATTACCTTAAATTCCATTGTTAATTATACATATCATAAAATACACACAATGTTTTACTCGTTACTGGACTTTGGGATGAAAGATTAAATTCAATCATAAGATTTCTCATGTAAAATTACATAAGCACTTGGTGAAACAGCTTACTTCGGTTTGACTGACACACTCTCTTCATTACATGCCATACTCATTTCTTTGGGTTATAGCTATTCTCAATTTGTACTCCGTATTTACTTATGTAAGGTCTAAAGCCGATGGTTAAAAGGACAACAATATGAGAAACAGGTATTTACTTGCTTCAAAGCTAATCAATCATGGAGAATTTGACATATTACTAACAATCAACATTTGCGTCTTCACAATTCCCTTTGTGAAAAAAACCGACAATCGATAAGATTGTACATACTGTTTACTCTCAAAATACTTTTAACTTAACGCCGTAATATTTGTTGGTAAAGAATGAGCAAAGCATATGTTTGCAGAAAGACGGCCAAATACATTTCGGCAGCAGCCAAACCTTAGCTAATCAAAAATATGAGGCTGGTCACGCAAAACAATAAAAGAAATTGAAGCTAACTTACAATGCAATCGGTCATTCATAAATTGTCGCTTTTCATGGAAATTGTCCCCCATGTTACTTGGAATCGGAACACCAAAATGTCCAATGTAGCTGGGGTACATGTATTCCATACTGGATGGAAACTGTCCATGGAATGGTGAGAAAGATGTTGGCAACATTGCCGCCTCCATTCGCCCATAGTTCCTGGGTTGACCGAGTCTAGAAGATTCAAATGAGTACGGCAGGATGTTCGGATAACCGTGGGATTTCATTCCTGCTTCAGATCCGAAAGTACTGCCAGAGCTGCCAGCGGTTCCCATAGGAAAGATCATTGGATTGTAAGGTAGAATCGTTGCATGAGAACTCAGGTCGTATCCCTTTTTGTCTTCTTGATGGGGACTCCGTCTTACTTCTTTTTTGTCGCTGTACCGAGTCTCAAGTCGTGAGTCTTCCGAGGGAGGGTGATACCTATCACTCAGCATCTGAACAGTTTTTGTATGATCCAGCTCATGCTTAGAAATGGGTCGGTTGGAAACCGTTTCGTGTTGGTCCTGAACACTTTCAGTTTTTAAAGTGTCCTCCAAACTTCCTCTAGTTTTCTTAACAAGCAAATCATCAATTCGGAATGATTTAACGCCCGTCATCGTTACTCAAAAACCTTTTAAAATGTAGAACTAAAATAGAATATGTGAATAGTTTAGAACACTAGAACCACAACTGACTCAACCAAAACTAGATCGCTTTGGGTGGGCTCACTGAGTCATAATCAATTAAATTTTTAGTTTAAAAGATGAAGCAAGAATTTTTTATTAGTGACACATTTTCTATACGCCATTTAATAGTGATTTCACAAAAGAACACTTGCCACTGTCTCATCTTTTTTGTACAACTACAGTTTAATGTTTGCAAACAACATCTCACAATCATTTAGGAGCTGCTAATCAGTGCAATTAAATGCTTATTAATTGTGCAACAGTTTATTTGCTATACACTAAAGGTTTTGATTTTAAATGATTTTTTTTATAATAACACTTAATAAGACGGCAATAAAACGGTGATGATCATTCGCTCAAGGTATATGAAAGAATAACAGCAGGAGTCATAAAACTACACGGTAGCTCAAGTGTAATCGAGGATTGACAGAAGCTGGATTTGGATGGATTGAATGTTTGATAAGATTAGCTTTATTACCTGAGTAATTGGCTCATCTGTACTTAAAGGGCCAAATATAATGCATCCATTATCATAATATGCTACTTGCTCTTCGAAAAGATGATGATGATGATGATGCTAACAATAAAAAAAGTGGATGACCACCTCTTCATATAATAGTTTGTCATTGTTAGTTTGCTACATCATGAGCCAAATGCAACTGATATTAAATTATTGACGGAACTGAGTTCTCAATCACTGGAAATGTTTGGAATACATGTATAACACATCAATATTTTCTCTATGCTTTGACTCAACGCCAGTAGGAGAAGGATTTTCTGTAACACGGTAGCAGTTACGGTCTAAAGTATTCCTTAGATAGTGCACTAATCATAAGCTTTGATATTAAGTACAATGCAGTGCATTTATGAACGCAATGTAAACACCATCAACCATATTGACGTGTGAGATGCTCATGTATGTCACCCAGCTAGGGAAGAATGTGTTGAGAACAAAAGTGTCTTTGTATAAAAAATGAATGCCTAACGCAACGATTAGTATGTCAAAAATCAAAAGAATATGATACCGTGTCCATTCCCCAGTAAAGATATGGGCTGCAATTTTTCGTGCTTTATTCACAATATTAATTCAGGTACATATAATGTCATCCCCACATGCATATATGCCTTCAAATAAAGTGCATGAAAGATACAGAAAATAGGGAGAAGATTATCCTTCCAAACGTCTTTTTATTTTTACTCCCAATCATTTAATTCTTGACGAAACTTTTTTATGCTGTTGTCATTCCTTGATATTATCAACCTACTGGAATCGCAATATTAGTTTCAAATAGCTGTATCGCTGGATGTTTATTTATATACATGAAATTACACATTACATGCCTTTTAGCCGAGTAGTTACTGCTAAATAGCAAATACCATTGAAAGAACACACACGTGAGTTTCAATACGCGTACCCAACCAGATGGTTTATAATGATGCATTATTGTGAGATTAGCTCCTCAAACAATCTTGTTGCAGCGTTCAGTAAAGCGAACCATCAACTAACAAAGTAAGCTATAGGACAAGGGGACCATTTTTTTGATCCCTTGTAGTTTCATCCATATGTACAAAATTTACAGCTACATAACACATCCAACCTCACTTTTAGAAGTGAAGACACCAAAAGCCAGTGTTATATCTTTAGGGACATCTTCATTTCTATATAATATGCATGCAAGCAGCGTGTAAGACAGTCACTTTTTTTCACTTCTTGCGACTTGTAAAATAATGCATATTACATGATTTTCAGTTAGTCACAAAAATTCAGTTAGCGAACGTGCTTCGTCCAAACAAGAGCTCAGAGTGCTCAGAGTTCATTTTCTGTTTAAAATTCGATTTTATTATTAACTTTAAAAATTTCTGTAATACTTTTAGCCCTGTACTGTTAGAAAAAGTTTTTTGTTGGCATTTTAGTTTTTTATACTCAAAGGAGGCATTAGACGAGATAGGTAGCCCTTATCTCGTATAAACAAAAACGAAATACAGAAATGCTGAGACTACATAATTTTTTATAGACTGCTTTCCACGTTCAAGCCTTTGATAATATATTTAAGTAAATCATGACACTGAAAGGGTTTTCTGGTGCCGTGAGTGTAAACAATTCAGGAGATAAGGTTGTGTTTGACGGTGTTAATAGCAACAAAGAACGGAGTATGGGTACTGAGAGAAGGCAGAAAGTGATATTTCGTCGAAAGCCAAGTGTTTTCGTATCTATGATTCTGATAAGCGTGATACTGCTCCAAAGAACAGCTGCTACTGTTGCTGAACCCAAGTCAGATTTACAAGGGAAAAGGGAGGATCTCTTTTCATCAACTTCCAAACTGGAGGATCTTGTTGAGCATGAATTACAAATTGTTGAACTACTAGAAACATTTGTCGATTACACTGTTAACAGGGCAAACATTGTAAAAACGTAAGTTACATTTTTCACCCTTAGCTTTTCTAATAGTAAAATGTAACATAATATGTTCAATTTTTCACGTACAGAATTTCATGCATCATTTATGTATATTTGGAGCTTTAGACACGCTGCTTGCTCGTACAAACCGTGTGTATAACAAAGCAAATATTTTCAATATAACAAGCAACAGATTTAGTTCATGATTTATTTAAAAAAAATACAATACAAATGTGACTTCGGAGTGACACATAAGGTTACGTATTCTTAAAAAGACTCAAAATGTTCCAAATTAGCTATTTAATTCAACTAACTTCAGGTATAGGATCGAGAACGTTTCACACATGAACTAGGAAAATTAGTAAAACGTGCAGTTAAGGTAACTAAACTAACATTCTAAACAAATACAATATGATACGAAAATCTCATACTGAGCAATTTGTCAGCAAGCAATTTGCGAAGATGTACATTTTTTCATAAGCATTTACGTCCAACAATGTCATTATTCATACATGACAAGGCCTTACAAAACGCATCTCTATCTATCATCAAAATTGCAGGGTAGACAACTTCTCGCATGATTTCAGTTGATGAAGGAATTGTAGTTGACGACGAACCGCTAGAAAATCTTGGGACTCCCAGGCAGGTAGCCGATGGGGCTTACAATGAAATGAACTGTATAGATCAATAATTACAATTTAAAGTAATTAGTCAATTCATTGAATACAATGTCATACTAATAGTGTATGCAAACGACATTTTAATTGGTACTCAAAGCCATCACATCACTGTCTTCCCCGAACATGACATGGCATATCTGTATCTCGAAATGAGTTCGTGTTTGTCATCCACAAATTACAAACTTCATATACAATATCATTTCAATTGATTAATGATTGCTTCTTTAGTATTTAAATACGACACCGTGGTGAAGCATGGTTTTAGGCGTTATTCAAAAAAAGACGCATGCAAATTTTGTGTGATGCAGAAAGTCTGTCCCAATTTCATACAAATACAATACAAATATGCATGATGCACAAAACTTTCAACAAACAGTGAGCGAAATTTTTTTATTCGTTGTTCTTCTTCATCATATAAAAATTTCATGCGTCATGTCATATTAGCGACAGAGTACTCCTTCACTTAAATTTATTTTAATTCTTCCATTGTTACGTGCTAAAAATTTAATCCATTTTTTCCTGTCTCAGCTATATCAAATCCCAAAAACAATTCCTATTGAGTGGACGCAGTCATCCAAGGGAGATTGTTGGACACCCAGTAGACGCTTACCTTCTTGTTCGGAGGCTTACAGCAGACTGGGAGGATGTCCAGTTGTCTTTACAAGCGATCTCTAATTATAGCACAGGTGAGCAACTAAAAAGCAATACTGAAAGGAGATCAAAATCTTAATACTAAAAAGAGTGCGAATCCTTGTTACGCTGCATTTATTGACGTTGTTACAGCTTTTAGGACGGGACGAAAAATTCTAGCAAACTGCACGAACACCAAATATGAAAACATTTTTAACAATTATGAACGAAATCCTCTCGTTTACTTGTCAAAAAGTATGCCCCATAATAATATGAGTTTTGAATATTCATAAGCATTAACGCCAATGTGAAACGCACATATAAATGCTTAAATTTATCGGGTTTGCGGTCTCTCAGGGGAAATAAATAAACAAAGAGTTAAGTTGTTGTTATCCAACGCTGCTGCACTGGTAAAAGTTTTTAGCAAGCAAATATCAACCTTTCGCAAGCCATAACTATTATTATTTCGCACCTTTGCGGTTGTGGTAGCAGCCAGATAGGTAGTCCAAGTCGGAATGAAAACTTTAACAAAGGAATACTTTCAGAAAAAAGAATACCAACCATTATATGCACATTGCGGTTACAATTTTTACTTCATAAAGTCTTCCCATCCTACATCACATCAAAAAGCAATACTTGTATTTTAGTGGATAAACTTTTCAGATGATAAATTGAAAACGATACGATACGATACAATATGAGTACATACGTATGTACTAAGCAATTAGGAAGAAGAGAGCTTTGTTCTCTATTGAAAACATTAGATAGTTATTCAAAAAAGCAGAGGATTGCATGCAAATGCATTCATTTTCATGTAAGTAGTAAGTATGCG
This sequence comes from Orchesella flavescens, assembly GCA_964034955.1. Taxonomy (NCBI): domain Eukaryota; kingdom Metazoa; phylum Arthropoda; class Collembola; order Entomobryomorpha; family Orchesellidae; genus Orchesella; species Orchesella flavescens. The sequence goes on from OZ035953.1 coordinate 30,044,479, forward strand.
CAGTGTCAACACCTAATTCTATCTTTTTAAAACACGGAAGCATGATTATGTTAAACATGACTTCACTACTAGGTCATTGTAGACACTGAAACTTAACAAAGGCAGATGAGAGATGATGATATCTTTGTGAAAAGAGCAGAAAGTGAGCAATTGAGATGATTATAACACACGATCTTATGTTTTCTTTGTGTCAAGAATAAAAAAACGACGCTTCCCCTCTAAATCCCTGTTTTGGTAGTAACGGTCGTATTTATTACAACATCTTTTTGACATGACCTCCTCATTTCTCTTAAGGAATCGTGGGTCGTGTACTACCAAAAATAGAGGAGAAGTGAAACCACAGGTTTTATAAAAAAAAAGAAAAAAAAAAGTGCAGAGTATTTACTCAAAAGATTTTTGTACCATTATTTATTTATTGTGATAATTTCTTTTGTTTTGGTAGATCGTATTGATATTTTTGCATAGGCAAAAATCCAAATGCTTCCTATGCTGGGCATAATGTCATCCGTTTTTACATGTTTAAAAATAAGTACAAGGTAATTACTCACGAATTCATTTGTCTCGTAGCAGCCAGTGTTTTTCGTGAATGGGACATTTGCTGCATTTCTGAAGAAAAAACTTCTGGTAGTGGCATTGTTTGGAGATGCAGGTTGTACCTTTTCCACAAGATATAATATTCGACCTCCATCCCCCATAAAACACGATTGCCGATGCAATTAGAAAAAGACGTTCGAAATATGAAGGACATGAGAGCTGTAGCGTAACGAAACAAAACCAAAAAAAAAATCCTCAATTGTATGCTAACCATTTCATTGATGAAATGTCCTAATGCACGAAATCAATTGAATTTGAAAGTAAGCTTTTGTGAAGAATCTTGATTTGGGTACTTAACCGCATCATTAAACAAATATTGCAGCTGTGTGATGTAGCTTTGTTTTAGGTTAGATGTATTAGCATGCAAAATCATAATATTAATGCACAACAAATGCACAGCTGTACCATTCATATCTAATGAGCATTATAAGGGTGTATTCAAGTAGCTCTTGTGTGCTCAAATGTCGTAATTAAATGAGTAGCATGAAATTTACAGGCATATCTATCTGTTCATAAAAAAACATTATGGACAAGTTAAGACAATGCGATAAGAAAAGAACATGAGGCTGAGATTGATAGTTCATCAGAATTCCACCTAATACCGTTTCATCGTCCATTGGTTTTACTTCCAATCCCATTTTTGTGACATTGAACTCTTTACAATACTTAAAATTCCGTATTTACACCCGAGTAAATCGGTGATTGTGCCGTGTGGGAAATAATTTTAATGGCAAAAAGTTTGCGCCTAATGAAAATTCATATGCAAGTGGAGTGGTTGTTTAATTTTTTTTATTTACGTTTACCAGAATGTGCAGTGCTACTGTTTGAAGCTGCGTCGATTTTGTAAGGACATTTAAATTTTTACCTGGTAGGCCTGTGACTTTTCACATTCTTTACAATATGCATTCTCTTTTATTATGTGAACACATGTTCTCATATTTCTTATCCTGGTTGATGCAAACATCCATATTATTCTCATCTCGGAGTACATATTATGTACTTTTAATACTGCACTTTTAAAAATAGCTTTTACATGTTGATTATTTTTAAGGCTGACTGATTTCCCTACGATGTGTTAATGAAGAAAAATTACGACTTCTATTGATGATCACCGATGCATGCACAATATGCTTGCTGTACATTCAATGTTCACCATGTAATTTTATGGCCATTGAAATTGCTTTGAGAAACTCAGTCCAGTAATAAATCTCGATTTTCGGTTAAAAAAATACCGGTTTCATTCACATGTAATCATAAAACGAAATGAATTTTCTCTTAGTGTTGATGTTGACAGCCTACAAACTATAAATTATCAGTTGAAAATTCGGAATGTAAAGTAATTTTTGTGTCAGTTCCACCTCCCCTTAGAAAGCTGACATGAAAGTTTAACGGCTTGAAAATATTTTCCTTCCTTTTGTGAGCTTTATTATCTTACTCTCATAACTGTTCAGTGTGATCGTTTAACAATTACCAGCTCAGCATTGAAAATACAGATGGTGGAGACATTTCATATTATGTTTACGACACCAGCGTTCTAAGTTATGGATCTGTTGGATCTTATGGGACTTTGTGATCAGCGATCGCAAACTGCAATAAGGTTATATATAAGTTCATGAAGTTTGCATATCTTCATTGTTTGTTCAGAATAGCCTCATTCTAATCAACCTAAATGAAAATGCGTCGTTAGAAAACGTCGCCGAAGGTTTAGAGCAATTTATTTTAATGTCTTTCAATTAATTTGGCCTGGCTGCCGTTTATGTAAGGAATGATATTAGTCTACATTTTACATTTCATTTCACTTGTCATCATTGAATGAGTAAAGTGCTAGTACTCTACTGACAAATTGGCACGCATTATGACATTTGGATTTGGGGACGTCAAATCAAAAAGTTGTTGCACATACACGGCATCCTAAAAAGAGACAGGTTCAAGATAATGTGATGCTGCGTTTGAAGATGACTAAGCGGATAGATCCCTTGGAAGGACAGCTAATGACCATGAGCTCGTTGATCGGGAAGATGCTTTAATGTAATGTAACGAAACATTTTCTAATAGCATTAGCATAATGTAGTACGCACAGAGGAATTGAAAGTGAAGGAGATATTTATTTAAATGCATCTGCTTTAGGCCGTCTTCTTCTGTTAGTTTCAGCATATTATTCTATTTACCAACAATTAACATCATCTGCCACTACTTATACATTCACATTTTAAAATGATGCTCGTAGCTCGTCCTTCCATAGAGACGCTAAGTTATAGTTATAGTCTGAGCAGAACCGAGCCATGAAGCAACTCGCGAGTGGTGTCACAACAAAGCACGACAAGCTCCTTGTCCAACACAAGAAAATTACAATTTTGTGTGTTGACAGAAAAATGAAAAAGCAAGAATGCAATTACTTATTACTTACGCACTTCTCAATTAAATTAGCAGCAACAACCAGTATCATTTAGCAGACCGCAAATAACTATAATTTTTTATGCGTTATGACTACGCCGTGATAATGAACATGTAGAGATGGGGAAACAAGATCCATTTTCTTGCTCTTCATTTTGATTAGTTGCAGCTTATTAAAAATGTTGAGAAGTTGATACCCCATATAAATTGTAAACATTGGGAAAATAGAATAGTCAAATGAGTTATTGTTAGAGTTTTAAAAAACTCATTATTACTCCTAAAATAAGCACAAACGACAGGCTTCCTTATTTGCACGTGGTGTGTGCGTTATGGATCAAGCATATATTATATACACGTACTCATAGTCTCATGAGTCATATAATATGAGAATGTGAATATGAATGATAGTAACAGGTGCACGATGAGCCCTTTTCGTTTTCTTACTTTACTTTATCACCTTAAAAAGACTGTGTATATGGAAGACTCACAGCAACAGTAAGAAGACCGTGAATAGATAATCATTTTGTTGATGGTGGTGGCGGTGCTCACAACCTGAAAGATGCAAACATGTACAAACGTAAGCATAGAACGATATGAAGATACTCATTCATATTCATCATAACTACAGTTAGTGAAGATGCTCAACAGCAGTCGAGTCAAGGCACATAATATTGACACAAAAATAATGTAGGTTCTTCCTATTTCTGGTTTCTAGCATCTTCCATAATATCCCTTGGTAGATTCTCTCTCATTTTTTCTATGCATTCGATAATGAAATATACAAGTCTTTGTTGATCATAATCCTACTACTGCTTGCCATATGAATCAGAATCAACTGTCTGTCAGATGATAAAAGGTTTTGTTGTGATGAGCAATTTAATCAGCAAAAGGAAGAGAGAGAGAGAGAAAAAAAATATGCGTGTAATGCTATAAAATGAATGGTTTTGTAGCCATAACTTATTGGCAAAATGTATTAAGTATGGGCGCATAACATATCCTTTGCTTTTTCATTACTTTTTAAGAAGGATGAACTCCTTTTGGCATCATCAATTGATAGAATAATGCAATGCAATGCAAGATGCAATTTGTAGCCAAGTGAGACTGCTCTCTAATTTTGTTGGTGTATTGACCGGATGGACGGAAATGTGTTTGTAGCACCTACAGCCATGTTATCACACCGTGGTGCCATTGCATTATTATTATTAACACTTCCAAGTTTCTTAAAGAAATTGGCAACTTACTTGCCTGCTGATCAAACAGTTAAAATTAGATTCATCGTGAAAAGGCCTAGAGTAGGTTTCTCTACCTGAAGAAAAAATAATGCACTTCCGGGCTACAGGGACACTAGATGAGCAGATAATATGTATCCTCCACTCACATTTGATATGCTATACGGTCTAACTGTCAAAACTCTTTATTGATAAACTGTGAATGAGATGAGCGCCGATTATGTGTAGCATATGAACCATATCCAATCCCATCCAATTTTTCAATGTGGTAATTGGAACTATGACAAATTTGCAAAGAAAAAAATGGCGCAGGATGAGCCTTTTTAACTTTTATTTGAAATTTACACTTGGTGTTAGCTTTTGCTTACTCAAAGTTTTAACGGAGAATATTGCAGTTTGAAATACCTGCATCGTTGAGGGCTCAACGTGTGAGGGGGGTTTTTAGAGAGTTTTTTTTGTTGTGGATGTAATTGTACTACTTTGTATGAATGAATGAATGAGTGTGATGCGAGTGAGTACTCGACTGAGGTGACGCCATGTTTTTTTGCTCGGATGCACCATTATGCAACAACATTTGAATTATGTGAATTCAATTCATTTGTTAGTTAGCATGAGCATTTCTTGAGAGCAGTCAGAAATATGCAGCACGACAAGACCAGATATACTTCAATGCATATCTCATCATCATCACAATGCAACACTACTATCAATTGGTGTGGAAAACTAAAAAAATGCAATAATAAAAGTAAAAGTATGTCACTATTTTTTTGCATGTCGTCACTGATGTTTCACTATGTGGTTACATCTGTACCCAACTCATTGATATGCTGTTTTTTTTTGTTTTGAAACAGATATTAACCACGTGCGCCAAAAAGGTTTAGCCCTTTAAAAAATAACTTTGTAATGGAAAGCCAGGCTTGATTTGACAGGTACCATCCCTTAAAACCTGTGATTGAGATTTGCGATCTGATCACAAAAATTCACTTTTCAGTTGATTGATTTGTTTGACATTCATTAGTAAGTTCACGCTGCGATACTGCATTGAGTATGGATAATACGTCAAAGCAAGTTGTAATAGTATTGGCATGGAATCTCATATAGCATCGATATTTTCTTATGAAAAATCGTGCTCCCATTCAAATGAGTATGGACTAATTATGACATATCGTCTTCTTTTACTGATTGCATCCGTGACTGTTGTAAAAAGCATACTTGATTTTTAGTGATAATCCAATTCTTAGTAATACTTTTGGCAAAAGGAGACATCTGAAAGTTTACTGACATCATCCTCCTGTAAGCTGGTTGGGGGCTCCTTTCATTCATAAGAGAAGAACGTTATTCCAATCTGCTATCAAATCTGCATGCGTTCAAGTGTATCACTAATGATATGATGATACTCTCAACCTGACTGCATCTTCAGCATCCTATTCAAAACCCAACATACAAGGCTGTTACCTACACATCTTCTTCTTTTGTGTCACGTTCATTATTGTACCAAGTAGTCTATTTTTTATGAGGATAGCAGTGTAATATGATTTTGGTCCGCTATTACTGGTTCTATTATAGCCTAAAAATAATTGCGTGCAAACAATGTTATTTCAGGTGTGAGTAACTGGATTGAAGGCTTCCGAAAAGGAACCAACTTCCCACAGGCAGATGATCTGAATGGAGCGGCACAAGCATTAGTACGTCTTCAGGATACTTATCAATTGGACATGCCATCTTTGGCACAAGGAAATGTGGTGCCGTCACAACAATTGTCAGCAGAAAATGAGCAAGGTAGGCACATTGAACATGAGAATGATGAGGAGTCAACATTTTGCAATGCGTGTCAAAAAGTACAATGATATGTATTTAAAGACGAATTCGATATCATGCATGAATGTGCATATTTATTTACACTAGGGCCCATTCAACGTTTTCTGCCAGAGTTAAATTGTACAACGGCAACTGCCCTATTATTTTTCTGCTTCATCTAATCGTTTTGAACTGGGCTTATTTATTAAGGGTATTACAATATGGTTACATCATTGGAGCAATTCATTACAGGGTGGGAAATGACAGAGAACTAACTAATACCGTATAAATAATTGGCATTCCTTGTTCTAAATATCTTCCCACTCTAAAATGATTAGCAAAAAAAGGTTCATTTGTTTGCACATCATAAAGAGAACACGTAAGCCACTAATATATTCATACTTCGTAAGTAAGAATAGCGTTGATTTCATTTTGGATTTGAATACCTAATTGCTTGCGTAAAGGTTCCGTTAAAAATCAATTAAAATTAGCATTGTAGATGACATTTTTTAATTGTGAGGTGCGAAAAACGGCGTCCCTTTCACGCATAATAATGATTAATGACTTTAAGTTTGAATGTGAAAATCATTTCAAAGTTATAAATAGGTGAGATTTCACACGTGGACGGTTTGAATGTAATTAAGATCTTCTGTAAGTCTAAATTTGTAGTAGTTTTGAACTGTTATGTAATCATCTGTGCACACCTTTTGGAGGAAAGTTGAGTAGAAGAATGTTGAGGGTAATATATTATGCGATGAAACTTGATTTTGCAACGATGATAATATTAGCACTATCACAATGCCCCATAGCTAAGTTCCGGCGTATGTTTGTCGTATGACTTTGAGTGAATAGCTTTTCTTGGTCTTTACTAAACACCTACTTAAAATGGATAGAAACTCAGTCTACTAGGTCGAGGTAGTTTAAATTCTATTTAAAATGGTTTTCTGAACACGGAGTACATTGACGCATGTTTATGTAATGTACTTTTAAGCAATGAGGATTTCTTTATTCTTCAAAACGTTGGACGTCAAATGATTAAAAGGGTTTTATCTTTTTCCTAATTACTCATACTGCATAGCTTTCCAAAGCACGAGTCAGTTATCTGCAAGGGATTTGCTATTTATGGGAAGACACGCTCTGGTATGAATACTAAGAAATCAAAACATTTGCTTAGATCAGTTCCAAGTTTTCGAGTCTTTCAAAGTACAATATTGAATTTCAGAGTCAAGGACTGTATCATCGTGCAATTGATTGGTTGCAACATGCCGAAGTACTAGCAAACAATGAATTTAATTCATCCAGTGTTTTAGCAGAAATCAGCCCATCTCTGCAAAATGCCATAGAAGCGGTAACATCAGCATACCAATAGATAAATGATAATACCTTATTGCAAAGTGTTAAATTGCGCTGTATTATGTTTCAATCCAATACATATTGCAGCATGATGATGTTCTGGAGCGACAAGGTCCTCGAGGTGTTTCATGGAAAACCAACCCAATTCCTATAAACCCAGAACTTGCAAACAGTGCAAAATACAGTTTCAACGCTTCCACAACATTCCATGTAAAATTGTACCAAAGACAGACTGAAGAAGAGGAAGCGGATCATTTTGTGAGATTGTGTAGAGGAGAGAATATTCGGGTAAATATATGTCCTTTTCAAAAGACAGCTTGGGAGTTTGACTATTGTAAGCAAATGAAAAAAAATACTCCCTTATTTCTATAGCCACCGGTACTGACAGCAGCTTTGAAGTGCAAACTTAAAAAAGATACCTCTCCTTACCTCCTTATTTCGCCGTTGAAGGTAAGACCTTGCAAATATATGCATTTGCCTTTTTCATCATAAAAATTACATGCATGTTTACAAGACGTCAACAATTTTGCGAAACGTTATATTTTTCTCATCTTCATCTCAAATATTATTATGCAGATTGAGGAGCAAAGCCATGATCCGTATGTAGTCATAGTCCATGATTTCATCACAAACTCACAGGCTGATGAAATCATCAAATTGGGAAAACCTAAGGTAAGCTTATGCCAGACTTAAAGGTTGTCAGTAACACAGTTAACGCCTAGAGGTAACGATAATTTCGACAAATTTGTTGACCCTCAATCAATGCTTATGCATTTCGCATCTTACACTGAATACACCGAAAATATCCATGAGGACACATTGTAAACATGACATGAAAGGGAACGCAAAATATTTTATTTGAACATTTGATTGATTTTATTCCGACAACACAGTTATTTAGATCTCGCCATAGACATCATCAAGACGAAGTTATGGATGTCGTTAGTCATAAACGAGTCAGTCAAAAGTTAGTTAAAAATCTGGAATTACGATTGATGATTTAAGTAGCGTAGCGTACGATAATGCTTGCTTTACGTGTTAGACATTGGACTTGATTACTCTAGAGCTTTCTTAGATGATAAGTAGAAAGGGACAAAGTGAGACTATACACTGCATCTAACTGATGTTGAAATATCACCTTGTTTCTGCTTGCTAGCGAAAACATTGCTTCTCAGCTTTTTCTGTGGACTATGGACACGAAGAGTCATAGAAACCTTTAATTTAAATTAGACACCATATGTATGTATGTGCTGTTGTTCTTAATCATTCCTCTGTAGCTGCAATCGTCTATGACTCGCACAAAACAGGGAACGTTTGTTAAAGGCAAACTACGCACTAGTAAAACGTAAGTTGTAGTGATTATTTGTGTTGTATTGTTTGGCTGTTGTTAAAGTAGCTTGAAATTTGGAAGCATAGAATTGTTATATAGCAATTGCAATGTACGCGTAGTTTGTCATTGTTTGATGTACAAGCGAATAGAATGGAGCTTTGGTTGAGTTTATTATGTAAAACTCAAGTTTGTTTTGTTGAACTCCTGCAAACAGTGCTTGGATTAAAGACTGGGAGCATCCGTTAATGCATAAAATCACTAGAAGAGTTTATCTAGTCACTGGACTGAAGGCAATACAACCAAAGGAGGCTGAAGATTATCAGGTTACAAATAACGATTTGATTTACAAACCCATTGCGTATGTTTTGCTGCACTTGGAAGTCATGGCTTACCGGTATGTTCTTAAATTAAACTAATAGATAGCAAATTATGGCCTTGGTGGACTCTACGTTCCTCATACTGACCATTTGATGAACAATCCAGATAAAAGTATTTACTCACCTTGGGAGAGATTCGTTGGTGATCGAATTGCAACGTTAATGATATACGTACGTCTAATTATGTTTTTATGAAGAAAAATAGTATTTGTTGACTGTTAATCACACTATTTAGCAGGTAGTTATTTATTTGTGTGTTTTGTCCAGTTGTCAGATGTCGATGCAGGAGGTGCAACAGTTTTCACAAGGGCTGGTGTCACCCTGTGGCCGGAAAAAGGTGCTGCAGCTTTCTGGTGGAATCTAGATAAGTCGGGAATTGGCGACGACAATACTCGCCATGGGGCATGTCCAGTTTTGCACGGGAATAAATGGGGTAATATATCATTGTTGTGGTGGTAGGGTAGCTGCACATTTCAAATCGTTTAAGGGAAACATTTGAAAACTTTTTTCAGTCTCAAATAAGTGGATTCGCTTTAATGAGCAGTTTGACACTGCGCCATGTGGTAGACATCCTCTAGATAAGCACAAACGTCCGTGAAAGGTCAGTGTATGAAGGTTTCAAAACATAATTAACAAGTAAGTAATGAGCACAAAGCAGTATGCTTTCGATATATTAACGTGTTTGTCCTTTGTTTTTAGAGGCACTTTGGTGCTTAAGCCGAGTGGTATGTATGCACTCAAATACTACTAGTCTAAGAGCTGGAGGTGATGGATCTGTTGGGAATGGGGAAATATGCGACAAACAATAACGTACCCAAACCGAAACGTATTTAACATGTACTTAACAAAACTGGCATTGAGAAGTAACTCGCATCTTGCCTTTTCTATTCTTATAAATTGGTGTTTGTATGTGTGTATTTTTAAATACCTTTTGAATTCTTAAATAAACCGAGTTACCAATAGAATTTCTCCGATACAAAATTTTGGCTCATCCTAACTAATTACTACGGAACACTCTGTTCCGTAAGCCGTATATTGTGGCATAAAGTCTTTTCTGTTGACCTTTTTTATGTCAATGAAACCCAGGTTTTTTGAAGTTGGAGATTGTAAAGCATGTCAAACTGTGCTAGAAAAAAAATACTTAAGATTTTTAAAGTGAAAATTGTTGTAGATATTAATTAAAAACTATCAAAAACATGCGTTTTTTCTATTTTTTTATAATTTATTAATACTTGCGGGTCGGATCATTTTTTCTCATCATATACATAAGAAAGCGCAAGTTTTCTTCTCTAGGATAGCGTTGGAACCAAAAAATGATCGGACCCGCAAGTGCATGTAATTAATTAATGAAGATGACGATTTCCCTATCACAGGCCAGCAGGGATGGCCAAACTACGACATATAATATACCAAATTAAAAAAAAATCATTGGTTTTGGCCATTTTAAACAATGCTTAGTGCTGTGATTTTTATGAAATGACGTTTAACTACATAAGCGTTTGTCGTTTTCCGGTCAAAACCAATTATTTTTTTAATTCGGTATATTATATGTCGTAGTTTGGCCATCCCTGCTGGCCTGTGATAGGGAAATCGTCATCTTCATTAATTAATTACATGCACTTGCGGGTCCGATCATTTTTTGGTTCCAACGCTATCCTAGAGAAGAAAACTTGCGCTTTCTTATGTATATGATGAGAAAAAATGATCCGACCCGCAAGTATTAATAAATTATAAAAAAAATAGAAAAAACGCATGTTTTTGATAGTTTTTAATTAATATCTACAACAATTTTCACTTTAAAAATCTTTAGTATTTTTTTCTAGCACAGTTTGACATGCTTTACAATCTCCAACTTCAAAAAACCTGGGTTTCGTTGACATAAAAAAGGTCAACAAAAAAGACTTTATGCCACAATATACGGCTTACGGAACAGAGTGCGGAATTAGGAAATAAATCAAATCCAGAGCATGCATTTTTCTAACGTTTTGCATGAACAGTAAGTTTTTTTTGTTGTTTGATGAAGGATGGCTCAGCAAGCATTTTCCGCTTTTAAATAAACTACTTACAAACGTCAAAACAATAATGTACCTATCTTTTTTCAATTTACGTCGTTAGAACGTGAAAAAAATAACGAAGTATCTAAATTTACGTAATATTAAAGGCCAAAGGCAATAATGGCATGACGTATGATGTAGTGGAAACTGGATATGCCAGAATAGGGTACACGCACCCCCACATCATTATTATTATAAAAAGGTTTTACCTGTCATGAAATTAATCTCCTTACGCACACGGGTTATATATATTCTCCTCGTATGTGTATGACGAAGTCACTGCAGTTACTATTGACTGTCACGAAAATTCGTTCAATTCCTTATGACGCTGTTAGGAAAACGTGATAGTATATTTATACATGCTAGCCACAGAATAGCAATTTCGAATGCTTAAGTTACTTATACCCACGAGGGACGTCTACAGATTGATAATGATGCATTTTTTGTTGTTAAAGTTTGTATAAATGTCACGGTTACTTTATTGTATTACTTTAAAGTGTAGTGATTTTAAAATTCAATTGCAGTGTATATCGGTCGTCAAAATATGTTCCATAGGTAGTCAAAATTTGTGATTTTTATTAAAAGCTACTAAAAATAAAATAAAAACTTTTATCTACACTTGTAATATTCCATTACATATACCAATTAGATATTCAATATATCCTTTTGATAAAAAATAGGAATGATGCAACTGTTGCGAATACAACATAGAGCAGTCGTCGTAAACCTAATGAATGCTTTTAATGATCCAAAAATGACATAAGGATACCGTAATGATACCAGTAGATATGTAATATGATAATATTAGGTTATCATTATTAAAGTAAATTACTTACCATCAAAAACGTCTTTAAGTTAAAAATAAAAATTTGTAAAGTGAAAACGAAATGATGTAATATTACCAAGTATCTGTACACCAAGTTCGAGCCAATCCATTATTTTCACGGTTTGTGCTTCCCTCGTCAGTCTTATTTGCTGCTCAAAGTTGATACAATATTATTGACATGTGAGTACAAGTCTAGGCTGATGACGTTATCGTTCATTTTTACGGTTGTGAAATGATGCTTTTTGTTTAATAATATTTTTAATAGAAGGTAAAGCAAAAACATACGAAAATGACTGATCTCGTTAGAGCACTGCAGCGAATCAGGCTGGAAAGATATTTCCAAAAAAACCAACAAATTTATATGTATTTATTTCTTCGTTGCTCATTAAAATTCGGAAGAAAACGCAACTACAATCACAAGGATATACATGTTATTGCAATAAAATACAAAATTTGTTGTTCGAACTATAAAAGGACAACAAAGGTGAGACCTAACTAGATACAAAACGGTTATTCAATAGCCAACATCAGTAGTGCTACAAACAAGATAATTTTTTACAACCATGGCTGATAGTAAGAACGCATATATAAGTATATCTATGGAAAATCATAATCCGTTTTTAATAACGAGTATTAAGTATCTGACAATGAGACCAGAAAATATTTACAATAGAGCCATTATTACCTTTTAAAATAACAAATACGCAACATGGTAAAATTTACGTATCTTCTCTTTCTAAATGACTAACATCACAAACATTTAATAGTCACCTGACCTATGTAAACACATGATAGTTACACAGTCACACTATTCAAAGAGTAATCTTAGTTTCCACTTACACTTATTTATATTTTATCATTGAAATTTGAGTAGAAATAAACCTTTTTACTGTTCCCACACATTAGCTCACATCTTACATTCCGTTTCAATAAAAGTTGATTAAAAGCGATAATATCTTGGCACTAAAGACCTTGTCAATAGTTTTAGCGTACTTTACATAAATTCACGTAGTGAATCAGAGTCTAGAAAACAAGAATGTGTCCCTTAAAAATTGGTCAGCAAACCTGCTGTTACTTACATTGTACATACATTTGATCATCATCCTAAGCTTTAGATTACACACCTTTTAAAACATCTTTGTAACACAGATATACAAGGTACCGGTTCCAATTCCAATACACACTTACCATTCACTTCCATATTACAGACATGACATTGGAGTGTACACAATAAATATATAATGTTAAAAGTTACTGATGGTCTATCAACAGAAAACAGATAGAATGCTGAAGAACCCCCTTTTTTTAAAAAAAAGTATGCATTTCACTGTTTCATAAATATCGACATTTTGACGTTACGTAAGACGGATTCTCACTCATACACTATAGTACAAATATCAATTCAAACTAAAAATATAACTATTTAAATATTTATTTACGTTCTTGCATCGGATTCTTACTCATTCTTTTTTACTTCATACTTGCACATATTTTTACATTTCTAGTTCATTTAAACCAGCAACTGCGGTTTTGGGAAGGGTCTGTTTGGAAATTTTGGATAGAAACTCTTATTCTGTTTTTTCTTATATCAATGCTCATATGAGTTTCACCTTCTTTTCACGATAAAAATCAGATTTGTTATTGATGCACAAGTCTTGAGCACACACGTCACAAAAATTGTAAACCTTTTCCCAAATTGCGTCCCTAAATTAGTTTCATGATAATAAGTACTTATAAGCTGAATATATGTATAATAATATAAGTTTGTATCAATTTTGTATCATTTTCTCTCGGTGTGTTGGGCATGAATTATCATCATCATTGTGAATTTGAGTTTCTTTGGTATCGTCATCGTAAAAGAAGACAACAATAATAATAATAGGTATGATTGGTAGTTACTTATCGAGTAGTAAAAACTTGATAGTGAATCGATGTATAGAATACGATATTGAAATGTGAACTCTTTCTGTGAAATTTTGATCCGTCATGATATAATTAGAGAAAGTTATATGAATTAATGATCCCTGTCAAACCGTTCAAATATATCGTTGTAAAAACAACATTTTCTTTTTTTTACCTAAGTTCAATTTCAGCTCTGTTCAAACTCTTCAGGTATAACGGACAAATTTACGATTATTTCTTTTAAATATTAATTAATGCCAATTCCCTGTGTTTCATATTTGTAGGCTTAAAATTTCAGAAGGTGGGCAAGAAGCCACCTGAAAAAAGTTTTTAGAACTGGACAATGAGCTCATGAGTTGATTAGTTACACATTTTGATAAATATACTTTGAAACTAGAGATATACTGACTTAGCATACTTTTTTGTGACCATGCTTAAGTAGATACAATATATATGAGGAGTTTGCGTTGAGAATGCTTTGTACAGTAATCAATCATGTAATAAATAGAGACGAATACAATCCACATCCAACCAACACTGGTTGAATGCGTTACTTACTATTTTTATTTCTACATGCATGCCTAAACTTTCATAATGACTATTAAAAACCTATAGTGATCATTCCTCCAGTATTTTTCCGGAGCCGTAGACTGATTGTATTCATGAAAAAGATGCTAACGGATTTTATTTCGTAAGATTGATAATGAGCATTAAAAACTGATATCTCACACATGCTATTCGAGTTGCTGCAAGGAATGATGATGTATGAGCTCAGAAGTTTGTTGACCTTGCGGCTCTTCTTGTCATGGGAGGGGCCACGGTAGACCAGAAAAGTCGACAGGTCCTCCTAAACCTGCATCAGCTTCTAGTAAACTCATGATAACCGCCATTGCAGCCTCATCATTCCCATCACCAACTTCTCCGTTTGGTTGAGGTGACTCCGTTAATACTGATTCTCCGATCATGTATAACATTTGATCATCCACTGCAAAATGAAAGTAAAGGAAATGAATTTCTAGTAAAAACTTTTTTTATTTCGTTTGGGGTAAGTTGGACAGAAGTATGTACATACCTGACTCATCTAAGGTATCGGCAGGATTTCGAATTATTGAACTATTATTTCCGTTGACAGAGAGGGAACGGTTCCCACTGTCCTCATCATCCACAGGATTTGGAGAACCGGACTGTGCACCGACAATAGGGTCATTGCTAGATTCTAGCTGCATAGGTTGTGGAGAATCTTCATCTTGATGAGTGTTAGAAAGATGTAGTACCCCTGTACTTTCATCAGATGGGCTTTGACGATTACTTGGTGAACATGAGACGCTGTGCTGATGATCTGTTGGCGTCAGTTGTGAAGACATTAGTGGCTGTGGGGATGCTTGTTGACCACTTGAGTTTAAATTAACTAGATTACAAGACGGTGATAGAATGGGTTGCGGGACTTCAGCAGATGATGGTCCTAATACGGAATCTAATGCTGAAATTGGGCTGTTACTTGCTGAAGAATCACACCTCCTTTGATTTTCAATTATCTGGTTCATAAAATTAGTATATTTTTATATTACAATAAGCTATAACGCTACAAGCATTATTAAGTTTACTTGAGCGTTACTACAGTCAGTTTACCTCATCTGCAATTTGTTCACCAATTTTCCGAACCGGCACCTGAGTGCTGATAAGTCTTTGAATTTCACTCCCAAGTCCGTTTCCATTACTATTTCCACCTGTAAATGGTAACGAATAAAATGTTGTTTTAAAAATGTCATGAAACGATGACAACATTTCCACTATCAAATTCAAATTGTTTCTAACATTTAACTTGATAAATTAAGCATATATGCAATTTATTTATTACTAGCATACCATTCAAAAACTCAAAGTCACCACTCTGAAACGTCTCCGATTTTACAGTTGTACTTTCAGTACAAAGCATATCCGATCTAAAAATAATATGGGTTAAGAAGATGATGACAAGACCAGTTATTTAATTCCTTTGAGTAACTCTACTACAACATAGCGAAGTTGATCATTACCTAGCCAAATTATTTTTTGCAACAATATATTCAATATCCTTCGTCCACGGATTCCTAAATGCTTTCCAAGTAGACTGGAGATGAATGTACGTACTATCTCTAGAACGAAAACGATATACTTGCATTGTCACCGTATCCTTCGTAGTTAAAGCCGCCTTATGGGACTCTGCAATAGCTGGAATATCTTCCTGATGGTAATACTCATACATTGAAGTTCCTAAAAGTTCTTGTGGTAGAAATCCAACAACTAATGTAGCCCTATAAAAGGAAATTACGAACAGAATATCAGGTTTTAGTTAAGGATGGAAATAGAGTAAGAGAGAAATTGGGTTCCTTTCAAACAAAACTAATTAACACACCTTTGATCTACAAACACAAATTTCCCGTCAATAGCATGTCGAGATATAAATGATACTGGACGATATTTAATGGACGGTGATTGCACGGTTAAGGGTGGCAAGACTCTTCCAATGGCGACGAGACACGATAGGTTACAAGGATCTTCTGTTTCACTCTCTGCCTCATCAAGTCCTACCTTTGCCCAGGATTTCAAGTAGCCAGTACAATGAATGACGATGTACTTCCGCTCTGTAACATCAGCACGTGTGTCTACATGACGCCACATTGTACAATCACTGATTTTTTTTATACCATATCAATATTGTTAGCTCATTATTAATGCACACCATTAGAAGATGTTTTCTTGCGACGATGACTGCCAGAACTGCTCTCAGCTTCTTCTTTAACTATTGGAGACATTTTGCATTTCATCCGACAAAAGAATGACCTTCGTGCTCCGGGGCAAAGACGATTGGTTTTCTGTGGAACATTTCCTTTCACCGGTAGCATTGCTATAATTAATATAAAACAGGTATGCACTTGTGGGATTTTCTAATGCTGAATAAACATCATATATAAGTATGTATATATGAAGCAGTACCTCCGGCCTAACTTCTACATAGTCGCAATATGTACATATATAAAATATGTATGAGTATACAAAAGGCAAGCTTATAAAGATGGGAAGTAATTGCTTACTTTTAGCATCTATCAGTCTTTCCCTTGGGGCCAGGTCTGAAGAAGATAATTGTTCCTTAACCTTGGCCACATCTTTTGGATGAAGAATGTCAAACCAGGACTGGCCCAAAAGGTCAGCTTGTGAGTAGTTTAGCACCTGAGAAACCGACTCTGAGACATATAGAAGTCGCCCACGATCACAGCCCACCACAAAAAGAAATCCTTCTGCTGACTGTAAGAGAAACCGCATGTAAAATGTTAGTTCATATTCTTATGCACTTCATATGTAATAATGTCTTAAAATATGCATTTTAACTTAAAATGCTATGTGTGCATTTAGAATCTGTTCTCCCACCAGAATCATACATAACATTTCAAAAGTTTCTCGAGAAATCTACTGCCACTCTGAAGACAAACTCTCTTTTAGCCTCCATATTCAGGTGGAGATTCCGTATGCTTTCACCAAGTGTCAGAAACAACCACACAACCAGTACCATGTCAAGTAACTTGAAACCTGAAATACCTACACGTAAGGTTGTGTGTATGTATGCATGTATCAAAGAAAATGTCTTATCGAATTGTGTTTACAAAAGACAAGAGTACGCCTTTACATATATTAGCATATATTCTTATGGCCCAACGGTTTATTGATAGTTTTATGTTCCGTCGTCTGTCATTGAATACAACAGGGATTTTGGAAAGAGACTTAACCTGATTCTAAATCCAAAACGGAAGAAAATATTTACTTATTCTAAGCGTTTTTACATCATGCAATTGCTACTGCCACATTTTAGTTATGAGAATCCTCGTCTGCTTTACATAAGCAGTTGTAACAAGAAGATGGGTTGTGTGTTGTGTATCAAGTCTTCAAAAACCTTGTCAGAATCTACAACGAGGAAATAAACTTGTTATATAGTCCCAAATCGAGGCGTGCAGAGGAAAGAGTAGACAAATGACATATGATAGCGGATTTGGAGTGTAATTTTACCTACTACCACAGTCTACTCATACTCAGGAATCGAGGACAAATTACATAATAACTTCAGGGATCTTGTGGAGTTTAAAAAAACTATCCGTGATTATTATTTAAAAGTCTTGATTTACCCCCACTGGAAAAATGATGTTACGTAGTGTATTAATTCTAGTTCCATAACAACAACATTCATTAACTGATTAATGAAATTTAATGAAAGAAATTTGAAAACAAAATCTCATCTCCATATTAGGATTAATGGAATCTTATTTGGAAACATTATTACCACGAACAAAGGGGTTCTCTAATACTAATCATTACATTACACCAGGTACGATTAAACATGTAGGCTTGATAGCACCCAAAAAAGCATTTCATTTTCATCATGCCTGCAAAATATGTTGTTTTGTTTGGATTAAGAAACAAGTTCTGTTAGTTACACAAGAATTCCCAATAAGCAACAACGGTTGTTGGCTTTCTATTTGTATTATCTGACAATGCACCACATGCACATGCTTCTTATTGAGTGCTCATTCAGTAGCAAAGTCTCAAGTCTGATGGAGATTAGAAACTTGGTGGTGGAGATTTATTGTTCCTTGTTAAGCAGAAAGGTAAATCTTTAGTTATGACTTATGCCTCTGATAATGTAAAATATATTTTAAGATGAAACTCAATATTTGAGACGCATTACGTGTAACACACGTAAGTACCCATTAATTGAATGTAAGCTCGTAGTCAATTAATAAATACTGCAATAGCTACTGATACAAGTGGGCTAATCACATTCAAATGTGATAAGTATGAGTACGTCATCTTCCCAAGCTTTCTCTCACTCAGTGTATCTTTATCTTTAACTCTGCACGAGCAAATGTAAAAGTAAATTTAATTTAGAACTGTTTGGAGGACCATGCTATATCCCTTCATATCCTATAGTAATATCCCTTATTGGTAGTTTTTTTAGGTCTGCATCTATGACGTTGAGTTTTAATTACTGTTTAAAAAAGTGGATCTCTGAAAGTATTTTTTGGGTTGCTTAAAACACTCTAATTGAGTAATAGACATTGAAAAGCTATTTGCATTTTCCATAACCTGCATTCACGTCAAATATTTACATCGTAAAACGTACTTTCTCTGTGCAACTAATCAACCAAATACATAAAAGTCAAAAGCCTAATGTCAAAATGAAAAGCCTTACAATGTAAAAAATTTGTAGCTCTTTGTGCAAAATATGTTCCAATCACATTACAACAATATTCCTAACCATAATACTTTTTCCCTTCATTAATTGTAATTTACACAAACCCTTTTATTCATATGGACAAGCAAATAACATAACGAGCAAGTAATTTGATTTTGGAAATTAAAAATTGTGTTTAAAAATGTTTATTTCTCTAAATTCACTCGTCACTATGAGTAATTGAGTAAACATCTGTTATTCTAAAGCTCAACAGAATTACAAGTAGCAGACAGACAAAAAAAGGATCCTCATAAAGTCAAAAGTAGCTCAACCCCTTACTAAATGGGGGGAGTTGTTTTCTTCCTCCTGAAACGTGCAATCTGAACGAGGCGTAGAATTCACTAAAAATAAGCGATCAAATATTTCCAGCAGAAAAGGAAACTTTGCTGCATTGAGGAAGAGTCATTACATTACTCTCAAAACACATATCATATTCTCGTCTTTGGCTCAATGGGATTAAATTTCCAATTACGTAACCGACTTATTATACACAGTCGTCTTCACACAGGCATGGTACAAAAAAATAGGAAGGAAGGAATATACTTGCTAATGAACATAAGAAGGTTCGATCATTAAATCATAGTGAACTATTTAGTTTCCTTGATTATGACTTGATGAAAGCAGAATGTTGCGTAATTTTACTACTTATATCTACGCCTTTGTACTCACCTCACAAGCATATCAACCACCAATAAAGCTTGGTTGTATATATATCAACAATTTGTTAATTTCAACCACATGTTGTAAAACTACTATGTGGTAAAATTGTGTGGGATATACTAACAACAAAATTCGGGGGATCCGAATGGCAGCTTAATTATATTGTGTCAGTTGCTTTATGTACAAAAAAAAAACTGTCAACCTTGAGTGTTTTTATAATCAGCATGCTTTAGCCTTACACTTCCGTGAAAAACCCGTTGGCATTTATGCCCACACTCCAAACGTGTTTTTACTTTTCTACAAGTAATTAATACAAGATTTTATTTAACTTTCGGAATATTAGAAACTGCAAATAGAATTGGTCAAATGCTCCCAGCCAACGCTCTGTTGATTATTACTCTGATGATACCCAATTTGCTAATTCAGCGACGTATTTAATCGTCTACTGGTCTAAAACGTACCTAGGGTCATAGATGAAGCATGGTTCATTGGGTGTCCTGGCAAAAAAAAACAAGATTCATGGACTCAGATTGTTGGGTGGATACTCTGGGGACTTTCAATGGGACAAAAAGTTAGAAATCGCTTTTACTTTTTGTGAGGGCAAAGGTAAGAAAAGCATTCAAATAATTGAAAGTATTCAAATTTATTATCACGTAATGGCAATAATTAGACACACGATGGCAAAAAGTATTTTTCATGGCAGTCATTGTGCTTTTTAAAACCAGAAGATCTACGAGTGTCAGCTTATAATGTGTTACTTTACTTTCACCACCATATTAATGTATTCCCCAACTGCTCGTTTTACGGTATCTTCTCCATGGCAACCTTGTATATTACTTTGGTCCTAATAGTTTATAAAATTCTAAAAATGCTGTAGCCGTATTGTATGGACAATGACTGATCTCACAATGACATATTGCGGTGTGTGACATGTTTTGCAAGGTGCGTAAAAGTAGAACTGCTAACACCAAACTTGAATTTACATTGTAGAAAATATTTTTGAATCCAAATAATTTTTTCATGACGAAAATGCAAATTTACAATTAGGACATTTTCCAGAATGCTCATATGAACAAAAGCTTCACAAAATGACAGTTTTATCAAGATACACTTCGACATTACGGCGTGCCCTGCCATTTTATTTTTCCAGCTCTGCTTTCAATTAAATTTGATGCCATTAAAAATTGATGTAGCAGGGGTCACAGTAAAAAATTAGTTTCTATTGCGAAGTGTACTGTGGTAGGGTTTATTATGATAAATAATTGCCTGCTGGAGATACTAGATAACTTTGGGAATTACTAGGAACTGTGTATATGAGCGTCCAAATGCTCGGAACTAGTTTTCTGTTCATTATTATCCTAAGGATACCCAATCTGCTAATTCATGACATATCCAATATTTTAATAGTCCAGAAACTAGAGTCATGGAGGACTCAAGGTTCATTGGGTGTTCTGACACGTTTTTTCGTCTCAGGCTAACTTGGGTAAAATAATCAGGGTACACAAGCAGCAAACAAACAAATATCATAGATTCAGGTTGTTGGGTAAATGCTCTGGGGAATTACAGTGCTACAAAAAGGTTATAAACTACTTTAACCTGTTGTGAGCAGAGATGCGACATCGAGATATTTCGCAGGTATGCAGGTGAAAGGTATTACCGGTAAAAGGTAAAGGTACCTTTTGCCTGAACAATTTTATTAAGTACCTAGTACCGGTACCGGATACTGCAACCAAAATTATAAATACCTGATGCCTCTACCTTTTAGCCGACCGTCTTTTTATATTAAATTTTGAGTAAGCTCTAACCTACTATTCTCTAAATTTAGCTATTTTTGAAGTATATTCAGACAATAACTAACATTTTTTACGAAATGTGTAATATACTAGAAATTAAAAGCCAAAATATTTCAAATAATCTGACGAATATTACTAAATACTGATTAATTTTAAATTTTATTAATTATAAAAAACGGTTACCTTTACCAGATACAGGAAGGTAAATGCAAAATACCGTTTCACCTTTAACTTTTACCTGCACTGAACTACCTGTCCCATCTCTGCTGTGAGGGGAAATGGCAAAATAGCATTCAAATATAATTGAGTATCCTTAACAATGTTTGTTTACATATAACAATAGGATCGGAGCATGTAGTTAATATAAATAGATTTTTTGAACGAGTGATATATATTGCTGGTGCACCTAGCAAGCTGAACTGATAATTTGTGTTCCCAAAATCGTGTCATGAAACTGCTATTGCTACGTCTGTTGTTGACAACAGGTTTTGCACAAAGACAAACCATTGTGTTATTACAATACCAAAATAAATGAGCATCAAATTAAACGAGATGAACATCTGAAAAACGGGCATGCATACAATAAAAAACTGTTTTCTCTGGTATCTGGAATACGAGATGGCACCCGAAGAACTTTAATGAGCTCCAAGTATTTAGTCAGAGATCACAGAAGGGTGCATGATTATTTATGTTACATGTTATGATCGTTTCTCATGTGTTACCTTGTAACAATGAGAGTGGAATTATTGATGTTGACTGTATGTACGTCATTCCATTAAAATCTTAAATCACGCTCTTTGGTTATACATATCATTGTTTTATAAATTGAAGTAAAAGAAAACAAGCATGCATTTTCGTAAAAATAATGGAAAAATATGTTGTTTTGTTTGGATTAAGAAACAAGTTCTGTTAGTTACACAAGAATTCCCAATAAGCAACAACGGTTGTTGGCTTTCTATTTGTATTATCTGACAATGCACCACATGCACATGCTTCTTATTGAGTGCTCATTCAGTAGCAAAGTCTCAAGTCTGATGGAGATTAGAAACTTGGTGGTGGAGATTTATTGTTCCTTGTTAAGCAGAAAGGTAAATCTTTAGTTATGACTTATGCCTCTGATAATGTAAAATATATTTTAAGATGAAACTCAATATTTGAGACGCATTACGTGTAACACACGTAAGTACCCATTAATTGAATGTAAGCTCGTAGTCAATTAATAAATACTGCAATAGCTACTGATACAAGTGGGCTAATCACATTCAAATGTGATAAGTATGAGTACGTCATCTTCCCAAGCTTTCTCTCACTCAGTGTATCTTTATCTTTAACTCTGCACGAGCAAATGTAAAAGTAAATTTAATTTAGAACTGTTTGGAGGACCATGCTATATCCCTTCATATCCTATAGTAATATCCCTTATTGGTAGTTTTTTTAGGTCTGCATCTATGACGTTGAGTTTTAATTACTGTTTAAAAAAGTGGATCTCTGAAAGTATTTTTTGGGTTGCTTAAAACACTCTAATTGAGTAATAGACATTGAAAAGCTATTTGCATTTTCCATAACCTGCATTCACGTCAAATATTTACATCGTAAAACGTACTTTCTCTGTGCAACTAATCAACCAAATACATAAAAGTCAAAAGCCTAATGTCAAAATGAAAAGCCTTACAATGTAAAAAATTTGTAGCTCTTTGTGCAAAATATGTTCCAATCACATTACAACAATATTCCTAACCATAATACTTTTTCCCTTCATTAATTGTAATTTACACAAACCCTTTTATTCATATGGACAAGCAAATAACATAACGAGCAAGTAATTTGATTTTGGAAATTAAAAATTGTGTTTAAAAATGTTTATTTCTCTAAATTCACTCGTCACTATGAGTAATTGAGTAAACATCTGTTATTCTAAAGCTCAACAGAATTACAAGTAGCAGACAGACAAAAAAAGGATCCTCATAAAGTCAAAAGTAGCTCAACCCCTTACTAAATGGGGGGAGTTGTTTTCTTCCTCCTGAAACGTGCAATCTGAACGAGGCGTAGAATTCACTAAAAATAAGCGATCAAATATTTCCAGCAGAAAAGGAAACTTTGCTGCATTGAGGAAGAGTCATTACATTACTCTCAAAACACATATCATATTCTCGTCTTTGGCTCAATGGGATTAAATTTCCAATTACGTAACCGACTTATTATACACAGTCGTCTTCACACAGGCATGGTACAAAAAAATAGGAAGGAAGGAATATACTTGCTAATGAACATAAGAAGGTTCGATCATTAAATCATAGTGAACTATTTAGTTTCCTTGATTATGACTTGATGAAAGCAGAATGTTGCGTAATTTTACTACTTATATCTACGCCTTTGTACTCACCTCACAAGCATATCAACCACCAATAAAGCTTGGTTGTATATATATCAACAATTTGTTAATTTCAACCACATGTTGTAAAACTACTATGTGGTAAAATTGTGTGGGATATACTAACAACAAAATTCGGGGGATCCGAATGGCAGCTTAATTATATTGTGTCAGTTGCTTTATGTACAAAAAAAAAACTGTCAACCTTGAGTGTTTTTATAATCAGCATGCTTTAGCCTTACACTTCCGTGAAAAACCCGTTGGCATTTATGCCCACACTCCAAACGTGTTTTTACTTTTCTACAAGTAATTAATACAAGATTTTATTTAACTTTCGGAATATTAGAAACTGCAAATAGAATTGGTCAAATGCTCCCAGCCAACGCTCTGTTGATTATTACTCTGATGATACCCAATTTGCTAATTCAGCGACGTATTTAATCGTCTACTGGTCTAAAACGTACCTAGGGTCATAGATGAAGCATGGTTCATTGGGTGTCCTGGCAAAAAAAAAACAAGATTCATGGACTCAGATTGTTGGGTGGATACTCTGGGGACTTTCAATGGGACAAAAAGTTAGAAATCGCTTTTACTTTTTGTGAGGGCAAAGGTAAGAAAAGCATTCAAATAATTGAAAGTATTCAAATTTATTATCACGTAATGGCAATAATTAGACACACGATGGCAAAAAGTATTTTTCATGGCAGTCATTGTGCTTTTTAAAACCAGAAGATCTACGAGTGTCAGCTTATAATGTGTTACTTTACTTTCACCACCATATTAATGTATTCCCCAACTGCTCGTTTTACGGTATCTTCTCCATGGCAACCTTGTATATTACTTTGGTCCTAATAGTTTATAAAATTCTAAAAATGCTGTAGCCGTATTGTATGGACAATGACTGATCTCACAATGACATATTGCGGTGTGTGACATGTTTTGCAAGGTGCGTAAAAGTAGAACTGCTAACACCAAACTTGAATTTACATTGTAGAAAATATTTTTGAATCCAAATAATTTTTTCATGACGAAAATGCAAATTTACAATTAGGACATTTTCCAGAATGCTCATATGAACAAAAGCTTCACAAAATGACAGTTTTATCAAGATACACTTCGACATTACGGCGTGCCCTGCCATTTTATTTTTCCAGCTCTGCTTTCAATTAAATTTGATGCCATTAAAAATTGATGTAGCAGGGGTCACAGTAAAAAATTAGTTTCTATTGCGAAGTGTACTGTGGTAGGGTTTATTATGATAAATAATTGCCTGCTGGAGATACTAGATAACTTTGGGAATTACTAGGAACTGTGTATATGAGCGTCCAAATGCTCGGAACTAGTTTTCTGTTCATTATTATCCTAAGGATACCCAATCTGCTAATTCATGACATATCCAATATTTTAATAGTCCAGAAACTAGAGTCATGGAGGACTCAAGGTTCATTGGGTGTTCTGACACGTTTTTTCGTCTCAGGCTAACTTGGGTAAAATAATCAGGGTACACAAGCAGCAAACAAACAAATATCATAGATTCAGGTTGTTGGGTAAATGCTCTGGGGAATTACAGTGCTACAAAAAGGTTATAAACTACTTTAACCTGTTGTGAGCAGAGATGCGACATCGAGATATTTCGCAGGTATGCAGGTGAAAGGTATTACCGGTAAAAGGTAAAGGTACCTTTTGCCTGAACAATTTTATTAAGTACCTAGTACCGGTACCGGATACTGCAACCAAAATTATAAATACCTGATGCCTCTACCTTTTAGCCGACCGTCTTTTTATATTAAATTTTGAGTAAGCTCTAACCTACTATTCTCTAAATTTAGCTATTTTTGAAGTATATTCAGACAATAACTAACATTTTTTACGAAATGTGTAATATACTAGAAATTAAAAGCCAAAATATTTCAAATAATCTGACGAATATTACTAAATACTGATTAATTTTAAATTTTATTAATTATAAAAAACGGTTACCTTTACCAGATACAGGAAGCTAAATGCAAAATACCGTTTCACCTTTAACTTTTACCTGCACTGAACTACCTGTCCCATCTCTGCTGTGAGGGGAAATGGCAAAATAGCATTCAAATATAATTGAGTATCCTTAACAATGTTTGTTTACATATAACAATAGGATCGGAGCATGTAGTTAATATAAATAGATTTTTTGAACGAGTGATATATATTGCTGGTGCACCTAGCAAGCTGAACTGATAATTTGTGTTCCCAAAATCGTGTCATGAAACTGCTATTGCTACGTCTGTTGTTGACAACAGGTTTTGCACAAAGACAAACCATTGTGTTATTACAATACCAAAATAAATGAGCATCAAATTAAACGAGATGAACATCTGAAAAACGGGCATGCATACAATAAAAAACTGTTTTCTCTGGTATCTGGAATACGAGATGGCACCCGAAGAACTTTAATGAGCTCCAAGTATTTAGTCAGAGATCACAGAAGGGTGCATGATTATTTATGTTACATGTTATGATCGTTTCTCATGTGTTACCTTGTAACAATGAGAGTGGAATTATTGATGTTGACTGTATGTACGTCATTCCATTAAAATCTTAAATCACGCTCTTTGGTTATACATATCATTGTTTTATAAATTGAAGTAAAAGAAAACAAGCATGCATTTTCGTAAAAATAATGGAAAAATATGTTGTTTTGTTTGGATTAAGAAACAAGTTCTGTTAGTTACACAAGAATTCCCAATAAGCAACAACGGTTGTTGGCTTTCTATTTGTATTATCTGACAATGCACCACATGCACATGCTTCTTATTGAGTGCTCATTCAGTAGCAAAGTCTCAAGTCTGATGGAGATTAGAAACTTGGTGGTGGAGATTTATTGTTCCTTGTTAAGCAGAAAGGTAAATCTTTAGTTATGACTTATGCCTCTGATAATGTAAAATATATTTTAAGATGAAACTCAATATTTGAGACGCATTACGTGTAACACACGTAAGTACCCATTAATTGAATGTAAGCTCGTAGTCAATTAATAAATACTGCAATAGCTACTGATACAAGTGGGCTAATCACATTCAAATGTGATAAGTATGAGTACGTCATCTTCCCAAGCTTTCTCTCACTCAGTGTATCTTTATCTTTAACTCTGCACGAGCAAATGTAAAAGTAAATTTAATTTAGAACTGTTTGGAGGACCATGCTATATCCCTTCATATCCTATAGTAATATCCCTTATTGGTAGTTTTTTTAGGTCTGCATCTATGACGTTGAGTTTTAATTACTGTTTAAAAAAGTGGATCTCTGAAAGTATTTTTTGGGTTGCTTAAAACACTCTAATTGAGTAATAGACATTGAAAAGCTATTTGCATTTTCCATAACCTGCATTCACGTCAAATATTTACATCGTAAAACGTACTTTCTCTGTGCAACTAATCAACCAAATACATAAAAGTCAAAAGCCTAATGTCAAAATGAAAAGCCTTACAATGTAAAAAATTTGTAGCTCTTTGTGCAAAATATGTTCCAATCACATTACAACAATATTCCTAACCATAATACTTTTTCCCTTCATTAATTGTAATTTACACAAACCCTTTTATTCATATGGACAAGCAAATAACATAACGAGCAAGTAATTTGATTTTGGAAATTAAAAATTGTGTTTAAAAATGTTTATTTCTCTAAATTCACTCGTCACTATGAGTAATTGAGTAAACATCTGTTATTCTAAAGCTCAACAGAATTACAAGTAGCAGACAGACAAAAAAAGGATCCTCATAAAGTCAAAAGTAGCTCAACCCCTTACTAAATGGGGGGAGTTGTTTTCTTCCTCCTGAAACGTGCAATCTGAACGAGGCGTAGAATTCACTAAAAATAAGCGATCAAATATTTCCAGCAGAAAAGGAAACTTTGCTGCATTGAGGAAGAGTCATTACATTACTCTCAAAACACATATCATATTCTCGTCTTTGGCTCAATGGGATTAAATTTCCAATTACGTAACCGACTTATTATACACAGTCGTCTTCACACAGGCATGGTACAAAAAAATAGGAAGGAAGGAATATACTTGCTAATGAACATAAGAAGGTTCGATCATTAAATCATAGTGAACTATTTAGTTTCCTTGATTATGACTTGATGAAAGCAGAATGTTGCGTAATTTTACTACTTATATCTACGCCTTTGTACTCACCTCACAAGCATATCAACCACCAATAAAGCTTGGTTGTATATATATCAACAATTTGTTAATTTCAACCACATGTTGTAAAACTACTATGTGGTAAAATTGTGTGGGATATACTAACAACAAAATTCGGGGGATCCGAATGGCAGCTTAATTATATTGTGTCAGTTGCTTTATGTACAAAAAAAAAACTGTCAACCTTGAGTGTTTTTATAATCAGCATGCTTTAGCCTTACACTTCCGTGAAAAACCCGTTGGCATTTATGCCCACACTCCAAACGTGTTTTTACTTTTCTACAAGTAATTAATACAAGATTTTATTTAACTTTCGGAATATTAGAAACTGCAAATAGAATTGGTCAAATGCTCCCAGCCAACGCTCTGTTGATTATTACTCTGATGATACCCAATTTGCTAATTCAGCGACGTATTTAATCGTCTACTGGTCTAAAACGTACCTAGGGTCATAGATGAAGCATGGTTCATTGGGTGTCCTGGCAAAAAAAAAACAAGATTCATGGACTCAGATTGTTGGGTGGATACTCTGGGGACTTTCAATGGGACAAAAAGTTAGAAATCGCTTTTACTTTTTGTGAGGGCAAAGGTAAGAAAAGCATTCAAATAATTGAAAGTATTCAAATTTATTATCACGTAATGGCAATAATTAGACACACGATGGCAAAAAGTATTTTTCATGGCAGTCATTGTGCTTTTTAAAACCAGAAGATCTACGAGTGTCAGCTTATAATGTGTTACTTTACTTTCACCACCATATTAATGTATTCCCCAACTGCTCGTTTTACGGTATCTTCTCCATGGCAACCTTGTATATTACTTTGGTCCTAATAGTTTATAAAATTCTAAAAATGCTGTAGCCGTATTGTATGGACAATGACTGATCTCACAATGACATATTGCGGTGTGTGACATGTTTTGCAAGGTGCGTAAAAGTAGAACTGCTAACACCAAACTTGAATTTACATTGTAGAAAATATTTTTGAATCCAAATAATTTTTTCATGACGAAAATGCAAATTTACAATTAGGACATTTTCCAGAATGCTCATATGAACAAAAGCTTCACAAAATGACAGTTTTATCAAGATACACTTCGACATTACGGCGTGCCCTGCCATTTTATTTTTCCAGCTCTGCTTTCAATTAAATTTGATGCCATTAAAAATTGATGTAGCAGGGGTCACAGTAAAAAATTAGTTTCTATTGCGAAGTGTACTGTGGTAGGGTTTATTATGATAAATAATTGCCTGCTGGAGATACTAGATAACTTTGGGAATTACTAGGAACTGTGTATATGAGCGTCCAAATGCTCGGAACTAGTTTTCTGTTCATTATTATCCTAAGGATACCCAATCTGCTAATTCATGACATATCCAATATTTTAATAGTCCAGAAACTAGAGTCATGGAGGACTCAAGGTTCATTGGGTGTTCTGACACGTTTTTTCGTCTCAGGCTAACTTGGGTAAAATAATCAGGGTACACAAGCAGCAAACAAACAAATATCATAGATTCAGGTTGTTGGGTAAATGCTCTGGGGAATTACAGTGCTACAAAAAGGTTATAAACTACTTTAACCTGTTGTGAGCAGAGATGCGACATCGAGATATTTCGCAGGTATGCAGGTGAAAGGTATTACCGGTAAAAGGTAAAGGTACCTTTTGCCTGAACAATTTTATTAAGTACCTAGTACCGGTACCGGATACTGCAACCAAAATTATAAATACCTGATGCCTCTACCTTTTAGCCGACCGTCTTTTTATATTAAATTTTGAGTAAGCTCTAACCTACTATTCTCTAAATTTAGCTATTTTTGAAGTATATTCAGACAATAACTAACATTTTTTACGAAATGTGTAATATACTAGAAATTAAAAGCCAAAATATTTCAAATAATCTGACGAATATTACTAAATACTGATTAATTTTAAATTTTATTAATTATAAAAAACGGTTACCTTTACCAGATACAGGAAGGTAAATGCAAAATACCGTTTCACCTTTAACTTTTACCTGCACTGAACTACCTGTCCCATCTCTGCTGTGAGGGGAAATGGCAAAATAGCATTCAAATATAATTGAGTATCCTTAACAATGTTTGTTTACATATAACAATAGGATCGGAGCATGTAGTTAATATAAATAGATTTTTTGAACGAGTGATATATATTGCTGGTGCACCTAGCAAGCTGAACTGATAATTTGTGTTCCCAAAATCGTGTCATGAAACTGCTATTGCTACGTCTGTTGTTGACAACAGGTTTTGCACAAAGACAAACCATTGTGTTATTACAATACCAAAATAAATGAGCATCAAATTAAACGAGATGAACATCTGAAAAACGGGCATGCATACAATAAAAAACTGTTTTCTCTGGTATCTGGAATACGAGATGGCACCCGAAGAACTTTAATGAGCTCCAAGTATTTAGTCAGAGATCACAGAAGGGTGCATGATTATTTATGTTACATGTTATGATCGTTTCTCATGTGTTACCTTGTAACAATGAGAGTGGAATTATTGATGTTGACTGTATGTACGTCATTCCATTAAAATCTTAAATCACGCTCTTTGGTTATACATATCATTGTTTTATAAATTGAAGTAAAAGAAAACAAGCATGCATTTTCGTAAAAATAATGGAAAAATTTCATCAGTGAGTACGGATCCGTATGGTGCTGACGTTTATAATTATGTTCCAAAAAATAAAATGCTGTTATTTGTCGAATCATAAAGTGAAAGTATTGAATCAAAAAATGTACTCATGCCCTGATTGCCATTACTAAGCCAGCTTGCATTGGACAACCATCAAATTCATCATTGCTAAGTTACTCCTACACATTTCCAGTTTTAATAATTGCTATCTCACAGACGTATCCATTATTTCATACGATTGGTGAACCATACAACACAACATCAGAATCATGAAGAACATGTTAAATGTAAGCCAGGAGAAAACAATCAAAAATATCTAATGGTAGTTGATAGCTCGAAAACAAGCAATCCAGAACATAAGCTAGTGACAAGAGGGTAGATAATGAAATAGGGGCATAATGAGATGAAGTAGGTACAAGCTATGGGAGTTTATGCTTGGTTGATCAGGATGATTTAATTAGGAGTTGGCGGATCGACAGGCAAAAAATAAATACAGTAGTGGAGAAAACCTTCACCATTCGACATTCCAAGAACTACACTCAAGCAAACGAGATCTTGGCACGATGCTTCGATACTGGCTGCCATTCCATGTGTATCTGTACACCAATTACCTATCCACTTGGATGTCAAAAATGAATGTTTCCAAACGGTCACACAATAAGGAAACTAGACTGATACAGACAATCAAATCAAAGGTAGGCGTAAAGAAATTTCTTGGAAATGAGAACGCTTAAAAATCTACACCAATCAGAGCCAGAGTCCGTCAAAAGTTGTAACGTAATCGTAAGATGAATACAATGTCTAATTAACTGGCGAAACACATCGACGAATGTGTACAGTCAGTTCATTCCAGGAAAACCCTTTATGCAATCTGTCCCAACCAGTCAAGCGATTTGTAGGGGGTGTCTAGCAATTTATGCTTAAGCCAGACATTCAAAATATAATTCGAGCAGAAATATTAATGTCAAATTTAAAATTATGACTCATAAATCAGCATTTATTTGTTTCTGAAATTTTTTGCACTGATTTATGGTCAGATTTATTATTACCCTTGTTAGTTTATTTGACTTCTTCGAGCGTGTTCGTTTCATTATTTTGTTCTACGTATTGCATGATACAGCAGTGTGTTGTATGCGTATATGCGAGAAATTAAAAAAATGGAATGAACTTTTATTTACATAAAAACACGCCAGGTTCTATGAGTTTTGTGTGTTAATTAACTCGCAGACAAATGCAGAATTCGTTTATGCATATGTACCTTCATTAAGCTACAACTTATTTTCAGAAGAACATATACCAAGAGTAAAAGGCATTTTGTCGTTGTTGTTAATTTAATACTTTATCCTTAGAATCATCTAAACCTGGAGGTGTGTATGCATATATTCCTACTCAGAGTATGATTATCAATACATAGCAGAATATCTTGGAACATATTATGCAACGTTGAATATTCACGGTTCTTACACAATTTTTTATGTGAGTCTACATACCTCAATCCATAAGATAGAATGGAATACGATGTGATGATAGAAAAGAAAATGAGCGTAGAGACAAAAAAAGCTTCCTCACCTGTAAAATGAGATGTTTGAGCTCGTCGTCGGAAATGAAAGAAGGCTTGTAATGGCCTTCCGTGTAGGAATGGATTCTGGATCCCCTCAGGGTTTTCATATGCTGAACTGCCATCCGAAGTACTGTTAATTTGTCAAGTTTCCTTGACATAGCACTACACATTGGTACCATCCCTGATAACTCGGTGATGTACGTGTTCATCTTATCACGGCGTCGTTTCTCAATCTCACTGTGATTTTGTCTAAAAAACAAATAAGTGTAGATGCCGATTTTATTTAACATTTTATATTTCATCACAAAACATACGACGGATTCAAAAAATATTCTCACAATTATTGATGCATCTATGTAAAATGTAAATTTTATTCTAAAATGTACCTGTGTTTTTTAAAACTCAAAATCATGCATAAGGAGAAATACGTTTCTATAAAGAAAAAATATTTTCATTGCAACCCAAACTTTCATTGTTTATGTTGAGTTGTAATAATAATCCGAATGAAATGATAATGAAACAAAATATTGAAATAGAAACAAAACTGTGTCTATACCTCATTAGATTCGATATTGAACTGATTTACATATTATACAGAGCCTACAACCAACGCCTCAGATTTACAATTATTCCCCGCAAGACGTATTTATTTTGCTTCGATCGAAGTTGGGTTTTATTGTATCGTTTCCATCGCTTCATCATTGAATAATAATCAGACAAATCAGTCAGCTATTACATCAATTTGAAATTCAAATTCGTTTTTTTTGCCAAAATTCTTGAAAATTTTCTTTGGCTCGTTATTTCAGGTATAAATTACTCAAAATCGAATTTACAAAAGATTGAAAGAGTTCGAAAAATGTCATTTTGCTGACAATGAATGTATCAGGATGGTTGGTGTCTTTCCATCAAAAATCAACAGTGTGGTTTAGGTATAATATGCGTAATATAATGTATCATCATCATTATGTGGTATAAAAAATATCCAGGGTAAAACCACATCACACAATTATAATGCGTGGGTAATACACACCAACCGAGATAATTAAGTTTGTGGATTTTAAGTTTCCATGATTAAAAGAACCCACGCGTTTTCTTAATGAACCTCCCTGTAGATAATGTAATAACTTTGGAATCCCAAATGACTACGTTGGCCTGCATCGTATTGCATGTTTTTTTCCATGACCATTGTGTAGGTGTAGGTTCTAATCATTTTAGAGTAATCGTGTTAAACACACAGTCTGATAAATTTGTCCGTCCAATAAATGTAATAAATACATGCTTGATAGACATGATTATTGAATTTCAAACATTTAGAACTAAACAATGGTGCATGAGCATACCAGCATTTCATGGAAAATTTTAACATGTGTAGTCTTTTTTTGGAATAATCTTTCACTTACTTTTTAGAGCTATCCTCTGTTGGAGTGAGCGTCTTCCGTGAACTGCATGTTTCCGAATCATCATCCATGTCACTTTCAGCGGTGCTGCTACATCAGACAAAGTATTTTCTTATTATTAAAAAGGGGGATTATGCACGGTCTCAGTGTGTAGAATACAATTTCATTTGTTTCACTTGAAAGATACTTCTGTATGGATGGAACGTGTTTATTGATAACTCGAGACAAACTGTGCTTACAAAGTATACCTTTTCGTTTTTTGACAGATTTGATTACTACCATTAATTTATGAATTTCATCCTGAAATTTAGCCTTATTTAAAAGGTCACTCATGGACTTACGAAACTCCTCTAACATCTTGTTGTCTTACTTGTGACCTGTTTTCCTTGGTAACCTTAGATGATAATAGTAACATAAATAAATACGTACTTAATTATATGGCCAGGGTATTGACATGCCTTTACTTCTGTATAAATACCTTCACTTTCTACTGCTTCGACTTGCGCAGAGACAAAAAAACTTGTACTTCAGTCAACGAGTATATTTAAGCTGGTGTAAATATAAGTATTTAACCTTATGTGAAAGAATTTGCCACAACAAATATTCAGTTTTGGCATGTGGCATTTTTTACGCATAAATAAACCTTCTGAGTATCTCAAAATTTTATTCACAATAATATCCTTTTTCACGCATTTAGTATTGTAAGCGCGTGATATCCTCCAGAATGAAATAGTAGTGCTTAGGTACTAGATGTGTTTTATAACACTAGTTAAGTAACGATGATCTTGCAACTGCAGCTTACGAAAACAACACGTACTACGTCAATGGTGTAATAGTCGCAAAGTTGAATGAGTGGTCATGCATTTATGCATGACCCAACAGAATAGGGAGTACAAATTCACAGGAAATCCAACTGTGACAACGATTCTCGATTGAGATCAGAATAAAACATTTGGATGCTACGGATGTAGAAAATACATTTTGTTTAATATAATGTTCAATGTACATTTTAAATATTACAAGTTGTGGTATAAAAAAGAAAAATCACTTACTATTTATCGGAAAATTTAGTGTTGTGTGTCTAAATACATTTACATCCAAAATTGTCTTGTTATACCTAGAATTAAAACCTTAATCAGGCATTTGACCTGACGGTACGAAAGACTATGAACGGAAACGATTTCTAATGAATCCATCTTATTCTATCTACATATATTGAAATCAGTAAAAAATTGGATAAAAGGTTGATTTTTGAGAGACTTGAGTTCATTTCCCTGACAAAACTACAAATATCGCAGAACCTAAAATCTTATCGTTATATAACATTTCAACAGCAGATGGGCACGATGTACAGCACATCTACAGACTTACGCCTGACATTTAACAATTTACTTTGAGGTAAAAAACTGCTAGTAAGTAGGCCTAGATACTCAGTTGAAACATGCGTTTAAATGCGAAAGACAAACTTAGTAAAACCATTACTTCACTGAATGCGATACAGCTCCGAAATATATGGGAAGAGTTAGTTTTTTGAAAAAAATGACACCAAAAAATGAAATATTGTGCCCATTGAGACAATATGCAAATAACCATTCGTTTATTGAAAACTTGAATTTGACAGATGAGATATATATGGCTAACATAGCATGGTAACATGTTAACATGGCATTATTCCGACTTAATGGCATTAAGATAACATGCCATTTATATGGCTTTTTAACTCAGAAACTGATTGCCATAGAGACCTCAAATTTCGTGTAGGTACTGGTAGTGGCATCGTTCGTGCCAAATCTCAGCCAATTCTATGAGGTACTAAACTCTGATGACCATTCTCCCGTAAGTCAAATTGATGTAGTAGTGAAAGTAAAATGCCTTTTTCAGCAATTTCGAGTTCACAGATCAACCCAAACAGCGTTTTTACGCAAACCTAAGGTATGTTTTCCCTTACATTTCTTTAATTACAACCCTCTGGTGTATTTTTCATGTAATCAAAAGGGAGAGACGTGAATAGCCTATCTTAAGTTACAGAACGTTTGAAATAATTATTGGTGATGGACATTTTACAAAATATAGCGCATCTCAAAGAAAGAACATCGACTTGCATTTGAACTTAAGAAAACCAAAGGAGTCTTGTTTAAGCGTTATTGCAATAAGGATATAATGTGGTAGAAATGAAATTCTAGGATCAAAGATGATTAAAACGAAGAAATCCCTACATAACCTCGTACTGTCCTAAAAAATTCTTCACAACAACTCAGCAAGGCAAACTATTCAAGTTTATTTTTTCAAGCACTAATTTTAACTCCCAAATAGTCTGATTAAGCAACGCAACAATAACACTGCACTGGCACAAATGGACACTCATCATTATTTCATGGAATTACTTTCTGCAATGAAGTTTCATCCTCTGGCAAAAGATGAAAGGCGGATGAAATTCTTAAATAAAATTTTCTCGATTTTTAAAAAATAAAATAAGATGGAGATGTTTCTTCATGTATCCTGCGTGATCTTAAAATTATAAAATTGCTAAGAAATACACATTAGGTGTATAGGAGAACTTTAAAGCGTATAAATCATGAATTAAACATTAAAAATAATACAATAACTAATGTTTAGCATGTGGATGGTTTTTGAAGGGAGATTTATACAGTCATGCATTGTAAATCATCGTATTATCTCTTAGGTAAAGCAGATCTAGAATTTCGGCTATCTTTGAGAATGTATTTTGCATGGATGTGCATACCAATTTCACATGCTGTATGTATGTATACCTGATACCGTCCTGTTTTTCAACGACTTACATGCATAATTATGTACGTTCCAAACCTAACGTAAAATTTTTCAGGAAGCCATAAGGAAAGTGGTATAAGAATTGACTGACGGAGGGTTGCGTCACGGAACTTTCTCGTAAAATGCAAAACAACGTTTAACTCATACATATTTCAAGCATGACGTGAAATTTAAAAAAATACAATTGCAAGGGAAATAAAAACAAAATGGACTTGATTCACGGAGCTCGTAACATACAAATGTTGACTTTGGTTAGTAAAAATAAGAGAAAGTATAAATATCATACTTTCTAGATCTAGACTTTCAATTAACATCTGCACAAAGTTGAAAATATTTTTTGAAATATGTTACAGAATCACTAGCTTCCATAGTGGAACAATTATATTAGACTCGAGTAACTATTCCCTCGTTTTTTGTTTATGTAGGAGGTGTTGCGACACATATCAACTTTCCACTTGACAGCAGGTTATATATTACGTAGAGTTTCATTAGAATCAAATCAAGGGACTTTCAATGAGCATTTTTGGCCTTCAAATTGAATTCAAAAGTGAAACACCTTATAAAAATACCTACGGCAGAATACCATTAGAATATTTAATCATCCATTTATTTAACTTGTGTGGATTGAGGTAAGTTCAGTTGACGACATTATTACTACACACCAGGCAACTATCACATGACGGCGTCTTTGTGTATGTGTGTGTGGGTAGTCTTGCAGTGAAAACCAGTGTATTAATTCAAAAACAATTCTTCGAAGTTAATGTTGCGTAAAGAAAGTAAGGACCTCAAATTTTTATAAAACTAAATCTAACTACTAGACAGTAATTCAGAAGTTGTTTGATTCAAATTTGTGACCAATGCCATGCTAACACATGTTACCATGCATTTAAGTGCAGCCACCAAATCATTTCTTGACTTTACTCTTCATTAAAGAAGAAACCCACTTGTAATTTCATGCCCGTCGTGACGTATTTGCAGCCTTTCAAAACAACAAAAAGGACACGAGTAAAAGTAGACACAAAAGCACATGCTTGTATCAATCTTTGTGTACACAACGTTTACGTGATGGATAAACGCGTGTAATTGAAAAGACCAAATTTTCACTGTGAATATCCTAAACCTGTAAGTTACGCAAGGAAGTTCAATCAAATAGCTCCCTACTATCGTTATACATCATTTCGAAGAATCTAAACATTTACACATTCAACTCCATGTGTGAGCAAGTATACATGAACGTTTTGGTTATGTGCACGACATTGTTATGCAAAACTGCGGTTACATCAATTACATTTACCACCTTTTAGTCACACTTCATCACCGAGAAAGAAAAAGTGGAATAATATTAATTTTCACTTACAAAGTTCAAATGAGCAAACCCGGTTGCGAAATAATTACTTTCTCAGAAGCTTCAAAGTACAAAACATTTACTCACTCTAAAGGTTTCAATTTGAATAATGTTATCAACAACATTTATAACAGAGGTGGTAATTACACGGATAATGTATGTTCATCCATAGGTAATGGTAAAAAATGGTTTAAATCCACAAAAATGGATAATACAGAAGACATATATACATAAAATCTGGATAATGTATCTAAGTCTTATCCTTAGGCATATACATAAGGATATCAAAACCAGTTCCTTTGTGCACAAACGCTTGCAATTTGGTATACAGCACACTGTATATGATAGCTTTCGGTTTGTGTATTGCAAACACATATTTTATCGTTATCCACATACATATAAAAATGACTTATGAGATATATTTATCTGTATTTTAGATATACATCCAAATTTCCCCTTATCCACATAAACGAAGCTGGATAAGAGACGTTATTATCCGGATAAAAACCATTTTCATCCAGCAGGGTTTAAATCCTAGATTTAGAATGAAATGTGAAATGTCGGAGTTGACGAGTTGACGACACATGTATGAGATTTATTATAAAAACTTACTCAACCGGACTTTTCCGTTTGCGGTGATGGTGATGATGATGGTGGTGATGCCGATGACTGTTACTGTTGTGGTACGGTGAAGGAGAAGAATCCACTCTGACTTCTGACATACTTCTGTGACCTATACTGCTCACTTGACTATGGTGAGTGGAGTAGCTTTGTTGACTATGGTTACTGGAAGTACTACTACTGGGATAGTGATTAAGATGTGAATGACCATGATGGGAGCAGTTGTGATGATGACTATTACTGCTTCCACTGCCACGATGTCGATGAAAACTGACATAAGGGGAGGTAGCCGGAGGAGTCGTTGTTGCCGAAGGGGAGTTTGTTACCATACCATACACGCTCGTTGAAACGCTACTGTTGTCACTTTCACTGGAATTAAAAAAGGCAATATATTAGTTGATTGCAATTCTCACGAAATGATTAAAAAAATTGAACCTATTTGACTACTTTGGCCTCCAGTTTAAGCTAAGTAAATAGATGAAAAGGACAAAATAGTATGATGCTGATATAGTGAATATTTAGGTTTATAGGTATATAGTGTAAACATGCACACATACAAATCAGTACATTGCATTTCACCAGCTACGTGGCACTTCTGTCCGGCATTAAATGTAGTCAATTAGATGCAAATCAGTGAATCGAGTGATTTAATAAGTTTCCTTTATTTCATCAAATACTAAAAAACATGCGATATTTATCTTTCTTGTAGCGAAGTAGACATTTTGAAGTGTCTGAAAAAAATTGCTGAATATCTTGTTGAATCTCTCATCAATAAGTTAGACACACTGACTTCACAAAACACATGATCTTAAATAGCAACTATATTTATATGATATGATAAAACATTCTATATATTATGACTACTGGCTCATTCCCACCTAGTTGAGATAACGGATGTGCTGCATGTCACATGCAAATATGTCCAATTTGATTATAAATCAAGTTCGATGTACAGCATTTAAATTTTAACGACACTTTTTTATACAATCAACAATTAACTTTATTGTAGACTCAATAAAATATATTAAGCATCATAACCTAAATATGAATAAAACGATAAAATATTAAACAATTTGACTGCAAAATATTTAAAATCACCACTTTTCGTGTATATTTGAACTTTCAGCACACATTACAGAAAATTAAATTGAAGTACAGTGGCTTTGAATGTATCAAATATTATATAACAGCAAATAGGCTTTCCGCTTACTAGAAAACAGCTAAACAAGGGATATAGATTTGCCGAAATGCTATTGCAAAATATCTGGCTCGGAAGTTTTTGCTTTACAAATATACTCGATAATATGCATACATATGTCCTTACGTATCACGTAGCATTGCTTTTAGCCTTCGTTCCGGCTGCCAAAAACGTTTAAAAACGAAGTACGCAAAACCAATTTCCGTGCAATTTAATTGCCGGTAACAGTAACGCTAAAACAAGGATCTACTTGTTACACAACCAAAGCACTGAAATAAAGGCATTTTCATAGGTAGTTTTCCATCCATTACAGACAATCAACATTTTTTCAGTAACTGTCAAAGGCATGAAATATAAAATATCAATGAAGCATTCCGTTTAACTTTGTGGTAATGCGCGACAAAAGTCAGTACTCAATTACAAAGACTCAATAACATGGTTCTTTCATGGAATAGTAAGTAAACTACATAACAACTTGAATTTACAATTGTGAATACACTTGTTTATTATTGTAAAAGTTTACATAGTAAACCGTTATGTATGTCTTTCTATAGAATCCAAAGAACGTCAAAATTAACTTGTTTTATTGTTATGAATTCATCATTGAATGTTCGTGAAAGTTTTCAGAGGCCAAATTTGTCAACAGATCAGAGCAACGGAATGAGGAACTGCATTTTCCTCGAACATTCCTGATTGAATAAGTCAGTTTGTTGTAAATTGTGATAATTGCATGAAAATCTACTGTGAAACCTTACAATGCATTCGAATATTGTGTATCTTCTTGCTGAATGGCAAACCCTTTAAAGTAATGAAATCAGAACCCCAATCAACAACAGCGTATCATACAATGGCATATGAAAAAACAGTGTTAAGGATCAGTATCAAAATAAAATATTATTTGAATCTGATCAATCGCAAAAGTACGTAAGCATTCCTCATTATGTCATGTACTCGATCATTAAAAATAATCTGCAATCAAACAAACAAAAATTTTGCTCACGCTCCTTCATACGTTTTTGATTTCCACTGTATTCAGCATACGTATGTGAACGTAAGACTGACGTTGCTCCGATTTTTTGAGAAAAAAATTGACCGTTACATCACGCCAGATTAGGGAAAAAATTGATTGTTAAAACACAAATGAACAAAACCTTTTAGTAACTTTTTTCAGCTTTAACTTCCTTTTGAGCGTTATTACATAAGGAGCAAAATAGGAGCATAGTATAATACTGTACATGGCCATGCTAGTCTGGTACTGATAAGGAAAAAAAATTGTATTAAGTTATCCAGTGACATGGAAAGGATCAGAAGACACAAACACTTGAACTGTCGAAACAACAAGAAGGGTAAATCTCTGTCATCGTATGTTCTGAAAAAAATAAGTCCCAAGTTGCTTGCTCACCAGAATAATATATATGACGTGTAGAAGCTATGAATCATTATACGGTTACTTAAATCTCAAGTAAAAAACAAAATGTCAAAACACACGATTCGTTCCCAACGTTCACTGGAATTTTGAGAGACTACAGAAACAATCCAAGCATATTCGGCAAATACACAAAGAAGGAAAATACCAAGCATTCAAAGCAAATTGAGTAGAAACCAAACACTTCCCTCACTCTCTCTTCTGTGTGAGTATCAGGCTCAGGAATGAAATGTGAAATCAAATGAAATTCAGTCGAGAAGCTTCCTCTTCTTTCCAGACCCCAACAAAAAACTAGGTATGAAAGCCCTCCCATTTAAATACAAAGTGGAGATGAAGTAAGTGTACAAATTAATGCATCAACACCTCAGCCGTTATATCCTAAGACAGTCATAGTGCTTCCTTTGCTTAAAATTATGTAACGTTTCCATACTGAAGCTTTTCAGTAGTTTTGAGGTTGTTGAAAATGCATCAATACATCAATCGAAACTTTCTCTCCAATTCTTTCTATACTATTCTCGAAAGTTTCCTAGTTTCGGATTCGAGACTTTCTGATTCCCGGGAAATGCTAAGCAGAAACTCAACAGGAAGAATGGAAACTCTTGCTATACGTTTGCATTTAACAAACCAGGTTTCTCTTTTCCTTACACCGAGTGCTTTCCCTGCAAATTGAAGTAGTATTAGAGTCGGATACGGAAAGGCATTTTGAGCACAGTTTTTTTTTATCAGAGCAAGTTGTGTTGAAGAAAGCATTGCTTTGGTTGTAAACTTACTCGTTAGTCATCAATAGTTTTCTGTTTGTACACAAGAGCAACAAGGTGGAACCAGCTTCATTAAGTCTTTCTTAAGTAAGCCTTGAACAATAAATGAGGGGAAATCAGAACAGAAATACAACGGAGAAGAAGATATACATAATGTTTATTATATGTGTTCTTATATCAGTATGTACCTGGAAAGGAAGTAGGTGCATTAATAATGAGATATATGACGTATTTCCAAGCAATTCAGTTGGTTGGCATATTCATCCGTAGGATACACCAAATAACTACGTATCTAATTAATACAATGGGGAATTCTTGACTGTTTTGAGGGATATCATCAGTGTACACTATTGTGACAGTTCCGTTTGAGCGACCGGTATTTAAGAAACTAACTAGCAGGTACTTCTTACGCAATTCTCACATTAAACATGCTTACTCGAGATGGAGGAGTGTAGACTGGATGTCTCATTGGAAGAACGTTTTCTCTCATTTTCCATGAAAGAATCATTATACCAAATTCATGGAGAATGCCTTCCACTCTACCAACTTTTCATATTACGTAAAACAAAGCCCGTCGTTCTTTTCATTGACGAAATAGTAGGCAGATCCGTCCAACAGCAAGCAGCTGTTAAGGTTCGCAGGAGCTTTGATCTATCACTATGCTTTTTTATTAATAGACGGCATGATTAGTTGATGAAATAACATAAGGTTATGACAACTTCCTGTTTTATATTACTTTCTTGTGTAAACACACATGTTTCAGGTAATATAATAACCACATTGACCTAATTGCTCTTGAAACATGTGTTTAATCTAAAATGACGATGAGGTGTAACCCTGAGAGGAAACCTTGAAAAGACGAAACTGCATTTCTCCAAACAAATCTGGTTTTCAGAAACACAATTCAACGCGGATTCGAAAATATCCATTAAAAACAAGCTAGAATATACCGAACCGATAAAAAGAAAATCTTTTAGGAATGAGTTTCTCAGTTTACTCCCATTTCAAATTCATTCTGGCCCTAGAAAATTCATTAATTTATATTGATGGACGATCTGGGAATCTAAATGTAAAAAATACATTTTACTCTCTTATATGCAATCAGTCAAACAGCCGTTCATGTTGTGGTCATTCTATCAACAGAAGTGAACAAAAAGTCATTGCTTTACAGTTTTTTCTAGAAATGTAACCGAATATTTGTCCACAACAACATATCATAGTTTTATATCTTCATATCGAGCCTTTATGAGCCAGATTTTTTGACACGAGCTACAATATTATGAAAGAACCATTTTGCTCAATTTTCACTGAATATATATTTTGCTTTTCGTATGTCTTGTAGTTCATGAAAGCTACTAGTGCAGCTTCTATTAGAAAAATATTAATCTTTCCAGCTCGCCAAAGCACAACCCTAATCCTATTCACATTGAGTCAAGCTGTTTATTGTACAGTGCTTGCGCAACCGAGACAAGACAAAGAAAAAAGATTTTCACTCAAGCTAAACATTTGCTCATAGCACAACCCAGTCTTTTAAATCCTTCGGTTGATACACAAACGTTCCTCAATATTTTTGCTGCTTGTTGCTATACATCCATATATCATGTACCAATACGTTATGGAAGTACTAAACCCGTAATATTGTAATCTTATTTTCAACTTTTAATTTCTTTTATAATTCTACAATAAAAGTGTGGAGCATACCGTTTTAACTTTTAAGTCGTTGGCTAAGAGGATTACTACTAGGAGGGTACTTGTACAGCTTCCAGCCCATTAGAAATAGTTACAGGATCATGAACAATTATAAAACTATTAATATTGCGTAAAAAGGTATGGAAACCTGCATGTGTGTACGTCAGGAAACCAAAATATTTCAACAACAGCAATAATAGCTGCCAGATATAGTGTTTCATTCAACAATAGATATGAGCATATAAGATTACAAAACAGGACAGGCATAAATTTCTTTCTCTTCAACGAGGTGGTGAGACTGATATAAAGTCCAAATTGGGTGATATGATGTTACCATGTCATGGAATCACATTTATTACTCAATATGCATAATTGTTTCCTGCGTTTCAATATTGCATTTTGGTTATATTTTTTGAGACGGTCACGATACAAAAATCAGACTAGTTATTAACATGTGCATTTGGGTTTCCCAAAGTTTGGAGTTACATCCTTGTTGCATATAAATATCATGTTAAGTCGTGATAGTGCCTGACTATGATATACTTCTCATTCCGATACAGTAATTTCATACATGACAAACTTATTATTAGTATTTCCCCATTTTTTCAAATTTATCCGGAGAGTTTCACTCATCCAGAAATTTGTGAGGAATGAAAAGAAAAAAATGGACAAGCTAACGGAGACGGGAACGTATAAACATAGTACTGTAAAGTAAACACGATCTCATTTCCTATTTCCCTATAAATATTGATGATGAATTATAGATATGATTAGATCGGATCTGAACATGTTTGAATTATAAAGGAAGTACGAGATTATGTCGACAGTGCTGAAGTTCTTTTGAAGTGGGCACAGCTTAATTCCCCTTAAGTAGATCGAAGGGAACCAACACATTTGATGTGGCAGCATCAACATGGTTATGCCATACGCCGTATAATTTCGTGGTCACTTTATGATCATCTCTGACCGACAGAATTGTGCCGTAACATTCCATGCCAATGCTGCTTTATCATATGCTTCTAAACCAGAGCGACCAACCACGACCACTTTTTGAAACCGTTGATTAGTACGCATAATATGTGGTGTACATACAAAATTATTATTAATAGTTGCTAAATAAAAGAATAATTATATACGTATATTCGTGACGCTAAGCCATGAGCATTTGTGTATATATGTGTACAGCAACTGAGGGATCATTTTCATCCTCTGAAGGATATCATTAAACGTCTAACATAACC
Source organism: Orchesella flavescens (assembly GCA_964034955.1). Classification (NCBI taxonomy): domain Eukaryota; kingdom Metazoa; phylum Arthropoda; class Collembola; order Entomobryomorpha; family Orchesellidae; genus Orchesella; species Orchesella flavescens. The sequence goes on from OZ035953.1 coordinate 30,089,294, forward strand.
GAATCAACAATGCAATGCTGCTAGTCTTATAAATTTTTCTCAAGCCATTCCGCGCCAATGATGAAAGAGTAATCCTTCCCGAATAACGGAGTTCACAGTACCTCATATAATATTACATATGTGCTTATGTACCATCTTTGGCCTTTTACTAAAGATTCTGGATGGGAATAGAAAGCACAGCTTTCCCCTGTATTTCCCATTCTTCATCTCAATACACCCTGTTTTCTCCCATGATCAAGAGGAACGCAATTAATCGCCTCTGCGGAAGTCTGTGCAATAGGAAATTCTGAGAATGGGCTCAGCATTGCCAAAATCATAATTTTCAGGCAAGTGTAAAAGAATGAGAAGTTTATGTGAATATGGACATATATACTTATATAGATGGATATATGTCCTTTACACTGCTTAAACTTTTTTTTGAAATTATTATTGTATTTCTTGCTACTAACACACTATGTTGCAAAGAGAGCTTATGAAATTCGTATCCTATGTATACATTTCCATATTGATTCAGTGGTGGATTTTATGTGTATTGTTTGATGTTGTAACGTAACAATTCTTACTTTACGTGGAAATATCTATACAAAGTAAAAAAAATTGTTAAAAGTTTTCCGGTTTCTCAGGAACTGTTACATTATTATTTTAATCGAGAATCACAGGAAGACAAGGGAGCCAAGTCAAAGTAGAAACCTTACTAAACAATGCATGTCAAAGCTTAATATAATGCTGAATGCAAGACAACTTCATAGAAAAAAATGCATAGTATTTATTCAAGGGGTCTGTCAATTTTTGGAATTCGTATTAACTAGATGAAATAGATTTAGTTAGAATTAAATTGGCTACACAACAACAACCAAATTCTTATACATGTTGTATTCTCGATAGATAAGAAAGTTATAAGTCATTTTCAATAAAAGCAAGTTTTAGTGGGTCTTGATTTATTGATAGTTTTAAACTTCTTACTTTCTTGATTACACCGATCAGCGACGGCTCCTACGCATACATGATATAAAATCTCATATTAAGGGCTTGTTAGTTAACAAAAATGTCTTAAGATTTTAACCAAAGTACGCCCTTTGTCCATTTTCCATCCCATTTTTGGTGGACAGGACGAAATGGACGAAACGGACAAAAGTGGATAAAATGGACGAAATGGACGGTATCGCGTGCCATCAGGAGCTAAATTTGAATATCTATAGGCTACTAATATAAACCATGAGACGGGTATTGTACGGCTGATGAGCTGAGGATAGCTAATTCCACACTGAATTAGAACAAGTAGTAATCGAATGGAAAGATTGCATTCAATTTTTCATTCCAATTTTATTTTAAAAGAAATTCAGTAACTTGTGCCATTATACCATAATAGTATTATGGTTGGTTGGTTAGTGAAGACACATACCAAAGCCGAAGTATATATAGTACGTAACCCATTCCAAAGAGTTGATTGATTGACATAGTAATTCTAAACCGTCCTAATGTGAGAGTTTTAGTTGCAAAACTCATACTTTTGAAGGTAAAACACTTTCTTTTATGTTCTCTTTGGTTTTATAAGCTAAAATAGCTTATAAATTGAATTTTGTCTGTTTTGTCCATTCCGTCCATTTTATCCACCCCAATTTAGGTGGAAATTCCCATTTCGTCCGGGGTGGATATTTCCACTATCCACTGGACGGGCGTACCTTGATTTTAGCACATTGCCCCTTGCACCAGAAATGATGTGGGTTGGTGTACCCGTGGAAATAATTCACTGGCTAGGTATAATTCACTTCTGCTGCTAACATTTAAGCATGGATAATTCATTTCATTCGTAGGTGGTCATCCCACTCGAGATTTTTTCGCTAATATTCATTCACGTGCAGTTAATGGTTCAATTTGTTCCCTACATACCAAATCCATACAAATCCCACGTGGTAAATGCTTAAAGTTTCGTAAAAACTAAAGGATATCATACATAGACCATTTTTTGTTTGAATTCTATTTCCATTTCTTCGGGCAAATATTTCATATTCGTCTGCAATTAATCTGTGTAGAATGACAATTAAACATTTCGTGAGTCCTTAATCATGATTCGTTGTAGCAGTCTAATAGAATATTGTTGAATGTTAATAAATCCACTAATGAGATATTAAACAAAGAAATTGTCATTTTATATGTTACAACGCAAAGTTGCTTGCATACAGGTGGCCAATCCAGCAATGCAAAAAGTGATCCCAGCTATATTGTATGTAACGATGAAAGTTTAATTTTGGTTTCTAAGGCCATCCGATTATAGGACTAACAAACACCTAAAAGGCAGAACCCACCTGAAATGATTAGGTTGGGGAAAAATTCCCAAATGGACAAACTCGTATGTGATATACTGTACACTTCACTACCAGCAACCTTACAAGATTTCAATCCAATTATCCATTAGACGAGTCATTTTGCATATTAAATAACAAGGATCGATGAGATTGCACAGTGCCCTATCTTATGCTTACATCATACCTCACTCGTTTTGGCAAAAAACGAGTCCTAGACATTAACACTTCCTATTAGTTGACATTAAAATGAGTCATATAATATTCATTTTGCACTGCCGAATATCTCCTTCAAGTCTTTTCTTCTTGTGCTTACTCGACAATAGCCAATTTTAGTAAATACTTAACTAGAATGGCTCACAATTGTCGTGCTAGTGCCACTCGCTGACAGTTTGTAATGTGATATTACTAATGCATTCTTATCCCAATATTAAGACCGTCTCTCTACTACCAGTCTATGTGATAATGTAAATACATCATACAATATATTGACCATTTCTCATTAATTTGCAGTCTCCCTGAAAGCAATGCCATTGAAAATTTCAAGAACAGAGGCCCATAAATGTATGAAGCCCCACAACATCACAGCCTGTTTTAACGATGTTTTTATGCAAACACACACGCTTTCACCTATGTTGGCAGGGCTTATTACTTGCATCGATTGCGATTTTGCATACCTATCTATCATTAATAATGAAGTGTATGTAACTAGGCTGCTACCATTGCATAAGTATATTTCGTACATTAATTTACAACTATGAAGCTAAAGAAGTATTTACTAATTCAAAAGTACATACATGTTTGGTTTTTAAACCTGGATATGTACTTGGATGATGTGTACTATTGGGAAAGTAACTCAGGTTTGGTTTTTGCATTACAAAAGCTCTGATTAAATGTTGCTGCCAACCCATTTGCTGTTAGGAACACATCGTTTTTTAAACTACCTAGTCTGGCATTAAAATTCTGCATAATGTGTATCCTATGTAATACAAACGTATTTCAACAGATCATCTCAAATCAAAACGATCGATAATTATGTAATGCTGCTAAGAGAAACCTTGGAATAATTATCTTTCACCTCTAAGGTAAAATCGAAGAAAACGGACAATTCTCAAGGTACGAACACTGACAATTGTTCTACCTGTGCATATAGCTAGTACATACAAAAATGTGATGTAAGACATATATAGTAGCTAAAGTCAAAATTCCATAGGGGGTCTTAACACACTTTTAGCTCGTAGTTTTGTGAGAAATCCCAGTTACAACTTTTAACACAAATTCATCCCAACGAATGTCTTATGTATATGAGGTTAACCCGAATGTGTAAAGCTCTATAAACTAAGAAACATAGACGTTCTTCGTTTAACCTTTCTGTAAGGGAAAAACAATTCCATATCATCCAACGCCACACTCCAACAGTTGTAGATTTGTGAGGAGGATGGACTGAAAATTGTACATGGCACATGATATTTAGATAAACTCCAATATATTCTGGGAAAGGCGAGGTAGATAAGTGCATTTTTAACAAAAGTGCATAGCACTACTCTGAATGACAACTTAAGGATAAGAGGAATTTAGTGATCTACACATTGGTCTTGTTCAAAGTTTGAAGAATTTGAGAATATCGTTTTCAAACTAAAACAGAAGTGAAAGATATGAACACCTGGCAGGAAATAAATCACTTAATTATTTCAAGTTCAACAAAAGCTCATAACAATACATGAACCTAATGCTCCATGTTATACAGTACAACAACAAAGTATCAACGATGTATGTATATATTACCATACTTATGATACATGATATCATCTACAAAAAACATCTACTATGATTTCATTAAACCTTCAAATAATGTGCTTTTATTCCATAGAAATGGGAGCAAACCTTGAATATCATTATTTAAGCTCTCGGTATTGTTATAAGAATACCCTGAAATTTCCCTGGAATGTATGCATGATATAAAGCATTAATATTATCTACTTAATCTGAATCTTTTGGTATATTTGATCATGAAACATAATATAATTCTTCATTGTAAATTTGGGTTCTTTCAATTTACTCATCCAGCATTAAATTTCATGCAGAAATATTTGGCATTAGTAAAATCCTCATATAATATGTGTAACTCATAAGGCACTTACTCATAACGTACTAATTGAGGACCGGAGGAGGCATCATGACTCGCGGACTCACTGTAAAACGCTACATTATTGGGAGTGGATTGTGCAGAAGAAGTGTAAACGCTCCCCACCGCATGATGAAGATGATGATGGTGATGATGTGGTTGTGCGCCTTGAGTACTATATAAATATTCGGACGCGCTATGATTATGATTATTGTGAGATTGAACAACGTATGGGCTAAGCTCTTGGGCGCTTATATTCATCATCGTTTTCATTCACTGAACCCTGTCCGTCGGGAACGCAGATGGGTATGAGGAAGTGGTTGACAGGTTGCAACAACAGCACATGCTATTGACGCTAGTAAATTTCCTATTCCATTAATCTTGATAAATTTTAATTTCCAGACGGATAATTTTTGCAGTAATTCCTTCTAAAACGGTACGTCAGCCCTCTTTAGCGGGATTGTGATTTACGGATGTATGTATAAGAAAATCAGACAAATGAATGCGTTGGTACTTTCTCATTCATTGGTTTTGCATTTTTAAGAAGAATTTCTGAAGTAACATGAAAGTCTGTCTGGAAGGATTTGTTGTTTCACTGAAGAATGACATCCGATGGATGTGAATTAAATACTGAATACAATTACGTGACGTGTTTCGTAAACTAGGAAAGGGAGTTCCAAACCGTGTCTTTCATTTGACACTCTTGAAGCTTGTATTACTTTTCCCCGTCAACACTCGATATACTCTTTTAGGAATTCATGTGTGCGGCCATGAAGCTCAGATTTTCTTCTGTTCAAGGTTTCTCCCAGAAGAATCTGTAACGCTTCAAAAGACGACAACTTGGATAGTAGTCACAGTTGCCCCAAATCAACACACACGAGCTGGATTACAAGAACTGAATCTCATTTCCATGTATTCAAATTTCAAATGCAAAAAATGGCATGTAAAAAGTACAACCAGTCTTATTGTGTAAACTGTACTGAGTCACTGTTCAGCGCACTGACGAGATGATGAGTTTAGGAAGAGGAAGTAGACTGATAAATATCTTGTACTTTGCTACTCAAAGATATTACCGTAACATAAACCTTATAATTTTTTGCCTTCCCGTATAAAAGGAATGTAGGCTCAACAGGCCGCTTTTCTCCACTGTTTTAAATAGACTAAACAAAATATCAGCAAGAGTTTAGCAGTTCCGTTGAGAAAAGCAGGTACTAGAGATCCACAGAGTGTTGCAATTGTGAAGTGAAATTCACTGAGTATTCAAATCCTTCACAAAATCTTTAACGTTGCAGTCAACACGTTGGTGCTGTCACGAATGCTACCAAAGTTGAAGTAAGTAGTAAGTATAATATGGCTCGATCTATTTATGTGTAGTTGCTGCTGACATGCTTTATATATTCTTCACGTGGAGCAATAAATGTATAGGAACTTTCTCCCGTGACTTCTTCATGTCGACTGTTGAACGGATGAAGTAAATAGGATTCAGTATCTAAAAAGAGTTGGTGGTGCTGGCGCGTCTCTTAACTCTCCTCTCTCTCTCATGACATTACTGAGCTGGAGCTCCTATGGGGCTGCCTGCTATCGCTACCACTCGAGCTTTCAGCAGAGCAGCTCTGAAGGATTGGAATTCTTACCTTTCTTCCTACTTACTAAACTAGGTAATGGCAATAGGAATAGAATAGTAATAGTATCCATACTGAATGTGCTCACGGCTCACACCACTCAACTACATGGTACATGCAGCATTGGTGGAGGTGGAAGTAAGTAAGTATGACGAGTTGAATAGGCTGTTACTGTTACCCTGTCATCCCTAATATGTCGTTTGAGGCCTGACTGTTATTTTACGTACCCAGCAAATGTGCAAAAATGTAATACATGCTGGAAGTTAAGTGAGCTATCCTATTTCTGCAATGCTCCTAACCTGCATAAAAAAGGTATTGTTCCCAAGATGTCCTTTAAATTCAGTGATAAGCTCTGGCAATGACAATGATACATTGCAAACTGTCAATAAGGATGGCTACATGCTGCTACCCATGCTATGAAATTTCTTCCGCTATGATACACTATCCATATTCAGCTCTGTTTTAATGTAAATATGAGTATGTTACGGGATACTTGATATGGCAAGTGGATGCAGCTACTAGATACCCACTTAACTAACTGGACTAGACGGATTTCCAATTAGCAGGTTTGCGATTTCAACCGGTTTGTGAAATAGAATTCTGTCAAAAATTTGACCATTGAACCCGCTTTTGCCACGTTTCATTCCAAGCTTAAAATTTTAAGCCAGTGGATTGCATCCTTCCTGACTTGTTCATGTAGTAGGATATATTTAGTCAACACAACACAAACGTTCATCCCGGACGATTATCAGTTATGCATGGGTATGTTTTTTGATGCATGAATACGTAAGTAAAAGGTGGGGGAAGAAGGTTTCTCTGAAAGTTGCAACATAAAAGGTTAACGTAATGGCAACAAAACCTCGAAGTTTACAAAAGTAAAGAAGAAAATGCCCTGGAGCCATATTCTTGCAACCTTTGTCATAAAAATACACATACTTGATATATACATAACATAGAATAAATAAACGCCGGTAAACGTTGATATAAGTACCTAGCCATTTGCTGAGAATTTAGTATGGATTTTAATACCCAAGATGAATCATAAACCTGGTAGATGTACTTTGTTTGGGAAGAATATACAAGTTCAGATAAAAATTTATAAGCATTTTCAAAATCAATGACTCAGCTTTTTCGCTTTTTGTGAGCTTTTAAAAAATTGGAATATTAAAGTTTCCAAAAATCCAGGACTATGTGTCAAGAAGAACTTAAAGATGCTTTTAGGTAATGATTTGTCAAAATGTTTTTTTTCACAACGACATGACCTTAGGGCACTGGCATCTAGAACTCAAACAGACAGAGGGTGTCTAGAAATGATTGTGATGTATCCAAAGCCTAAGCTTCCAGATTATCAAAAGATCATTATATTTATTCGTGTAACTAACTACTCCGTGTTTTGTTAAAGTGTATCCGTTACTGTTTCTAGAACTCTTTACTAAGCCTGCGTAGGTCGTAGTAATGCCTCATCAAACATTTAATTTATAATCACCAAAATATTCTCACAATCGTACCTTGTTGACTGTACTATGAAGGGAAACTCCCAATTTTCATTTTGTTTTTCTTGTTATCAGGCATTGTCTTGTCTTGTAAAGATTTTACTTTTCAATTAGTTGCAATGAAATTTGATATACTACCTACCATCTACCTCAACAATTTTGTCCAGCAGTCACAACATTCCCTGACTTGAGTCTTAATCACATTTTACTTTCGGGAATCATTAGAAAAGCCAACCCTTGAGATATTTTCAGTATGTTATTATTTCCATTGTTTCTCGGCTTGAGGCTTTAGTTTACCATGAATTCAAAAGAATTAAATCTCCAAATGTATTTTCCACATTTTGTTAAAATATTTTTTGAGCTTTCACCCATCCTTTGCACTCCAGATTTAGTTAGCAAGTTTTATAAAAATTGTCAAATTAGCTAGTGACCCGTTCCATAAACCTTAATAGTTTCAAATCAGAGGCTGTATGGGCATGACAGAATTGTCATAAACTATAGTGATAATCTCAGCGTACTTCCCTTTATCATCTTTGAAATAACGGTTACACGAAGCCACAAAAATCTCGGACTCATGGTTGTGTACCCAGATGTAACAAATAGAAATAGGAACGGGAGTATTACTATTACAAGAGAAAAAAATTAAGCCATTTTCCAAGGTAAAATGTACAACAGAAGAACAGAAAATTGGATTTGGCTTTTCTAAGGTTATGGTTAGCAAGCGTATTTGTATGTAGTAAGTAGTACACACGACCATTAGTAATAGAAACGTACTCATTGCCTTCATGCAAAATTTACACAATGCAGTGCAGTGCATTCTGTACAACAATAATTTGGCTAAGCAAAGCAATGGCTTCCATTATAATACGGGTTGATGATAAATTCAATTTTCCCTTAATATGACGCAAGCCAGTGAACTGGATGTAAAAGAAAAGCTAATTCGCGATGGCTATAATACCAAATACACGAATCAGTCAAAAAATCACATTTATTCTTGAGCCTCCTTAACAACCTATAACTTTCAATCATCTTATAATAATGTTTAGATAATGTCGATGGCAACAACGCTATTCTTGGATTTATACTATTTACACATGATAAAATTGGGTCTATATAAATAACAGGACAATATTCATCCGTATGCATAATATATTAAGGAACATTTAGTTCCTACAAAATTGAAAACATGCAATAGAAATGCGTGGATATAAATAAGTTTCATATTATTTTTGGATAAATGTATATTTAACTTTTCTCCTCTTTAAATTTACATGCTACCTACTCCAAACAAACATTGTATGATGCAGTTAGACTCATATTGTTAATTATTAAAAGGTCTACTACACCCTATCATGTTTTGCACTCAACATTTCTTTGAAATGATAGTATGCTTAGCATATTTGTAGAACTTATTTACTATTTACTTCTGATCCTTCAGGCAGATGTTATATCAGCTCAGGTGCAAACACATAAGTACAAGAGAAATACGTAAAAAAATAGTAATGTGATAAAATATAGAAAATAGGATAGAACGCGGCCTGAATTATAAATGTGAATATACTGTTCACTTTCAGCTTGTACATTATTCCTTTATGGAATTGGATTGGTTGCCCTGTCTTTATGTCATATGTGTACCCAGCCGCTCCATATCGTGTACCAACTGCAAACTATTCGTCAAATGATATTCATGTCATCAAACGTAATGCTCTTCCTTTTTACATGCATGCTGTCTGGAAAAGAAGGCTTCAAGATATTGACTTAAAATAATAGTAATGATTTATATGATATGAAAAAGTGGATTGTTGCTCCATTTCTAGTATTCAATATGTGCATGTTGGATCTTAGTTTTTTTAGCGACGGTCAATGCTTTTGTTTCTCGAATCCTTTCATATTACTCGCTTCTTATTTACGAAGCTTTTTAAACGTTTAGCTGCATGTCTCGTCTGCTGAAAAGATATGTATAAAATTCTTGTGTAATATACATAAAATGATGTACTTTTGTAGCAATCTTCTCAACCCTCATACTCTCCGGCTAAGCCTACTGGAAATGGGGCACCTGTTCTGTGACCTGGACCGTCCTCTTTGTTTTGGAAGTATTACAAACGGTTAAATGTTTCCAGAGTGAAAAAATATTTACCTGGACCAAGTAATTTCTGCAGATTCAGCATTGAATTTTATTTCCCATGCGAAATGTTTGTTGTGATGTAATGAAAATATTTTTTATCGAACATTTTAATTAAATAATTCGTTTTTTCTCAGCATCCATCAATACTGTTAGTTCACAAACATTATGACACACCGTCTTCATGATTTATGTATGTTTTTCCGCACAATTAACCTTTATCTGTTGTAATGGGATGTAAAAAAATCCTGCAGACAGGCCGGGTGAACAAATAACCAACTTACAGGTTCATTTAAACTTCATCAACTTCTTCAAATAGTATCAACTATCGACTATATCGTTTATGAGACAAAATGGGTTGGTTTCCCGACTCTTACTCGATACAATAATATTTACACTTCGATTTCATGTTAAAGTCCGCTAAAACACCAATTTTTTAATCGTCAGTCAACTTAATAGGTTTAAAAATTTAATGAAGTTTATTGGGTATGGTATCGGATAGCAAAAAAACACAGAAATCATTGCAAAAGGATTGAGTCGAGAGTTGCAAATTAAACCGTCCCAACCAATTTTTTCTACAATGTGTTACAAGCACGCAACAGATGAGCAGACAACGTTTTCTTGTAAAACATGGATGGCAAAGTGTTTAGCACTAAATGAATTAACCAGCCGTTAAGCTCAGTTAACCAGATAACGTCCGAAGCGTAAAAATGAAGATATTTAGACGGTTATATTAAACCAACTTCAACACAAAGGTTTCAAGTTGCCCCAATTCCGTATCAAAGAACGTATTGGAGCTGCTATTTGAACACACACTGTGATAGGGTACACTAACACTAAAACTAAATCATCTTCGGTTGAGCTGTGTGCTTAATTGAATTATTGAGTTAGATAAAACATTTCTTTTGAAGTTTGGTACGCAGTACAACAAAAAAAATATGAACGAAACGATGGCTAACAGAACTTGGAACTACACATCTTTCCCATTTCTGTTGTTATGTAATTTGAAAATACTTTTACACTATAGACAATTCACTTATAGTATGTATGCATGCATCTTTATACTATGCATAATATTTTCCACTCATCAAATCATCAACATGACAGATTCACAGAATTTCTTGGTAAGAGGGAAACACTATTGCTTCCTAGTGCTATTCATTTTTTCGTCTTTGCTCAAAAATGTTCGTTGCTATAAAAAAGCAGCAGTATGCCATCGTTATTTAGGTACAGTGCGTCTTTAAATTACATGCATGTAATCTGCCAACAATAACTATAAGTTCGTACAAAGAGCATTATTAACACGAGCGTTAATTTTGTTAATCTGTTTTAAAATTATTCTAAAGGAAAAAGCGTTTAATGTTTTTTTTAAATTTTTTTAAATGCATGTTTTACTTGCTGCAAAAATACATAATGTGGTTACCATTAATAGAAACTTTTTATTCCGAAAAGAATATTTAGCTCTGGTTTTATTCGTTTTCCCAGTATACTTAAATATGTACCGTTAAAAATTATGGGCTAAAATGTCGGCGAAGATTCCAATTTTAGAAATGCGTCAATTCAACGTATTTCATAATTTATGCATCAAAGTCAACCAAATCTAACCAAATGTTTTATCATGTTCATTTCGGAACATTTAAAAACTTTGTGGCTTAACGCCACATTATAACATTCGAGTTACGACTTGTAAAGGAAACGTAACAGAAGCAAGGAAAGAGTTTCATTGACTTGTCCGTATGAATGTGGCGTTTATATATTTAAGATTTTTTAAACTTTACGAAGCCCTCACTAATGTACATTAAAGTGTCACATGACAAGATCACATGCAACGAAAAGAAAAAGGCGAACACTAAAGAGCACAGTCAATAGAATACCCCCTGTTTGTGTATTATTGTGCAAATACTTGCTTAAGCAATGAGCGCATTACCAATGTCAAGAGTTTTCTTGAAGAGTCACGAGAACTTAAAAACAGTTCTTTTAATCAAAGTTTTTATTTATTTAAACCATAAGATTGTCAGGAATATATTTTACATCTTCGTTTACTTCACATTGCAATATGAACACTGAAAGGTGGCATTGCAGCTCATTTTTCCAATAAACACGGCTCACTACTCAAGTACATTACACTTGAAAGTCGATTCTTTTTTACCTTGGATCTTTGCGCTTTATAAATAATTTATAAGTTAATTTATAATATAATATAAGAGAGCTGAATGGCATCAAAAGTCTACAATACAAAAAAACAACGAGCCCCGATCGCTTGATATCATAATTTTCTTTGATGAAAACTTTTTCATGCAGATAAAGTGCAGTCTCATAAGCATTTCAGACAAAAAATGGATTGTGATAGCTACCTTACCCGGTGTTTTAGTTGTTAATAGTAGTTGGGGTACATAAGCACTACGTAATATAGTAATACTAACGTAAATGTAATACGCCTGTGCGCGTACTACGTGTACAAAGAACAGTAAATATATAAGAAAGACTCAGTATTTTTCTTCTTTCGATGTTTATCATCCGTTTGCTAACTTCATGACTTAATTTTGTAAATCAATTCCTGCCATAAAAACGTCAAGGGTAATAGCACCATTTTTCTATGAAACTGAGGCAAGTATATTGGTGTTTACGAATACGAGTCGAGTACCTTTCCTCCAGTCACTATACCGTTATAGTTGTGTAACTGGAGTCGGCCCTGAACAAAAATATCGATTGGTTTACATGATATGTTTACAGTACGTATACCCTCCACTTCCACCAAAAATTCTTCATGTGTTGGGCCATATATTTAATGTATGTATTTATATGTCTATATGACACCAATATAAGTGGAAAATCCTTGCTGGAAAACTGGGTTTCCACAGGCTTCTCCTGTCGACTTCAGAGGATCAGAGAATGTATAAGTTAAGTCATGCTCGGTGTAGCCAGGTTTTTTTTTGTAGATTACGCAACCATCATCATGGAGCGGGAAGCAATGAGAGGAACAGATTACTGAATAGCCAGTAGCTAACAACAATAATAATTTTGGAAAATCCCTTCCTCTAAGTCCTTTTGTTTAGCGTGTCTACTCACTGTAAATTGTAAAAGGATGATGAGTTGTACATGGCAATGTTGTAAGAGAACTAACATTTCCAACTAGTTCGGTCGCCCACGATTCTTACAACAGACTCGTTACTAGTTACAATGCTTCATTACAAAATGCACTGTAGTTATGCATAATAATTTTATAAGATAAAATGGAGAATGCTCCTAAAATACTTAGCTTGTCTATCACTAAACGACCACTAAAGTATTTCCTTGCATGTAAAATCCCGAGTAAATGTAGAGAAATGGATTGCTGCTGTCGCAGCATTTTTATGGGATCTTTTGTAAAATAAATACATTGAAGCCAATCTTTATGTTTTTTGTTTAATGGCTGCTGACATAAATTAGAATTTTTAACCTCATTCACAGACAGCAGTTCATTCTACACAGAATATATCATAAGATGTCGACTTGCATATCAATTCCTACGACACCGTTTTTCGTTGTCCCATCTCATCTCCCTACTGCGTTGGACGTGTGATTCACTCATGCATATTGCATAAACTTGGGATGTCATCGTCAGTTTCCATTCCTTGTTATGCAGAACAAAGGAAAAATACTCCCCCTCATCATCTTAAGTATGGAGAATCAAACACGATCGAGTTGATGAAATGACACGTGCTTCATCCAAAGATAGGAATGATGATGGACTCATTATATATATTATATCTATTGAAACACAAGGAATAGTGGAATCGAAAGATTCCTATAAAATGTCCTCACTATCGAAATTGCTTCAGCTTCAGAGGAATCGATGCATAGACCCACATATTGAAAATTTAATGCTCGCTCAGAACTGTCGTAGATTTGGAAAGACTTCGAGTATCTGCTTATGTTTGTATTGAAGCCTACGTGTTGTGCATATAATTTAGAGATTCATGAAACTTTTATGATTCCAAATAACCCAAACCTCACCATTCGTTTATATAATTGAAAAAATCGCTTTTCTTTAAATGGAAAAGTACGCGTGCGCGCATGCATTTAGGCAGGCTCTCTCACTCACTTTATGTTCATGAACTCATGACGAATGTGAATTCGTTGTATATTATCATCATAGAGATCCTACTTGAAAATGCAATTGTACGAGCTTAGTAAAGTGATATGCCGCAATGTGTCCATATGTAAACGATTCTACGAACGAGATTACTTATCAATCCTTCAACTGAGGTGTTATGCAACAAGTGATAAAGGTAATGACAACAATGATACAATCGAATAAACTCTGTCTTACAATATTATGATTTATAATATGTTTGGATTTAGCTCGTGTACAGTGAGGACATTAATTCTCAATGAAAGTAATACCTTCAAAGCAATTATTTGTAAGCAAAGCAATGAATAAAAGTATTTCTTGTAAAGTGTTTACCCATCGTAGGGATCCCGAATTGATGACGGAGGCGTTTTTCCACGCCTCTTCCCAGACTTTGGAGAACGGCTGAATCTCATTTTAAACTGAGAATCTCGGTTATTGCTATTGTTACATTTATAGTAAAACAAAAAAGTTCCGCAATGAACTCACTTAATTTTGGAGTCTCAGTCTTTGTTCCTTTTTCAGAATTTTTCTATTGAATCATTAGTTTTAAGATCGTTGGCATTTTCATAAGCTCCAAGTCGTACTTAATGGTAGGGATAAAGATTTTTGAAGCTGGTTTCGAATTCCCATTAGTAGTATATCAAGCAAGAGTCAATTCGACTAATTGAAGTTGTAGTTTTCGAGTATTTGTTTCAGAATTTTGTTCCAATATATATTTTATTTTTTCAACAACGCTTTCCTATTCTAATGGAATGCTGTTTGCATTATTGCAATCGTAGCACCATAATAATTGTTGGATACTTTGGAATAGTCTGTTCACTATGTTATAATTAGGTACAAACTTTTGTTTTCTACACAGTCACTCACTCAGTCTGTCGAGAAAATTCACTCTTTTGATTGACCAGCAAATGATTTTGATTTCTATTTGTTCATTGCGTATTGAGTTAAAAGTTTTAAGTTTATCAAATTATTTTTTTACTTACCTAATGTATGTATATATATTTAACAATACATCTGTAATATGCACTTGTCCCGTTTCAGACGTTTACGTAAGTTGGAAGATTATTGGAGTGATTGAGCAGTTTAAAATTTACATGGATTCAGAGCTCCTGAAGTAATATTTAAGATCTTGGTTCATTTGATAATTATAGGTATTCTGTTTTCAGGTCGTCAATACATATCGTTTTACAAAGTTTACTTGAAGTTTTAAAGTTTATATTCATAGATCAGTTTTTTATTTCTGTTCGTTTTGAAAAAAACATGTTAGTCTTATAAGAGAAAACTGAAATAGTGAAAATTCACTACTCACCGATGATAGGTACATAATATTTACATTTGTGGATGGCTTCAGTCATCAGTAGCACGCTTTGTTTAAGAAAAATTGCAAGAAACTCAGTTGTAGTAGTACTAATCCTTCACTAATTCACTAGTAAACATCTAATTCCTTCAAGATATTTAAAAATTAGTCACAAATCACGCTTCCTGATCTAATATATTTTGTATTTTGTGACGGAATGTCTACAATTTATCAGCTTTTCGAGTATAGACTGCAACTGTAATATATAAATTTGCTTCGAAAAGATCAACAAGATATTTTTTACAACCAATCTTTTAAAATAGCTTTACTTGAAACCTTGTGTGTGGGAGACAGACTATTGGAACTAATTCCGTGTGTAGTTTTTATGATGAAGAAGGAGCATGAAAATAATCTTGCAGCAGCCTACTTTAACATTAGTTAATTATATTATAGAACTTATTGCTTCCTTCTTGTGATCAGATTAAAGATGAGTAGATGAAAAGTCTGCCACACCATTCAATACGATGACTAGAGACTAAACGGATGATGAGAGTATCAACACACTAAAAGTTAACTTGCTGCCTGATGATGAGATGAGACCCAAAAAAACTACATGACTGAGCTCATACCCCATGTTATCAGTTGAGCACTCTTGATAATATAGCTTGAATTGTGAGCACAAAAAAATCTTTGAACGTAAAATGTAAGCTTACTTCCAGCATTGAAATATGTCTCATACATTCAACTCAGTTAGGTAATAATGTATATGTATTAGTTTGTTTCTGGGTAACAGCTACACTTTTCCTGTACACCGATTGTTTAGCCTCACGAATTATGTTAGTAGCTCAACTATTAAACTTACATTATCAAATGTTACGTTATCTCAACCAATAATTATATATACGACGTACGTACGAGATTTCAACCTTGTACTGACCACGGCTTAACTGTGAAATTGATATTAAGTATATGGGACAAATCCCAACATGGCTCTAAAGTGTTTATACCTCTAGTTATAATGCTCAGGTTGGTGATACATAAATGAAATGTACACATGAATGGACTGTTTTTTTTATAAGAGAATGAATAAAATTAGCTCACAACTTTGTCTCTTCAAGCGATGATAACTAGTGACTTTTGTCAGCGGTCGAGGTCACCAAAAGTTGAGCTTGCTAAGTAATTCTAGGCTGGAGGATTGAAAATTGCTTTCTTTACTCTTTGCATTGAAGCACTAATAGTAGTATTCTGTTTGAAAACATGGGATGGTTGTATCAGACCCATCATTCCACTTGTTTATAACTATTCAAGGGAATATATATTTGTATATCACGCGCTCAATGATTTTATTCTAAATGAAATGTGTTGTTTAACACAAATGCAATACTATATATGTGAATGTGGCTGGACTTTTTTCCTAGCAAAAAATATGGACACAAACTGTACGATTGGTTTGTCAGGTGGCACATGTTACAACGATGCTCCTACTCTCAGTGATGTATCAAGAGTAATCACGCTACTTACTAAGCATTCCACATGAATGTTTGCGTTTGACAGACGGCTGAAATACAATGGTTTGGAGTGATTTTACATGCGTTTGTTTTCCCTGCAAGGTTTCTTATGTGCTGTGTGTATATGCTTATAATGGAGAAAGACATGTACTACGGTGAAAAGTACCAGAGAAAGGAAAAGGGGAAAGGAGACTTGTGAATGTGTGTGGAAGAAGCACAATCTCAAAATTTTAGACGGCCTTGTGTAAGTTCACGTAACAACTCTTCATCATGCATTTTAGCATGACCACTTTTGTGAATCTTGATTACTTATTTACATTGTCCACTGGGTTTTCGACGACGACGGGTCTCTCTCTCTCTTTTTCTTTCACTCCACCTGCTTAAATAAAATGGGAATGCATGTGTGCACATAATAGGATGTGAGTGAGCTTCACTACATTTTCTCTACCACAAATAATATCATCTGTGTGTCAGTGCCATGCCATGAAGGACGGGGTTGTACTTAGTTGTATTAGCAGTAGTTTCCACTCTGTAGTGCCAAAGTGGATAAATACATACATCCATTCATGGTATATTCTTTCCATTTCCAAAAAAAAGGTTTGCTGACGGCACCACGCTTGGAAATAACACAGCTGCTGTATGCTACTTTTATACCAGATACAATGCTTACTACCTACATTTTAGCAAGCGTTTTAATAGTTTCCCATACAAGTGCAGGGAAACCCCACTTACAAACATTGAACAGCTTGTTCCCATCGTTGTTATCGTAATGCTCGGCTATATAAGCTTTTCAACGTTCGGAAAAGAAGTATGTGTACATTTTATGTCGAGTAAAAGGTTCCCACCTTTGCTTTTTCCTAACAAAACCGGTTTTACATTGCTCGTCCCTGTACTTTCTTTTACGAGCTCGTTCATTCTCAACTGAGACATTCCATGTTCCGTCCCCTCCGTGCTTTGTAAAAGCAATGCCTGAGAAAGGCATGACTGACAATTGGAATGCCTGCAGTTCTCTTTAGTTTCCCATTCAACCTTCCTTTTTTGTGTGCCTGCTGCTTGATTCAATTTCCCTTAGGATTGCGTTGTGCTTACGCTCTCACACACATGCAAAGAGAAAGTGGTTTAATAACATAGGAAATGGCAATATTACGAGTTCCTATTGCATTAATAGTAACAGCAGGAATATGATCCTTGGCATGATTTTTTGTCTTGTGTTTGACGTAATGAATGCACGAGGATTGTGAGGATCCCTTTTGAATGGGAAAACATCATTTATAGAATTGGGGATTTTAGAGCAGTAATCATTAGTTGGAGTGGATGACGTTGTAAAATACGAAATTGTATTGTATTTCATCACATTACGCAAGGACGAATGGCGGTTTTCTGAATTAATTCTTTGGATATAAGCCAGTAGCAGCAGTGATGTAAACATTAATAGTAATTATAATGATGTATATAATATATGATTTCTACGTTTCAACCATTTCTCTATAAAAACAAGAGCTGCTTCTGAGTTTTTTCCCATTTCGTGAATGTAGTTCTGAGTGAAATCCTTGCTCTTGCTGAGAAAGGTAGGCATTCTTTTTTTGGAGTATTCACGCTAGGCTTACCTTATGGCGTTTTACAGACATACATACTACAAAAAGCACGAATATCTCAATTGTGAGATTTTTACATAAAATCCTTCGCTGTGAAAAATGTTTCCGTTTATTATAGAGCTAACCGTTATACTACTTATAACATCGTGGTGCTATCGTATTTTCATTTTGTGTTTAAAATATCTAGCGCAGCATGACCACTAGAATGGACAATAGAAAACTGTTGTTTTACCTTTTTTCGTTACCAATGTGTCATTGTCCCCTATTGAATTTTAGTGCGAATTGGTAAATTACTTATTTAACCATCATTAAATTGCACATCGTATTATTATAGTCAGCAAATCGTTGAATCGCTGGATGGGAGTTAACTGAAAGAAATCACTCATTGCCCCAGTCGCAAAAAAAAGTAATGTCGAAATAAACAAGAAAGTTTTTTAGGATGTATATCCCAATCCAAGACCGTTCCATGTAAATTTATCCTCTCCGCTATATTATGTTTGCCATATGAAATTGTTTGTGGTCGAAATCCTTGAACTTTATACTGAAGGATAAGAGAAGTTTGTGGTATAAAGTAAACAACGAGTTTCATTTGTACAGTCATTCATACATGTTGCTTACTTCAAATGCTGATTCTAACTAACCGTTCCTTAACTTCCGCAATTAAATCCACATCGTAATAAGATGTTTTGATTATTTGTAAATTTCTAGTAGTTAGATTGTTTAGGCTAATACTATTGCTTTTGCCAACTGTAAAAATTTTGCGCATAAAAATTAATTTTTTTATAATTTTTTTATGATTTATTACCCCAATAATAATGCATTAATAATCGATGATATCAGTAATTTTTTTGGAAATATATTTGCCCCAATGATTGCATCAGTTTCACCTGTTAATCAGATGAAAATCAAAGCAGGGCAATAACTACGACTCCATTGTATATTATGACAGCTATTACAGCGTTGAGTTTGAGCTGTCACAAGCATCAGTGCGCCAAGCTACACGCACAGTTATATGCTTTATGCTAGCTTCATTTTTTATAGAAATTTCTTCAACAACAGCATA
Source organism: Orchesella flavescens (assembly GCA_964034955.1). Taxonomy (NCBI): domain Eukaryota; kingdom Metazoa; phylum Arthropoda; class Collembola; order Entomobryomorpha; family Orchesellidae; genus Orchesella; species Orchesella flavescens. The sequence continues at coordinate 30,108,536 of OZ035953.1, forward strand.
AAAATTTCAACAAAATGTAGGGTTTCATACAGGCTTTCTATATGGGTCCAAGTAAACACGAACAAATGACATAACATAAATATGAACTTTGACTAGGTACTTAATGACAGTGACAACTTATTGGTAAGTGGATTCTTGATTGAGCCATCAAGCCTAACCGGACCTAGCCAATATTTGATTAAATTATTAGCACAACCACTTAACCATGATATTTAATCATTAATCGCCATTCATTCATTCTTTCATAACAACTTGTACAACTCATGGTAATGTTTTAACCAAACTGTGAAAACGGTATTCAATTGGTGAGAAACCGGAAACCACTTTTACACAAAATGTAAGCCAAAAACATGGATTTATTGGAATAAAACAGCTTTTACAGCGTAATTTTATAAACCACAAAATCGAATAATGTCCTTCGCTATATATTACATAGGATTGGTGACTATATAACATACATAAAAGTTTTGCATTGTTTCAAATACTGCTAACTTATATAACTTCTTGTCGTTAACCAAAGTAGGCATGGATATTTTATCCAAATTTTTCATTTAATTAATGAAATTTATTGTCATGTTTCCATTACATTGTATCCCAAGGTATATGCATGTTCATAGCACCGGAAATTAAAGTTTTTCATTATAACTCTTTGACCAATAACACCACATGTTGCATGAATTTATGTGAGTATAATGTGGTGAGTTTAAGGGGCAATCTATACTGCATCAAAAGATGAATCAGTGATTACGAATAGATATTTCCCGGATATATGGAAACAACGTCATTGTCCATAGTAGCTTCTGGGTTTATGCCGATTATCAGTCTCTTGTCGGTAGTAATCTATTGCAAATCTTAACTCCATTTTTAGTAATCTTTTTGCTGTATTGCTTTACACACGTTTGTGGGTATATGTAATTCTTTTTTTTTCAAAATGAAACAAACCATTTTTCTTGTTCTTACGGGAACACTGTCATTGACCAGTTTGCCCCAGTTAGTCACTTCTGTTCCGAGTAATTTCTCATTAGTTGCAACTTTGAAACGATCATCAAGGGTAATAAAGAATGCTTACTTTTAAGCAGTATACAAGAAGAATTTTGAGTTAAAATATATTTTCAGTTGAATTACTAATCTTTTAAATGTCTCGTAGGCCATCGCCATAAATGATTACAACGCTCAGAGATGTATAGGATGCAATGATGAATCAGCAAGTAAATTCCTAACAAACTTTTTTCGGAGCTATAATTTTACCACCTGAATTTACACGTTTTCAAAACACTTTGTTATAATTCAGATCAGTGCACAAGAAGGACGTTTAAAAGTGCAAAACAGTACGCAGATAAGATCAAATGCCAACCAGAACTTACTTATGTGAAGTTAGACGTACCCGGACCAGCGTTTTCGGTATGTACATGGCATTTACGCAGTTAGAAGATTGATTCATGAGGTTATCTTTTTTATATTGATTAGTAGCTAGCCTACGTTATTGGAATTGTACTATTGATTGATTTTGATTTACAGCTGGAACCTTCCGTTGCAAAAGTATATAGATGCAGTGGCGTCTGCAAACAACACTACCATTCATGTCTACCATTAAAAACTTCATTCATAAAAGTTCCGGTAAGCAGACTGTTGGTTACTCAGCAAGAAATTTATGTAACTGTGATAATCTTTAAGCCCTTTGTTTAAATGTGCGATTTGTTTTAAATTGCAGGTAATTTTGGGTCACCATCATGAAAAGAGTTACAAGTGTGTTGAATATGAGATTGAGCAACATGAAGAGTGTACTTGTGACTGCCAAGTGAAGGAAGAAGATTGCTCTGAGATGCATGTAAGTTTTCAAAAATTGACTATACCTAATTTTTAATCGCATAAAGCATAATGTTTTCCAAATTTTTATGCATTCCATCAGAAACATGATCGTTGCGCTTGTCAGTGCCCAAATGTAGCTGACATGATCCAATGTCTGCAGAACCAAGGGGGACCTGGAAAGAGATCTGTGTGGGATGAAGATAAGTGTCAATGTGTTTGTGAAGCTGAGCCTTGTATGGACGGTTCAGAATGGGATTCAACAAAGTGCCGGTGCGAATAATTATATTTTTTTAGTCCCTTTAGCTTTCAAAGAATCTCTTTGGCTTGTTTGTGACATCAAGTTATAATGTAACGGTATCGTCAACTTCTTTCAGGTGTGAGAATGATGCAGATAACTTGCTGTATTAAATTCTGTCGCTCAGCTACCAACGCCTCACTACAACCCCTTTAATTAAAAAATATCCCTCCAGATTTGATGAAAATTGCTATTTTAAAATAACTCTCGTTTGACCATCATTTATCCAAAGTTGCGCTTTAAAATATCATGCTTGTACGTTATCGATTGTTAAGTTAGTTTTTTCGTGTTAAATTAATTATGTAATAACAAAAATCCATGTCTTAGCAAATACGTTTACCCTCCTCGCGTGGTTTATAAGAAGTGTTCTATATGAATATGAGCTTAATTACTACACTCAATCTAGCTACATAGTCAATAACATGGTGCCGGGTCACACAGCAATATATTATATTAAGCTAAATAGCTTTTTATTTTTAATCTCTTTTCAAGTTAATTTTTTTTGAGTCTATTAACTTAGATAACCAGCACAGTTTACAAAGTTCCTATAACTAGTTCCAATGTGTTTTTTATGCTAATTGTAGGATAAATGTTTTGAAGTGTTACGTTCTTTTTACATTTTTAAAGAATAGCTTGGCTGGTCCACTAATCTAGATATATATTAATACTAATAAGGTATGTAGTATGTAGCGATAATAGTGATACGACTAAGAGGTCATATGTCTAGGAAGGAACTGATAGTGAGAAGTTTGAGAAATAACAGGAAAATGCGAACAACATTTGAACAAAAATATGAGCATAAATAAATAAGACAGGTTAAAAATAGAGAATAGCATAGGTGTCCTGTGTCCCATTTTTATAACCAAGCAGACAGCAGACACAACAAATCTATGAATAAATAGGTACGTTAACTTGTTACATTCTGGATTTAAATAAGTATAAACAATTTGCATGCTAATGTACACAAAATATAAATAATAAAATGTTAAAGCCAGGATTTAATACGTCGATGCCATACCTATACGCATAGCAAAGTTGAAGTCATTTTCTTTAATCCTGTTCCACAACAATCCACAAACTACAAAATTTCCAGATCACAGTGACGGATTTCCGGATGTGCCTTCTTCAGTCTTTTTTCGATTCGATCGATTTCCGCACCAAGGCTATCAACAATATTTTCCCCGTGTCGTAACATGAAAGTTTCCAGCTCTTCATTGTTCTTAATCTTTTGGATCTCCTATAATAATTCAACCAAATAAATTACAATGTGGAAATTATGCAAACGGAATAACTCAAAAACACGTATTTAAAATCATTTACCTCTAATATGGCAGCCACATTGTGCTTCTCAAGATAAGAACGAGTTAGTTCACGTCCGTCAAAATCCACCTCAGCCTTGTATCGAACCATGTCATTTCCCATGTCAATTCCTTTGACATCATGAATGGCGCGAATCATTAGATCATCTTCCAACTCATTGTTGATCGAGTCCAAATTGTCCTTGGGAATAGATCTTCCAACAAGAGCTGCGCTGTTCGAATAGATGATGAATGACGCCACACCACCTTCATTTTAAGAGTACAACAATTTAGTACTTCAATTTTTAATCAACAAATTTAATGCAATTTTAGGAATTTATTACCTAAAAGACCTCCAATGACTAGAGAGCCGCAGGCATCCGGAATGGGTGAGTGGAGCAATGTAGTGAGCCCCATGCAAGCAGTTGCTACAATTACTCCTGCAACTGCAGCAGTATCTTCTAATATCACAACATTTAAGGAAGGATCGCGACCTCGCAGTACTGTAATTGAAAATAAAATGTTAAAACTAAATATAAAAAGACTTTCAATGCATAATCAACATGATTGGTGATGATCAAGTTCCTTACTAAATTCCTTAAATGTCAAGTTAATCTCCTTAGCGCGTTTTCGAACTGAGTTACAGGCCAAATATAATGTTGCTCCTTCAGAGACCAATGAGCCAGTCAATACAAACATTGCCTACAAAATGGCATTTTAAAATTTTAACGCTTGTTACTACGACTGGAATAAATACGAATGCTCAAGGGTATAAAATGTAAAAATTGTAAATAATACATACCCAATGCAGAGATTCAACAGGCTGCATATCTACTAAACCAGTTATTCCATGATAGATCGATAACCCGGCGCCGACGCAGAAAATCCCCACACCAGAAATCAAAGATGCCACATGACGCATGTTAGCATATCCATATGGATGATCAACATTAGCATCTTGAGTTGACTTGTGAATCCCATATGCCAAAATGATCTGGTTAATTGTGTCAGCAAGAGAGTGGATAGCTTCGGCAAACAAGCTATGTGATCCAGTCATTGACCAAGCGAGGAGCTTGATCACGAAGTTAGTACCATTTCTATAAAATCAATGTAAGTTATTTCCCATCATTTACTTAAAATGAAGCTTCGTACCAAATCAAGTAAAATTATGCGCAGTTGACTTACATCAAAACAGCCGTTATAACAATTCGACCTGATCCTTCCTTTAAACTTTGAAGACGTTTTTTCTCCTTCTCAGCCTTGTTTGCTGCATTTTTCTCATCTCTTCGATAAGTTTTTAAGATTCCTTTGACATTCCAAGGAGCTATATTGGAAGCAAAATATTAATTAACTTTACTCAGGAATCATGAAGAATGAGAAACAAAAATTTGATTTCAATTCTGATGTTTCATATCCTTACAACTGTCGTCGTCTGTAACTCCAGTTATTATTATTCGCTTTTGCCTTCGAAGATTTTCTGGTGACCCCCATTTTTCGTTTGCCCTAAAATCAAATTCCAAAAAGGCATTAGCTAGAACGAAACATTATTATTCAGCATCTATAATGTAAATGAGGCTACTCACAGTGCTTCCACATCTCGTTTCCAATAAACCAACATCGGGGGTTCATCAGCATGAGGAGATCTGCGAAGTGATTTACGAAGCCCTTGTAACTCCTCCAGTTTGAGTAAGTACTCCTTTATGGCTCTTGTCTGAGTGACGAAATTCCTTGCTGTTGAATTAATGGATCGAGCTTCCCTGACCTTCTGTCTTTCTGTTTTCTCGTTATCCTCCTCATTGTCCAAAGGAGGCTCTGAAAATAGATAAAGAAAAATTAGCAAACGTAGTAATCACTTGGACTTTTTTTAAATTTATTTTATCAATGCGCAATGTTAAAATAGCTTACTAGCTCCCAATGCTTTCACACTCTCAAGGATACTGTCATTCTTTCCACCCGGTGGGGTTGACTCAGTTGGGGTGGGAGTTATTGACATTATTCCTCCAGTTTGATCTTTTTTTGTGGTTGTAGACTTCTTAGAGTCACCATCCTTATCCTTTGAAGGATCCTTGGAATCATTTCTCTTGAACCTGACTTGCAAAACCTGAACATTCAAGCGGGTTGGGTACACTGAATTCTTTAAAACGCTCCAAGATGTTGAATTCAGCATTCGTGTCGCCAGCCACCTTGACCGATGCATGATTATTGATTACTGCGGTAGAAATGTCACAAAACTCCAACCTCCGCCTAACAAAACGCTTCTAGTAAACAGTAATTCGATGGTTGCAAGGGCAAGTCCAAGAATTGTATGTTTATAACCTTTGACAGCTGACAAAAACTATTTCCCCACACAAAACAACACTACACCTGATAATTTTCAAGTAAAGAAACAATCACACACGAATTCACGTGTATTTAATATGTTACTTTTGTGCTATGCATGTATAACTAAACCAAAACTGATACTCAGTTAGTTTGACTGCCACCCGAAAATCAGCTGGCTCAAATGTGCACTTCCCTTGTGCATAATATCCTTTGCTCTCGCTCACCAAAATATTCGTATGCATGTACGTACGGAAAAAGACTATGATACGCTCTCGCTTTAGGTATTTACGGGTGTTATACATAGCAATATTTTACTTGTGCTTGGCTTGCTCATTGCTTCTTGCTTCCTTCGTTCTCTGTATACCACTGTTTCACCTTTTCCTCTTCTCATCTTTAGGCCTCTGCAGATTCCTTCTTTCTTCCTATTCACATTTTTGCCTCATAATGCATATGCATAATCGTACTATCAGACTTTTAATGCACCAAAATTTTGATGCTTGTCCTAGTACATGCAACATTGGCTCATCAGATCTTACAGTGCATTTAAATTGTATTACTGATGCTTATACGTTACTGAAACGCTAATAGAGGATATTGAAAGTTGGAATTTGAATGATATTATGCATGTCTTTAACATGGATCACAAATTTTGAGTCACAAAGGTCATTTTTTTTGGACGAGTTCCACTCGTTATTAAACAATGAAGGGTGGTGCTTTGATGACTAAAAACTTGCAAAACCGTATTTTTATGTTAGATTGCATTTTGAACCCTACATGAGAATGAAGAGGCAGAGAGCACCTTTTTGTCTTCTCACTACAGAGTTTCCAGCGACAAGGAAAGCACATTTAACATAAAATGTGTACAAATATCTCTCATGTTGATTCATTCATTGCTTGTATTTGGCTACTGAAATTTTTATTTTGCATGTTGTGCTGCATTGATATACTCACCGTCAACGCTGTTGGACAAATCTTTTTAGTTAAATGATATGCAGATACTGATGCCCAAAAAGAGAGGAAGGTATTCATTCACTTTAAGGAGATTAGCTATAATCGATGATGCCTTCCTTAGTTCACTTTCTTCTGTCACTGGTTTGGTTTGGTTTGGTATGCTGGTTTCGCTACAAGCACCATTTGAATAGAACTCACTTCTCTCGGGTTAGAGGAAGACGGATATTTTTAAAGGAAAATTTAATCCGTTTTAATAGAATACTTTTTGGCTGTTTTTCGCAACTCACTGTCTTAAGCGTACGTAATAACTAATCGTTTTACATTTGGTTTGGGGAAAATCAAAGAAATAGTAAAATGCCTAGCAGATCTGGATTTCCAGGCAGGTGTAAAAACCTAAAAAGCTTCAAAAGTGGAACCCTTGGCTCCACCGTCAGGAGCACCGAGCCAGATGCAAAGGTTCTTTTACGCCGTCAAAAGCAAATTAATTATGGAAAAGCCACCAATGGCTACTATAATTATATAAATTTTGTTCCAAAGTAAATCACTCTCACTTGGTCACTTGTACTCAATCTCACCTGCTTTAACTTAAAAACTTTGCATTATATGTGCTGACGTGAATTATTATATTATTTTTTCAGAGCAAGACGTACCGTAAGAGAACCAAAAACTCCCAACAAATTCCAAATGTGCAGTCGAAGATCCTTCGATGGCCAGATAAAGTTTTGGAGGAAGTCGTTGCAATCGTGGGATGTTAATGAAAATATGGAAAGGAAGAATACCGACTCTGACAAAACTGAGAGCTACGATGGTTCTTTCACATCCGCAGAAGATGATACAGATGATAGTGATTCAAGTAAACAATTAACACCCAAAATTGAACTTCATTTGTAATATACAAATAAAAATCCGAATTTATTCATTTCGATTAAATTACTAAAATCTATCAGAGCGTTTTCGAGCAGTGTATTTAGTGTCTGCACGTACACTTTTCCCTTGTCTGCGTCGCCGTTCTTTCTTCTCTAAAATCCACTCTCTTGAGAACTTGGGGGCGGTTCGGTTTTTCATATCATTTTTATTGCGCTGATGATTAGTCTGCCTCTTTGCATAACTGACGGTAGACGCTGGCGCATCTGTCAATGCCTCAGGCATACCATGATTCACAGTTGATCCAACAGTAAGAACTAAATACAACTTCATCTTCTTTTTTGACTCAGGGTAATCGATAAGGACACCTCCATTAAAACCTGCACGCGTTGCTTGGGCCATGATAAGTGATTTCTGATTTTCATCTGCAGGATAAAACTGAAATACAGCACGACCGCCCGTGTTCTGCAATCAGCACAAATAATGCACACTTCTTTCAATCACGAAAAAACCAATTCATACCAAAACTTGTATGTAACATTTAAAATGCAATTACCAGCACAGCATAAAGAGAGGTAAAGAATCTGCTTAGGCGTTGGATCGGATTGTGAACTGTCTTGTCTTTATTGCAAAGCCATTGTAGAGCACTGACACTGATGGCATAGTCAAATGTACCTGCTCGGAAGGGAAGCCCTTCTCCCATATCTGCCAACAAGAGATCTCCTTCTACCTCACGTTCTCGAGCTACGTCTGAAAACAGTAAGATTGCAAATTACTGCACTTGCTTACATGAAAAAGGGTTAATGACCCTCCATTAGAAAACCAGAGAAGAGTAGGTGGACACGTATAGTAAATTAATTCCATTATTACTTACCAAGCATGCTTTGTGAGATGTCGATTCCAACCCAAGTATGACCATCTTCATCCAAGCACTCACCAGATAACCCAGATCCACAACCAATGTCCAAAATCAATCGAGATTCCTCGTCTGGAATTTCTAGCAATTCAATGCACCGCGTTGCCATTTCACTTTGAATTTCCATGATGCGAGTACTGAAACAAAAAAAAACAAGCATTATATATAAGCCTCCTATCATAAATAAAAATGTAAAGTCAACGTGAACACATATTGTTGTAAGTTGTCGTCTTGATATTTATGGTAACGTACTTTTGTGTGTATTTCCGGGCCTCGTCCTCATTGTAGAACTAAAATTTTAATAATCAAAACCATTTTAATGATTAATCACAAGAACGAGACAACGAGACAACAACACTCATGTGAAAATCATGTTTTATTGCCAGTAAATCAATCGAAATTCAAAGTAGGTTGCATAGCCAATACTGAATAAAAGTTAACTTACAATATCAGGAGGTGCAACTCCTTCAGGGCGCCTTGCTGAAGCCATTTCGGAGCCTTATAAATTAAATTTTAATCAAAGCAATGCTTTGAATGTATGTAGAATCGAACAGCTCAAAAACAACTCAGGAAATAAACATGTCCAGAACTTGCAATGCTGCAAAAAATTAGCAAATAATAAAAATGTTTCTTGATTTAATTTTGATAACAACAACCAACTTTAGAGATTTTCTTTGCTTGATTATATAGATGACTGAAAGCTGTGGAAATCATCACCTTACATAAATAAGACTCTATTGATCCACTATCCACCAGCAGCACAAGCAATGTGATAGAGATATCAACTCGCGGGCCAAACAATCTCTATGAATAGTAGGCAGGTATGTTAGTTATAGGAGAAGCTTGTACACAACGTTTACTGTACTGAAATGAACATCTCATCCAATATTCCAAAGCTTGGCTAAAACTAATCGGAACCATAATCGTTGAAGTTGAATGTAGCTCTATCCATGAAACTGTGAGAAATAATGTAGAAATTTTAGAGCGTTAAAAAATTAATTTGCAAAACATGACAGTGTGTGACATGAGTTAAAACATGAATTATTTTAAATCTTCATCACATTTAAGCATTCAAATAGTAAAAGAGTTTGCTCAACAACAAGTTATTTTGCCTTCAACATAAGTTTGATTGAGCCGTATCATATTAGAAAGCGTCAAAAGAACCAAGCCGGTAGAGTTCATCATCTTAATGAAAATTCAAAATGGTTTTTTCTCCTTACTCATTTTAGCACAAAGAGCTATGTGTTCTTTATAAATTATATGACTCAGAATGGTCAAACTAAAAAAATATTTATCCCCTATTTAGGTATTGGAGTTTAATGACACGGACGCTTCAACGCTTTCATTACCAATACCGTGGGAAGCAGAGCAAAAAAGACTAAAAGGAGCACTGACAGAATGTGATACGGCGCCAAGAAAGTTGTTTTAAGCTTTTTATGTATACCTTTTCTTTCTGTATTATAGCCCTATTTGGTGCTAGTCTGCTAGTTGCATTCATTTCACATTTTGTTTGTGAGGAGGAGGATCATGTAAATTCTCACGTTGAATTTTCAGTTGGTTAAGAGGCGGATCACCAATGTGTCAGTCATTTTTAACAGTCATCATCGCTATATTAGTGATAATTTAGATATAATTTGTGACAATCAATAACAATCCAAGGCAAGAATTGAACGCAACGTAGTGTTTCTGAGCTAATCGTCTTCCCAAACTATTTACAACAACATCCATTCTAGTTCCTATCATCAAATCGTGGGGGGAGGAAACCGGTGAACAATGGAGTTTGTTGAATTAGTGGTGGGCGAGGAGAAGGATCAACAAAAAGATTGCAATGAAGAAGACCTCTTAGCACTCTCGCCAATTGTTCGTGCCAAACTAGATGACCTGATCCCTGCCGAACCTTTAGAAAACATTCTTGATCACAAGTTTAAGATTTTGGGTTACTCATCAAAACTAGGGAATTTTGATGACGTCTTTATAATGTCAACCACAGTGATGAGTGATGAGCAGTTTCGACTAAATGAGGAGATTCTGGACATTGCTGAAAATGCAGGTGGGTATATGAAGTGAATTTAAAAATTGTATTATTTGTTGTTTATTAGCTGTCAGTATTCTCCGGTCCAAAGCTTTGAAGTATAACCAGTTCAGTTATGAAGGATTTGTTTTATATTATATAGATTTAACATTGGGAAGACTTCCAGCTTTAAAGGAAGTTGTCCTCGCCGTGAAGCCAAAGGACGGCGTTTACCATCGAGCCATCGTTGTCAGGTTTGACAAACCAGAGGACGCCTTCGTGTACTTTTTTGACGTTGGAGGTACGGCCAGGGTCAACATAGCAGGGTTGAAACCCGTTAATAAGGATATTATGGAGGTAATTTCTTATTAAGATTTAACAACGGAATTAAATAATTCTTTAATTCATTAAATATTAGCATATGAATGATCACTGCTTCTAATTTTTGTGAATTGCAGTTTCCGATTCTTGGGTATCGTATGATACTTCAAAATGTACCCATTGCCCCCATTGACATTGGTTTGATTCTGCGTACGGAGTATTTGGCTTTTATGAAGCGAATGGAACGTTCAACTTTCCGTTTGCAGTTGGGTGACCCGCTCCCTAAGACGGTATGTAATTCGAAATGCCGATAGACTTTTATATGAAAGAATTTATACTTTAACTAGTATATCTTCTTTTTAGCGTGAACTTACTGAAAAGAAGATGGCAATCTTAATTCACTGGAGCTCGAAGTTCGAACTCAACAAGGAAATAAGAGCTCTTAAAAAGTGGGAATGGGAAAAGTTCAGCAACGGAAAGGGCACAGATAACGAAATTTGTGAAAAGGGGAAATATGGTCATGAATTCAGGCGAAGGAATGGGAACGCGTACATTGCAACGTTTGGTGTGAAGAAAGGAATGGAATTTTCTGCCGGAGTAACACGCGTAGAACCCGATGATTCTGGGAAAGCCTTGCTGCGAGTTATTTTTTTGCAAATTCCAGCAGCTAGCGATTATTTCGATGTGCTTGAGAAGCAGATGCAACGCTATGCCACATTAATAACAAAATCTGACTTTTACCCAGCCATTGATGAGCATTGCATGTTCAAATTGGGTATTAATTTTTCTAGCGGCGTAATTAACATGTTTATTTAGTAGCTCTGAGATCTTACCTATTGTTTTTTCTATTAATTAATAGATAGTAAACCAGCGTATGAAGCGACTGGGCGTGAGTGGTTAGGCCGGTGGTGCCGAGCTTTACGAACGGATGTAAATATGATGTATCTTATGGATTTTGATGCTTATGTCCCTTATCAATATTTTCCTATTGAGGATTATGAAATTAGACGGCTTTATGGAGAATTTTATAAAATTCCAATACTTACAGTGATATTGCGTCCTCAAGGTTTGTTTGCTACGATGTCATTTTATTTTAATAGCACTATTGTCTATTTTTATTTTAATGACATTAGTAAGTATTCCAGATTATATAAACGCGTGTTTTTGCTTAATTGCAGAGAACGGGTTGGATTTGCCTGTGGCAAAGGCCTCAGAAATATTTACAGAGGGAAAGCGCTTTAACTTCAAAGTCACCGACGCAAAGAAAGGGGAAAGCGGACTGAATGGTTACGGTGTGGAGTATTCTGTGTTCAACCCCACACCAAAAAAGTAAATATTTATTTTATTAGAGTAGCCAGTCAGGTATGTGGGGTGCAGTAAATGCCTCATAAGCAATAAAAATATTTTCATTGTTACAATCATTACTCCGTGTAAGAGAAAAGATAAGACTTTATATCCGTCCTATATACTTTTATTGGAATCTCAGTCAGTGCCAATGAGTATGTTATAGGCTTACAAAACTTGTTTTTGACATTTACTTGTATAATAATTGTTAGTAATGAATGCATATTTTGTGATGCGCTTAAAAATTTCCAAAACTAATTTTACACAAATAAACACATTTCATTTTATAAGTCAGATTAAGTATTCACACTACGGTTAATATAATCGCTCTTACATATGAGTCGACATACACATTAATAGCAAGTATAAAAACATTTTCTCTCCATATGTTTAATATTTCCCTCATGTCTCCTGAAGCTCCATCATCCAAGGCAGCTAGTTTAAGGGCTTGTGCTACTTTCAATTTACTAAAATTGAGCTCATCGTTATCATCTCCGTCATTTTCATCGTGTTTATCTTAATTATCATCATGGTCATTGCAAGAAGCAATCATCACATATCCGACTTCATCAGTTGTTGACTGGCTACTGCCTCTATTTTTTCGGGAGGAGAAGAACCCAGTTGTCGAAGTTATGTATGTCGTAATTGGATTATGGTAGGTGGAGATTTCGAAGTTGTAAGAAACGACGCATTAGTATTGGTGTCCAATTTAGAGGAGACAGAATTAATAGGTACTTTGTATTTCCGTGGTGAATAGAAAATGTGCTGTTTGCAGTGTTGTTGATAGAGCCGTAGCCAAACTCTTCATAAGAACCTCACCAACTAATTTTCCCTTATTATCAGTAGAGAATCTCGTTTTCTTCCCTTTTTGAAATGGCTGGGACATTCAGTATGATTTTGTGGACGTCGATGCTCCTTTTTTTTAGATTAACAGAACTAAATTTATTCATGAACACAAACATAAACGATGAGAAAGTTGTCGTGTTCGCGAACATCTTAACAAGGTTTAATTTGTAAATGTATGCAGGAGTTTACATTGCTAACAAACTCCCAATTTTAAGGAATAATTTCACTTGATGTGATTCTACTTTCTCCTCTTAAATACCTGTACGCAAAGTCACGACTGGAGAGTTTGTTACTACTATAGTTACATGAGACCCTTTCCAGCAGCAGCAGTTTTACTACAAATTAGCACTAAATAGGTCATGGAGAAGGGAACTTTCCCGACTTGCTTTTCTTCCAGGTTACAGGTTTCCCATTGTTGGTGTTCTCCTCCACTTTCTTGGACTTTCTGAAAAATTCAAGGCGTGCATGTCAGGCAGAGAGTGGGTTATGGAATTATTTTTTTATTCATTTACTGTTCCATTTTTGGAACAATATGGTGTTTTACTTTGGAAATATCAGGTTGTACTGCTAAATTATTGCAACACACTGGCCCATCCAACCCTATAGCCTTGTGGATTACAAAAATTCCATAAAATTTATACATAACTTAACCTAACTGAGAAATCAGCACGTGCATAAAACCGTCAAAAATATTTGTTCCATCACATTGTGCAACAAAATTTAATGACTTTTTTCGAATACGAAGTTTCCAAAGATAAAAGACAATTAAGTTATGCGAGTTTTTGGATAGTATGGATTATGGAAGCACTCTGCATGGAAGAAGCTAGAGCCATTTGGTGATAGTGCTTGAAGTAGTAGGAATATTAATGCTTGTTAGGCGGATGCTCCATGCTCTACTTTCCTCATCTCTAGTCCTCTACATACAACGCAACTTCAAGCATGCAGTGCAGTGACGTATACTCATGCAGTGTACTTTTTCCTAAACTGAAAGTGCTCTGCTATTCCTTCACTTTCCTTTTCACTGATTCATACATACAACTTTTCGTAGCGAGAATCAAAGAGAAAAATGTCCCATTGGCTTGACCATGTAAATTGAGGCTGTGATTTGGATGAAAGTGGTCAGTTAGTGTTGTACATTATAGTTCAAACAGAACGAATTAAAAGCATTTGCATTATACGTAACATCATTTCCTGTTGGTTAAATAGAAACTAATCATGTAATTGTATTGTGATCAAATTCTCACATTGCCCCAGATACGTTTTCCTATACATGGGTGTTTTACATTTACCTTGTGAATGTTACCAGATTACATTTTATAGGAACATGTAATCAAATAAATGAATCAAACGGACGAATAAATCATTCTGAAATCTAACTAAACCCTAACTTTTTGCTTTAAAAATAGCAGAGTTCAAAAGTAAAAAGATATATTCCACATAATATGGTGAAGAAATGAAGACATCATGAAAGGTTCATGTAGATTGTATGTTGTAAAATCATACCAATTTAAATTAAATTTAAATTAAATGCAATAAATTTGTTTGGATAGTTTACCTGATTTTGAAAGTATAGCTGGACCTGTGGATGCTGCTGAGAAGCCGTTCCTATTCCAGTCTCTTGGGAAAACATAACTGGTTGCTTTATATCCCCTGTTGAAGTCTGTGTTGTGGACCTTGGTATTGGATTTGATGATTGATATTTTGCGCTCGCCGGTGGAAAACAAAAGGGGAAAACACATCAATTAGAATTTTATGTCAATATTATTGACATGACAAGCGGTCACCTAACTGTGAGCATTGCATTGCAAAATAAAAACCATATTATTTTATCTTGAAAAAATAGTTATGTGGATTATGGGGACATTTTCCTGTGGAAAAAACGCTGGTGCTCTCGGTTTAGCATGGAAGTATCAACCTAATTCAACCGTATCCGGTAAAAACGTCGTCAAAAAACGTCGACCAGCAATAACATCGTCGGCTTAAACCTCAACCAGCCAAAACATCGACCGTCTGTTTTAGTAAATGAGCAAACACGTCGAATATCCAATATTTCATTTTGTGTAAAAGGATGTTAGAATACTAATCTTACTTGAAAACTTTTGCCTTTAAACCTATGTCTGAATCCATCTAACTATGCAACCATCGGTTGGCTTAAATCTATAGTTAATTGAGATGAGTAAATCTGGTTTTTAACGGTTGGTAATATTTTTCATGGCAGAAAGTTGCCAGTATAAGTCATGAAATTTTGTACTCGTACTACCAATAAGGGTAAGAATTATAAAACTATCGCTTGTGATAACATGTTGATATCTTTGATATGCAATTTAGATTTACCAGCAAGCGTTTATGTATTATGTTACCAGATTATGCATGAAATTATAATTTTTTAACTTATACACTTGTAAAATCAATTTGAACAATGAAAAATGCAAGTCGACGTTTTTTGGAGTCGATGTTTTTTGTGGTCGAGGTTTATGTTTGGGCGACGTTTTCCCGACGACGTTTATGTACAGTCTACGTTTTGACTGGCGACGTTTTCACCTAAACCCAATTCAACATACTGAAAGGACTTTGAAGAAATATGAAGCTTCCTTACAGTTACTTTCCTTACAGTCTTCGCCTGGAGTTTGAGCAGGAAGGTTGTCTGCCAAAGTAGCTGTGCGCATGCCAGCTACTGTAAGTAAGAAGAGCCAACCTGCTGTGTTTTAGGAATTTCTCTATCTCGCTTAAAATAATACTCCAGTGAAAAGCTATGGGAGATAGTGAAAATTCAAAAAAATCGCAAAGAAAATCTTCGAAAAGAGATCGCGATACTGCAAAACACGACAGCCCAGAAACATCGGGTACTTCAAATAGTGATAGAAAAAAGTTTAAAGACAGTGAATCTGATATGGGTGAATCTGATAGTGAACACGACGAGACGGTTGAGAGTGTGCAAATGGCTAGCATCATAGATTCGGACATAGAAAAATTGATTCGAAATAGTGAAGAACGAACGTCACAAATGTACAAAATTGAATTAGAAAAATTGGGAAACTCGTTAAAAAAACAATTTAGGGCAGTAACCCTAAAGTGCGCAGAATTAGAAACATCGATAAAGCAAAAAGATGCCAGAATTGAGCAGCTTGAAAGAACCATTAAACGAAACAACATCATTGTATATGGCCTAAAAGAAGGAGCAAAAGAAACTTTTGAAGAAAGGTCAGCGTGCATCACTGATTTAGGGAGGCTGCTCAGCACACATATAGATTTTTCTGAAGCCTTCAGAATCGGGAAGCCAAAGCAGGATGCTAATAGGCCATTGCTCATCAAATTTCTACGCTACAGAGACAAAATAGCAATTCTGGAAGCAGCAAGGGAAGCAAAACTCACCGGAGTGTCAATTTCAGATGATATGACTGTGACAGAAAGAAAAATCAGATCCGCTTTAGTCATAGAAAAGAAACGAGTAAAAGAAGGAAGCCCAGCAGCAGTATGCAAAATTAGAGGAAATCGACTATTTGTTCAAGCTGATGGTGAAACAAAAACAATCTATACGTGCAAAATGCAAAAAACCGGTGCTGTTGTCATAACTGAGCCTCAAGGACCAAGGCTACCAGCTAGCGGCTTTTGAGGAGATGGCCAACCCTTACAAAACTCATCGGACATTACAACATCTTTAAAAATACTGCATTGGAACATCGAAGGAATTCGCAACAAATCATCCCTTTTCTACCAACAACTTACTGACTACAACCCAGACATTTTCTTCCTATCCGAGACATGGCTTGATGATGACCTCAAAAATGCAGCCTTAGAAGCAAATTACAAAATCATCGGCAAGCCAGCAATAAGAAGCAGCCACTGGGGAAGATGCAAAGGTGGATATATTTTAGGTATATCAAATAAATGGGTAGATAAAGTAAAACTTAAAAATTGTACAAATGAACATGTGGAGCTAGACGTGGTGCTGTGTAAACTCACAATTTCTCTTAAATTTGCATACCTAGGCCCATCCGCACATGTTGACGTCAAAAGCTTAATAGGTGCTAATCCAACTAACCAGGCGCATATGATACTTGGGGATTTGAATGCTAGGATTGGAGACTTCCAAAACTACGACTTGATTGACTTGAGTGAAACAATTATATTCTAGAGAGTCAAAAGATAAGAAAGTTAATACAAGGGGCACAGAGCTAATATCACTTCTAAAAAATACTCCCATGAAAATAATAAATGGTTACTCCGAATCAGATGAAAAGGGAGAGTTTACTTTCTGTAACAAAAATGGTAGCAGCGTGATTGATTTATGCATAGCCTCTCGAGAAATCTGTAAATATCTAGATCTCAAAGTACTTGACTCCAGTGAATCATGTCATTTTCCCATATTTGTATCATTAACACTTAAGGCTGACACGAACAAACCAAATGAAAAGGTCTGGAAAAGTAAATGGGTGGCTGAAAAGCAACACATGTTTGTAGGGAATGTTGAAAACGAACTTGAATATCATAACCACACAGACATATCATTGAAAGACTTCAGTATGTGCATGAAAAGAGGAGCTGTTTCAGCTGGAATCACTAAAAAGGTATCAATTGGATACGTGAATCCATTCAGAGGGCCTAGGTGGTATGACACGATGTGCATGAGACAAAAGTCAATTGTTCAGAATAAAATTAGACTAATGCACAAAGCTTCAATTGAGCAAAGAAGTGAAGCAAGATTAAATTATGTCCAAGCAAGAAGAGAGTATCAAAATCTAAGAGTAGCTAAAAAAACACTTTTTGAGAACAGACTCATACATACTTTATCTACCACAAAAAATGGAGCAGATTTTTATAGATCCTTATCTTACTTCAGACCAAAAGCTAACGTAGTGCAATCAACAGAATATGTCAAGCCACATGAATTTCAAGGTTACTACAAAACTCTTTTTCTGGGGAACCAAAATGAAATGCAATATGATCTGAAAGGATATGAATGCAAGGTAGATTCACTAGATAGAGATTTTTCGTTCAAAGAGCTAAACGTAGCGATAAGCATGCTAGCCAAAAACAAGGCACCTGGCCCTGACTCAATCATAAACGAGATGTGGAAGGCATTGGATAACTACCACAGGTTGGTTCTGCTAGACATTATAAATGATATGTATAGACACTCAAAAATAGACATGGATCTAACAACGATAGCAATGGCACCAATTTATAAAAAGGGTCTGAAAAGCAACCCATCAAATTACCGACCCATCTCGCTGGTTAACACAGGTCTAAAATTAATCACGTGCCTACTGAGTAACAGACTAAATGATTGGTGCGACGACAATGATAAAATCAGTGAATACCAAGCTGCGTATAGGAAAGGGTTTGGGTGTGAAACCCATATATTTACATTAAATGCGATAGTGCAGTCAAACCTAACAAGTAGTAAGAAAAAAGTATTTGCTCTATTTGTCGATCTATCAAAAGCCTTTGACAGCATACCTCACAATAGACTATGGGAAAGATTAAAGAAAATTGGTATAAGCTCTAAATTCCTTCAGTTTATCATGGTAATGTACTCCCAAATAAATGCGTACATAAAAACGCCTTTTGGAAATAGTAAAACTTTTCCAATACAGAAATCGGTTCTACAAGGCGAAAGCCTCAGCCCAAAATTATTCACCATATTTATAGACGAATTAGTAAACGAACTATATAAATCAAAAACCCAACCGCTGCTAATGGGCACAGCAAGAATTCATATTTTGCTGTACGCCGATGATATCATCCTTCTAGCAACTAATGCAATCGACTTGCAGGAAAAGGTTAATGCTATGAAACTCTTTTTTGAGGAAAACTCATTGCTCTGTAATCTTGATAAAACGAAGTATGTTATATTTAAAACCAGGAGAAATAAATTTTATAAAATCCCTAAGCTCTTCTGGGCAAACGAAGAGATTGAAAAGGTAGAAAAATACACATATCTAGGAGTTACTTTTACAGAGAATATAAGCTTTCAAACAACCTGTGGAATATCCATGGAAAAAGCAAATATAGCTCTAAATAGTCTCTTCCAAGTCGTCTACAGATCGAGAATCAAAACTCTGGATGCAAGATTAAAACTCTACGATGCCCTGGTTAATTCGATACTCCTCTACGGATCAAATATATGGGCAATAGATCTAATTGACAGAATTGTCATCTTTCAAAATAAGTTTCTACGACGGCTTTTCTCATTACCACAACGAACACCAAATTGGTTCCTAAGACTAGAAGCCTCCTGCAAAAGCATTGAGTGTGTAATAATCAAAAACATTTTAAAATTCTGGAACAGATTGATGATGAAACATCCAAACTCACTTCTAAGACAAGCATATGAAGCTCTAAAAAAGACTAGTAATTTAAAGAATGCGAAGCACAACTGGTTTAGAAGTTTTAATTCGCTAGCATATAAATGGGGCTTTGAACATATCATTGATCATGATCTATACTCTGAGAACATTGAATACAATGCAAGAAGAAGCCAGGCAATAAATATAATAACTCAGACAGTAATAACGAAGTCACAAGAAAAGGACATAGCATGCATGATGGTTAGCACCTCCATGCCACACTACAAAACACTACGTACTCATGCAAAAAGGGATGAATTCCTAAACTGTCTAAAGAACTGGCATGAAATAAAGGTACTTGTGCAACTACGAGCAAAGTTAGGGTTCATACATACAGGTGAAATGAAATGCGAGTTAGGTGTTCTACAAAAATTCTATGATCCCGATTGTGACGATAGATGTAAAGCTTGTTTGTTAAGCACTGAAACTGAATATCATGTATTGTTTAAATGTCATGTGTATAGCTTAATTCGGAAAAAATTTATTGGAAATTATGTATTACCCCAAAGTGAAAATGAATACACGGACTTCTTTGAAGTCATGGATGAAGAAAAAATCAAATCAATCAATCTGTATATTAAATTTATGTTAAGAAACAGAATACTAATAATTGAAAACTGTAACAACAATGCTTGTAATGAATGATTGTAAGGGCCACTGCCAATCGATCGAGAATAAAGACAAACTATACTACTACAGTTTTACATAGAATTTTTTTAAACATTACATACCTACTTTTAGTATGCAGTTGCATTGTTCATGATTCAGCTTGGGGTTAGCGAACGCAAGCAAAGCTATATATTGTATCATATATTAAAACCCAACAGTGTGAATACGTTTCCCTTATTTCTGCAACGTACTAGACCTAAATCCAAGGGTAGTACAGTGGGAAGGAAGTTGGGTAGGAAAACACAATCACCAATTCACGATGGGATATACATACAATTTTGAGACAACGACAACACGTTCCATTCAACTTGCTAGTTACCATAACGTTATCTCGTTAATTTTTTGGTAGGCTAGAAATTTACTATAAGACATGTATCATACATATGAACAAACTGACTGACGACTAAATTTCCTGTACTTTTTTATTCTTCTCATTGCTCCTTCTAATAATTCAATACTTAATCTGCCTAACAAATATCTATATATGTAAGTATCCATTACATTGAATACATAAGGGTTCCATATCAAAATAAGTTCATATTTTTAGCTTGATATTTCATTATAATTTATCTTAACTGTAAACATTGTCTACAAAACACTACGGTGCTAAGATATGTATGTATCAATATCAAATCAAATTAACAAAAGACTGTAAGCCAAAACAAATGGTCAATCTCAAGGTCATTTCAACTTCAATTTGATAGCAAATCATAGAAGGAGCTAAATATACTGCACGCAAGAGAACATATCAATCACCCATCCAACTCTCGCAGAACATCTACAAAAACGGGTGTTTAATCTGAATCAGAAGATTCGCTTTCATCGTCTTCCGCTTTCTTCCGCAAATACTCTGGCCAAGTTTTTGCCTCCGCCAACTTTTGCTGCTTCTTCAGTAGCCCAACCTAACAAAAAAATAATTGTAATCTTCAGATTTTTTCGCTTATATGCTAACTTTTTAAAAGTCCGAGCTATACTGTTAAATGAATTTATATACCTGATCCTTCAAATACTTATTTTTTTTCTTTTGAAAAGTTTGGTTGCTCATATTCTTATTAAAGCTGCCAAGGTGATCAGAGATACTTTTCAACTGTAAAAGAAATTACTTTTGCTTAATATAAACTGACGAGGGAACCATAAAACCTAGTTAAGCTACGATTTGAGTGAAAATACTTTATACAGCACTTTACCGAAAAAATGCATTTTCTGAAACTTATTCACGTCAAATGGTTGAAAAAAACAGGAATGAAATTTACACGCGGCACCCACCTGCTAGGGCATTGGCACCCAACATTTTGTATACGTCTATTATTACCCAATTGCAGTGCGTATGAAGTATTTTATCCAAATCAAAGCTTAACTAAGTTTGGGGCTTTCATGAGTAAAGAAATAGAAATAAATATTAAATAGAACAAACTCTGTTTTACCTGTTCAGACAAATATTTTAATTGAAGATTTCGATGTCTGTCAGTAAAGTTGTTGTTAGAGACACTCTGGGTGGAGCAACCCAGTTCTGGTTGTCCAGGTTTAGATCCAGTACGTCTCTGTTTACGGTCTGGAAAGCAAAAGACGGATGGACAAGAAAAAAAAGAAAATCATTACTCCAATTGCACTTCTGCTGAAAGTAGAATAAAAGTCAGACACTAGTTTAGCTTACCTGTGTGCAAATACTGTAATCGATCAATGGTTTTTGGAGTTCGGAATGAGTGGCGATTCCCAATCCCGGCATCCGCTTCAGACTGTCTTTGGTGAATATGCCAAATCCTACGTAATAAAATTTCGGAAGGTGTTTCTTTCCTTTTCTCAACCCGTTGTTCCTGATTATCCCCGGCCTCCGCAATATCCTCGCTCTGTTTTGATGAAACCAGAACTCTACTTGGTCCAGGCACAGGCTCACTGTTGGTCTCATCCTGTAGTCGAAACGGAACTACGGACCCCAAAACGGAAACAATTTGAAGTTGTTGATCTTCTTCTTCAGCAGTTGATTTTGATAATGGCGGTAGTGATGATTGATTGAGTTGGCGATGCTCAATCTCATTCTCAGTATCGCTGGCATCTTGATCAACTGATTCTTTTTTGACTTCCTGCTTTTCTTGGTCTTCCATGTTTCTGAGAGAAATGTAACATAAGGAACCTCAGATGACCCAAATAAATCCCATTAAAGAAGTAAACAGTTACACCAATTGTTTTTGAAAAAACGAACCTTGGAAATGAAAATATTCTATAATCTAAAATTCACAAAATTTCTCACGACGACTTCCAAGAGAGTTGCCCGCAGAAACTTTAATGAATGAGAAAACGTACTAACTGACTGAAAATATTTTGAAGGAATAGGAAACGACAAAAAATGTTTCCAAAATTGCCCAGTGATCCAAAGTCCCTAACAATTGTTCAGAAAAGCAACGACTCAAGTAACTGCAACGAAGAATCACAGAAAAATAATGTCATTTTGGGCATAATCACTCCATATTCATACACTGTTTATAAGATTGAACTTTCAGGTGAATTTATTTTGTTAAAGAACTAAAATGTACGAAATGTCTCTTATACTTTTTAAGTAAGCAACACATGATGGAACGGAAGTATACGTACCAGGGGAATCTTATGGACTCAGAGAATTTTTATTGAAATGGAGTAGGGCCTGAATTGACCGCAATGCTTTGACCTAATGGCAGAGCGCTCATTTTAATCTAAGTAAATATATATATATATATACACCTGTGTTTTAATAACGCGAAAGAGGTTTTATTATGCCAATCGATGATCACTGCAAAAATTCACCTTCATGAGTCCAATGTTACGTTTGGAAGAGGAGTAAAACCAAATATTTTATTCAAAAGAACACACACTAGAGAATAAAAACATACCCCTTCCACATTTACAGGATAGCTGGAGAGCCGTATTATTCCAAAGGTAGAGTTTTATTGTATGTTGTAGGCGGAGTTTAGAAAAATAAAATGTAATTTTTTTATGTACACAGCATCCTTTGACAGATATCATATATTTAAGATATGTATATAAGTTGGGTCTATGTGTCTGGTAACGAAAAAGTTGGGAGAGTATTGTATGAGGAGGATGAATAAACAAAAGTTTTGTTTGGTGATAACCCTGAAATCTCCTCTCGTGGTTTTCTCACTTATCAAAGACATTTTAGGCTATCATGGACATCATTCATTGGAGGTCATTCGGGATTTCTTACGAGGTTTGGCGGAAATGTAAATTAGTATGACTGATTAAGTAGTTAAAACACCCCATTAAGTTTTTCCCAAGTAAGCGGACTCAATTGATATTTGACGATTAATGTGGTGGACAGAAATGAAATGCAGTTTTGATGTGATATTGAGATTACAAGTTCAAAGCAAAGTAGGAGTAGTACTGTTTATATTATTTCACAGCCTGTGTACTTTTTGGTCTTCAAAGGTTAGTAAACCCCGTAACCGAGGGAGACTGGTGATATTATTGCCCTAGCTTTGTATGTACTTGTGTTCATCATAATTGTTCGTAATCTCCTATGTTAATGTATGCGATATGCCTACGATTTTATAATATGCATTTGTTAAATAAAATTATCGCTATGAGTCTCTTATTACTTAATGGTTTAATTAACGTTGTGTGTATGTGTATGAACAATTCGTTTGCCATAATAACACTGTACTGTTACACAATTATCCTGATTTTCTGATTTAGTTTTATTTGACAAAGGAATCTAAACTGAAATTTTGAACAAAAAACCACTGAATACGCCAATAAAATCCAATAAGTTGCAGGAAGTACTTACACTTGAAAAAAGGACTCCAATTTTGAAGCTACTACTTTCCCCTTCCAGGCTGCTTATTTTTCTTACCCAGCTTAGCCTCATTCGTTTTTAACTCTTCCTTTTTCTTCCGCAAATCCCTCTGTGCATGAACAATGATTTCTTCCAACATTTTCAACTCGTGTTGAGCTTCATTCATCCGATTTTCAAGTTGTCTACCACGAATTACTGCTCTTTGAAGTCGTTTTACTGATGCCCGTGATGAAGCTATTTTTGATATTATATATGACCGTGTCGTTGTGAGCAGTACGTCTAACCATGGTATGGATTAATTTAGATTTAGCTACATTTATGCATTTACCAAAGACACTCCAGCGAGATTTTGTACGATCGAGTTTTTACAACATGCACGAGTCAAAGAACGGGATCTGCGGCAGCTTTTGTGAGGAATGTATATGGCAATGTACGTTTGGATGCCGTAGTATGTTACAAACACCCAAGCAAAGTCCAGGTATGATATGCCGGACTCACTTTTTTTATTTTATGCAACAGCACACTGGTACCAATCTTGCATTACAACGTGTGTTACTTCTCCTTCGAATGTTATAGTAGCTTCATAAAGCTCAAATTAAAACTTAAAATTGATAAGCAATTTGTACTGCGCTCTCATTCTTTCTCTCATCTGGATCTTCAGTACTCTCGTTTGCTCTTACCAGAACTATTAAAACTAACTCATTGAGTCTTGCGTACCTATAAGAAGCAAATAAGAAGGGAAGGAAATATACCCGCTATAGTTAGGAAGGTAAATAATATATAGTACATCTTTGCTGCTGCTGGAGTATTTATTCCCAGGTTAAGTAATTTTTGGCACTCTCTCAGGCCTTGTACAATTATATATAGAAAAGATGCATGTTGAGGCATGCATATGACCATGTCGTTTTATGTTTGGATTTTATAATATGCATTTGTTAAATAAAATTATCGCTATGAGTCTCTTATTACTTAATGGTTTAATTAACGTTGTGTGTATGTGAATCCAATTACTGTATAAACAATTCATTTGCCATAATAACACTGTGCTGTTACACAATCATCCTGATTTTCTGACTTAGTTTTATTTGACAAAAGAATTTAAACTGAAATTTTGAACCAAAAACCACTGAGCACGCTAAAATCCAATAAGTTGCAGGAAGTACTTACAATTTAAAAAATTTCTCCAATTTTGAAGCTACTACGTCCCCTTCTACTTGACAGGTTACATATTTTTCTTACCCAGCTTAGCCTCATTCGTTTTTAACTCTTCCCTTTTCTTTCGCAAATTCCTCTGTGCATGAACAATGATTTCTTCCAACATTTTGGACTCGTGTTTAGCTTCATTCATCCGATTTTCAAGTTGTCTACCACGAATTACTGCTCTTTGAAGTCGTTTTACTGATGCCCGTGATGAAGCTCTTGCTGTGACCTCACGATCTTGCAATGACTTCATATTGTTCACGCAACCCATAATCCTTTCTGCATGATCCCTAATACGGCCTTCAGAAGTTTCACGCAACCTCTTAGTTCCCGCAATCTGACGTTCAGTCTTCAAGAGTTCAGCTTCCGCAACCATTTTCAGACGCTCAGCCTCTTGACGGCGTAATACAGCTTCCATCTGTCGCTTCTCAACGTCTTGCATTGCGGCTGCAGCTCTGCCTAAACAGCTTTCAACAAACTCATTCTGGTCTAATTGACGGAGCTCGACCCCTTTTTTCAGTTGGACAATGTCAGCTTGATCACCATCATTGCAACCTCTGGCCGGCTCCTCACCCAATTCAGACATGATACTATCGCAATGGTCTGGTTAATGAAAGAAATAAAAAACTGGAATTTAAAAAAATGTGGAAAGAATCCGTTGCTTTTTTAAACTAACGTAATTTCTCAGTTATGCATACCCGTTGCAGCTAGAACTATATTGGAATCAGATGAGAAAGGTGGTCGTAGTGGTGGCCCTTCAATGTATTAAAAACACTTCTGCTTCCTTTAATGTGGACTATAGTTATGTAAAATGGGAATATGACAATTCTGACGTCTATACTGTTGCTATTCAATACAGATTACAATTAATTACACATTTGCTGACAAATGTAGAATGGGCTGCCAATTGAAAAGCTAAACATTAGCCTATGATTGGTTACACTGCGATGTAGAATAGTAGAAAATATACATGTATATTACAATATATTCATTATATATTATTAAAAAGACTACACTCCTTACCATTATGTATAACGTAAGGAACAAATACTAGGTACTTCCTAACCCTAAGATATAAACCATAAAACAATGGTAAGCTGTTCAATTGGCAGTCCCCTAAATATTTTCAACAAATCCAAGAATGCATACACTCTATATTGAATTATTGAGGTGTAGTGCTGCTACTTACTAGTTGATTGTACATAAGAGTATATGTGTAATATTGGTTTTTTATTGTCAACTACTACTGTAAAACAGATTACAGCTCATTGAGATATGCTTTCTCACTCAGCTTTGTATATATATTCTTTGGTTGCAGTGTGGAATCCACATTGTGGATGGACAGCGGAGACTGTCATATAATAATATAGAAGACACAGCCTGTAGATATAGATGCCAAAGAAAGGAGATGTCAATTTTAATAATTACTTGAAAAGTTTCTTAATTTTTTTAATGCCGTTAGATAAAAAGTACACTAGTCAACGCCTTCGACGCCGCATTACTTCCAGCTCTTTCACACAAAATTTTCTTGTAGATTCTTCTCCCATAAAGTATCATTATTGACTTTCAGTCCTTCCTTCAGCGAATCTCTAAAAAGCAACGGAGTATGGGACTCACGTCCATACCATGCGTACAAAAGCTTGCAGCACAGTTTATGTATGCCATACTTTAAAGACTCTGAGTGACGTCAGATTAAGCAAGCTCCCATATTATACATTGGAAAATCTACAAGACTAGGTGACTTTTGGAATATTTTCTGCGTCAGCCTTTGTGTTACATTACACTGTGTGGATATGTTTGCATCCCACAAGCTTAATACTTATTACGTTGTCTCTGTGCTTGCACTCCATATATTTGCTTTTTGCATTCACTTTAAAATATGCTCTTTTTCCTCTAATATGGGTTGATGCCGGTATATTATCTATATAATTCATGAACCATTTGTTCTTACAAATGCTTTTACAGCACTCGCTTACAGCATTTAAGCCGCCTCTTATGTATAATATACATAGATAAGTTCGGATGACTTGGGAAAAATATTAGACATTAGGTTATGCAGCTTGTCAAGCTTTCTTTTACGTAAGTTGTTGTGCTAAGACTAGACATTTTACGGTGAGGTGGTTACATATATCTGAGCCAAATAAATGCTATATACAGGGACCCTGTAATGAAGATGACAAAACTGATAATGACTTGATAAGGTTATTATATGCGAGAAACATTCTTACATGCTTGAGATTGTACTTATATACTTTTTCAAAACTTAACAAACAGCTTCATTTTATATACCGGCCTTAAGAAACTGAGTCAAACAAACGCCAACTTGTTGATTGAATAAACGTAGATGACATATAATTTCGCACTGCATTATATTAGACCCCGTCTAATAGATGATGTCCAATAAAATTTTCCTTTCGTTTTCGAACAATTGAGGAAATGAATTCTACATAAACTTGCAAGCATTGGATGTCCGAGAACTGATTAATTTGGGGGCAACGTGACGCTGCTTAGGTACCAGCAATGAACTATCAACCAAGTTTCATTCGGCTGTTACATGTCATGCTGGTGAAAAGCTGATTTCCTAGTATGTACAGGGTAACGTGAGACGTTGTGAAAAAATTAAAATTTAACGAAGTTTATACAGTTGCAGTTGCGCAATTTAGCATCTAATCTTGACTGTCTGCTATTTTTAAGTACACAACACAATTGGTTGTACGGCTTATCAAAACGGACAATGACTAAAACGTAAATGCTTCTTAGCTCATCCTGCCTGTACGAAAGAGATGGACACAAAAATTTGTAGCTGAGGAAAGCAACTGCACTGCCTATTTCATTTAGTTTTTGGGGCTCGCTAATTTTATGTTTGCTGGCGCTTTTGTAAAATTAGTAAAACTTTCTTGTTTGGTTTAGGCGGCTATTATTATGTTTAAAGGTATGTAGTAGTGTATTTTGCACAAATTGTATTGCGCTTTCTTAATTTAATATATTCAACTTCATGTATGGTTTTTCTGCTGGATGTTTTCTGTCCGCCTAGCCTTTAATTTATTTGTGTGTTTAAAGGACACAAGAATGTGTATGCTTTTATAAACAAAGGGTGAAATCATTAACAAATATATTTTACCGATGTATATGTATGCACGATTGTGTTGCAACAGAAAGATCCCAGATATAATAACTCCATCCAGCATAGGTACAAGGAAAGTAACGAAGAAGTCCTAAAAATGTTATATTAGTCATGCTAACTACGCAGTGTATGTGTGATATCGGAAAAAATGTAGCTTACTGCCGACATTTCCAACAGTCAATGTACCTGTTTCTTGTGAGTTTAACGAGTTTTTGCCAGCTTCCTTCAGCAACAGTAATCTCTGAGTTCTGATTGATTGATTGATTGATTGACTTTATTAGAGTGTTAAATAGTATCAACAAATAATGCTGGTATTATATGTAGTGTCATGAAAGTTTATGAAATCGCATGAATACCTATAAAATTGTATGGATTTGATGAAATTGTATTCATACTTATAACACATTGTGATTAAGTTGATGTTGACGTGCAAAAGTCAAATCCCTAAATGATTGAGATGTGTAGCAGTCATACTTCGAATGTCATCAAACATTAGCAACAAGCGACATGATTTTTAATCAAAACTGATTACGTGCATATGCAGTTCATTTTGTATTTTTTCAAAAGGACTAATAATTTTACGACACACATCAGTCATATTCGTACATAAATAGTATATGGAAAATCCAAAACTCAAATCACATAAACAATTCTGTAATATTTTACCTACGATGATATAACACTTATTAGCCGAAAAGAAGTAAAATGCTTACAGGCATGAAGCATACATTATATTGCATGTACGTACAAACTTTTTTTCTCATTGCCTTATCTTTCCACCCTACCCCACAGCTTCATTTCAATTGACGCCATGGGAAAAACGTGAGTTGAAGGTGCTATGAAGGAAACGGGACACGATTGGTGTTTTGGGCCATTTTCCAGCGTTGCTGTTTAAGTTGAAGTACTGATAACGAGTTAGACTTGATGAAAGCTGAATTACACCACTTGTGGTGAGAGCAAGTCAAGTTTCACGAGAGTATTGAAGATCCAAATGAGAAAAGAAAAGCGAAACGAAAAACGAAAGCTTCTTCACTGAGCGTGCAAAGTCTGTATTAGGATATTACACTTGTGTGAACATGGGTATGGGTGAATAGAAAAATATATTTTCGTTGCATTTTATATCGAGTATGCTGTACAGAATTTGTAGTAATGATGATGATGCGCTGTCCAAATAATTCCATATTGTACTCCGTCCATAATAACGACACTCGTAATGCAAGTGTATATTGCATATTCCGTTTGGAAATGGATTCAATGATTTAAATCCCTCCAAATAAAACACTCCATACTATCTCTTACTATCTTGGTATACATAAGGGGTTTAGGTGAAAACATCGCCAGTCAAAACATCGCTTGTACATAAACGTCGTCGGGAAAACGTCGCCCAAACATAAACCTCGACCACAAAAAACACCGACTCCAAAAAACGTCGACTTGCATTTTTCATTGTTGAATTGTTTTTACAAGTGTATAAGTTCCAAATTTATATAATGCCATGCAAAATCTGGTGATCTAATTACATAAACGCTTGCTGGTAAAGCTGAATCGCATATTAATACCGAAGAATATATTATCACAAGCGATAAGTTTATAACCCCTACCCTTATTGGTAGTACCAGTACAGAATTTTTGGTACAAATTACAAAGAGGGTAGCGACTCAATAAGAATTGCCGACAGTGACAAAGGCAATGAGTGAGATGTTGTAACTTGCAAATGTTGCGTTGTAAATCATGTTGTTCAATACAATCTGAATTATTTTTCTCATTCATCCCTACATAGGATTAAATCTGTTTGTGAACTAAAATTAACTTTTGATTGCCTCATCTCACACGACGGAAACAATTCTCACAAGAATAAAAACATTTAAAATACATTTCGGCAAACATGATCAGAATATGGTTTAAAAAATATTTTTATTTGATGACGAAATTGACACAAATTTATAAGATTGCGATTGCTTACTGAATTGATATTCAAACAACCATGATGTTTAATGTTGGGCAAAGTCATATCAAATATCCAAAACAAAATTCATATTCCCCAATAAAATTTAATTAACATCTTAACCGTCAACTCGCCCTCAGAAATCAACAGTCTAACAGCAGTGAACTTTGTTGCACCCACAGTGACATGAATCGCCGATCGAATACCAACATCTTCCATTGTTGTACTAATGGATCCATTTTCTCATTTAACCCCATTCTATCATTGCTTCCCAGTTGTTGTAACCCATTGTTGTAACCTCCATAAACAAAGTTCCACACAGTAAACCTCTCACCTTTAATGACAGTGGAGCTCCTCATCCTTCACCACTTCGAGTTCCACCGGCACCCAAAACTGACTCGGGTATGTGAAGGCAAACGCTGCAACAATGCAGGAGAGGGCCACAACGAGTTTCAGAAGGACATGATTTTTCTCCTAAAGATAAGTAGATGGTAAAATCTTACTGAAAAAAAGTTTGGCAAGTCTCTTCCTCCTAGTTTCCTTCAACTATTTGATTATTACTGATTTAATTATTAAAATGCTAAAAACAAATCCAATTACTTGCAAAACAATTGTGTTAACGGGTTTAGCCTCAAAATGTAGATCATGGCAAACACTCATAAAGATAAAGCCACAGAACAAGAACTCGCTAAAGAAGGGCGCATTCCATTCCAGGAAATTCATTCCTAGGTCCAACGTTATGTACGAAGTGGCGTAAATTAGATAATACCTATTTCATGTCGCTAGAAAAATGTTTAAATTGTCGTATTAACATTATGCAGAAATTATGTCACCAACGCAAATGTAGTCTTTACCTACAACGATTCTATGAGCGGTATCGTGGTGGTATATTTCATGCCCTTGAGGCTCTAGAGAAAGCTCATTTATTGAGGGTATTTGTGTTGTCATCATCGGACTTGACCTTGAGCCTTGAGCTTCCCTTTCTGTTCAGTTAACGACCTCTGGGACACTGGACTGATTACTGATTTATTCAATAAGTACGGAGAAATCTAATGACAACTCAGCAGCGAACTTTGACGTTTGAAGCTGAAGTTGGGATTGCTTGATTTGTGCACTCAACTGTGTTGTGAAATGCACCTTGCAATTTTCTGAATAAAAAATAATCATTGAATTGAATCAACTGTCTTAACAACTGTCAGCTGCTCCAGCTAAATTGGATTGAGTGGTTGTCGGTGGGGGGTTTAGAAAAAGTTTTGGAGTAATTAACGAGAATTAACGAATCAGACGGAGGGCTTTGGAGTGTTGGTTAAAATGGCCACTGAAATTAACCTTTTCAACTACCAAGAAAAGCTCCAAGAAGTAGTTGAGCTTATCAGCATCGCTGACTTTGTGTATGTTGACACAACAGTGGAAACAACAGGGTGGTTGCTGAAGAACGAGGAGTTTAACTCTGTTTATATGAAAGATCATCTTGATTAAGTCATAAACGTGCTTTTAGACTGAAAGTAAAAGCTTTTTTTTCATTTGCCAGTCCTCCTCCCATTGGTATTATGTAACTCTTACTCATCAACGTAAATAATTAATTTTGTGTGTATAGTTGTTCTGGAAAATGGTACGATTTCATCAAAGAAAGTGAAAGATATTACTGCTTGCTGGACATAGGGATCTCAATTTTCAAACGGTGCCAGGACAAGCCTCGTGAGCTGGAAGCGGAAGTCTTCAACATTCCTATTTTGCCAGCGTGTCTTGATGACAATGAATTTGCACGATTTCGGGGAAACACTTGGACGCGTGTCTCTTTCGAAGGATATGGGCAAGAGTTTATCAACATGGTTGAGTTTCCCGTAAACAAATCCTTTTATGTTCGAGCCCCCTTCCTAAACAGAAATTTGCAGAAGCGTGCTGATGAGTATATGAAGGCAACCCCTGATTTTATGGTGGCAAGAAGGAAAAGACAGCTAAATCCCAATTTAATGCCAGTTAGTTACAACAACCTGACGGAGGAGCAACGGAAGATTATTATCGAGCGTTTGAAAGGAGTTCCCAAAATATTTGAAGCCATCTCTCGCCATAAAGTTCCTTTAGTTGGTCATCACCTCCTACTAAAACTCATTTATATTTATATTTCAGGATTTCGTTGAGTATCTTCCTGATACCTTTACCAAATGCATCAAGAATATTAGGAAGTTGTTTCCGCTGAACTATGACACTAAGCAGATGGCTAGGGACTTGAGAAACGTGTCAGAAATTTCAGGTGTGTGTTTTTGCTAAAAAATGTTAATTAATGGAAACATTTGAAACATTTTTTCCTTTAACTTTGCAGTGAAATATCGTGACAAGTTGCGAGATGACAAATTGTATTAACTCTTACGAAAGATTAGTGTTCCCAATGACGTGCAGTCCTACACCGTTTTCCTAAGAGATAGCTGTAAGGAGTATATAGAGGATGTGGAGGATATGCGCAATGATCACATTTCAGAGCTGGATCCGACTATGAGTAATTGGTACGTGGCTGGATTCGATGCGCTTGTAAGTGGATTGGTATTTATGAATCTGCTGGGCATTGCTCAAAACAGTAAAGTAGATGTCAATTCAGGAAAAGGGAATGAGCACAAAGATTATCTTGAAATGTGCATGAAAGGATTTCCAAACAAGTTTAAAATTAGAATTTTTGGGAATACCGAAGGGACTAGGGTAATTTATCAATAACAATGATAAATTATTGGAGATTAGATTCTTAGCTAGACATCGAAAGCTTGAGAATATAATAAATCGTGAATTTATTCTTTTAAAGATCATCCATGCATTCCGCAGAACCTCCTTATATATTAGATTCTTCATTATCATTGTTAATTAGCATGAAATAAGATATGTCTTTATATATGCTAAGACGTAGTTCTGCCGTAATGTTGGAATGCTAAACAACTTTAATTTTGAGGCTTCTAATGAATACCTAAAATTACAATAGTTATTGTTGGTGCAATATTTACTTTTTAGATTCAGAATTTCAACACGTTTCTTTCATCTCTCGCTTAAATGATTGTGCTTGATTAAACCACGATTTTAAGCTGTCTGTTGACCATTTAATAGTCATACATTCAATAAGCCATGAGTTATTTCTTATTCAAACGCGAAGCCTCACATCCATGTATCATATATGTGAACTCATTTTCATAACAGACCTACTACCCACTGCTACCACTATAACCAAAAAACATTGCACCTGTCTTCTTTAGATACACATGAATGTGTGCCTTTACTGTGGCATCTATGATTTTCGAACTAATCCACTTTTACTAATAAGTACAGGAAATAATAGGAATAAGTACGTTTGTACGTTTAAGCATTTAGCTAGCCGTAGCATTTCTATACTTGGTACACTAGCCGGAGTTGTTTGAGAATTGTAATCTCAGACTGTTGTCAATCATAATGAGTCTGTAGTTTGGGTATTCAATTACTCAATCCTTATGTTAATCAGTGAGTCACTGTATAAGTAGAGCATACATAGGGCCATGTAGTATTGTGTACTCACCGGGTTCTAATTTAACTTTCTGTCTTGTCAAACAAAGCTTTGTTTTACAGGAGGTTGCACTAGAATCAATCCTACATGGCAAGATAGATTGAGGAGTTGATGGTGCTGATATAACTTCAACTTTTAAAAACGATACTGTATTCATCAGAAATTCAAAAGGGATACTGTATTCATACTGTATTCGTCATACTGTATTCGTCAGGACACAAAATTCTGAAAGTCTGGGGAGAAAATGAATGGGCTCCGCAGACTTAAAAAACAAATTAAAATATTTACTTTGTCTTGCATGCAATAAACTTATCAATTAGTTTCTACGACGACCCTTACCTACATAGTGTTACTTGTCGTAGTGATATTATGTGTGTTTAATATTGCCGCATCAATACGGCATTCATTTGGTTAACAACATGATAAGTTACATGAGCATAATACACACAACTCATCATTTAGTTCAGCTAGCTCACTTAAAAATACTTCCTGGTCTCTCGAGTCCCTACTCATTCATGCATGTTCAACGAAAGATGTTACACACAGTGTCTGAGCATGGTGTTGGTATTAGCCTAAAATACTCTTTATAAAAGAAACAACAACGAAGCTGCGACATGAATGAGAATAAGAACAAAAAAGTTAAGGAAAACCAAAATGAAAGCCTTACTTATTCATGTAGTTTTGTTATGTGAGTATCACTTTTTCCATTTCATTCATATGCTACTAAAGAAAACTTCTATGCACTGTCATGTTCTGGCTTGAAATAACATCACCATCCCCTGCTATCATATGGTTGTGGTGGCAAATTTGTCTACCAATATTATTTTCATCTATTTTGTTCCTTCCTTGCCATACATCAGCATTGCTGGTGACCGTGTTGTCTGTCAGTTAATTATCCATAGATTCCTTCAAAGATCAAACAGTATTCATCTTTCAAAAGTGACAGATGTATGTAGCTTGTCACAAGAATAAACTTCTTATCGGCAGCATCTCAAATAAAAACTAACTGATATTTCTGTAAGTATATCGCTATAATAATGGAATTTTGTATGCTTGTAATTTAAGTGCATTTGTTTTCAACTTGGATGTCCAATTTTTGAATTATTAATATAAAAAGTTTTGCTCACCATCTAATTTTTTTTACAGGACGACACCCTTTGAAGACAAAGGCTAACCAGTAATAGAGCAGATACCTTACTGGGTTTAGCAAACAATTACGAAAGGCAGGTGATCTTGAAGCTTCAATTATGGACACTAACGATGACATGAACCTTAATGATGCTGACGAAGCGCCAAAAGCTGGAGCAAAGTCACAAGAAGAAAATCCTACCAACATAATTGAAAAAGTTCGTCAAGCAAAAAAGGACTTGCTTGATTTGGAAAAGCGGAGTGATATCAAACAAAGGAGCTTAAGGATACGTCTCCGACTATATCTTGCACGTTTAAATGTGTTACGGCAACGTATGGACAAAGCTAGGATGCACTTGATGGACGCCGAAAAGCAAGAAGCGGACGCTGAAACACGTTTTCAAGAAACTAAGCGTCAAGTGGATACCTCTCAAACTCGTCTTCAAGGACTTGAGGTGGCATATGAAGAAAAGAAGAAACTTCTTGAAGCTGCTGAAGAAAATAGGATCTTCGCAGAAATGAGAGAGCGTATGGCTTCACAAGTGGAAAAAGTAGCAGCGCTCAAAGCTTCAAATGCCAAACAGAAGGAGGAAGAAGCTAAACAACTTTATCGTGAAAAAATGAAGCTACTTCAAAAGACTGAAAAAGAGAAGACAATTGCTGAAAAGAAATTCGTCAAGTTGCAGGAGAAGGGCCAAAAAGAACGAGAAAAGCAGCAGAATATGACGGAGAAGCAGAAGAAATCAATGAAAAACAGCAAGGATGCCGCTAAAATGCAGAACGAAAAATCCAAAGGAAAGAAGTAGAGCTGTTTCTGAGTGTTCAATGTCCATTACGATTGAAGAGTTTGAGATGAAAGGATAAGTGTTTTCATGTTTAATTGTGCGATTGATCTGCTTCTGTTTCCCCTCCTGAATTACTCGTATATTTTTTAGATTTAACTTCTTGTTAAGTAATACGGTAAAGGATGTAGACATTTTTTGCTCCATCAGTGTTAAACGACATAAACTTAAAGCTTCTGTTTTCATTCCTGTATATTTTATGTAGACAATAAATCAACGTAAGTTGTAAAATTTATCATTTTGGATAATGAATTATGTAAAGCATTTTAATTTGAAATTATTACTATCGTTTTCTTCACTTAACTTGCCTTCATACGTATCTTAAAACTTAATAAGATGTAGCATCAGCATCATTTATAGCCAATACAACTATTCTCATCATCTCGCATTATATACTAATGAGGTGTGCAGGACGACGGTGGTACGTTAAGATGTGGAATTATTGTTAGTACAGCTGATCACAATCAGCACCCTTTACCCAAGTCGTTACGTAGATGACAGGTGGACATAGTGCCAATGCGTTACGCTGACAGAATTGTGGCATGTGAATGATAGAAAGCAACACAACCTAGGAGGTTGGTAGAATCTTAGACCTAAATTTTCACCGGTTTTAAAGAAAACGAAGTTGAGTCATCGTGATATTTTCCACCTCTTTCATTGTCCAAATTTTGACGTATTCACCTAGGCAGAACGTAAAGTGCCTGATAGTTAGTCGTGGCAGAAGGGTCGCGCTAGCTTTTGGTCTCCGATTTGGCTGAAAATTTGCAGGATGATAGATTTTGATGCGTAGATTACGAATCTGAAAGCAGTAACCGGTTGGAGCAATCATAACCGGGTTGCCATGGTAACCCGCCGTTTTTTCCCTCTGGGGGCGCCACGATTGCTCCAACCGGTTACTGCTTCCAGATTCGTAATCTACGCATCAAAATCTATCATCCTGCAAATTTTCAGCCAAATCGGAGACCAAAAGCTAGCGCGACCCTTCTGCCACGACTAACTATCAGGCACTTACAGTAAACTTTCTTCGTCTGCTGCAATCGACAGATGGGGTACATGCATTCGTTGTTCTACACTTTGCTTTTTAGAAGCAGCGGATTGATAAAATGAAGTATTGTAAAATGGGTTCTCGAAACGATTATACAAAATACAAACTCAAGCATACTTATAGTCAGAGCGTTTCTTTTGGTGAGTACCGTAAAATGTAGAAGAAAATACATGATTCATCAATAGTGAAGATAATATGAGTGCATAAACTATGATTTTAGGAAGAGGAGCCTAGGCAAAAGTCAGTTTACTAATCTCTGATGCGAGATGTGTAATTTGTATAAAGCTTTTACCCAGCACGAATATCCAACCACCGAACTCTGAAAATCTAATCTAAACACAAAGGTTGACGGGAAAAATATTGGATAAGCTGCCCAACCCTCCACAGTTTTTAACGAACAACAAAGGAGTTTAATCTGAAAGGAATATATTACAGGCTTAGGCGGTGTAGCAAATTCTTGTAAGACATGAATTTTAGTCACATAGTCCGTTGTTGCTTCTCAAAGATTGTAAGGACAGAAATGCTATATAAGTTACTGATGATATTTTATGCAAGAAGAATCTGCATTCCAAGCATCATATGACGGTGGTATTAATATATTGTCCTCTTTCCTCGAAAGAACTGGAAGAAATACAGCATTTATTCATATATTGTCTACATATGTATGTGTATTTAGGCAAAGTCTTCATACCTCTACCTTTCCACTTGCTTATTATGGAAGCAGACTCTAGCCAGAGCAAATTTTAATGTATTCTAGAATCTCAGTGGTAGAGCTTCACATGTCATATATAATCTCATGCCTCCTTTTTATATTATATGTGACCGTGTCGTTTTTGAGACAATCATGGTATGAATTAATTTACATTTAGCTACATGTGTGCTCTTACCAAAGCCACTCCAGCTAGATTTTGTACTTTGAGTTTTTACAACATGCACGAGTCAAAGAACAGGATCTGCGGCAGCTTTTGTGAGGAATGTATATGGCAATGTACGTTTGGATGCTGTAATATGTTACAAAAACCCAAGCAAAGTCCAGGTATGATATGCCGGACTCACTTTTTTAATTTTTATGCAACAGCACACTGGTACCAATCTTGCATTACAACGTGTGTTACTTCTCCTTCGAATGTTATAGTAGCTTCATGAAGCTCAAATTAAAACTTAAAATTGATAAGCAATTTGTACTGCGCTCTCATTCTTTCTCTCATCTGGATCTTCAGTACTCTCGTTTGCTCTTACCAGAACTATTAAAACTAACTCATTGAGTCTTGCGTACCTATAAGAAGCAAATAAGAAGGGAAGGAAGTATACCCGCTATAGTTAGGAAGATAAATATTATATAGTACATCTTTGCTGCTGCTGGAGTATTTATTCCCAGGTTAAGTAACTTTGGCACTCTTTCAGGCACTCTTTATGTATAGAAAACTCAACAATATTTTAGTATATTGCGTAGTTTTGATTAACTTTCATATTAGTAAGTATATTTAACATTGCTATTATTAACAAGTTAATAATTTATAAAACAAACCGTTATAGTGTAACGATGGATCTTACTAGATACATTGATCTGGGAACGGAAGCAGCCTGCGAATTTCATCACATATTATGATACATCAAAATGAAACTATAGATTAGTAGTTATTTTTGTCATTCTAAAGTTGTATGATAACCCCAGCGGAACCTCTGACCACTTCACATTAAAAAGTAATGCAAATATTGCAGGCGGATCCTTAACGATTCTGTGAAAAACTTTCTTACTCTTTTACCACATCGTAATCCACTTTTTTAAGGTGCAGAGTTGTTGATCAGGCTGATTCGTTCCTTTGTAACAGGTGGTGATATCAAATGTTGATCAACGACGATCACTTTCTTCCCCCACTGATCTGATAACTCAGCATTGGGTTGTTTAATCGGTATACCTAGCAGCTGCTTGTGTCGTACTGCTCATAATTAACAAGGATTCCAACAAATTTCTGGACTCTGACGCTGCTGAATCATTGGAAACTTTGGCGTTCTCAGACAAGACTAAACAACGGTTATAGACGCAGGTTCCTATACTGCAGCGTTTTTTTCAAAGAAGTCAAAACATGTATGAAAACAAGTCCAGCTACGATAGAAAAGCTGGATATTTCCTTAATGGATCCTTCTCAGATATCGGAGTAGAACATGTTGGGGGAATATGAAACACATTCATTGGATTCAGGACCCCCTTGCTAACGTTGGCAATGGTCAGTTATTTTCATTGTCGCTAATTAGATGAATTTTTTGATCTGCATTTACATGCGACATACAACAGCGAAGTGAGTGTAATTTTAAAAGTTACCATTATCACCGTTATTAGCCCGTTCACAGTACTTGCGGATAGAATACTTGCTTGATGCAAGCATTTCTGTGTATTCGCTTTGAAGTGATTACTTGAAATCTGGAGTGAGATAATAAAAGTATTTTGTTACGACTCAAAAGGCTACGTGACTAAGGATATATGTATTTTTGCTACTACACATTTAATATAAACAGTAACGGAAATTCAGATGGGAGAATGAAGCAAGACCATACCCACATTACGCATACGGGATTGAATTATAAGTTTCAGTATGAACAAACTGAATTATCATGACAGGAGCATCTTCAAGACATGATACCAGATCGATAAAGCAGCCCATACTAATATGTGTGTACGAGTACTTCTATATGATACATGCATTCAATCAGACGTGAAGTAATTAGAAATTAAGCATTAACACGATTGATCTGCTATGCCAACATATAAAATAACTGTGTCGTTCTGCTTATGTATACTGTACCTTCTAGAAAATATTGTATAAAAGTATTTTATTGGTAGTACTAACTACATTGATTTAACGTGTAGTTCCGAAAATGCGTGTAAATTTATGACTGCAGTCAATTTCTTGTTGGGTTGTATAGGGGAACACCAGATTGTGGGATAACATACCGTGAGTGAAGGATTCAAGCAGCCATTTCTGTCTAAATGGATACCACCGTCCATTAATTGTACAGGTATGCTTCAGAAATCTACCATCACTTTCAAAAGTGGTTTGAAGATTTAACGTTAACTCAGAACTAAAGGCTTTCATTCAAATGGACCAACACATCCTTGTTACAACTCTTGCCTTAGGATTTCGTCTTGTGGCAATGTCATTTCGTTCCAGACATCCCTTTATGTAACATCATAAAGCTATCAAGCAAGGGTTGACCGTGTTTGGAGACGGCGAGGGTGGATTTGGTGAGTTCGTTTTTCCTTTTGTAATACATATACCCTATTTACTGATAGAAAAATCTTATTTTTAAGCGTGGATTAGAGCTTTATAAAGTGTAAAACACATGTCTCTATGGGAAGTTAAATTCAGTGTGTATCTCAATCGATGAGCTATAAGAATTCATGTGAGGTGAAAAAGCTAGCGTAATTCCCTATTCCATCATTCGTTTTATCATTTCGGTTACTAGGTCAGTTTGCTTGTTTCAGGTAGCCCTGAAAGTAGTTGTATAGGAAACTTTGGGAAAAGTTTAATAGTTACTATTATTGGAACACTAAATCCCTAGAAAGTCAATATAAAATGTATAATTTGGTTGTCATTTTCTTATGTAATGCACACCAATTACAACCAAATTAAAATCAATACCATAATGTGCATTGCATCATGCTATTACTAGAATTTATGCAGGAGGAATGCCAGAATAGAGCAATATTCTTTATGCGTGAGGTATTCATATTCTGACGCTGATGCATGATGAGGCGTCCCATCTGTCTTAACATGGCTAAACATTAATACGATTACACTACCAGGTCAATGTTTCACTTTAGTGTACTACTTGTGAGTTAGGATAGTGCTAAGTGTATTACGACGTTAATTTAATGTATTTTGATCAGATTCAATGACGTTTGTGAGACATGGTTTGTTAATATCTTCAATAAAAACTGGTTTCGTATTGGTAGTCAGCGTAATAGCATTGGGAAATCGCTAATGACCAATAAAGACTCAAGCAGAGATTACAGAGGTTGCATAAGAGTGTGGTCATCACAGTCGCCATTTTGTATTTAATCTCTCATCGAGAAGTTGGATCTGTTCTAAAGTAAATTTATTGAATTTGATCAGGGTGATGTGGGGAACACCTAACTACCTTAGAAAATTGAAGTCTGCCAATTTGGGAAGGGAAAGTGGTGTATTATCGGAGTGAGGGTCATTACACAACAAATGGTAAGCTCCATTTAGTTTTTTTATTAGTACTACGTTTCAGTGACTCAGCGCATTCGTCGAATGTTTGGAGAGAGAGATTAAAAGTATGAATTTATTCTATTTTACAGCCCTGTTTAAATATCAAAACGCAATTACACCATGACGGTGTCCCGTTACCGAGGCCTGAAGCATTTCAATCATTGTGTGACAGGCAGGATAATTAGTCAATCAGTCCGCTGTCAGGATAAAATGTCCAGGGGTCATCACAAAGGTTAGTGTTTTATTCAAAGCGCATTTTTAAGAACTTCTTTGGATACTTGGTGTTGCTAAAAAATATATTCAAACTCAAAAATGTATTATTACTTTTTTACAGCACGTTGGAAATATGACAAGTAGCAGCGTGAACGCGCAAGTGACATGGAATTCATGATAAGACTTTATCCATCTAGTTTATTGAAGGTCACTGGAGAGAAGGAATATTCACCAATACGTGTCTTGGTATAAATAAGTTTAAACAGGCACTTTCAAAGATACATTCATGGTCACAAAATTGGTTTTCAGCATGCTTCTGTCGGCACGGTGGCAGTTACATGATTCGTAGTTCTCAAGAAATTAACCAAGTATTATTAGGATGAAGTAAATTTTGGTAGGCCTTCTGCCTAGAATATGTTGTACCTAATGAGTATTTCAGTTATTCTATCTCTTTAGCATTAAATGCTTATAAATTTACGGTTTGTTCCCAAGAAAAATTTCAATAATTCTAGAGTCATATATTTTGTAGAATTTGTTTTCATGCTAATGGCGTTCAATCCCTCGAACGTTTATCTTTTCATTACAATGCAAGTAATGAGACGTGAAATGATAAATCAAAAATAGAGCTAAGTATCAATGGTGGGACCGTTGTGAATCTCGCAAAAAAAATTAATTCTTGCAGTGACTGTTTGTTTAGTAGATAGTTTGCAGGCTATAACAAATTTGGTTTAGTATATTAACTGTGGAAGTGTTGATGTCTGCAATTATATAGGCTGGGTATGTAATCTTCATATTTTGACAGAAGTGAAAATGATCTCACAAAATTAGTGTGAAAGCTGAGTTAGATATATTGTAAGGAAGGTGAAGTTCCAACTGTTTTTGTTACACTCGATTCAAGTGTTGAGCCACTGTAATAATCTGGAACGGAAAGGACACACACCTACAGTTACAATTAAATAGGCTTTAGTCCAAAGGTATGCTTTTGTGTGACTAACTAAATTGGCCTTATCCTCACATGTAATTTGGATTACGGGTCTTACCAATCAAAAAATGTATGCATCATGCTAGAGCTATCCTAAACTTGACATAAAACATTGGGTTCTCATCGATATTAGTTCGTAATCAAAGTTTAGAAGCATCACTCATTGTCGCACAGTTTCGTCTTTAGTTGTTTTGTCTATTTTTCATTTGTAGTAGACATCGTAAAATGTATTGACGGTAAAACTCCAAATGTTTAATAATGTAACATTGCAAAGTGTTTGCACTCAATACTACTATGTTATACCGACACACACCTAAACGATGCAGAATTATGTTTTTAAGTCACGTTCAATGTATGAATGTATAAAAACTATCAATTTGTGTCTTAGTTTGTGTGTTGCAATTGTGCAGACCTTTTCGATAATAATTGTTTCGTCGACAGTGATGTAATCAATCACGAGTTCATACGATGTCAAAAATCATTGGTGCACTATTGCATGGTGTGCGACAAATGATTTGAGAAGCAATTGTTTCTTTGAAATACTTACTTCTGATTTTTATACCTAAGCAGTTTTCTTCAATTACATTACACTTGGCATTCTAAAAAGGTATTCAGGCTGCCTTCTTTAAAAAACACATAGATAATGTAATTGTAATTACCTTCTACCACTTCGTGACACCTACAAACGTGGTTCTGTTAGAACATTAGTTTCGGAAACAAATGGAGTTTCCATGCAATCATTAGAGTTAGCCCCCTATCACGTTACAATTATATTTTTATAACGTGGTTTTTAAATTCTGAAATTTAATTAGTCTTTGGGGAATCATTCTTACAGCATATTTTGTAAATGGGAATATCTTGCCTTGCATATCTACAAATTATAATACAAAGTGCAAAAATAGAACAAAAACTAGGTGAGTCATGAAGCTCCACGAGAGTTTATTGCTGAATTTTTTAATTTCCTGTTGGGAGCAACGATATTTCCAAAATATAAGGTATGCTTTACTGGTAGACAAGAAATTGTATTGCATACGTGCACGCATTTTTGAAACTAATAAACTACAAAATAAGTGCTATAACCTGATCCTACGATGTAGGAAGGACTAGGTGCAGTGGCCACTTTAGGTTAATTTTTATTACTTTAGAAGACAATTAATGTAAAATTGTGTTCAAGTATCCACTATCCAATCTTAAAAACATTTGAAAAAGACACGGTTTGTGCTGACCTTAATATGTTGTGCCAATTTTCACTGCTTAGATTTAGCAGTACATTTGCAATATAGGTGAAATGCATTTAAATTTACCTTGTATTGCATCATTAGGTTTTTTTCAGCTAGGACTACACGGCTAAATATAAGTTTTAATTAACTGACGTTGAGTTATCGTGAAGTTGCATACGTAACAGTAAGCCTGTCAGCCTGTAAAATAGGCTACCAAGTCAGGACTGGTCACACGAGTGATGTATTGAGTTGGTTTACCTGTCACATACCATTGCGCCTCTTGGAAATGTATTCAAGATTAGCAGTTTCAAATATGTAAGTGTATCTCATAATGACTAAAAGCTTGGTTTTGTTGATATAATCAATATACGTGGAGCCAGTTTTCTTTCAGGTTCTCGTTAAATGTATTTCTTCCTGAAAAAGAAGAACGAACATCTAATGTATTCAGAAACATACGTATTAAAAGCAGTAGCAACAACAAAAAATGTGACGGATTTTTTGGTGTACCTGATTCAATGCTGTAAATACAAATCGTGTACGTCTTGCTGACAGTCACAACATTTCAGCGTTTATGAGTAGCTTACTTTCACCATCTTAACTCGATTAGACTTCCTAAAGTGCAAACCAAATAGTGGTTTATATTGTTTGAACAGAAGTTGGTAGTC
This sequence comes from Orchesella flavescens, assembly GCA_964034955.1. NCBI lineage: Eukaryota > Metazoa > Arthropoda > Collembola > Entomobryomorpha > Orchesellidae > Orchesella > Orchesella flavescens. The sequence goes on from OZ035953.1 coordinate 30,152,435, forward strand.
GTTGAACTCATGAGAAAGTAAGTGGAAGGATGTGTAGAAGTGATTCTGCATAGTTGAAATAAATAGGACACAAGTCTTGTCGTATGAGCTTCGGAGGCTTCATTTTCCTAAGGTAAAGGGATATTCAGCTATCTAATGTAGACCGTCGACAAATTTATAGTCTATAAGTATTATGTGTGAAGAAATTTATAAACTATGTTGTACTACTAGTCGGATAACACTTTTGTAGTATATAAGCTGCACTTATCGTTAGAAACATGTTCAAATACGTGTGATAATGTTAATAGATTGTAGTTTTACTTTTAAGATAGTTAAGTTATAAGTTAAGAGTTGTTTGTTCAAGATTAGACAAGATAATGAATATTATTAAACTGGTAATATTTGAAATGATACGATATATACACTAGCTGTTGTCAATAAGATGTACTTTGTACAAGTTTGTGTATCAGGCTGGGTTTACGCAAATAAATGAATCATCTTCACAGTATTTAGTTTGCTGAAAGTGTAATTTGTGCTAAAGCCAGTCTTCAAACCACCAACTGTTTTTGCTCTTTGTGAAAGCAGACATAGACAGAGCCCATATTATAAAGTAAAACCTTAAATAGAGCTAATTGAGTTTCTGGAACAAGCAAAAGTAACATAAAGGCAGAGGAACATGGCTCCTTTAGATGGAGCGTATATAATATCCATTATACCCTTGTTGTCTTATATTAAAACATGGATATGCACATTATGCGGTTTCGCAGTGTTAGGTTTACAAAAAGGCTTGCTTATTTTATACAACAGCCAAACAGTAAAATAGTATTATTCCTGCTATGCCCTGATCACCTACGTAAAATTACATAGATTTAATATTGTCATCATTAGCAAGCTAATTATTTACAAAACGAACAGTTTTTGTGTGGTGGGGGTTTTAGCACGCAATCATTGTGGTTATGTTCATCAGATATCAGATATAATATGTTCTTTATGACTGCATTCCGACGATGTGAGCATAGTAAGAAACTATATGCATATGTGTGTATGTGTGTATATGTTGTATTTGTTAATTTTAAATGCAACTTGTGATGTTAATATGTGGTAACTCCGATTTTGGGCATTGTAGTTTGTTACTAGCATCAGATTCATAATGCATAGCTTTGACGATGACATATATATGTGTCTAAAACGCGGACAAGCGGATCTTACTGAGCACTAGCCACAAGCACATATCCTTTTTCTTGTGACCAGACCACCAATCGATGCATGCGCTAGGGCAGGGACACAGGTAGGAGTGCTGTAAAAGCTGAGTGCTACATGTATATTAGAAGGCTATCCTTTCTGTACACATTTTGGTACTTTCCAACGCAAAAACACTGAAAGGAATTTGAAATCTTTGCTTTGCTAGTTACACGTTGAGTTGAGGAGCTACAAAGTAGACGAGACGAAGACGCATGGTGTGGCATTGGGTTAGTTTTGTACTGGAATGAAATAAGCAAAAAGAATTTAAATACATTTCCTGTCAGCCAGCTTTGAACATCTTACCTCTGTCCTTTTGGCTTTTTTTTAATAAAGGATCAATTGTGTCGAGTTTTACATCTAATGATATGCAAATGATTTTATGAACCTTTTTCATACAACCCCATGTATCATCACTTTAAAACGAAGTAATACGCGTTGTGAGATTGTATGCAACTTAAAAACAACCCAATGTAAAATACATACTGCGTGACTTGTGGCTTGTTTGTAGAAGAACTTGTTTTCATTACTTTTGCCTTTCCACTTCTAGTCGCTCATCATTCCACCACCCAAGGTTTCACCAAAATCCTTTCCTTCGATAAGTGACTGCTTTTTGTTTTAAAATCTCAAAGGTTGTCAGCAAAAGTAAAACAAGTAAAGATGGATCAATATGTACTTGAGTTGGAAAGTGAAAACGACCGTTTTAGAGCTAAGTTGGCGGCTTTAAAGATGAAGTGTGCAAAAAAGAATTTTGAATTCTATGATAAGGAGACTAGATTAGCATCTGAAATTAAACGCATGAGAGCTAAGTTAATGCAATATAAGAACGAGCGAGGTTTAGCTGTTGCTGCAAGCGCTGAACAGTCCAACATTCCATCGGCATCGACTGGACAAAATAGAGTTGTTTGCAACAAGATCCTCAAGAAGCCTGGTGATAATTTAAGCCAATGCTTAGACACAGATTGTGGACAAAAATTCAAGACTAGGCAAGCTCAAAACCGTCACATGAGTCTCATGCACGGGTTCACTTGGACAAAGGGAGAACTCCATTGCGCCTTGTGCATTAAAACTTTCCAAACAAAAGAAGGCTTTGACTTGCACAAGAAAGAACGGTAAGCAATATCAATTACTAAATTATAGATAAGCGTTTCATATGTTTGTGCTTAGAAAAGTGAGGAATGAGGGCCAAGTCTTTTCTGCTTATCAATATTAATTTTGTATTGTTGTTGGTTTTTTATTAAAGTCATGACTGTCCCAGTGACAGAGAGGGAAGGATGACTACCCGAAAAGGGAAAATCGTTGATGTCTGCAAATTGGAGAGATTATGATGGATCCCACGACATTGACTTACATAGAGTATGCAGTAGCACGACACTTTGAGTGTATTTTCCTAAGAAGTAAGCTTCCATGCAACTTAAATGTGTAAATATATATATTGTGAAACCTTTCATTGCCTTGTAATTATAAATGTGGATACTATCATTGTCTTCCGATGATTAAAGAATTATGAAAATATTAACCGCTTCCTCATCGGCATCTTTTGATTCTTTTGCTGTATATTCAATCCTAGGCATCCTTCCTTTATTTTTCATTTGCCAAAAACTAAACGAGGAAGAGAAAGGGTAGCAGAGTGTAGGGATATTTGTTACAAGCTCTATGAACAATGAGCTCATCAAAATTCGTAAATTAAAATTGCTATGCATTCAACAAATCCACAAACATCATTCTATAATATCATATCATAAAGGATGCTGAGTAAACAGCCGTAGATTACACGGATATACAAATAGACCGTTGACTTAAGCTGAGAAAGGAAATGTAGCATAAACGCATTTCGGTTGCTTAAAATTTCTGAAATCAAGGCCCCTTTAGCAAGTTAATGAGGAATCTGACTCCAAAGATGAAGATTACTTTATGATGAGCAATTAGAAGAGTTCCGATCAATGGTATCTTCAGCGTCCTTCGACTTTTACGAGGACAATAAGGAGTCCAAAGATGCCCGTGAGTCATCGGATGGCAAAATGATGACTGCGATAATCTGATCATGAATGGGAAATGAGTAGGGAGAATGGTCAAGGTCAACTTCATCTTTAGTCCTATGAAAAGCCCTACGAGAAACTGAAGCTATTGCAAAAATTAATTTTAAACCAACGTAAGTAACTTTTGGCAGAGTAGCGAGGGAATGTTGAAGAAGCTGTAGCAAGCACTCATCCATACCTACGAACGTTCACATGAAAATGGAAACGAGCTCAAATGCGTGGATCCAGAAGCTTCTATGCATCGGGAAAATAAAAACATAAAGACATTTAGGTAAAACTTGCTATGTGTGTCTGGTTAATCAACTGCGTCAGTATTATTAGGCATAATTGTCTTTTTCATATGATAAAACCCATCCGTCCACGTCCGCACAAGTAAATTGGGGCTATATGATATTTTAATTTTGAAAGTACGCTTAGTGTTTAATGATATGTATGATTCTGAAAATGATTTTGATATTTGGATGTTAACATGCTGTCTTATTACTGCAAAGGCAGTAGATTTGCTTGACTTTTCGGTATCCTACAATTAGCCCTTGTTCAAGATTTGTGGTGAATGAATGGTAACAACAAAAACTGAGAAGCTAGAATACCATGTATAGACACCGGATATCGTCTGCTTGGTTGCTCTTTCCTTTTACGATGGTGCTGATGCAAAGAATGCTATATATGCACTGGAAAATGTACCCTAAACTTCTGTTTTCCACTCTCATTTAATTTCAATATGTGATAAGATTGTATTGAGACAAAGATTGCATTCGAGTTGGTTATGATTGTGGTGCTGGCAACCTAGGATTTCAACCTTCTTATAGAATAACCAAATATTCTAATACAATAACCATACTTAATTTATCATATTGTCCTTTTTAGGCTTCTAATTAGATATGCAGGTTTCCTGTCTCCTGTGGCATCCGCGCAGGTTTCCTCTTGCTGATTAAGCCTTGAACCATTCAATCTACCTTCTTACTCATATTCATATCACTGTACATATCCTCTCACTCCTGATCTCTCCTATATTAAAGTACTCTAGGCAAAGAGCACAAAAAGCATGCAAACCAATGTCCATGATTTCTCATAACCGCGTACACACATACATTACACTTCTCAACAAGAATCAAATATAGCGTTCATATAAACTCTGTTTCAGTTCGTTTCCTGGTTTATAACATGATGATGGAGTCCAAATGGAATGAAAATAAGTAATGAAACGTGCAAGAAATAAGTCATCATAACACATCACTTTACACATATATGGCTGGGTACTCGTTGTAGTGTCTCGCTCTCGTCTGCTTTGCTATCTACATGCTGCAGCTATATAAAATGATCTTTGAAATGGTTGCTTTCATGATCTTGTAAATCTAGCTCACAACTCTTTGCAACTGTGCAAACTAGAGTTTGCCTGGACTGGACTACGCCAATCTTAAATCATTTTTAAATATCTTCTGCAGTTTTTCGAGCAACGGAACGTAAGTACTTCATTAACTTTATTAGCGTAAAACGTTTTTATGCAGTAAAAGATTCCATAAGTAGCGACATATGAAGCTGTGTTTACAAAGTATAGATTAGGGATTTGATTGTGGTTTTATGGCCTAACCGCTAACAAAGTGTCATTAGTAAAAATGGTGTAATTCAGGTTGACTGTAAGCGTGGATACGGGTTAGTATTTCAAAATTGCTGACAAGATACACAATCATAATAAATACCTATCCGCAAGGTTTGGCCATTGAAATTTCAAATATATCATGCTTTAATTACTAATGTACACGTAGATAAAAGTATAATAATGTAGATTTAAAACACTGGATAAGCCATAATCATATTATTTTTATACTGCGAGAACATATATCTAGTGAAGGCTGCTAAAGCAATTTGTCTCTTAGACCTCAATCCAATGAAAATCCAGTACCCGTTCGTAAAGCCCAAGTCGCCATTTTTTCATGTTCGCTTTTATTCATCCCCCACTTCCTTTTCCTCTCATTCTTTGTCGTAAGCCTAAGCAAGGCGTTTATTGCCAGCCTGAGTCGCATGTTTCACTACAGCTTCTTATAAACCAGCCCCTATGGCAGCCATGAAGAAAAGGGGGTGGCTTGTTGCCTTCGCAGGTACCAATTATATAGTATCCATATAATATAATATCGTTTTTATACTCATCGGTTCATAGTACCATTTATGGTTAAGCCGGTTTCCTTTGCTTTTGCATCTCATACCCCTGTTTCTTACTTCGGCATATTTTTGTAAGAAAGCATGGCATGGATGCATGGATGAGTATGAGTCACATGGTGGAGCACGCTGCCGCTTTCTTCCACTCACTTCCTCCCTGTCTATTGGAATGAGCCGCGTGGTGTGGTCTTGTTCATTTCAGTCATAGAGTCAGGTAATATTTTAGGATTGAAATCGATGTGATATTTATGTATAAACATATGCATGATGGATTAGCCAGGCTGTGTTCACGAGGAGATGTGCTGAGAGCATGGAGAAGGTGAGTGTTGAATGTATTACAGCATGGGGATATTGGAAAAAAGTGTTTGTTATAACTCTCCCTCTCAAAATCCCTTTCCTTTTGCATCCACTTCTCTTCCTAGCCCAAATGCAAAGCGTACTATAAGATGAATGTAAGGAAATTGGTTAGCCTACTTGTATTTCGGCTTATAACATAGGTCGCAAGTACCGTAAGCGTGTCTGGCATAGAAATTTGTTGAAAACATGCATAGGTACATTCTAGTCAGATAGATGATATATGTTTTACTTTTTATATAGGATACTATATATACATTTCTTATAACCTGCAAGCATTTCAAACACTAAAGCTAGACTTGTGAAATTGAATCTTCGTACGCATAGCCTAACGCAAAGGTACCACTAACACTGCACACTACTTCCTTCCCTCTTTCTTTTCTAGTCCTTAACTTTACTCTGTTCCTTCCTTTTCCAATGTCCACAGCGTAGCTTACATATATACTTGGAAGAGGAACAGCGATAACGCAACGACGAAACCGCGTTCTCTTTCTAGTTTCTTGATGATCACGCATTCAGAAAAGATTAAAGGCTGCCATTCCAAAAACTCTTTGAATCAACTGATTTAAAATAACCATTGTAATTTTAATTGTGATTTTAGTTCCATCCTACCTACAAGAAATGGCTTCAAACTCATCTGTAAAGCAGACTGAAGGAGTGCCTAAAATGTGAGTTTTTAATTGTATTATTTATCTCTGTTTGCCCTTTACTTTGCTTGAACTTTTTCTTCTTAATCTATTGGTAACAGCTAAATTTAACATCTTGATCCCAGTTACAAAAGCATTGAAATCCACGTCAGCTCAAAATATTTAACCACTAGATAGATGGTATAAATATGGTCATGCTAAAATTCGTTTTAACACTAACTGATTCATTTAGGCTTACTTTTTCACAGAGTATGCGAAATCAATATTGTAAATTGTAAGATGTTGATGTGGATATAATGTCGCTATACCTTGGTTAGATAAAAATGTTGCCATGGTTATTAAACTTATTAAACCAATCTAATTTTATGATTCTCACAAATAGGCACGTTAGGCATGAGGTGATCAAGCAGAAAATAAAAATCGAGTGCATCAGCGTGCTTGTATGTTTTCTCCAGTCGTGTCAAAGCTCACTGTGATTCGGATTCTGAATGTGTTATCAAAAATTGCATGCCTAACAATTAACAAATCGATATTTCCTCCAATTTTTGTTTCACCCTTCATCACAGCAATCTACTAGATTTACATTTCGAAATGGAAATAATAGTCACTTATTAAGGCTTTAATTATGTACCAAAATGAGCTGCGGTAGGCGCGGAGCTCAGTAGAGTTAAGTGTATCACTTAAGCGTATTAACTTGATAGCTTCCTGTTTAATTGATATGATTATTTGCTTTAAAAAAGCTCATACTAATACATATAAATATTCATCTTATCGTTTTAGGGAGCGTTATGGCCACACACTTACAAACGTCCCAATTCACCCCCGTGTGGCCGACGTGGAGTCAGAGGACAAAGATGATCCAAAGGGGCTCCGTAAAATGAATGCTGGGGCAACTCACGATTTCAGCAACGTGAATGATGGCGAGAAGGCAATGATGCAACTCTGGAATTCGCATGTTACGCAATACAAGTAGGAAACCTCATAAAAATGCATTTCATAAAGATCTATCTGTATATCTATACGTTGTAGGTAAGGCACAAATACTAATAATGGCTCGTTTATTATATAAATCGCAGGTATGTCAGTGATAGTCAGATTCCATTGATGTGCAAGTTATTCGTGGAGCTTCGAGGAGAGGAGCTTCTTCAGAAAAATCTGTACCGCAATTTTTGTCTTCATTTAACCAATCTTTTTGATTATGGACTGTTGACTCCACACGATGTGTACACCACTACTGAACTACTTCAATGTCAAATGAAGAAACCAAATCCAGCGTCTTTGCTGGGGGGAAATGGAAATGTTGCTCAGGTAATTTTCTTTAGCAATTTCATTTAAGATTTGAAAGCTAGCCAAATGCATACATCTTCCAATGATTTTACGTGTTGCAACGAAGAGTAATTTTTTTATGGATATGCTTAGGAGAATAACTTACATCCCGGTACCAATGGAGGAATCAACGGAGCCGACATCAGCTTTGCTGACGCTCCCGGTCCTTCAAGTGCAACACGTTTGATGTAAAAGACGTTGAAGTAAAACTCAAGAAACTAAGCCTAACACCCGGCCCAACGAAGACACTAACTGTATCTATTGATGGCACAACTATTAAAATTGGCACCCCACTTCTCGAAGCTGTTCTCTTATCCTTTCATGGCTAGTGTCAAAGTATAGCTTCACTGTAAAATATTAAAATAGAGAATGACCTTCACCATAAACTGCTTTCTAATTAGCGGTTGTCATTCGTCATTTTTTGGGGCAACCTTTTTATCTCATTATGCATAATCTGGTTTAGGTAATGTTATTTTTTTAAGAAATGGTTAGTTTTATAGTATGTTGGTAAATTAATCATTGGTTATTATTATTATTGTTTATGACTATGCGTTACCTTATTTTGACTTAGCATAAATAAGTCAAGAATTTGTACTGTTCTTTCAGTAGATTTCAAAACTACTGAGAGACCGACTACTAATGGTATTGTAAGAAAAATGAAGGTAAATTACTAGAAAATTGACTGTATAGCATTTGGAGGTCCATTCGGAACCGTTGTATTTCTAAGAGATTTTCACAATTCTGTAGTGACGAACTATCACAGCTAGTGACCAGATGGATTTCTCCAAATAATACGACGTCAGTTTAGTTTGAGTGATCATTATACATAATATGTAATTTCTCATCATGTATTTTCTCTTCTCAAGTCTTTTTCTAGTTTTTAATAGCTTTAATTCTGTGATGAAACAGTAGTAGATAGGTAGTAAGTTACCTTGATAGTCAAGGTTTTACTAGTTTTTATAGTCGACCAATGATCGACGCAGACGTTAAGTAGTAATAAATCTCCATCAGTAGCAGTACAGAGGGTTGGTAAGCTGTATTGTAGGCGAATTCGAGAATTTTGAGAGTCAGTAAAGACAGTAAGGATCAGCGCACGAGCGTCAAAATCAACCGTTTTTTTCTCAAAAATTGTAACGTGTCTCCAAATTGGCTTTTGAGGGTGCACGTTTTAGATACGCTTGAGAATCACGCTTTAAATTGCAAAAAGTTTACGGGATTTGACAACGCGTGAAATTAAAATTCAAACCTACGCCACCCTCCGTAAACTCTAAGTTTTGCCAGCCCTCTGTAATAGCTTACTTACTATAATAAACCATAGATGTTATACAATGTAATTCAAATACGCATTCAAGTTACTCTCATACTACTTTAGTGTGTAACGAGATTTTGTGAAATTATGAATACTCGTTGTTTAATGTTGAATGTTGACAAAACCTCATTGTTTTCCGAGGATTAAAGATTTAAGAAAATAATTACCGCTTTCTCATCTGCATCTGTTGATTCTGTGCTTTATATTCAATCCTGGGCTTCCTTCTTTCATTTTTCATTAGCTAAAAGGCCAACGAGGAAGAGAAGTGGTAGATCTACTACCACTTGTAGGGATGCTTGTTAGAAGGTTTGCATAATATATCTGAACAAAGACCCTCCCTAAAATTAATCAATTATAAATTTAAATGGTCATGCATTACACAGATTCAACCATCATTCTGTTATATCATGTCATAGTGGGTGCTGAGTAAATAGTTTACACGGATACAAAAATAGACTTTTGACTTAGGCTGTGAGAGCAAATTTAGCAATTCGATTGCTTGAAGCTTCTGAAATCAAGGGTATCTGCCCTTTTAGCAAGTTTACGAGGAATCTGACTCGAAAGATGAAGATGATTTTTCACGATCAATGGTATCTTCAGCGTCCTTCGAGTTTTACGAGGAGAATAAGGAGTCCAAATATTCAAATGAGTCATTGGATGGCAAAATAATGACTGCAATAATCTGATCATGAATGGGTAATGAGTAGGGGAGAATGGTCAAGGTCAACTTCATCTTTTAGTCCTACTAAAAGGGATACGGGAAACTGAAACTATTGCAAAACTTTATGTTAAGGGAATTTGACAAGTTCTACCCAACATAAGTACCTTGTGGCAGAGTAGCGAGGGAATGTTGAAGAAGCTGTAGTAAGCACTCATCCATGCCTACGAACGTTCACATGAAAATGGGAACGAGCTCAAATGTGTGGATTCAAAAGCTTCTAGGCATCGGGAAAGAAAAACATAAAGAAATTTAGGTAAAACTTGCTATGTGTGTCTGGTTAATCAAACTGCATATTATTATTATGTATAACTGTCTTTTCATATGATAAAACCCATCTGTCCACGTCCGCACAAGTAAATTGGGGCTATATGATATTTTAATTTTGAAAGTACGCTTAGTGTTTAATGATATGTATGATTCTGAAAATGACTTTAATATTTGGATGTTATCATACTGTCTTATTACTGCAAAGGCAGTAGATTTGCCTGACTTTTCGGTATCCTACAGTTAGCCCTTGTTCAAGATTTGTGGTGAATGAACGGTAACAACAATTCAATTCAATTCAATTCAATATTTATTTCAGTGACAGAAAATCATAACGTGTAGCGATACATGTTGTTTTCATGATCAAGTCACTTTGTGACAATAACAAAAAAAGACTTACATAGATTTAACTAATATTCTTAATACAATGTCATTTTTCTGATAATTTATATATTAGAGCTATTAAAAATACAACATTTCGCTTTTGCGAACAAAAACTGAGAAGCTAGAATACCATGTATAGACACCGGATATCGTTTGCTTGGTTGCTCTTTCCTTTTAAGATGCTGAGGATGTAAAGAATGCTAGTTATATACTATGTGTCGCTGGTTGCACTGGAAAATGTACCCTCAACTTCTGTTTTCCAGTTTCATTTAATTTCAATTTGTGTTTAATAGACAAAGATTGTATTCGGGAGGATTCACATTAGTTGGTTATGATTATGATGCTCCCAATCTTGGATTCAACCTTCTTATAAAATATCTAAATATTCCAAAGCTTACACCATACTTATTTTTTATATTATCCTTTTTAGGCTTCTAATTAGATATGCAGGTTTCCTGTCTCCTGTGGCATCCGCGCCAGTTTCCTCTTACTGATTAAGCCTTGAACCATTCAATCTACCTTCTTACTCATATCCATGTATCTCTACATATCCTCTCATTCCTGATCTCGCTATACTATATTAAAGTACTCTAGGCGAAGAACACCAAAAGCATGCAAACTTCTGTCCATGATTTCTCACAACATAGTGTATACACATACACTAAACTTCTCAACAAGAATCAAAAGCAGCGTTCACATAAACTTCAGTTCGCTTCCAGGCTTATAACATGATGATGGAGTCCAAATGGAATGAAAAGAAGTAGTGAAACGTGCAAGAAATAAGTCAACACAGCACATCACTTTACACATATCTGGTAAAGGTACTCTTTGTAGTGTCTAGCTCTCGACTGCTCTGCTCTGCTTTCTACATGCTGCAGCTATATAAAAGGATCTTTGAACTGGTTGCTTTCTTGATCTTGTAAATCTAGCTCACAAATCGCTCTGTTCTGTGTTTTCTCTACCATCTTTCTTGTAAGTTGTGCAAACTAGTTTTTGCCTGGACTAGACTACGCCAATCTTCAATCATTTTTAAATATCTTCTTCAGTTTTTCGAGCAACGGAACGTAAGTACTTCATTAACTTTATTAGCGTAAAACGTTTTTATGCAGTAAAAGATTCCATAAATAGCGAGGTATGAAGGTGTGTTTACAAAGCATAGATTAGGGATCTGTTTGTGGTTGAATGGCCTAACCACTAACAAAGTGTCATTAGTAAAAATGGTGTAATTCAGGTTCACTGTAAGCGTGGATGTGGGTTAGTAATTTAAAATTGCTGACAGGATACACAATCATAATAAATACTTATCCGCAAGGTTTGGCCATTGAAATTTCAAATATATCATGCTTTAATTACTAATGTACAGGTAGAAAAAAGTATAATAATGTAGATATAAAACAATGGATAGCCATAATCATAATATTTTTATTCTACGAGAACATATATCTATTGAAGGCTACTAAAGCAATTGGTCTTTTCGACTTCATTCCAATGAAAACCCAGCACCCGTTCGTAAAGCCAAAGTTTCCATTTTCCCCTTTTATTCATCCCCCACTCTGTCCCTTCCTCTTTCTCTCATTCTTTGTCGTAAGCCTAAGCAAGGCGTGTATTGCAAGCCAGAGTCGCATGTTTCACTACAGCTTCTTATAAACCAGCCCCTATGGCAGCCGCAGCCGTGAAGAAAAAGGGGTCGTTTGTTTGCATTCGAAGGTACCAATTATATAGTATCCATATAATGTATTTATATTCATCGCTTCATAGTACCATTTATGGTTAAGTCGGTTTTCTTTGCTTTTACATCTCATACCCCTATTTCTTACTTCGGGATATTTTTGTTAGAAAGCATGGCATGGATGCATGGATGAGTATGAGTCACATGGTGGAGCACGCTGCCGCTTTCTTCCACTCACTTCCTCCCTGTCTATTGGAATGAGCCGCGTGGTGTGGTCTTGTTCATTTCAGTCATAGAGTCAGGTAATATTTTTAGGATTGAAATTGATGTGATATTTATACATAAACAAATGGATGATGAATTAGCCAGACTGTGTTCACGAGGAGATGTGATGAGAGCATGGAGAAGGAGAAGGTGAGTGTTGAATGTATTACGGCATGGGGATGTAGGAAAAAAGTGTTCGCTATAACCCTGCCATCCAACATCAAGGTACATCCAACACTGCACACTACTTCTGACACCCTTTCTTTTCTAGTCCTTTGCTTTACTCTGTTCTCTCCTTTTCCGATGTCCATCCCGTACCTTACATACATATTTGGAAGAGGAATAGCGATAATGCAACGACGAAACCACTTTCTCTTTCTAGTTTCTTGATGATCACGCATTCAGAAAAAATTTAAGGCAGACATTTTCAATTTCGACGTAAAAGGCGACAGTCATGCCAACATATCTTTGAATCAACTCATTTCAAATTATCATTGTATTTTTAATTGTGTGATTTTAGTTCCATCCAACCTACAAAAAATGGCTTCAAAGGCATCTGTAAAGCAGACTGAAGGAGTGCCTGAAAGGTCAGTTCCTAATTGCTTCATTTATGTCTGTTTTCTCTTTATTTTGCTTGAGCTTTTCCTTCTTATGTCTTAATCTGTTGGTAACAGCTAAATTTAACATCTTGATCCCAGTTACAAAAGCATTGAAATCCACGTCAGCTCAAAATGTTTAACCACTAGATAGATGGTATAAATATGGTCATGCTAAAATTCGTTTTAACACTAACTGATTCATTTAGGCTTACTTTTTCACAGAGTATGCGAAATCAATATTGTAAATTGTAAGATGTTGATGTGGATATAATGTCGCTATACCTTGGTTAGATAAAAATGTTGCGATGGTGATAAAACTTATTAAACCAATCTAATTATATGATTCTCACAAATAGGCACATTAGGCATGAGGTGATCAAGCAGAAAATAAAAACCGAGTGCATCAGCGTGCTTGTATGTTTTCTCCAGTCGTGTCAAAGGTCACTGTAATTCGGATTCTGAATGTGTTATCAAAAATTTCATAGCTAACAATTAACAAATTGATATTTCCTCAAATTTTTGTTTCACCCTTCATCACAGCAATCTGCTGGATTCATCTTTCGACATAGAAATAATATTCACTTATTAAGGCTTGAGTTATGTACCACATTGAGCCACGGCAGGCACGTAACTCAGTAGAGTTAGTGGTACCACTATGTGTATTAACTCCACGGCTTCCTATTTAATTGGTATGATTATTTGCTTTAAAAAGCTCATGCTAATATATGTAACTGTTCATCTTATCGTTTTAGGGAGCGTTATGACCACACACTCACAAACGTCCCAATTCACCCCCGTGAAGCCGACTTGGAGTCAGAAGACAAAGCTGATCTAGAGTGGCTTTGTGAAATAAATGCCAGGGTAATTGACGAGTTTGTCGACGTGAATGATGGCGAGAAGGCAATGATGAAACTCTGGAATTCGCATATTATAAAATACAAGTAGGAAACCTCATAAAAATGCATTTCATAAAGATCTATCTGTATATCTATACGTTGTTGGTAAGGCACAAATACTAAAAATGGCTCATTTATTATATAAATCGCAGGTATGTCAGTGATTGTCAAATTCCATTGATGTGCAAGTTATTCGTGGAGCTTCGCGGAGAGGAGCTGATTCAGAAAAATCTGTATCGCAATTTTTGCCTTCATTTAACCAATCTATTCGATTATGGACTGTTGACTGCTCACGATGTGTACACAACCACTCAACTACTTCAATCTCAGGAGAAGAAACCAAATCCAGCTCCTTTGCTGGAAGAAAATGGAAATGTTGCTCAGGTAATTTTCTTTAGCTGTCTCGTTTAAGATATGAAACTTAGCCAAATGCATACATCTTCCAATGATTTTTCGTGTTGCAACTAAGTGTAATTTTTTATATGCATATGCTTAGGAGAATAATTTGCATCACGTTAACAATGAAGGAATCAACGGAGCCGACATCAGTGTTGCTGCCACTGCCAGTCCTTCTGGTAGCAACAAGATTGGGTTTAAAAAGCTTCTACTAAGATTGAACAGAGTACAAATGACGCCTGGGTCCGCAGCAGGTACCAGAACTATTGATAGCACCAGTGCTTCCACTGCTCCAGGTCCTTCAAGCGGTAGCATGGTTGAGTTAAAACACGTTGAAGTAAAACTCAAGAAACTTAACCTAACACCCGTGCCCGCAGAAAATACTATAACTATTGATGGCACAACCATTAAAATTGGCACCCCTCTTCCCGAAGCTGTTCTCTCATCTTTACATGGCTAGTGTCCCAGTATAACTTTACTGCACAATATTAAAAGGCAGAATAATTTTCACCCGAAACTGCTTTCTAATTAGCGGTTGTCATTGGTCATTTTTGGGGTACTTTTTTATCTCATTATGCATAATCTTGTTTAGTTACGTGTTATTTTTTGTAAGAAATGGTTAGTTTCATGTATGTTGTTCAATTAACCATCAATTATTATTATTATTGATTATGAGTATGCATTACTTTGTTTCGACCTAGCATAAATAAGTCAGGATTTTGTACTGTTTTTTTCAGTAGATTTCAAAACTATTAGGAGACCGTTTACTAATGTTATTGCAAGAGAAATGTAGGTAAATTACTTGAAAACTATTTAAAATTGACTACATAGTATTTTGATAGTTATTCGGATGCGTTGTATTTCTAAAATATTTTCACAATTTTGTAGTGACGAAGTATCACAGATAGTGTCACATGGTCAGATTCCAACTCATGTACAAGATGGGTTTCTTCACACAATACGGCGTCAGTTTAGTTTGAGTGATCATTATACATAGTATGTAATTTCTCATCATGTATTTTCTCTTCTCAAGTGTTTTTCTAGTTTTTAATAGCTTTAATTCTGTGATGAAACAGTAGTAGATAGGTAGTTAGTTACCTTGATAGTCAAGGTTTTACTAGTTTTTACAGTCGACCAATGATCTACACAGACGTTAAGTAGTTATAAGTCATCATAAGTAGCAATACAGAGGGTTGTTAAGCTGTATTGTAGGCGAATTCGAGAATTTTGAGAGTCAGTAAAGACAGTAAGGATCAGCGCACGAGCGTCAAAATCAACCGTTTTTTTCTCAAAAATTGTAACGTGTCTCCAAATTGGCTTTTGAGGGTGCACGTTTTAGATACGCTTGAGAATCACGCTTTAAATTACAAAAAGTTTACGGGATTTGACAACGCGTGAAATCAAAATTCAAAACCCTACGCCACTCTCTGTAAAGTCTAAGATTTGTCGAACCTCTGTAATAGCCTATTTACTATAATAAACCATAGATGTTATACAATGTAATTCAAATACGCATTCAAGTTACTCTCATACTACTTTAGTGTGTAACGAGATTTTCTGACATTATGAATATTGGTTATTTAATGTTGAATGTTGACAAAACCTCATTGTTTTCCTAGGATTAAAGAATTAAGAAAATAATTACCGCTTTCTCATCTGCGTCTTTTGATTCTTGTGCTTTAAATTCAATCCTGGGCATAATTGTCATTACCTTAAAACCAAACGAGGAAAGGAAGGCGTAATAAGATCGTAAGGATCCTTGTTAGAAGGTTTGCCTTTTAACTCTGAGAAAGAGACGCGATTTTAAATTGTTATGCACTTAACAGATCCACAACCACCATTTTATAATATCATGTCATAAAGAATGCAGATTGAGAAAATAGTCTCAGTTAACACGGGTATACATTTTGTCCCTTGACTCGGGCTGGAGAAGCAAATACATCATAGGCACAGTTCCCAAAGGAATCGTTGGCTTGAGATTTATTAAATTTAGTGCATCGGCCTCAGCCCTAATACGTTTACAAAAAATCGGAATTGAAGAATGATAATGATTTTATGGCCTCATATATTCAATGTTATAGTAACTCTTGGGAGAGTACGGAGGGAGTGTCAGATCAGATCATGTCTCAGTTGTGTCAATTGTCATGCCATTTCATTTTTAATCCTAATTAACTAGTTCGTTTTACTTCCGTGCTATTATTGTTAATTCATGTGTTATGGAGGAGTGATAGATAGGATATTGAGTTCCGCAACTAATGGTAAGTTCGGTTTTTACAGGTGTAAACTTTGCAGTTAAAAATAGATTAAATCCCGCTGACTAACAGTAGATATCAATATAACGTAGATTAAAAAACAGTGTTAAACTTGTATTCAGGTCATTCAGCAGATAGATTAGCGAACTATAAAAACATGGTGGTCCATGTTGGAATTTATAATCATTCTTGCATTAAAGCGACAATAATATATTCTATATTATATTCTGTGCTGGTTATCTCTCCAACCGACTTTTCCTATCCGTCAGTTTCATTTTACGTAGACCAGTTCGTTCACCACACTTCAAACATGA
Source organism: Orchesella flavescens (assembly GCA_964034955.1). Taxonomy (NCBI): domain Eukaryota; kingdom Metazoa; phylum Arthropoda; class Collembola; order Entomobryomorpha; family Orchesellidae; genus Orchesella; species Orchesella flavescens. The sequence continues at coordinate 30,169,244 of OZ035953.1, forward strand.
TTGTTAATAGTTACCAAAGAGCTAATTTCTACAACTACATACATTTTTTGGTAATCGGACAAGTCTACGAGTAAGTATATAGGCTATAATTCATAGCCAAGTAACGAGCATTGCATGAATACCCAACGCAAGGTTTTCATTGTCAACTTTAATTTCACGGGTATTTATTCATGAGCTATCTTTCGGCTGGCAACTACTCACTTCTAATAATTCTGCGAAATGAGACTGCTAGTACTACTCCATCCGTATAAAACTAACATCTATATGACACAATGGGTTTACCAACAAAATGTCATATTTGTATCTCTTAACTTTTGAGTTTAGTCAATACATTTATTTTTTAAATTTATTTACCACTGCCAAAAACCCATGGAGTTTTGTTGTACTGCATGCAACCAAAAAAAAACAAAGTTTAATGATCTGGTTAACACAACAATATATCTGTTTCATATTCTAACTCCTCGCACTACTACTTGTAATCCTTGACTTGCAAATTTGTCTATCACCCGCCGAAGTGTACTAACAAAGTCTATAAGATATTTTGGTCTGATTAATGTCCGTTACCAACTTCCGTATTGGACATATAAAAAGCTTAGGCTCGATTGCTAGATTCCATCCATATCATTCAAAGCACACGCATCTTATGTCTTACCTACATGTCTAACACACGAATACAAATATTCGATTTCCGGAATTTTGTTCGTTGCAATTTTTCTAGTAATGTTTTAAAATCAAAATGCTGACAACAGCAATTACATTTTGCATGATGCCAATGATCATCTTTGCAACAAATTTAATGGAGAACATCGTAAAGTAGCTCAAACTTTGATCCTATCTTTCGAATGCTTTGGCTATACTCTGCCCAACGAATGGAGGCTCGGCTTTTTGTTACCCTTTTCAAAGCGCTCAAGACATTTCCACCCGCTGTTATTCGTAAGCTCGAATTTTTTTTTACTCGAACTTATTTTCCTTTCAGAAATTTATGCACCTAATGCATTCCCATGTAAGGATACTTCTTGTGACACTTATATATTTCTGTATACGGTTTCCCTAGTAAATGAAAATTCAATTAGCGACTACTTATTACCAGAAGGTGCTTTTGTGCAGGTCGTTAAAAGGCTGGCACTACAAAGTGAAGTTTTAAATCAATCATCATACTTTTGTAAGTAGAATACGCAGGACAAGACTATATAGCATTTTGTAATGTTTTATTTAACCAACAGTAAATATCTTTTTGCATGCACAAAAGTTTAAACTATTATAATCATGATAAACACATGATAATCCGTAATTTTTGAATAACTTAACATTACACGCGTTATTATAAATATTAAATAAGTTTCAAAAAGATCTTTCATTTTATCTAATCAAACTTATTGATATTGACAATTAGTGCATACTTAATTAGTAGAGGATAATTTGACAGAACAACAGTTTGCTAACAAGGTGAAGCATTGCTTAATTAAGTGAACTATTATAAATGTATTGAATAATGAAAAGAATAATTAGTGATATAATATATTAATATATAATGTATGTAAATAGTAACATTGATAACATTCGTTGTATGTATATAACTTCATTAGAAAAATATTTTATACTGGAATTAGTAATAAAGATCCAGTAGAATACTTCCCTTCATCATAACAAAATATTATGTAAATGTAAATGCAACTACACTGCACTAACGAGTGTAACAAAATACGATTATAAACATATCTTTAAATTTCCTCCAGTATGTTACAAAATGTATCTTTCATCAATAAGCATGACAGATTGCTCTTAATCTAAATCATTCATATGCATAGTAACATTTTCTGCTTAACAACTACTATCATTCCATCCGACACTACCACAATTCAACTTCTATCAGTAGAACCTAAGTTCGTACGTGAGTGCTTTGCTTTATTGACAGCCCATTTAATTCGGGGACTCTGACATAGGTAGGAATGGCATGGTTTGGCTCACCTTATTACGGGAAGACATTGACGGCTGATTATGTGATGCGCTTCTGTGCCGCTCCAAGTGGCACTTCCTCCCAAACCTTCGGTCACAAATTTCGCAAACATGTGAACGTGCGATGGGGTCAGCTCCTCCATCCTTAAGTACCATTTTAGTCCCTGAACCCTTTGCAACTGAACTTGCTTGTCGTTGCCGACGTCTTTGCTCTACCTTTCTCTGGACATTTCTCTTTCTGACAGCTTTCGGTGTAGAAGAACTACTGGCCACATTCAATTGATTGGACTGGATGGAGTTGTTCGAGCGCATCTTTTCGGCGGCAATAGATGCACGGCGCTCTTCAGCATTTTTGTGTGAAAATTTGTGATTTAAGAAGGCCTTTTGGCCTGTTCCCTTCCTCATGGGCTTCGCACATATGTCACACTCAAGTGCTACTTCTGGAGGATGGTCGGTCTTGTGATCCCGCATGTCTTTAGAAGAATCAAATGTCAAGTTGCATGGAACGCACGCATAATTCCGAACTCGAGCAGCTTTAGGAGGTCCAGAGTGTCCTAGATAAAAAAGACGCAATTTGTAAATTTTTGAAGCTTTAAAACGCAACTCAAAGCAGTGAAGTTTAGAAAACACTTACTCTGGTGAATGTAAAGAATATGCGTCTTCATTTTCATGTAGACAGAGGATCCCTTGCTCTTATTATTCTTTTGGACGGGCAGTGTGTAGTTGCAAAGGCTACACTGTAAATAATCCAGTTTGGCCCGTTTTCCGACTCCATTAACCCTATAGATTTCAGTCCCTTCAAAACGAAATCTACGTTTCTTTATTGGTAGAATAAAAACGTCATCACTGTCTTCTTGCTCTACATCAGCATCCTGATGAGGGCTGTAAAGTATTCCAAACATAATAAAAAAAATTAATATTTTACATAACTATTGTACTCAACTATCCCAATAGCAGCTCATTAAATCATGATGTCTATCTACATGCACATCTAAATATTTCATGCTTACTGCGCTTCCTGTTTAATCTGGACTAATGATGTCCCAACCGAATTGGCATTTTGTAATGATTCGGTTTTTGTTATTTGTAAAGTGCAATTCTGCTCATTGTAGAGTGCAGTTACATTAGGATTTTCGGACCAATTTGATGACTCTTGATGTTGCAGTTGTTCTTCATGTTCCTGTTGTCCCTGTTCGTCATATTCATCCTCTCCCTGTTCATCAAGAGTAGTCTCCAGATATAAATTGGGAGACTCAAAGTAATCATCATTCTCAGCCGAGTTATTGATAACAGAAATGGTGACATTCTCCAGTTGATCCAAATGTTGAAGTTTCACATCTGCCAGATTGAACACTTGCTCTTCCTCCATGCTCTGGTCCGCATTCTGATAATCCTGTGGAATCTCTTCCATTTGCTCGTTATCCACTTGCTCATTGAAACCATGATCGTCTTCAGGTAGAATATAATTGTCAACGTCAACATCACCATGGTGTTTTCTTAAGAGCTTTTGTCTATACCCTGAAATCAACAAATGTGTGAGTGGATAAGTTTATGGTACATTGTGTTATGATACGCGCACTATGATACAGACAAAATATAACAGTAATAAGCTTACCTTGCAGAATCAACTCTGGCGTCTTTGTGCACTTTCGTTCCTCAAGCATCAAAGTAACGAGATCCCGTTGGTCCCCACGATTCCCCAGAATCTCCATATCCACCACCGCTTGCTCGATATCTTTGGTTGCTTTCTTCATTTTCTCTAAAGCATTCACAATAATCAAATCTTGTTTCTTCACCTCCTCCACCTTCAGCTCACAGGAAGTACAGAAGGGGAACATTTCCCTTGTGAATCTCTGCGGAAGCTCTGAACTCGGTATTTTAAGATGCTTGTATAGAAGCCTAATAGACTTCTCCAGCTTTCCAATCGGTTCCCCACTGGTAATAGATAATTGCACAATCTTGCGGCAAAATAGACAAGTCGTTGTCTTTCGGGACTGCGACGACGAAGGACCTGGTGTAGGTGTAGTTGTAGTGGATGTCCTCTGGCCATTAGAGATAATGTTAGGGTGCCCCCGTGGGCCGCCAATTTGGGGTCTCATTTCTCACAACTTTTACTTTAAATCACTATTTAACTCTGTATTTAATCACTGTACTGTCAAAATAACTGTTGTTACTCAAATTTTACTCATGTCCATTTGTGTGAGAAAGAGAGAAGAATGATGGCGATTGGAAGAGCTAACTAATACTTCACGCTTAAAATGTAGTGGTGTGAAGGAGATCTGGTGAAGTACAACTAGAGCAAGGAAGAGAGGAGTGAAATAGATCCGCGTTTATGTCAGGAATATGTCAATGTGTGATCTTGGTGTGTGAGTTAAGTTCTTCAACTGGGAGGCCATCTACTTATATCCTACACACATTCGTTCACACATCTTTTTCGTTTAAGGAAATATATGAGAAACTCTCAATCGTAAAGTTGTGTTCGTGTACTAAGTATCCTATCCCTTGTTAACGTGTAGGATTGGTAAGTACGCAAATGTAAGTCACTTGTCATAAAAGGGAATCACAGCTTCTACTCTATTTTATATTCCAACAAGTTGCATTGTAGCAGCAGCTTAAAAGTACAAAAAGGAAGAGAAGAGGAATGGAAGTAATACCAGCATCTCCAGAGTGAGAAATGCGTTTGTTACTTTTAACCCGCTAGCTTGGGTCTTGGGTCTCTGAAAGCAATGCAGCAGCATATTATATTATGAAAAATATTATTCTCTCCAAATTCAACTTAAGCATCTTACGCATAGACACTATTTCCTGTGCGTGTGAAATATTTGTACATGCGTTATATGTACTTTGGCTGCCATCTAAAATCTTAGCTTGGGTTTGTGCAGCTTAGGGATGTATTTTTGGATGCGTGCATGCATTTCTTCCCCTGTTCCTTTTGAGTTTCATAGCGGACGGACATATAAACACTTCCCAAGCATTTCTTGTATTTCCTTGTGCTAAGGATATTCTGTTCGCTTGGCTTTATATTTATGTATGTTAGAGCAGGTGTGCTCAACTAGAATGTCCTACGTGTAACCTTGTGGAGATGTTTAAAGTTGTCTCTACAGTCTACACATTACGCACAATGACAAGTTAGGTTGTCAACGTGGAGGCAGAATATGTTAGTTCTTTTCTTCAGAGGGGCGTTTATGAGTACTTACACTTATTAGGTGGATGTGGAATGTAAAGAAGGAATCTAGGTAAAGAAGTGGGAATAAATGTATAATATATTAACGGACAAAAATCGTCTTTTTCTGTTCTCCAAGGAAAAAATATGCACCCTAAAACAAAAGCAATTTCAGTATGCAATGTTAACTAGCACTTTTAAATGTTCAAATGTCAATATTTACAATTTGCTGCCTTCTTAAATGAAGATGCTTTGATAAAATTTGGTTGGCTGAACGTTACCAGTTTCTAAAAAAAATTATTGGATAAATGCGTCATAGCTCAATCAATATTTTTCTCTAACGTAAATTTAACCTTTGGGTATTCATTCATTGCAAGGGAAGAACTGAAAGTCAAATATCAGTCAAAGAGTGAAAAAGATGGTAGTTTGACAAGACATAATGACTGATGATACAAAATATTGCATTTCCATTTAATCTTTCTATGTCTGTATATGTATTTTAAAATTGGTCGATTGATTGGAATTATGTAAAATCGTAATGAATTGGAACATTGGTAGGCTTAAGTTTAAGTTGATCTTTTAATTGCCATCGTAGAATTCCTATTATTAACTTTTTTTAAATGTTGGTACATTTCAGCGTAGCTAGTCGTCATCACCTTCAATAACGCAAAAAAATGTTTAACACTACTTCCTCCTCCAATGCTTGAGGAGCATCCAGTATGTACGTATATACATTATATACTTTTATGATCAGAATAAGCATAGTAGCATTTAAGCGACATATTGTTATACCCTTAACATTTTTCGCCCAATTAACCTGATGATTAAAAAATTTCATTTCCTGTCCATGTATGGAATAATAATTCTTTGAAAAATGGTTCCAGGTTTTATTACACGCATTAATAGTTGTAATTTAAATGGCCCAGTCTACCACGAGATATGGCCATGATATTTTTATTAAAAGAAATAGATGGGTCCTAACAACATAAACCATGATAGCAATCTGAGCAAGTAACGTGCTACAAAGAAGTGGTGTATCTTACCTTTCGTCCTTCAACCTCTTTTTTTATGCTTCTTTCATTTTTAGACGCTTCCACTGATTGCTTTAATAGTAACTGGCACCTGGTGCATTTAAATAAAATACCATGTCATTTCATTATACATTCAGTATCCATGCTCCAGACCTGTCACGAAGGAAATACTCTTTTCCATGTGATTTTCACGATAGATCATGCATTCTGAGTGTGCACAATTTCTACCTGCAAGCATATCCCTCAAAACTAGATCCTATGTGTATACAACGTGAGAATCTATAGTGGTGACTAGCCTACTCATTTTCCTAGTCAGACTGTCTCCATTTCTCATGAGTACGGTAATATAAATGTAAGTGTATATTCTTAACTTTTGTGGTTTATAATGTTTCTGAAATGATATCTGGTAGACTGTCAAATTAAAATCAACTAATCATAGCCTATAAACACGGATTGAAAACAAACCCAAAGCTGCCATTCACCCATACATACTCCATTCATTCCTCCGGAGACCTTAAAATTTGGAGTCATTAATTAGTTATTTTTGGTCATTTAGATCAGAACATAGCATAATTCTCTATATGTATGAACCCGTGTTGTGGGTGGATATTATTAGGAAATGTACTTTACTTCAGTTGTCATACGTCATACACAACACTATATTACTTACGTACGTTTGTGTACAACGTGGCATCTAAAAATCTATCCGAATCGAACATGCTTCCTTTTCTTTTCACTTTTTGCGTCATAATGCGAATCATGGACTATTTCTCACATGCCGGAATTTGATATTGAACAATTAAAGGGTTAACACAAACATTTGGGCGAAACGGTTAACGCCAACTTGTGCCAATAACCATCATTTGACGCATGTGTTACTGGGATAGTGTTTCTATATTCAGCACATATAACGTGTAGAATAGATAAAGAGTCAGAATAAAAGGTATTCTCCGAACTTATTGAAACACCCAATTAGCATACATGATCTTGACATAATGTCATCGTTTTGGAGAAGAAAAACAGTTTACTTTCTCTTCAATACACAATCTCTCTCGAAACCTTTCCAAGACCGCACGAGATATCATACCATAGAATTTAAAATGCGTTTCTGTAGAATGGTTCCTTTAAAGGTATGTTAAGCATGAGAGAGTAAGTTGTTACAGTTTCCACACAACCATTAAATATGGGAAGAAAGGTGAAAGAAGTAAACCCCGGGGATACTTGAGACTTCTCGTATCTTTGAAAGCATCTTTACGGTACAAGTAGAGTGTGCAAGTAAACATGCCATAAAATTATATTTTCACCATTAAACAAGTAAAAACGGGGGAAAGTCATGCATAATTGCGAAACGTGAAACTGCATGCCATTTAACTCGCGTTGAAGAAATTTAATATGAGATTCATGGAGTGACATGCGAGGCTACTACATAATAGAAATAAAATTCATAAAATATTATTAATAAAAGCAAACTATACTTGTGAAAAATGAAAATGTGACTACCTTTCATAACTCATTTCGTACATTTTGTGATAAAAAAGGTTACGCTATCATTAAATCCGAACACTTGAATTCGAGTAGTCCAATATTACTTACGTTTAGAATACTTTGGTTATGCCATACATTTTCCGAATTTTGACCAGTAAAACTACCGGGAGTCGACGGTTACGTTAGTTACGCCACTAATTGGATCAAATTACTCCTGTTATTTAGCTGTACATCTGCATCCAACACACTATAGCAGAATGAATTTTAAAAGTGACCATTGAAAAATAGCATCATAAGATTGTGCATTATAAGTGAAAGTTTTATAAGTTCCAGCCCAGACTCATATAAACGTCATCAAACACAAACACTTTGCATAACTGTATAAACGCATTTATTCCGATCATATTTAATCGTAAATAGTTAAGATTTCCTTAACCAAATGGTTGTGGTACGATACACACTTTAAAAAAAAAATTATTTGTAATGCCTATCACTCTGCATCTCAACCTTTTGTTAACTGTATTTTGCTATATGTAAGGTTTACTTTTGTTTTTTCCTGACTAGTAGCAACTGGATGCAGTTATTGCTGCGTAACAATGTTTTGCTTTGCAATTCAGTAACCTTCATTTCATGGACTTTGATTTCCCTAAAATGCAGTTTCACGTCCATAACTTTCAGTCAGCTAGATTAATGATGACAAAAGGAATTTTGAATGTGGTGTGATACTATCATAAAATTTCTAATAAATGTCAGGAAGTGGCTGACTTTTTAGTCGATCTGTTTCACTTTTCTTTTAAATCCAGAGCATCAAGTCATGGGGCTTATTGAAGTGGAGTGAGCTCACACACAGTGTACAAAATGTTGTGTTTTTTAAACCCGCATCCTTTTTCCTTGTACAGTAAAAGCAAGGACACACCAGTCACAGCATAAAACTATTCGTGTTGCTAATCTCAGTGCTTCTCAGTAGTTTAGTTTTCTACTAATATTGTGCCAAGGCTGTAATATCTCATACTTAACGTTTCTTGCGTATGAGTAATTAAGAACTCCAATACGTGCTTGTGTACCGCATTTGAAAGTGTCTGCATAGTACGTGTTATATGCTCAAAAGGCTAAGGGCTAAGAATATGCGTATTTTTGCTACACACTCAATATGAACCGTATGGGAGATTGAGATCGGAGGATGAAGCAAAACCATGCCCGCATTACGCATACGGGATTTAATTGTAAGTTTCAGTATGCACGAACTGAATTATCATGACAGGAGCATTATCCAAACATGATACCATGTCAATATAGTAGCCCATATTATTATACGTGTACTCATGCTTATACATGATATAAGCCGTGAAGTAGTTAGATATTAATACTAAAAAGATTGATCTGCTACGCCAAGACATTAAAGAACTGTGTCGTTCTGTTTATGTGTACTGTACCTTCTAGAAAATATAGTATAATAGTGTGGACAGTATTTTATTGGTAGTACTAACTGCATTGACTCATTGATATTCTTTATTGAAGTGTTAGCAAGTATCATCTATAAGCTCGTCTCCCTACCGTAACACCAAGATTGATTTATCCCATTATTTAACTTGCTCGTTCTGAAAATGCGTGTTAACTTACAACGGCAGTCAATTCCTTGTTGGGTTGTATAGGGGAACACCAGATTGAGGGATAACAAATCGTGAGTGAATCATTCAAGCAGGCATTTCTGTCTACAAGGATACCACCGTCCATTAATTGTACAGTTGTGCTTCCGAAACCAGCCATCCTTTACGAAATTGGTTTAACTTAAACTCAGAACTAAAGGCAGAACTGTAAACGTTGATTGTGTAGTGAATTAATTTGTAATCTTTAAACGGGGCCTTAAATTATCTAGACCACTATATCTTTGCTATAGCTCTTGCCTAATCTCGTAAAAACGGGTGATCTGTTTTTGTGGGAATGTGATTTCGTTCTATATACCCGAATGTAACATCATAATGCCATCCAGGGAGGATGATTTGGTAAGTGCGTTTTTCCTTTTGTAATATGCCCTATTTACTGATAGAAAAACGATTATTTCTTAACGTGGACAAGAGCTTTATCATGTGTAAAAAAAAGTCACGAAGGGAGTTGCAATTCAGTGTGTATCTCAATGGATTATATATAGTAATTCATGTCGGGAAGAAAAGCTAGCGTGATTCCCAATTCCATCATTCGTTTTATCATTTCGGTTACTAGGTCAGTTTGCTTGTTTCAGGTTGCCCTGAAAGTAGTTGTATAGGAAACTTTGGGAAAAGTTTAATACTTACTATTATTGGAACACTAAATCCCTAGAAAGTCAATATAAAATGTATAATTTGGTTGTCATTTTCTTATGTAATGCACACCAATTACAACCAAATTAAAATCAATACCATAATGTGCATTGCATCATGCTATTACTAGAATTTATACAGGAGGAATGCCAGAATAGAGCAATATTCTTTATGCGTGAGGTATTCATATTCTGACGCTGATGCATGATGAGGCGTCCCATCTGTCTTAACATGGCTAAACATTAATACGATTACACTACCAGGTCAATGTTTCACTTTAGTGTACTACTTGTGAGTTAGGATAGTGCTAAGTGTATTACGACGTTAATTTAATGTATTTTGATCAGATTCAATGACGTTTGTGAGACATGGTTTGTTAATATCTTCAATAAAAACTGGTTTCGTATTGGTAGTCAGCGTAATAGCATTGGGAAATCGCTAATGACCAATAAAGACTCAAGCAGAGATTACAGAGGTTGCATAAGAGTGTGGTCATCACAGTCGCCATTTTGTATTTAATCTCTCATCGAGAAGTTGGATATGTTCTAAAGTAAATTTATTGAATTTGATCAGGGTGATGTGGGGAACACCTAACTACCTTAGAAACTTGAAGTCTGCCAATTTGGGAAGGGGAAGTGGTGTATTATCGGAGTGAGGGTCATTACACAACAAATGGTAAGCTCCATTTAGTTTTTTTATTAGTACTACGTTTCAGTACTCAGCGCATTCGTCGAATGTTTGGAGAGAGAGATTAAAAGTATGAATTTATTCTATTTTACAGTCCTGTTTAAATATCAAAACGCAATTACACCATGACGGTGTCCCGTTACCGAGGCCTGAAGCATTTCAATCATTGTGTGACAGGCAGGATAGTTAGTCAATCATTCCACTGTCAGGATAAAATGTCCAGGGCTCATCACAAAGGTTAGTGTTTTATTCAAAGCGCATTTTTAAGAACTTCTTTGGATACTTGGTGTTGCTAAAAAATATATTCAAACTCAAAAATTTATTATTACTTTTTTACAGCACGTTGGAAATATGACAAGTAGCAGCGTGAACGCGCAAGTGACATGGAATTCATGATAAGACTTTATCCATCTAGTTTATTGAAGGTCACTGGAGAGAAGGAATATTCACCATTACGTGTCTTGGTATAAATAAGTTTAAACAGGAACTTTCAAAGATACATTCATGGTCACAAAATTGGTTTTCAGCATGTTTCTGTCAGCACTGTAGTAGTTACATGATTCGTAGTTCTCAAGAAATTAACCAAGTATTATTAGGATGAAGTAAATTTTGGTAGGCCTTCTGCCTAGAATATGTTGTACCTAATGAGTATTTCAGTTATTCTATCTTTTTAGTACTAAATGCTTATAAATTTACGGTTTGTTCCCCAGAAAAATTTCAATAATTCTAGAGTCATATATTTTGTAGAATTCGTTTTCATGCTAATGGCATTTCAGTCCCTCGAACGTTTACCCTTTCACTACAATGCAAGTAATGAGAGGTGAAATGATAAATCAAAAATAGAGCTAAGTATCAATGGTGGGACCGTTGTGAATCTCGATAAAAAAAATTAATTCTTGCGGTGTCTGTTTGTTTAGTAGATAGTTTGCAGGCTATAACAAATTTGATTTAGTATATCAACTGTGGAAGTGTTGATGCCTGCAATTATATAGGCTGGGTATGTTTTCTTCATATTTTGACTGAAGCGAAAATGATCTCACAAAATTAGTGTGAAAGCTGAGTTAGATATATTGTAACGAAGGTGAAGTTCCAACTGTTTTTGTTACACTCGATTCAAGTGTTGAGCCACTGTAATAGCCTGGAACGGAAAGGACACACACTTACAGTTACAATTAAATAGGCTTTAGTCCAAAGGTATGCTTTTGTGTGACTAACTAAATTGGCCTTATCCTCACATGTAATTTGGATTACGGGTCTTACCAATCAAAAAATTTATGCATCATGCCAGAGCTATCCTAAACTTGACAGTTGAGAGTGATATAAATAAAACATTAGGTTCTCATCGATATTAAGTCGTAATCAAAGTTTAGAAGCATCACTCACTGTCGCACAGTTTCGTCTTTAGTTGGTGTTAAACTTATGTGTCTACTTTTTTATTTATAGTAGACATCGTATAATGTATTGACGGTAAAACTTCAAATGTTCAATCATGTAACATTGCAAAGTGTTTGCACTCAATACTACTATGTTATACCGACACACACCTAAACGATGCAGAATTATGTTTTTAAGTCACGTTCAATGTATGAATGTATAAAAACTATCAATTTGTGTCTTAGTTTGTGTGTTGCAATTGTGCAGACCTTTTCGATAATAATTGTTTCGTCGACAGTGATGTAATCAATCACGAGTTCATACAATGTCAAAAATCATTGGTGCACTATTGCATGGTTTGCGACAAATGATTTGAGAAGCAATTGTTTCTTTGAAATACTTACTTCTGATTTTTATACCTAAGCAGTTTTCTTCAATTACATTACACTTGGCATTCTAAAAAGGTATTCAGGTTGCCTTCTTTAAAAAACACATAGATAATGTAATTGTAATTACTTTCTACCACTTCGTGACACCTACAAACGTGGTTCTGTTAGAACATTAGTTTCGGAAACAAATGGAGTTTCCATGCAATCATTAGAGTTAGCCCCCTATCACGTTACAATTATATTTTTAAAACGTGGTTTTTAAATTCTGAAACTTAATTAGTCTTTGGGGAATCATTCTTACAGCATATTTTGTAAATGGGAATATCTTGCCTTGCATATCTACAAATTATAATTCAAAGTGCAAAAATACAACAAAAACTAGGTGAGTCATGAAGCTCCACGAGAGTTTATTGTTGAATTTTTTAATCTCCTGTTGGGAGCAACAATATTTCCAAAATATAAGGTATGCTTTACTGGTAGACAAGAAATTGTATTGCATACGTGCACGCATTTTTGAAACTAATAAGCTACAAAAGGGCTACAACCTGATCCTACGATGTAGGTAGGACTAGGTGCAGTGGCCACTTTAGGTTAATTTGTATTATTTTAGAAGACAATTAATGTAAAATTGTGTTCAAGTATCCACTATCCAATCTTAAAAACATTTGAAAAAGACACGGTTTGTTCTGACCTTAATATGTTATGCCAATTTTCACTGCTTAGATTTAGCAGTACATTTGCAATATAGGTGAAATGCATTTAAATTTACCTTGTATTGCATCATTAGGTTTTTTTCAGCTAGGACTAAACGGCTGAATATAAGTTTTAATTAACTAACGTTGAGCTATCGTCAAGTTGCAAACGTAACAGTAAGCCATTCTGCCTGTAAAATTGGCTGCCAAGTTAGGAGTGGTCACACGAGTGATGTATTGAGTCAGTTTCATACTTGAATTAGCTGTCACATACCATTGCGCATCTTGGAAACGTATTCAAGAATAGCAATTTCAAATATGTAAGTGTATTTCATAACGACTAAAACTTTGGTTTTATTGAGATAATTGTCTAATTACAAAAGCTTTGGCTTCTCGTTAAATGTATTTCATCCTGATGGTGAAGAAACATTTTATAATGTATTCGCTACATGAAAACTCTTTCCAATGGAAGGAGCACACAAGCTTAAGTATTAAAAGCAGTAGCAACAACAACAAATGTGACAGGGATTTTTTGGTGTGCATGATTCAATACTGTAAATACAAATCGTGTACGTCTTGGTGACAGACACAACATTTCAGCGTTTATGTGTAGCTTACTTTCACCATCTTAACTCGATTAGACTTCCTGAAGTGCAAACCAAAAAATGGTTTATATTGTTTGAACAGAAGTTATTAGTCGTTGAACTCATGAGAAAGTAAGTGGAAGGATGTGTAGAAGTGATTCTGCATAGTTGAAATAAATAGGACACAAGTCTTGTCGTATGAGCTTCGGAGGCTTCATTTTCCTAAGGTAAAGGGATATTCAGCTATCTAATGTAGACCGTCGACAAATTTATAGTCTATAAGTATTATGTGTGAAGAAATTTATAAACTATGTTGTACTACTAGTCGGATAACACTTTTGTAGTATATAAGCTGCACTTATCGTTAGGAACATGTTCAAATACTTGTAATAATGGTGCTAGATTGTAGGTTTACTTGTAAGATAGTTAAGTTATAAGTTAAGAGTTGTTTGTTCAAGATTAGACATAATAATGAATATTATTAAACTGGTACTCTTAATATTTAAATGATACGATATATACACTAACTGTTGTCAATAAAATGTATATTGTACAAGTTTGTGTATCGGGCTGGGCGTAAGCAAATAAATGAATCATCTTCACAGTATTTAGTTTGCTGAAAGTGTAATTTGTGCTAAAGAAAATGCCAATTTTCACGACTTGAATAAAACGATACGCATTATTTAGCCATTATTTTATTTATTTGTTCAACATGTTTTATTATACATCTCTTTCGAGACCATCACACCAAAAATAAATGACATTTTCTTCACTAAATATAAATTTGCACTTTGCTCATTTGGACTCCATTTACATTTGTTTGTCATTGCAATTATAAAAACTAATGATTTTTAAGAATGAGTTTATGCAGCAACCAAGACTGTCACCTTGCCATTAAAATACCTATGTTTTAGGATGACAAAGAATATGTCATCGTGCTAATCAGGACTCGCCATTCGGGGAGTTTTAATAGCTCTCCGAGTCCTGACTGCCATAGTATGTGGATTGGATGTGCCTCAGTTGGCTCGTCAGTTTCTTTAAACACATTGCATCGTATATTTACTAATGTGGGAAAGTTCAGGTGGTTAGTTTTGATTCGGTGGACACGCCCTGCGAGCACCTTTAATAAATGAAGAAAATGATAACCTGTTACTCATTTGTATCTTTTGATACTTTTGCCTTGTACTCAGTGCTGGATTTCCTTATTTTATATATCATTGGCCAATAAGCGGACGAGAAATGGAAGAGGTGGTAGAGTGTAGGGTTATTTGATACAAGATTTGCATATTAACTTCAAGACAGAGACTCGCCAAAATTAATGAATTATAAATTTAAATAGTTATGCATTCAACAGATCCACAACCATCATTCTATAATATACGTATCATGTCATAATGGATGCCAAGGTAATTAAATAAAATCGTACTTTGCAAGGATACATGCACATGTAAGATTTTGACTTGGGTTGGAAGAACAGGGAATGTCGAGGAAAAGAAAGAAAGTGGTCATGCACTTCTATCATCCAATCGTGTGGATTCAAAAGCTTCTAGGCATCCGGGTGAAAAAACTAAGAAAAAGCGAGACTTGCAATGTCTGTCTGGCAATTACAACTGCGTCATTATCATTAGACATAATTGTCTTTTCCACAGATAAAATCCATCCATCCACGTCCGTAAAGGACGTTATTAAGTTGGGACTGTATGATATTTTAATCTTGAAAGTAGGTTTAGTATGATTCTGAAAATGATATGAATAATTATGTTAGGGTTTTGTCTTATTTTTCCAAGGCAGTGGATTTGCCTGACTTATCGTTATGCAACAGTTAGTCATTCTTCAAGATTTACGATGAATGCCTTCAGAACTGAAGATGGTTATAAACTATATACACTAGAGAATGCAAATAAGCTAACATTCATTTTGCTAAAACCTGAATCTGGTTACTTCAAACACATACAGCGTTAGAGATTCACTTTAAATGACCTTGTGTTCAAGGATAATTTGAGTCTGGTAGAAAGAAGTGCAGGAAAAACATCGTGTTCTCTAGGTTAAACTTAGGTCAAGCTGAAAGGTATCTTTCAGCTGAATGACTATTAAACTGAACCATCTACATACGCTGTATCAAGTCTAGTGTTTAATGCCTTGTTGTTTTCTTTTAATAGAAACTGGTAGATGAGCTTTCACTACATTTTATAAACTACCACAAAAGTAAAATAGTGGGCAGTAGCAGGAGATAGAAGGAGAGCTCAATTCAGAACCCAAGATAAGTAAAGGATTCTATTCTCACTACGAAGCGGTGATGATACTTCATGCTCTCTATATCAAGTGTGGATTCTCTCTTTGTTTCGATTCGTTTCTTTCGACCGTTTGTTCAAAAATGGGAGCGACAAGAGATTGAAGAAAATGTTGGACTCCTGTAAGTTTATCTGCATGAAAGATGTGGAGAACTGTCCACAGTGTTCTTACATTTGTTGAAACATAAATTGTCGTTAGGTTATGCTTCAAGGTGGAGGAATATCCTTATGAGTCGTGTATATTTGCAGCTCAAATTTATTTAACGTCCTTTTTGAAGGAATAATTATTACTGTGATAGTTAGAACTTAAGAGAGGTGTCCTATTTTTTATATACTTTTGTATACTTTTAACTTGAGTTTGAGCTTCAAGGGATGATTTTGGTAGCAAATTGTCATACGGAAATTTTCTTAGTTGAACGAATTTGTTGGTGTGTGGAGTAGGAAAAGTTTAATAATGCATTATTGTATGAGTGCTTGTATGAGGATAAAAATGCACGGTCATCGTATCAAGTTCCCCCATTATTAAATTACCTATTTGTACCTTAGACCAGCACTGCATACATATATATGTGAATTGGGGAATGCCTAACAAAAGATTAGAACAAAGCAGTAGCCACTGACATTCACCAAGCTAGAAAGACCACTACCACTTCGTTTACTTTTAGCTGAGTTGTTGCTTCCACTACTCGTCTGATCTGCTGTTTATGTTTGCCGTATGTAAAGGGCTAACTCTACCTCAAGGCTCCTGGTTTTAATCTACTACTGATGTCACCCCTCACTTTCACTTTCTTTGACTCACAGACTCAGCCGAAAGACTTTTCATTCAAAGCAAATGTTTATTAAAAGAAATGAATTTAGTTGGGATTCCTTTTGTTAGTAACTACTGGTTTTAATTGAACCGAGGGTAATGTCTATTTTGTATTTTTTTCAAGAGGTAAATGTTTTGGGTCATAGTTTTTATAACATCATCAGATTTTTGTGACTTGTGTCGAACTGAATAGAAAATTAATACGATAATTAGTACTCCAACACCAGTAAAGCAGTTTTAATCAAAAGGCTAGTAAGTGAAGGCTTCGAAGGTTGTTACATGTGACATGATTGAATGGTAGATATATTATGAAGCACATGTACATTTCCTCCTACGCTTCATTGTAGTGGAAGCTCCATCGCTTTGTTTGAATGAAAGCAGAAAAAATACACTTAGCTTTTGCTTACTCTCTGCCTGTTGCTTGAAAGCATAACTAGATTATTGGCTCTGGTATATGTAATATGTGTTAAATTCACTAGCCAAAATCAGAGCTAAAGCCTTTCAAGACTAAAGAGAAACGTCAAAGTCAAAAGCCCTATACGCTGAGAAAAATTAGTGTACAAATGTACATAACTATGAGCTCTCCCTTGTATTGTACTTGTTGAAGAGGCTGCAAACCTTACAGCAAAGCAACACTCGTGAAAAGAGCTGAATGGAATTATGTGGTCGTCGCTTCGCATTGGCATAGTATGACATTAAATCAGCGTGAGTGTAATACATACATATACCCTGCCACATCACTACTACCCAACCGAGAGCATAATTCGCCTATAGCAAAGCAAAGCATATGGTAGTAGTACATTATACAAATAGCATGACAGGATGGAGTATTTACTTTATCATATTGAATAAAAGATAAATTAAATTATTGAACTGATTTTCTAAACAAATTGCTAATAATTTTGAAAAAGTAGTTGTAATTAGTAGATCACACGTTTTTAATTTACTTTAATTTTTAAAATCTCTTCTTCAAACAATCACAACTTGATGTTAAGGTTCGAACCGACAAACAAAACTCCATATTTTTTCATTGATAGTGGTGAGTAGTTCAAAGTCAATTTGGGTCCAACGTCATTCGGTTAACAGTTCAAGTTACTTCTTACGGTGAGTTGTTTTGTATGAAGAATCAAATATTTCTAGTCATTTTTATTTTTTTAGTCATTATAAGTATACACTAACTACGTTTTTACAAACGCAGGAAATTGTCAGAACCAAAGAACATGTCTCAAGAAGGACCTCAAGTGGGGAATGAGGAAGATGAAGTTGCTGAGCTTGAGGAAGGATTGAATGTGTCTAGATTCTTTCAGGTGGCACCAATACTTATTGAAAACCTGCCCCAAAACATTTTGCTACGTTGCCGTCAACTATGCCGTTCCTGGACTCAAGAACTGGATCATCAGTTTCAAGAGCATCCACGTGGTATCCGTCTTCCTTTTGAAATAGCTAGGGAGAACAAACTGATTCCTGATATGATCAATTATTTCCATTCTGCTGAAGCCATTACCAAATTCCTGGAAGAGATGAAAGAACACCCAGGAAACCCCTTTCCTGGGCGTAATGTTCACGTGGAGTGGATGCCTCCTCCGGAAGTTTCACCCGAAACCCATCGGTTCCATGAAATTCGCGAAGATTATTGGCGAAAGGTTGTACAACTGTTCCGTTGCTTTGGATCACATGTTTATTTTGTTAGATTTATGTTTCTCAATGATCGATCAATCAACAATTCAATCGCAGTCGATTTTTGGAGCTGCTTAAACAGCTCCTGTAATTTGAAACGATTAAGCATTTGGGGAGGATGGATGACCGATGTTATTCCAAGATGTGACCCCTTTCTTCATCTTCCATTACCACCAGCCCATTTATGTAATTTGGAGACATTTCACTCGCAACGCACAAGCTCAAACTTAATCCGCTCGATTTTGACTTGGTCTCCAATTCCTGCAAACATGAAACGTTTGTCTGTTGATACAATTGAGGGTTCAGATTTTGTACTTCCGGAGGCGGTATTTAGTTTTGTTAACTTGGAATTGCTTCGAGCTCCCCTTAGTTTTCAAGATTTACAAACATTCGGCAACCTGGCGAGAGTTCCCCCATTGAGAGAGCTACACATTTCCTTACAGAACATGGAAGTTGAACCCCAACAAATAATTAGGGCGTTGGAGCCATTTGCAAATTCGCTGGTTCATTTGAGCATTGAGTGAATGAGCGTAATACTGCGGAATGATAACGTTACTGACTGACTTGAATATTTGATTTCCCTAACCCTCAAATGCATGACTCATATCTTTGGAGGTTAATTTCCTCTCTCAAAACACTTGCTCTAGAGACGTTAAGGTTCAAGTGTCATATTTTTAAACCACCAGGAGATTCAAAGTCATAGATAAATATTTGAGCTGTTATGGATTTTGTAATCTTGTATATATAGTATGATATTTATAGCTTAATTTGGTATGTAAAAATGGGGTAAGAAATGTGTTGATAATATTTTTACGTTTTTAACTTTACAGTGTAGGTATAAGGATATTTTCTAAAGATGTATAGAAACTCAATTTTGTTATAGAAAACATTTTTGTTTGTTAATCATAACAGTTAAGCAAAAAGGAAACGGACTTGTATTCTGGAAATGAGCAAAATCAAGTTGCTATAATGAATACTTTTTTTGCAAACCAAACAATGATGGATTCCATTTTCATGTAATTCTAAAAACCAATTTATTTACCTCTCTTGGTTTCACGTACCGTTATTTCAAAGAGTCCTTCCACAAGGAAGTACTTTGTAGGGAGACCAATTGTTGTAAAAGTCACTGATACATGATAACCTCGTAAAAATAAAGTTCTTTCAAATTATAAAAAATACAAAACGCATTGCAAGTTAATAAAGTACACACTCTCTTTTATGCACCATTTTAAACGAAAATCTAAATTTGTCAACACCAATTTTGCATAGGCAAGCTATAGTGAACGATATTTTATGATGATTGGCACTTCATGATAAACAGTATTGTCACATAAAAAGTTTTTTCTATCGTTTACTACTTCATATTTTTATTAACTAATTTCAAATCTCTAGTTAGCAAGAAAATATTAGACACTAGAGAAAAAAGTAGTATAGAATCACATTGGCATAGCATAGCTAACTAGTAATGGTTTTCTAATCTGCATTTGCCATAGCAGAACACAATTCCGTTGCAGCTTTAACATCATCCGTGACTAGTTTCTGATATCCCTCTGATTCCATGATGAGCAGCTTTCCTTTCCTAAAAAATAATATATTTCATTTCATCATCATGTTTTTGTTCTGGTTAATAAACTTTCTTGTTTTTCATACGATTTTAAAACTTGTCCAATCTTGTTCCTGAGCTGGTCGATGGTGCTAGTTTTCCCAAGTTTTCGAACAAATAGAAATAGATCCAAGGTTGCAGTAACATCATACCAAGTGTTTCTGCGCTGTAGCAACATCCTTAGAATCTTTTCTTGCAGAGGGTGAATCTCATATTGGGTTGCAGCCTCAAATAGTTGCACTGCCACTTTTGAGCATTTAACAGCTTGAGATATTTCAAAAGTGTAGACATATTCCAACAGAGCTTTGGCACATTTCTCTGAAACATCCTGTAATTTAAGTCGACCAAACGTATACTGTTGAAGCATTTCTGCCAACACCCGACTGTGAGCTAAAAGGAAGAAAGTGATAAACATAGCTTAATACTTTAGTAAGGGGTAAAATGGGATTGCAAAATAAAAATATACACACCAACTAGAAAGCATTTGTGTGCGGTTAATTTGGCCCCGCTGTCGACCACAATGGTGACGTCAGACGAAATATCTTGACGCATTATAGTTTTCATGACGTTCAGCTTAATCTTATCCATCGATGATCCCACTCCATCCGATATATTGATGTAGTCATCCTTCACCTTAAACCGAATGATTTTCGCAGTTAACGCCACAAATTCCGTCTTGCCTTTGTGCTTATACCAATCGGTTAGGACGTTGCTTGAAACTTTCACGTCCAATTCCTGGCAGTAGGATTCAATGGCGTGATTGAATTCCCAGCAGCCTCTCTCATCAGCTACCTCACTAATTGCGGAATATGACTGGAGCGGCATATCGTTCGTCTTGAAGTGTAGCGTTACGCTAGCATCTCCTGTGTCCTTAGACAAACTCCCTCGAAACAACAGCTGGATATCTTCCCCGCATAATTCGTTGAGCTCTTGTAACAATCGTCCATGAAGTTTTATTTCCATATAATTTGAGTTGTTGGGATTCCACTTAAAGTGAGCGCATACTTGCCAAATGTCTTTATTAGACTCATCTTTTCTAATTATTTCACTCAACTTCTGGCAGTAATTCTGAGCAGCTTCCACCAATTCAACTTTGTTGTTGTAGGGAACGAGGTTGACACCCAGTAAAACTTTACAACTTCTTTCTCCGTCATCCGTTTGTTGAACTGGTACACTTACACCAGACTCAGGATCATGCACGAGGACGAACTTCATCTTTGAAGTAGACATTGTCAAATACAAGGCTTATTTAGTTGCAAAACGGAAAACAATTCAAACTGCTACAAATTTCAATGAAAATGGTACAGATACCTGAATCCCTACAGACTTCAACTCTGGGAGATGAATCAGAATGGGACTACAAGAATAAAAAATGCAGAATTCATTTTTTGTAGTCGAACATCGTACGTACATATGTATATTATCGTACACAAAGTAGGTGTTGCACAGTATGCTTTCATTTCATTTTCCTTTTATGCTTATTATTCCTTTTTAAATGCTTTTCTTCAACAATAATTTAACAGGAATACATCATTAATCCGTACTTGCATGCTTTTTCCCTTTATCAATGACCTTCTATGGTATGGAATCATGACTTGAATAATAGTTGATACTATTGCTATTTAGTATTACAAACCCAGGTTCTTTTGTATATATACATACATATACAAATTTAGGATTTCTACACAAGGGATCAGTCTTCACTGTACTCACCTTATCGTAAGCAAACAAATTACACCAAGTGTGTTTTTATGTTTCTCATCAAAGCAGCAGTTGGTTGGGGCATTAAATTTTGTCGAGCATACATACGCACGCACTGAGAAACCATGGCCTTGATGTATGTCATTGCTTCTAAGTAGAGTGGGCTTTCTAGATTGGAGGTTTTTAGTTCATTAACATTACTGAAATTCAATAAATTCCTTCCTTCCAACCTTCTTTTGACTTAAGCCTGAAACTTCTCTTTGTTATCCACTTGCCTTTACCATGTCATTGAACCGCTGCTGGCTACTGGAAAAAAATATGGCTTGGTCTACATCTCACATTGTTCATTCTTCTGCTTGTCTTTTCTTGAATACTAATTATTGTTAAATGAGCTTTTGACGATTTCATGTAGCCACAATGGCAATTTTTAACAATTCAAACGTCACAAGAATGAGGGACAGTTAACAGAAATGGTTGTGTCGATCCCACATATCTCATACAACAACTACACTTATGAGCTAACATTTTTTATCTCCTGCTACCCACTGTATCCTCAAGATTAAGAACATACAGATAATTCCCATCTAAAACCCAATCAATGAAATGGAATTCTGTTCATAACAAATAGATCATTTGAATAGCATTCCCATCAACCAATTTCATAACCAGGACGACTTATCGAAGGAACAGCAACGACGGCAACAAAGGAGACCTATTTTAGTACCCAATATATGGTATGGTAGTTCGTTTTGCCAACTACCCAGCAACCCAAACGTGTCACGCAAAGACTTTTCTGTGAACGGCCACTTAGAGAATATAATTTACAGGTCGGCATTTGTTTTAGAACTGGTGAGCAACATATGTACTTAAAAAAATTATGTTGTAACTCACGTTACTTGAATGTGGTCGTTACTTTGACGAAATATGATTATTTTTGTATAGAAACAGAAAGAAAGTAGGAATTAAGCCAGCCAATCATCCTCATTTTTATTGTAAGTTGTGTGACTTCAAGAAAGAGAACTTGTTAAACAACGCAGTCGAATAAGCCATTGCTACAGAGTAATGTCAGTAAACCTTCTCCAATTTTATATATACATAAATAACTAATTGTAGCGTATTCGTTATGTGGTGATTAGCTATAGCTTGCTGTTGGTAGTTTTTAAATGTATGACTTAAATGTTGTACACTTTTAAGACGCCATAAAGGTGTTATTTACATCACTACACATTTTGTTTTACGAGCTTGTGTTATAGAAACTTCTTGCTGTCGTCATTTTTATTTTTTGATGTGTCAGGTAACCCCAATCGCTTTTATTTCTTTCTCTCAAAGATATCAAAACATTCTACACTCACAGATTTTCCCAACAGTGAGTGTTACGTATTACAACTAAGTAAAATATGGGCAACGACTTATTTTTACATGAAAATCCAAATAAAAATATGATGCCGTGCTAGTCATGCAAAATAAGAAATCATAAAAACACCTTCTTTCATTCTGAAATCCGCTACGAATCTTTCTGAGACTGAATGCTTTTAAATATTTATTCTTCGTTGACTTTATATCTACGCCCTTGATGTTAATAAGAACCTGTTCATATTCTTTAAGCCACTACTTGTAAAAGAATATCCAAAGTAGGGCTTGAAGATCCATCAGCAACTAATATGTCCTGTAAGCGTGTTTTCATTCCTCATCTCCAGATTTGCGATAGTACGCATGTTTATGCGAACCAATGTGCACTATAATGATAGAATACATGCATATATTATATAATATTAGTTATCATGTACTTTGATGTGGACGGGGGAGTAATTATGGAATTCATCCAGTTCCACTTAATAAATTTATTAAATATTTCGATTTATTTGGAAGCTATAACTATGCAGTTGGCAGTGGCTTCTTCGGTAATGAAGTCAACTGTGCTTTTAACAAAATATTAAAAGCATAATAGTAGTAACTGAATAGAAGGTTCTCTCAAAGTTGAGTTGAGTCCTAATTTATTACAGGTGAGAAGTGAGGTAGTATACTGCAAAAGCTAGAGTCGGATAGGGTAGAAAATCGGCGTTGATGCAATCCCATATTCCTGTTGGAGCGATTGGTTGCTTATATTGTATTTTGCCTTTTTTCCACCCTCCTAATCAACCATGCATATATATATATATATAAATGAATGAATGAAATATAAGAAGCAAGAAACATGGGCATGTAAGCATTGATAGTTACGAAGCCCAAAGGGTTAAAACTTAATATCTCCGTGTACCTTTGTTTAGTAAACACCTGTTCAATACGTATGCGTTCTCAATTCGTCTTCAATCATAGACTTATAGTGCACCCCATACATTTTTATTGTACTAAATTTTCATGATGCTGTGTAGTTTTGGATGAACATACTTAATTTTTAAAAGTCTCAGTGACGTAGATAAATTTTCATAACTGCTGAAAGTAATCACCGTTGTAAAGTTGAGTTGTGAATTATGAAAAAATTTTAAACGTATAATTTCGTTTAGTAAACTCGGTTATCAATAAATATGCCATCAAAACATATCTAGAGTCAAGGGAAAGTTTTTTCATACAACGGCAGTATTAAATATTTTTGTGGGTACAGGATGGAGCGAACATTTACTGAAAGTTGAATACAGAAATTGCTTCCTTTTCGAAAGGGATTCTTATGCCTATTTGGAATATACATGTGCTGCTACTCTTGTACATTGTACTTCTGCAGTGAATACATTTTGTGACAGAAATTCTGCAAGATGAACGGCTTAACACGAAAGTAAATGAAGTTAAATACGTTTACCTTTTTCCTGATAAGGACTGTTCTATTCACAACGTGTAATGAGAAGTAGTACGAACAATATATTTTTTGTGAAGCATACAAACAATAAACATATTTTGCATACTTCAATCAAGTGACTATACCCTCCTTTCATTTAAATAAAATACTAATGTGCCGTGTCGCCTTGTTTCTTTCCCCATGATAGAAAAGTGATCTCTTGAGTTTCGTGAAGTTGTGGTTAATCCTAGTGTATGCAAGCAATACTTTATAAGCAGAGCTGCCTCAGTAGTCTATATATTAAAATCATACGAGTAAATGTGGTATCATATAAACATACAAACATAAAACTGTCTTCTCGCAGATATAGTGGTTAGAGATGTATGCAGTTTGTAGAAACGGAATTTTGCTTTCCAGTTTTCAGGCATGTAATATTGAATATTACCTTTTTACTTATTTTCAGTAATAACGTTATTGCATCCACTGGCAACGAATGCGTAGTACCCTAAAAGATTGGCTAATTGTATAATGATATTGCGTTTCGGATCAACAAATACACACAAACTGAAGGATCTAACGTCCTGTTTTTATAACTATTAGCTGCATTGTTCAAGATGGGATGTAGTTATAATCGCCGGAAAATGCTATTGCTTTTTCACCAACGAACTATCAATCAATTCAGAAAATTAATCAAATTATTTGCATATAGCATAACATAAACAAATGAAACAAAAGCATGACAAGGGTTTCTTGACCCTACTACATAGTTTGTGTTATGCTATCATTCAAGTTATTTGCTACGTGCTAATCTTTATCAGGGACTTAAAATCATCTCATTAAAACATTACTGATTTGACATTGTTGTGTAAAACCGTCGACTACCTTCATATTCCTGGAACTAATGTTGCTTAATGAAAAGAATTGTAAGAAAATACAACGGACAGTTCTGTTCCGTAGTATATTAAATGATCATGATTTTTATTGAGTTTTCAATTTCTATTCAGATGATGAAAGAATTCCGACAATCTCTTTAATAAAAAAACACATCGACACAAAGGTAAATGATAAAGATAAAAAGTGATAATATGTTAATTTTCTAAAAATGCAAGAGACGTAATAAACTTCAGATATGAATCGTATGAAAAGTACGTAATCGAGGGTATTTTTCATGAAAAAAATTGTTGGTACAGGGAGCTGTAGCTTATGTCAAAATCGAAACAAAAAGAAATGTAACCCTCAGCCAGTGGAGTCAACGTGATGCATCCTTTAGAGCAAAATAACTAGTATACCATAAACGCAAGGTGATTGTATTAATGCTATCTTATCCTATCGTGTATAACATTGTGAATACGTTTTTTTGCAGTTTCCTTTATTCTGATGCCAGAGAAGCAAGTGATAAGGGTGTGATTACTGTAATGAGCGATAACATTGTTAGGTACTACTACTACCTCTGAGTTGAGGTTTAGTACGTTGCAGAAAAAGGAAAATGCATACACAACAGGGTTGGATACGATACACAGCTTTCTATGGCATAAATCCGGACAAGTTGCTTGCATTCTCTATTACCGTCAAGCTGAAACATGAACACTGCAACCGCATACTAAACCTGCCGTGGGAAAGGAATGGGAAAATCCTTTATATGCGTAAACGTAGAAAAACTTCAGTACATAGTAAGTGGATATCTCCATGATACACCGGGTGCACAATCTCTTTTAGCGAAAGAAATGAAGTGAACTTACTTGTCATTTTTCAGAAGACAAGTTTCATTCGTCTTTGGAGATGCGAGCATTTAGCATTTACAAGATTCCAAATTATAATTTTCCTTCATTGAAAAAGCATTCGCCCACTTTTTATTTGTTTTTTTTGTTCAGTTTAGTCATTAAAACTACGTAACCAAATAACCGTTCATCCCAGTGGAAAATTATTATTGTATACGGAAATAACATTTTAATTTTATCCATATTGATCTGCGTTTAGTTTTCTACTGATAATTTTCCTGCGAGAGCAGTTGATCACAACAAATTACTACCTATGTATTTTCAAACTCCCGGAAGTGGACCTGCGGCCCAACCGCCTCCACAGACACAACACTACTTGCAAAACCAGGTAATGTATCCAAACCAATTCAATGCCTTTAGCTTAAGTGCTTGCAATAATACTTTCGTTCTTTCACTAGGTTCTTACATACATATCATTCGATTACGCTAGCAAACAAATAGAAAATTATCATCTAATTATAAGGAACTTAGATTTGTGAGAATTTTACAACCAAATTCATACAATTGAAATTTCGATTGCTACCTTGTAGCGTGTAAGTATAAATTACAGCGTATAACTTGTTAGGTATTTTGAAAATCGAAATCGACCTTCAACTGACCCTTATTTGGATATTGGAAGGTCGTTAAAAACCCCCATTATGTTATACCACACGAAAACTTGCATTCCGTTGGAATCACATAGTAATTGGCTTCGTTTAACAGTTCATCAGCCGTAAACTGAGAAGTTGTAACATACATTGATATGAACATTTACCAGGTTGCGAGGTAGAGGAGTAGAATTAGGATGATTAACTTTTATGCAAATGCAGGATTCAGTGACGAATACAGTAAGAATACCTCGAAAGTTAAGTACAAATGTTTTTGGGTGCTGAGCTACAGTCTACGAACACAGTTTATAACTCAGTAAGGTGGTACTTAGATTCAAATGAGGAATTCAAATGGGATTTGCATGGTATTTCGTTGCTTTTTAAAATTTATACTTGTCATATTCACCCTAGTTCAATGCACTGACTGATACATTCAGTAATTCTAGTGTAAACGGTCGGTTTTCAGACTTACAAGTCTTTTTAAGTGAAGTGCCAGCAAGTATCACAGGCGCCGGTGTAATTGAGGATGATTGCAATTGCATTTTCAAGGCAGCACTTCATGCAAACTATGAACGAAAAGTGGAAATCATGAAAAAGTAAAGGATCAGGTGTGTATATAATTGCAAATGACAAACTTGTTCAGATAAAAAATGAGACCGTAATACAGAACTCGCGTCAAAGTTTATTAGATAAAACGCTTTTAACATTCAATATAGTATACGTCCCTTACATTCCGTAAGTAGATTAAAGATGCTTGAGACCAGATGTCAAGGAATAACACAGTATCTTCTCTTGCACTTCATCTTTTACATGCATCTCTTGCCATCGTTCATGTGTGTAACCTTTCAGAGATGCTTCTTCAATGGACATTACTTCACATTTATGGTATCTAGCTGGAAATAAGTTCCACTGTGTCGCCTGCTAAAATTATATAATTCCACCCAAACTAGTAAACGCCTAATCTTCTTTATTTGCTTCTTTCTTCATCATTTCGCATTAAACATTAAAATTTAAAGCTTTCATCTCATTCCTAGGGTTCTTCGTTAGCGCTTTGTACTTGTCATATATACTATGTATGTAGGTGGAATGGCAATGATTATGCAAGTGCGCTCATGATTAGTTACGATGATAAATCCCCAAGCGAATGAATGATATATTTGTACAAACGATGATGTAATCCATGAAGTAGTCTGGTTTAATTTTCATGTTTCTCCTTTTTACGGTTCTACTGTGTATTTGTTATTGTTTCGTTTGATAAAACAACTAAATTAATGAACATGGTTTTAATCTTTCATGTTCACAGGCAGTTCAATCAGCAGTTCAATCAGCAGTTCAATCAGCAGCTCAAGTGGCACAAAGCCTCCAGCATCATTTACAGAAAACTCATGTACCACAGCAGCAGAATCAGCCGCATCCAACTTTCAATATTTGCCAATTGCCATCCCATCCTCACCTTTTTCCGCCACCAGGTTTTGGAGCTTATGGGGGCCAGCCAGACAATTTCAACCACAATAATACTAATGCTACTGGCAATGGCAACAATAATCTCCCTTTTCGTCTTCAAAATCAGCAGAAGTCTCAAACCTCCACTTCTCAAACGCCGACAACTTCATCAGAGGCTATTGTTCAGAGGCAACTTGCTGAGTCACCAATTGATGAATCGTTGGACCTCGAAGAACTGGGGCAGTTTGCTAAATTTTTTAAGCAGAGGCGTATCAAATTAGGTAAGTGCTAAAATAAATGTGAAATTCGTTAAGTTAGTAAATTTGAATTAGCCAATACTACATCACTGTGTTAGTTTCATAGAAAGGTTTTTTTATTCATTGGAATTCCAGGATTTACTCAAGGTGATGTTGGTCTTGCAATGGGAAAGCTTTATGGAAATGACTTTTCTCAAACAACCGTTTCCCGATTCGAAGCTCTCAATTTGTCATTCAAAAATGTGTGCAAGTTAAAACCATTGTTGCAGAAGTGGCTTGAGGATGCAGACAAATCACTGAAGAATCCAAGTATCAAGTCCAACAACACACCCGGATCAATTGGGCGAAGACGAAAGAAAAGAACATCCATTGAATCTGGTGCGCGTGTCGCACTTGAAAGAGCTTTCATGCAGAATATTAAACCAAATTCTGAAGAAATTGCATTTCTTGCAGAGAACCTCGGTATGGAAAAGGAAGTCGTTCGTGTTTGGTTCTGTAATCGGTAAGATTTTACACTTTCAATCAACGTGAACTTCTCATTCTATTCCATTTACTTTGGCACATTTGGGATCTTTCTATTTTCTTTCGAACTGTCATTTAAAAAAACTTAGTGAGGATATTAGTAACATTCCGTTTGTTTGTTTTCTCTAATTGTTTTTACTCACATGGAGCAGGAGACAGAAAGAAAAGCGATTGGTTGGAAACGATTGTATGGGAGGTCCTGCTGGAAACCCATCCCCTCCAATGCTTCCACAACATAGTGTGTTTGGTGCCCCTGGAATGAACCTTCTTGGATCTTCTGTCGCACCCTTGTCGCTTGTCACGAATTCATATAGTGTATCATCACCACCGACGTCCACCGCCACCGCCAGTACTGTTCCTGTTATTGTCAAGTCAGAGAAACCAAAATAGATATTTGCTGTGCACTACTACTGCCCCCAGTGAAATCTTATTTCAAATGATAATTTCAATTAAATGGAAATCCCAATATATTAACTAATACCGGTTATATATAATTTATTCTATGTTTAAGTAAGAGTAAACTGTTTATGTGTACGTAACTATTACGTAGTTTAATTTTTGTGTACGTATTAATAAGTATTTAATGTACTTAAGTTTTATAAGCGGCAAAGTTTAGTAGTTTTAATTCCTAGATACATTAGTAATGTATGTATATTTTACTACCACTATAAATATATTCTTCATAGCCGTTATAGCAAGTAATTGTTTTATAAAAACAAACTCATTTCCCTTCTTGTATATATTCATTCCTTTGACATTTTTATCATGATTTGTAGAACAGTGACATGATATACCAAAACTGTTATTTATTAAATTAGTAAATGTAGAGACAGTAATATGCTCAGTTAAAGTTTGTTTGCTACTGAAATGACTGTCATCAAGAATATAATTGAGGAATCATTTTTATCCGGTGCAATCATTATTGTTAGTCAAGAAGGTTTATACGAATTGTTCATGGAAGTCAAAAAGTGATTATTACACTGCGGAAATGTGTGAAAATCGCACCATTTTGTTGCAAACGGGATTATTATCAGTGGCCTGTGCAATTTTCTTGGACTCTTCGTCAAAATTTTTGGGGATGTATAGTACCCATCCTCACTTCAACTTCTTAAGAAAAGGTTAATTTGCAAGTTTAGATGCAAAAAATATGCATAGAAAGTAGATGCATGAGTAAATCATTATTGGGAGGCGTTGGAAAATGACTGCTGATTCAATAATTTCTGTACATTCACAGATATCGCGAAAGCAAGTGAATTAAAAGCGATTTACATAGTAAACAAGTGGAAGGTCATGTTGAAGTACTTCTTTAACAGCATATTTGACCTTATATAGCGCGTAGTTTTTTATTCATGTTCTCTTTGCCATACGTAACGTTATTTTAAATGAAGAGGTGTTTTCTGTTGTAAAAAGTTGAGCTTTAGATGCTTTTGAAAGCTGGGGGTGTACACTTCAAGATTATTATTAGTTTAAGACCCATAAATATTTTGTCTTCTTGTACTTACGAATTAATTCATTCTTCAATCAGTTTAATCAAAAGCATGCGCTCTTCACTTAATCCAGATATTTATTTTCCAAATTCTGTAAAGATTATACCTTTCTTCTATTCAATGTAATCCTAATTCTTTAGTTAACAGTAGTCGACATAATACGGCGATGTAGAATGGAATAATCAGGTTTTGTTTTTCATTAAAAGCTAGCGAGTGTTTTGTTTTCCAAATAGAAAAACACAACAAGGTACATTGACTTTCATTACCTACGGTTGTATGCTTAACACAAAGGGCACTGCAAAAGGGGAAAATGAAGCATTGGACAAACTTTCTTATTAAAAGGTACATTTCTTCATTTTATCACATAAGCAGTTCTATAAATATTATATCATCTAAACCAAACTAGATGAACAAACACGAAGCCGAGCCTTAGGGTAACATGGCTTGTTCTCAATTCCGTTCGCCTATTCTAGAGCAGCATCATTCCTGTGATCTCTCTCGTTCTTAGTGTGCCCCAAATGTGGTAACGTAATCTAACCAGGCATCACTTTAGCAATACCTTTACAGGTGTAGTTTTTTCTGTACCGGACTATGAGCTGAAACATGTACATAAAACTAATATACTTGTATACGTTTAAGGGGTAAAGTAAGATTTTAGATATAACAAGGTATATAAGCTAAAAATCTCTTTTAATACTTTAGCACTTCTAGATGCTTATGGTGACATCCTAGGATTATAACATCTCGATGAATTAGACGTTTCAGCACGTTCACTTTATACCATGTGATCTCTCAACAAACCATGTCTAGCATCATGCTTCTATCAACAAATGTTGGAAGTAATGAACTAAAACAAACAGATAATATATAATGATTATTAGGTCGTATTACGTCAGTAATAGATGCTTGAATTTTACCATGTTGTTCTTTATTACCCTCTGAAGTGGTTAGAACTCTTTGAATGCTATATGGTGGACCGTTGATCGTGGTTGTCTAGCTGGGACAATTATCACAATATCATCCGTGCACTAGTAGAAAAAAGATATATAGGTAAAATTATTATTGCATGCGTACAAATATAATATCGAGAATATATTTCGTCATTGGCATCAAAGCCCACTGGGTTCAATGTCTATACAATTTGGT
This sequence comes from Orchesella flavescens, assembly GCA_964034955.1. Taxonomy (NCBI): domain Eukaryota; kingdom Metazoa; phylum Arthropoda; class Collembola; order Entomobryomorpha; family Orchesellidae; genus Orchesella; species Orchesella flavescens. The sequence continues at coordinate 30,200,972 of OZ035953.1, forward strand.
ATCCTATTGTAGCAACACGGTTTAGATTCCTCCTTACATCACATTCAGTATTGGTTCATCTTGTATCTCAAATCATTGAGCAGCTAACACATCCTTCTATGGTCTTAATTATAGGGCGAAAGTACCTGTTTCAGGTGGTAATAGAATCAAATAGCTTACCTGGACTCCTCTTTCATTGGTTGACTACGTAAATACATTGCCGTCTCTGCTTGATGACTTTAAACGGCTGAACTTTAGTATGCAGCAAACGAAAAAACAGGTAACAGGCCCGTAGGGGTGGCTCGAGTTGGGCTGCATTTGGTGTGAGCAGGAACAGACTAGACCTCAGCAAGAGCAAAAAGTCATTTTGCAATGCAACTTAAGCTACTCTATCCTGATGGTACGGTTTGAGTATAGAATTTGTAGACGGTGATGTGCAAGAGCAAAAGAATCTAATACGACGTAAAATACTTAAGTTCTTTAGTTATTCTGATGCTTGTTGAGAAAACGGAGGGATTAACGAGATACGTCTCTACTTCACTCATGAAAATAAATTGAAACGATTATCCATCAGATTTTTTGGTTCTATTACTTATGCAACGCTAATTTTGCAAAGTTTATTTTCAGTTTGGCAGTACAGCAGTTGCGAAAAGCGCTGCTAAATAAGTAACTCTATACATACGTTCGCTTATTAATCAAACGAACGATCAATTTATCACATATATGACTAAATACAATTAATTTTCACCGATTATGCTAGTTATTTACAGTATGTGACACAGCAAGAGCTTGATACAATACAAGATAAATATTACATTAGACAATTACATCAGATCATCGATAACCATAAAAGGGAATATTACACCACATTATTGTAGGAGACGCAAACATTTTAATAATAACTTACGAAATTAGGCTACTGCATTCAATTTAATGAAAATTTTCTGCTTTAAACAGCTACTGATAATTTAATAAACAGTTTAAGACAGGTAAGTTCTCACAACGGCTTTAATTGGTTGTCTGCACAGGGCACAGTTTGATAACGCAGTTGCACAACGAGTGCATGAGACTAAATGTCCACAGGGGAGGAATACTATTCCAACTTCGTTATCCATACATATTTTACACAATGTTGCTTCTCTTAGTTTTCTTACTTCTTCTTCGAGATCATCTGTAAAACAAACAAAATACATAATGTTATTATACTTTTGACAACATGCAAGTTTGAAACAACCATATATCAGGCTAATTATATGACAGAAAAATCTCAATCATACCATTTACAATACAGTTTGCAGCTTGGGTAGCCACCTCTCCGTGCTCATGGTCTCCATTACTACTACTGCTGCTACTACTACTACTAGATTCAGTAGTTACTGACTCAACCCCACTATCCCCACTGGCACACCGATTCGCTGTAGTTTTTGGCTCTATTTGTCGTACAGGTGTCGTTGAAGATTCTCCATCTCCGCTGGAGTGTTCCACTGACGAACTTGAGGATGCTTCTGCTGAGCTGCCAGATCCAACTCCGTTAAGTGAAGTAATGTTCACAGACTTACAGGTGTTATTGGGTCGAGGACATGATATCTGCCTCGGTGCGGGGCTCAGGTCCTCATCTTCGTCATATTCTGCATCTGAGTTCGAATCCGATTCATACTCCGAGTCCCGTCCAAGTACAGCTTCTAATAGAGATTCTGTTGTAAGGAAAGGTTGGCCAGTTTGCTGAATTTTTCGTTGAAGAGCTCCTTTCACCTTACCCAGATCCATTCCCATTTCCAAAGCAGCCTAACATACAAAACATGAGTTTAAATTAAAAAGTTTTACATTATGAAATGGTCAATTGGTTTAGCAACTTTTACTAACCTGCACAATGGGTGTGTCAATCAACTCTCTTAGTTCTTGATCTGAGACTCTACGAGGTGGATTTCCATTTGTAGGAGCTCCATGCTTGTTTAAATACTGGATAAAGGAAACATAATTAATCAGCAATGTGAAGGAATCATGACTGCTGTCTTTTTTCTGCAATAACTGAGATTCCTCATGTCTCACCTGTTGAGATACCACGGTGGGCTTCGTTTTGTTAACGTCTTTAACGTAACTGTCTGCCTTGTTAAGAATCACATATGTACAATTAGGGAACCAGCGGGCATGTTGTAGCCAAGGATCATCGTTAGGTCCCCAATTCCTTAGTCCTCCACCGCAATAATAACATTTTACATAGTCTCTGAGACCAATGTAGAAAAACCCTGCTTCAGCCATTATTTCTGGCGTTTGTCCACAATCAGCAGGCCAAATCGAAAATGTTTTTATCCGAGAGTGAACAGTGACGAAACTTGGATGTGCAGGTCCACTACCGCATGTTTTAATTCCTAGACTCGTTACAGCTTCGTTACCATTGCCTCCTAATGGCTGTGCGCCTCTTAATGATGCTGAAAATTACAATGATTCCATTTATTATATAGTGTATACAACGCTAAAAATAACCGAACAATGGGATGATGAATGTCTTACCTGGCTGGTCAGTAGATAGTCCTAACTGACTGATATCAGGAGTGTACGGACCACAAACGTCTATTCCAGCTGCCTCATTTTGTGAACTCGATAGAGATCCATCATTTCCTTGGTCGAGCGAAATATTTCCAACTGGCAGACCGCAGATAAAAGGGCATCGTGGAAAATGTCTTCGGTGCTCTTGCCAGGGGATATCCCCTTGCTCCCATTCTCCAGCCACCCCACGACAAAAGGCGCACTGAACCTAAGATCGGGTTGAAAAATATTGATATAACGTAGTCTACTTGTATAAATACCTAGCTAGTACTTTTATTTTTTATTATGGTATACAGTTGATTGCAAATTGCATTTCATACCTTGTCACCATCTTGCAAAAAGAAAAAGCCAGCTTGCGCACAATCTTCAGGCCTGATGAAAGGTATTGGCCAACCAGGAGGCTGTGAAAAACTATCAAGCCGAGCACGTTCGGACTTCAATGCATCAAAATCGCGTGGCCAACTAAATGGGTTCACGGATTCCATTCTGTAATAATTTACAAGTTACAATTACAATTATTATTAGCTTCGTACTGGCTTGATAAAGATTACTAAAAAAAACCATACATCACGCATTATCATTATCGTATTCTTATATATATATATATATATATATATGCGTATAAGGCTTTGATCCATTCCAATCGTCTAATCATCTTCACCTTTTACAGTGGTACTAGAAATGGATCTACAAAAGAAATTTGCCTAACGCTATTGAATCTGCTTCATAGATTTAAAAAAATGGAAAAATAAGAGGCCATTCAAGAATATACAAAGAGAAAGGATCACACCTACAACTAACTCTCTATATATATTGTACTTCATCACATGAATGTAATCAAATACCCAATGTCAAGCAATGTATTTCAGTGTTTATTGAAGAGGATGGTGCAGCTACTTTTAAATTGTGTAGGCGTAATAGGATCGACCTCATCCTCAATGCCTCAACAGGCTTTGTATATTTAGAATGAATTACTGTTTTTGCTAATAATAATTACCCTCTTGCTAATGAATTACTGTTCCGTGGTGTTTAAACATATTAAATAATTTTTACTGTACAAATGATTACTTTATTATTATTATTATTGTTTAACTTACCCTCTTGGAACAATCATCCGTCCAACAGGCTCAATACACCCACTATGCGAAGTATTTGTGTTTGCGTTGCTGTTATTACTATTTTCTTCAGTACTATTATCGTTTTCAACACTAGTCGTAGTAGAACTAATTTGATCTTCTCCAGGTGTAGGCTGAGTAGAAGAAGAAGAAGCATAACTGTGCTCGGAGACTGCGGCGTTGTCCATTATTAAAAAGTTGAGATCTAGTGACCAAGGGTTTCCTCTGATTTTTTTAATCCATGCCAAACTTCCTGTTTTGTCCAACAACTAAAATTACAGTTCACAAATGAGCTACTGCTCTCTTTCTACGCTCGTACTGTGGCTTTTTCTGAACAACAATACCAATCAAATCAACTAAAAGGGACTTGAATAATAGACTCATGCACAAAAAGTATATTACAGGAAAAGTACGGCAATGTGATGAATACAAGAAGTGCGTAGCTTAGATGTGAGGAAAATCATTTGATCAACATGGTCTTATGTTCTGTGTACACAATAAGTTTTATCACTACAAACACTGTATGGGCGTATCCTTAATGATCATGATGGACAATACATACATAAAGTTGTTCAGGTAGGTAGGTACAACTGCTACCAAGGCTTACTTACAAAAAAGTGATGGGATTAGGTAGAATGAGACCTTAGAAATCAAGCAGGTTACAAGAAAGAACTTACACACGGATATTGTGTATGGTTATACCCTGAGGTATTTATGCATTATGATATATATTTATGGTGCAGCCCATTGAGTCTATGTACCTGACATGTCGAAAATACCTTTTGAATGTAAACACTAAACGAGTATACCTAAGTTTTTATAAATAGGCTTCCCACAGCTTACACAACTTGCATTGATCCGTAATATATATATGCTATGTATATATATATATATATAAACTTAAAATGATGACTCATAGCCACCAATAATAACCTGAATTGTCTTCTAAAACCTTCAATTAAATCTTTAAGTAGACATGGAAGATCTGTACTGCAACCACTTGTAAACTATAACCGGATGTCAACAAGTCTCTTGTTGATTGCATTTTCTTCAATCACTTCGTTTAAATTTTAGATACTTGCAAAAGCTGGGGTTATCTGCAAATGCAAATGCATGAATTAAAAGTTCCTACCACGTTTTATATTATATCATATGGAAATGTGGATTTTCCTAACACAGAACACAGGATTTGTTTTCTAGCAGAAATATGTGCAAGACCGAATGGTTAAACATACAGAGAAAAGAAGATCCATTGAGAGTTAAGGGGAAAACACAGAAATGTTATTATTATAGCGGCAGATCCATCTAGATAATTATAGTATTTGTAATAACTTATCCAGTAATCTTTTAAGTGCTACATGGTATAATAGTCCTCTAATTGTAATTTTTACCTCTACATCTAAGTTAAAATCAATTTTTGCACAACTGAGAAACTAGAGAGGAACATGCAAAAGAGAAAGTACAAATATCTCACCATACACCAACATTTTTAGGTGATATGGGCGTCTTCAGACACGTGCATCCAATATACGGAATCCTTCAGAATCACACTGTGTATTTATCATGTTAAGTCTATAAATTTTTCCTACAGCTAAATAAACGCAAATATACTACCACTCCACAATAAAACGTATTTACGAAACGGAAAATGGAATGTAAAACCCTAAGGATCAATCAAGAGGGCAAACAAACTTCAATTGACCGTCACTATTTCTATTTTTATGAATTTTTATAAATAATAGTGTTAAAATATAAAGTAACTGTTCTACAAAGTCAGAATAAAAAATTTAAAGAAATGAGTATATTCAAGAAGGGAAATGAGTTTGTTTATATGAAACAAGTACTTGTTGTAACGACTAATAAGAACATGATATATCCTACATGAAATATACATACACTGGTAGTATGTATCCAAAAGTTTTAACTATAAAAATTGGCTGCTTTTAAATCTTAAGTAGATTCAAAACTTATGAATATATACACAAAAAGCTGAGCACACAAAAACAGATTACAGATTACTCTTATTTAAATTTGTGATAGATTATATATAATCGGTATTAGTTACTATATTCTGGAATTTCCATTTAATGAAGATTTCACTGGCACTATAGAAGCGTACATTGGAATCTATTGACGCGATGTAGTCTTAGTAGCAGGAAGATTACCAGCAGTAGGCGTTGGTAGGGATGAATCACCATATGACCTGGTAACAAGTGACAAGGGTGCCACAGATGATCCAAAAAGGCTCATCCCACGGGAACCAAACACACTATGTTGTGGAAACATTAGAGGCGGTGTGCTTTCAATAAGCTCTTCATTAGCAGCAAGTAATCGCTTTTCTTTCTGTCTTCTGTTCCATGGCAGTAAGAAAATTACAAAACAAATATATAATGAATAACCTCGCTTATTTTTGTAAAAATGACAGCTCGGAAAAAGATAGAACAACTCAAAGCATGAGCGGTTCATGATAATTGTAAGATGATCAACAAAAGGTAAAAACTTACCGATTACAAAACCAAATTCGAATAACTTCCTTGTCCATGTCAAGTTTTTCAGCAAACACTTCTATTTCTTCAGAATTTGGTTTAATATTCCGCATAAAAGCATTTTCCAGTGCAATACGCACTCCATATTCAATAGACGTTCTTTTTTTTCGCCTTCGCCCAACTGCTTCAGGTTTGTTGTGGGGGTTGGTTTTTGGGTTCCTCAGTGATTTTTCCTTATCCTCAATCCACTTTTGCAACATTGGTTTCAGTTTGCACATATTTTTGAATGACAAGTTGAGAGCTTCAAATCTGGAAACGGTCGTTTGAGAAAAGTCATTTCCATAAAGCTTTCCCAACTCAAGACCAACATTGAATTGAGTATATCCTATAAACCATATGAAATTGAAAAAGATAAAACCTCTTCATAAAACAAACGCGGTAGTGTAATAACGAATATTCCATTCCTAAATTAAACTAATTCAACGCTTATTTTTGCGCTTACCTAAGCTGATACGCCTCCGCCTAAAAGTTAAAGCAAAGTTTTCCAGCTCTTCAAGAGCCAAAGTCTCATCACTTGGTGGCTCCGGAAGCAATATTTGAACATCAGCCTGTGATGGGGTGGTCGGCGTTGGTGAAGTAGAGCTTTGAGACTTCTGTTCATTTTGATGAAGAAAACGGAGAGTGTGGTTGTTTCTTTTGTTAACATTATCACTATTGTTTTTGTATTTGCTTGGATGTCCGTAGCCTTCAAGACCCTCCGACTGATGAGGATGAGGATGGGATGACGATTTGTAATAACTAAATGTTGGATGCGTTTGATTCTGCTGCGGTACATAAGTTTTCTGTAAATGATGCTGGAGGCTTTGTGCCACTTGAGCTGCTGAATGAACTGCCTGTGAACATGAAAGATTAACACCATGTTTATTAATTTATTTGTTTTATCAAACGAAACATCAAAAACTACACAGTAGAACCGTAAAAAGCAGAAACATGAAAATTAAACCGGACTTATGTACAAATAAATCGTGCATTCTCTTGGGAACTTATCATCGTAACTAATCATGAGTGCACATGCATAATCATAGCCTTTTCACCTACATAGTATATATGACAAGTACAAAGCGCTAATGATGAACCGAAGAACTCTAGGAATGAGGTGAGTGTAAAAGATTGACAGCAATCAGTAAGTGCAAGAGTAGATACTGCTTTATTCCTAGACTTCTGACCCTTGTGTTTTAATTTCTGTTGAAAAAATCTTAGTCTACTTGCGAAATGGTAGGTATGCATTCTATATTGAAGGTAAAAAGCGTTTTATCTAATAATCCTTGACGTGAGTCCTATTGCATATAGTATGGCGTTATTTTTTATCTTGACAAGCTTCTCATTTAAAATTATATACACCTCTAACTCTTTGCTTTTTCATGATCTCGATCATTCGTTTGTATGATTTTGCATAAAATGTCTTGAAAATGCAATTGAAGACTGCAATCATTCACAATTACAACGGCGCCTGTGATGCTGGCTGGTACATCACTTAAAAAGACTAAGTCTGAATGCCGACCGCTTATACAAGAATTTCTGAATGTATCAGTGAGTGCATTGAATTAGGGTGAATATGACAAGTAAAAACTATAAAAAGCAACGAAAAACCATGCAAATACCATTTGAATTCCTCAAGAGATACTTAATACTACCTTACTGAGGTAAAAACTTTCGTTTTCGAGGTTTTCGTACATTATAAAAAGTTGCAAATCCTTGATCTCAAGCTACAAGCAAATAGTAGGCATAACTAACACAGAAACCATTTGTGCCTACGCGATTAAAACTTACCATATCATTTCATTAAAAAATTACATGAAAGTACTAGCACAGCACCCATAAAAATTCGTACTTAACTTGTGGGGTTTTCTCGCTGTATTTGACATTGAATCCTGCATTTGTATAAAAGTCAATTATCCTAATTCTACTCCTCTACCTCGCATCCTGGTAAATTTTCATACATGGTACAACTTCTCAGTATAAGAAGAAGCAAATTACTATGTGATTCTGACTGAATGCAAATTTTTGAAGGGTGGTGTCACTAGCGGTGGTTTTTTAACGACCTTCCAATGTCCAAAGAAGGGTCAGTTGAAGTCGATTTCGATTTTCAAAATAACTAACTTAAACTAAAATACTTAAACTAAGTTACAAGGTAGCAATCTAAGTTTCAATTGTAGGAATTTGGTTGTAAAATCCTCACAAAACCAATTTCCTTATAATTAGATGATAATTTTCTATTTGTTTGCTTGCTTAATCGAATGATATGTATGTAATAAATTGGTGCAAGAAACAAAGTATTATTGCAAGCACGTAAGCTAAACGTGTTGAATTGGTTTGGATAAATTACCTGGTTTTGCAAGTAGTGTTGTGTCTGTGGAGGCAGTTGGGTCGCTGTTCCACTTCCGGGAGTTTGAAAATACATGAGTAGTAATTTGTTGCGGTCAACTGCTCTCGCCGGAAAATTATCAGAAGAAAATTAAACGCAGATCAATATGGATATAATTAAAATGTTATTTCCGTATACAATAATAATTTTCCACTGGGATGAACGGTTATTTGCCTACGTAGTTTTAATGGCAAAACTGGTTGATAAAATAAAAAGTGGTTGAATGCTTTTTCAATGAAGGAAAATTATAATCTTGTAAATGCTAAATGCTCACATCTCAAATGACAAATGAAACTTGTCTTCTCAAATGACGAATAAGTTCACTTCATGTCTTTCGCTAAAAAAGCTGGTGCTCTCGGTATATCATGGAGATAGCCACTTACTATGTACTTTGGGCCTTATAATTCACCACAGTGTGATAGCTTCTGTCACAGTGATGACGATGAAGAATCATGAAGTTTAGCTACATTTTCACATATAAAGAAGTTTCTCATTTATCACGTACAGCAAGGTTAGCATGCAGTTTTCATGTTTCAGATTGAGGGTAAGCATGGCCTGATATGATGTTTGGTATAAAAAGCTGTACATCGTATCATACAAACATCCAACCCGTTTATGCATGCGTATTCCTTTTTTCTGCAACGTACTAAACCTCAAGTCAGAGGTACTAGTACCTCATAATGTTATCGCTCATCACAGTCATTACATATTTTACCTTTTCACTGCCTCCCAAGCATCAGCAAAAAAAGCTGCAGAGAAAACGCACTTACCAAATCACAATGTGATATGCAATTGGAGGACAAGATATTCCATTTTACTTGCTGACTAGCATAACAGTATAATGTCATATATTTGATGGAAGACCAGCAATTTGCTGGAAGAGGGGTATCACATGCTTATTCAATTGGTTTGGGTTTAAATTCCAGTTTGTTCCGATTTTGATACAATCATTCTTCCCTGTACTGATAACATTCGTGAAGAAAATTCTGGACTATTTTTCATACAATCTAGATTTGAAGGTTATTACTTCCCATAAAGTTACTTCATACATTTGCATATTAACGCGAATCATCATTTCACAATTTATCCTGATAATCTTAATGTACGACGGAAATGCGCTTGTTACTTTCAATTAATTCGTCTCATTAGGCAGCGGCAGTTCCAGGAATATGAAGGTAGTCTCCGGTTTTACACAACAATGTCAAATCAGTAATATTTTAATGAGATTATGTTAAAAAAATATGCTGCAAATCTAAATAATAAGTCTCTGATCAAGGTGAGCACGTAGCAAATAACTTTACTGATAGCATAACACAAAATTTGTAGTAGGGTCAACCAACCTTTTTCATGCTTTTGTTTCGTTTTTTGATGGTATGCTATATGCAAATAATTTGATTAATTTTCTGAACTGATTGATAGTTTCGTTAGTGAAAAAGCAATATCATAAATCATCACGCGTGTTAAGTCATTTATCTGCATTTTCTGGCGATTATAACTACCCACAGCATACATCCCATCTTGAACAATGCAGCTAATACATGTAGTTATAAAGCAGGACGTTAGATCTTTCAGTTTGTGTGTATTTGTTGATATCCGAAACGCAATATCATTATGCAATTAGCCAATCTTTTTGGGAACTACGCATTCGTTGCCGGTGGATGCAATAACATTATTACTGAAAATAAGTGAGAAAGATAATATTGCGTTTGTGAAAAATGGAATGCAAAATTCCGTTTCTACAAACTGCATGCATCTCTAACCACTATGTCTCTACAAGAAGACAGTTTTATGTGTGTATGATACCACATTTACTAGTATGAATTTATTATATAGACTACTGTGGCAGCTCTACTAATAAAGTATTGCTTGCATACTAGTATGAGCCACGGTTTTACAAACGTCAAGAAATTACTTTTCTATCATAGGAAGAGATATAAGGCGACAGATACTATTAGTATATTATGTACATGAGGGTATAGTCGATTTTTGAGCACGCTTTAAATAAACTAAACACCGCTCGTATTCTCCACAAAAATACATGTGCTTCTTCACCTTACAAGATGTTCGTAGAACAGGAGAAATGAAAACACATACAACTTCAATTTTTACATTTACTTTCTTGTTAAATGTCTTGGAGTCTAACTTCCAAACCTTCCAACACAAAATACATATATGCAATACTACTGCCAATCACTTTGTACTTCAAATAATTTTGCCCCATTCGGTTAGACAGGATAGAAGTAGCGTAGCAGCATAGGTATATTCCAAAAAGGCATGAAAATTGCATCTATCACCCTTTGCTATGCAATTTTACTTGTTTCTCACAATAAAATGGAATATAGTTCCTCGTCTCGCTTCCAATGTGCATTCGTTAAATTCATTGCAAAATATTGTAATTCCACATGAAATTTATAAGCTACAACTCTTTTGTACTTGTATGGAGACCAGATGAAATCAGACGTCAGTATGATAACCAGAAAACAATGAATGATTTTCTTGAAAATAAAGGAATCCCTGTAAACACATATCCGTATATGTTCACTTATCCGGTTCTTACAAAAATATTTAATGTTGTCGTTGTATTTAATTTACCCAGATAATTTTGATGGCATGGTAATATATTGAAGTATAGGAGATGAGGAGAAGCAAACTTTTGCTCTTTGCTTACGACTTTTGTCATCTTGCGCCTCTGAATAAATGCGCTTGTATCCGTTTCACCGTTTATTGGGAAACTGAAAGCAGCCGGGCCATTCTTACTTAGAATACGGAGGCATTGTATCTGAATGCACTTATAATATCGGTGATATTAAGATCGCAGTCATCAAGTGAAACGATTCCTTTTGTGTCCATCCAAAACTGCAAGTATGAGAACAGATTACCACGTTTACCTTACCCGTTAACATCCTATACACTTTCAATGGGCAGCTTGAGTATATCCAACCTCCCACGAGAAGCTCCCACATATTTATAATTTACTTCAAATAATTCATTTTTATTTCTAATGTTTCTAAAGTTACTACCACTTATTTTTTTATTACCCGTGTACTCTCATTGTCCTAAAAATTATAATGTAATTGCCCTTACCCAAGACAGTAATAATTAAATTTTGATTTTCTCAGAAAGTAAGGTAGATCCGTAGAAACAAAAACATGTGGAAATCGTTGCAATTATTCCGATGATGAGAGATTTAAAACTCGACGAGTTAAGACGTATTTTTAGCACTAAAAAATCACCAACTTCTTTTAATGAAAGATTTGCACACAATGAGTGTCTCTCAGTGCGAGAAGAGAGGAGATTGTGCAATACGTAAGCGCAATATACATCACAAGATTCTCAACAAATTTGTGTTAGGGGTACTATGCAACGTAATAAACACACAGATCTTATTTATAATTCACACGTTCTCACTAGTTTATCCATGAGAGAATAAGTCATGTAGACAAAGACGGCTACATGACGTTATTACACAAGCATACAGTTGTCATTCCATTGTACAAGTAAATATGCAGCAGATTGCTTGATCATCTTTGCATTCATGCATAACCATCTAAACGATCCAGGTACGTCCAATGAAACAGATTCATGGTGGTTTTTATTTTTAACGATTAATTATTTTTAAAAGCAAAGTTAGTACCAATAGTTAATAAAGTAGATCGTTCAATCGAATACTTTCAGCATTACTCATTGTCACAGATTCAAATAATAGGGCCAATATTGCCTTAATAGGCTGAGTTGCTTTATTTTTCATAAAATATCATTCTTTCTCCACGCATCAGCATTGGGTACTTTTCCTTTCACTCCAATCTATAACACTAATGCCATATTTGGACAAGGGTAGAAGATGTTGTGGTGTGAAAAAGAATAAGGAAAATCGTGATAGTACTAGAGACTAGGCTGATGTTGATCTTGCTGGCAAGTCTGCCGAAGTTAGACACATAAATTAAATCTAATTGGTATGATGTGTTATTTAATCACTAAATATGTAAAACACTCATTCGGAATCCTATTTACTACATTATTGTATTTAAGATTCTGATCACGACTGTCAGATAAGGAAAGAAGGATACCATTTTAGTATTTAGCGCAATATTTGAAGTCAAATCTGAAACGAAACCACACTTCTAACATTAATCCTATTATTTAAAAAGTTTCAAACGCTTATTTTTATCTGATAATTGAAGTGCATGTTAGCATTTTCAACAACATTTTGAGAGTTTATTAATGAGTCTGCTATTATTGGTTTGTGTACTTTTATGTATGACGAGTTCTAAATTTACAAATGCCAAAACCTGAAGATCACATTTCTAGCAACACACGTGTATAGGTATACACACACATAAATCGACACAAAGGCTTGCTTCACTTTTTAGCAGTTTCTTCATGACAGATTTCATGTCCACAACCCACTTTGTTATTAGCTATGCATCATATTCATGTCAATGTTGCGCTGCGTAGACTGTACTTACTACGTTGATCGTGAACATTTGTATTTTAATGCCCCGATTATGCACATTTTCCTTCTCAGGTTTTATGCACAACTTATATTGAAAGTTAATGTTGCCGTTTTAGTTTTATTTGCTGCGTTATTAGTTTAAAATGCATCCAAAATCAGAATGTTTTCAATATCCATGCTGCAAGTTGTGGTATTACCCAAATTCACTTTCGTTCTACTTAAAATTAGCTATATTTCTAAGCCGGCACTACGCTCCGCATTGACATTTGTCGTGTTATTTGTATGCAATAAAATGCGTTAAAGATTATGATCATGCAATAACATTCGCTGGTTACCAAATCAAATCACGCAGTGTACGTGTTGCTGAATAGAAATATTATTGCATACATATATGCAAAACACAAACAATTTAGTTTTAGTACATTAGTATCGGCACATAATCCTAATTAAAAATTGTAAAAGTAAAAGCCTGGATTATTGGTACATAACAAATTATTAGTTCTACTGGAATCCCCAGAGGATAAACTTGGAAATGAGATTTTGGTTCTGGATTAGTAAGATCATATAAATTATATAAAATACACGCTAATGTTTGTACGTGTTGACCTCATTAAATAAGCAGGCTTGACATTTACCCACCACATTACCTATTTCGAATGTTTTACTTTTAAATCTTTCTCATTTAGAACACTGGAGCGCTACCGCTCGTAAATACATAAGTAGTAAAAATTAAAAAAAACATTGGCATTCCTTCAAGATCTAGAGATTTAGTGCTAACTGATGGGGTATATATTAGGCTAGAAGTGAGACTTTTAGTTCAGTGACTAATCTCATATTACACTAAGCATTAAAGTCTTGTAGCCAAAATTACAGCTAAAATCATACAATCTCTACTGTGTGGAGTCGTAATAATGATGTGGAAATCATTTATTTTCCTAGCACTTCTTTGCTTTTCGGAACTTCCAACAAGTGAATCAACATTCTTCCTCTTGTCAGGTGCAATAGTTTACATGCATTTTGTCGATTTATTTTTATTTTCATTTATTTTAGCGACAAAAGCACTAATACAATATACTGTGTTGTAGAAAACTGTAAAGCACACTGTGGCGCATCCGATCCACAGACAGTTCCTATCTACTGTTTTATATTTTTTCCAAGCCAGTTAATCTGTGACACACCCTTAAACACTGCTACTACTTCCTCTCCAACACTTACACCCTCTTCGTCTACTACTTTGTCTTCAACAATTTCACCCTCTCCGTCTTCGTCTTCTGCATCTACACCCACATCAGCTACCGAGAGTACAACTTCAACATCAACTTCAATGATGACAGACGCAACCAATACAATGTCAACTGTGAGACTACCAATCAAAATTTTGGACCCGCTCACGAATTTTATTGATAATTTGATTGTTTTAAAAACCCACTTGAAAGATACTACAGGGTGAAAACCAATTTTTGAGCTTTTAAAATTATTACGTTGTATGCACAAAAAATGCACACGTTGTATGCAACCTTATAAAGTCCTATTTATTTCATTATTAAAATGTAAAATAAAAATAAAATATTTGACTTTTATTGATTAAAGTTTTAAGCATGAAATCGAAATACTCTTTCCTAAGTTTGATGAGGTAAACATGGTTAGTGAAAATACGAAGTAATAGCTGCAGCTATCTTTTCACTGTCAATAGATGTTTAAAGCTTCCCTATGTAGACGCAAGGCTGTTTTCTTTCAAATGGAAATATTTCTGAAGAAAATGTTGACTCCAAACGCGTGAGAAGAAACTAGCTTGATGATCCAAGCTCAACTAAGTAGTTGACCATCTGAAAAGCGGTCAATCTGAATTTTCTAGCAGCGCATTAGTCAACCTGTTTTAAGGACCATGGCATTGGGACCATGAAATCGATGCCAATAAATAATTTAAGCTTCGATTTTCCGAATTGGAATTTGTATGTCGTAAATGAGGATTTGCAATATTTTGACAGATAGTTACAACCCAAAAAAAATTCTTGGAGCTACTTTGATAGCAAACTATGCACAGACAAAAGCAATGAAATCAGATTTCTCACAGACCTTTCTTCTCTCTTACCACGTCAGTGTTACTTGCTGCATGAATTTATTTTTAAAAAGCATTAGATTTTAACTAGCGAATTAGTTTTCTCTCACGATCATGTTTATTAAGTGAAGTTAAAGTCAACAATATGAAGTATGCAAGTTTGTAATGAGTGAGGGGAAAATGTCATTTATTTTAGGGGTTGATGGTCTCAATTGTAACAAAATGAGTTGAACACACAGTAAACATATTGGGTAGATAACCATAACATTTTTATTCATAATTATGTTACCTTGAATACACATCTCTTAAATACCTTAACTACTTTAAATTAAATCTATAAACTATCACTATTATTATGCCGAGTACAGCGCATATGTTACAAAAGTGTTATCCGACTTAACGTAAAACATTATTTTATAACGTCTTCATACATGCACACTTATGCACTATAAAATTTACTCCGATATAAATTAGACAGTTATATATCCTTTGACCGTATGGAAATAACCCCTGTCAAGCTCAGGCGATAATATAAGTGTCCCATTTATTCCAACAAAGCAGTATTGCTTCTACCCATTTTGTCATTTACTTTCTCAAGAATTCAGCGACTACCAACTTCTGTTCAAACAATATGAACCAGCTTTTGGTTTGCACTTTAGGAAATCTAATCGAGTCAAGATGGTGAAACTAAGCTACTCATAAAAATTAAAATGTTGCGTCTGTCAGCAAGACGTCCACGATTTGTATTTACAGTATTGAATCATGCACACCAAAGAATCCCTGTCACATTTTTTGTTGTTGCTACTGCTTTTAATACTTATGCTTCTGAATACATTAGATGTTCGTTCTTCTTTTTCAGGAAGAAATACATTTAACGAGAATCCGAAAGAAAACTGGCTCCACGTATATTGATTATCTCAACAAAGCCAAGTTTTTAGTCATTATGAGATACACTTACATATTTGAAACTGCTAATCTTGAATACATTTCCAAGATGCGCAATGGTATGTGACAGGTAATTCAGGTATGAAACCGACTCAATACAT
This sequence comes from Orchesella flavescens, assembly GCA_964034955.1. Classification (NCBI taxonomy): domain Eukaryota; kingdom Metazoa; phylum Arthropoda; class Collembola; order Entomobryomorpha; family Orchesellidae; genus Orchesella; species Orchesella flavescens. Next base: position 30,217,082 of record OZ035953.1, read on the forward strand.
CACTCGTGTGACCAGTCCTAACTTGGTAGCATATTTTACAGGCTGACAGACTGACTGTTACGTGTGGCAACTTGACGATAACTCAACGTCAGTTAATTAAAACTTGTATTCAGCCGTGTAGTCCTAGCTGAAATAACAACATAATGATGTAATAGAAGGAAAATTTTAATGTATTTCAACTATTTTACAAATGTACTGCTAAATCTAAGCAATGAAAATTGGCAAAACATGCTCAGGGTCAGAACAAACCGCGTCTTTTTAAAATGTTTCTAAGATTGGATAGTTGATACTTGAACACAATTGTACATTAATTGTCTTCTAAAGTAATACAAATTAACCTAAAGTGGCCATTGCACCTAGTCCTACCTACCTCGTAGGATCAGGTTCTACCACTTATTTTGCAGTTTATTAGTTTCGAAAATACGTGCACGTATGCAATACACCAGTACACCAAACCTTATATTTTGGAAATATCTTTGCTCGTAACATGAGATTAAAAAAATCAAAAAACAATTCTCGCGCACCTTTGATATAGAGATTTTGTTGTATTTTTGCATTTTGTATTATAATTTGTAGATATGTAAGGCAATATATTCCCATTTACAAAATATGCTGTAAGAGGGATTCTCCAAGGACTAATTAAGTTTTGAAATTAAAAAAACCACGTTATAAAAATATAATTGTAACGTGATAGGGAACTAACTCCAATGAAAAGTTACCATTTTGTTTTAAATCCTCCAATATTCTAACAGAACCACGTTTGTAGGTGCCACAAAGACGTAAAAAGTAATTAAAATTTCATTATTTATGTGTTTTTTCAAGACGGCAACCTGAATACATTTTCAAATTGCCAATAATATAATTGAAGATAACTGCTTACAAATGGAAAGTAAGAGTTAGAAACAACTGCTTCTAAAATCATTTTTCTTAAACTATTCAAAGTGCACCAATGATTTTCACATGGTATGAGCTCAAAAATTACGCGATTAAGAAGACTATAATGGATTCCCCATGCCCCCTATAATTACCATTTCGAATATGCAGGGTCTACTGTTCAATCGAGTATGCAGTATACAATATAACTAATTCAGCTTTCCCACCAATCATGTGAGATCATATTGACTTGGGTCATTATATGAAGAAAACATACCCAGTCTTTTTATAATTGCAGCCATCTTCACTTTCGCAGTTAATATACTAAATAAAATTTGTTTTAGCCTGCAAACTATCTACTAAAAAAACAGACATTGCAAGAATTATATTTTTTGTGAGATTCACAACGTGCCCACCATTGATACTTAGCTCTATATTTGATTTATCATTTCACCTCTCATTACTTGCATTGTAGTGAAAGGGTAAACGTTCGAGGGACTGAAATTCCATTAGCATGAAAACGAATTCTATAAAATTTATGCTACTACAACTAAATGTATCTTAAAAACAAACCTTACGTTTCTAAGCATTGGGGACTAACAAATTAATACTTACGGTAATCCTAGCCCTGCAGAAAATCTACTTAATTCCAATAATTCTTGGCCATATACCATTGTGCTGACAAAAACATGCTGCAAACCAATATTTCTATCAAGGTGAATGTAAAAGTCTCTTTGAAAGTACCTGTTCCAACGTAAAATGCATACCAATATATTTAACGGGAAATGCTCCTCTTCAGTACACGGTTTTGGGATGAATCCGTCTATAATTTTTAGCCCCTTCACGCTGCCACTTGTTATATTTCCGACGTGCTGTAGAAAGTTGTAAATAAATTTTTGAGTTTGAACATATTTTTTAGCAACACCAAGCATCCAAAGAAGTTCTTAACAATGCGCATTGAATAAAACGCTAACCTTTGTGATGAGCCCTGGACATTTTATCCTGACAGTGGGCTGATTGACTAACTGTCCTGCTTGTCACACAATGGTTGAAATGCTTGAGGCCTCGGTAACGAGACACCTTCATGGTGTAATTGCGTTTTGACATTGAAGTAGGGCTGTAAAATAGAATAAATTCATACTTTTACTCTCTCTCTCTAAACATTCGACGAATGCGCTTAGTCACTGAAACGTAGTACAAATTTAAAAACTAAATGGAGCTTACCATTTGTTGTGTAATGACTCTCACTCCGAAAACACATCACTTTCCCTAGCCAAATTGGCAGACTTGAATTTTCTAAGGTAGTTAGGTGTTCCCCACATCACCCTGATCAAATTCAATAAATTTACTTTAGAACAGATCCAACTTCTCGATGAGAGATAAATACAAAATGGTGACTGTGATGACCACACTCTTATGCAACCTCTGTAATCGCTGCTTGAGTCTTTATTGGTCATTAGCGATGTCCCAATGCTACGTTGTCTACCAATACGAAACCAGTTTTTATTGAAGATATTAACAAACCATGTCTCACAAACGTCATTGAATCTGATCATAATACATGAAATGAACGTCGTAATACACTTAGCACTATCCTTACTCACAAGTGGTACTCTAAAGTAGCTTGAAACATTGACTTGGTAGTGTAACCGTATTAATGTTTAGCCATGTTAAGACAGATGGGACGCCTCATCTTGCATCAGCGTCAGAATATGAATACCTCACGCATATAGAATATTGCTCTATTCTGGCATTCCTCCTATATAAATTCTAGTAATAGCATGATGCAATGATTATTAGTATTCATTTTAATTGGGTTGTAATTGGTGTGCATTACATAAGAAAATGACAACCAAATTATACATTGTATATTGACTTTCTAGGGATTTAGTGTTCCAATAATAGCAACTATTAAACTTTTCCCCAATCTTCCGATACAACTACTTTCAGGGCAACCTGAAACAAGCAAACTGACCTAGTAATCGAAATTATAAAACGAATGATGGAATAGAGAATTACGCTAGCTTTTCTTCCCGACATGAATTACTATATATAATCCATTGAGATACACACTGAATTGCAACTCCCTTCGTGACTTTTTTTAACACATGATAAAGCTCTTGTCCACGTTAAGAAATAATCGTTTTTCTATCAGTAATTAGGGTATATTACAAAAGGAAAAACGCACTTACCAAATCTTCATCCCTGGATGGCATTATGATGTTACATTCGGGTATATAGAACGAAATCACATTCCCACAAAAACAGATCACCCGTTTTTACGAGATTAGGCAAGAGCTGTAGCAAAGATATAGTGGTGTAGATAATTTAAGGCCCCGTTTAAAGATTACAAATTAATTCACTAAACAATCAACGTTTACAGTTCTGCCTTTAGTTCTGAGTTTAAGTTAAACCAATTTCGTAAAGGATGGCTGGTTTCGGAAGCACAACTGTACAATTAAAGGACGGTGGTATCCTTGTAGACAGAAATGCCTGCTTGAATGATTCACTCACGATTTGTTATCCCTCAATCTGGTGTTCCCCTATACAACCCAACAAGGAATTGACTGCCGTTGTAAGTTAACACGCATTTTCAGAACGAGCAAGTTAAATAATGGAATAAATCAATCTTGGTGTTACGGTAGGGAGACGAGCTTATAGATGATACTTGCTAACACTTCAATAAAGAATATCAATGAGTCAATGTAGTTAGTACTACCAATAAAATACTGTCCACACTATTATACTACATTTTTTAGAAGGTACAGTACACATAAACAGAACGACACAGTTCTTTAATGTCTTGGCGTAGCAGATCAATCTTTTTAGTATTAATATCTAACCACTTCACGGCTTATATCATGTATAAGCATGAGTACACGTATAATAATATGGGCTACTATATTGACATGATATCATGTCTTGACGATGCTGTTGTCATAATTTAGTTTGTGCATACTGAAACTTATACAATCCCGTATGCGTAATGAGGGTATGGTCTTACTGTATCCTCCTATCTGATTCTCCCGTACTGTTTTTATTGAGTGTGTAGGAGCAAAAATACATATATCCTTAGTCACGTAACCTTTTGAGCATATAAAACGTACTATGCAGACACTGTCAAATGCATTACACAAGCACGTAGTGGAGTTATTAATTACTATTATGCAAGAAAAGTTAAGTACGAGATATTATTGCATTGGCACAATATTAGTACAAAACTAAACTACTGAGAAGCACTGAGATAAGCAACACGAATAGTTTTATGCCGTGACTGGTGTGTCCTTGCTTTTACTGTACAAGGAAAAAGGATGCGGGTTTAAAAAACACAACATTTTGTACACTGTGGTTGAGTTCACTCCACTTCAATGAGCCCCATGACGTAACGTTCTGAATGTAAATGAAAAGTGCAGCAAATCGACTAAAAAGTCCGCCACTTATTTACACTTGTTAGAAATTTTATGATAGTACCACATCACGTTCAAACTTCCTTTTGTCACTATTAATCTAGCTGACTGAAGGTTATGGACACGAAACTGCATTTTAGGTGAATCAAAGTCCATGAAATGAAGGTTACTGAATTGTAAAGCAAAAAATTGTTGCGCAGCAATAACTGCATCCAGTTGCTACTAGTCAGGAAACACCAAAAGTAAACCTTACATATAGCAAAATACAGGCAACAAAAGGTTGAGATGCAGAGTGCCAGGCATTACAAATCGTTTTTCAAAAAGTATTATCGTACCACAACTATTTGGTTAAGGAGATCTTAACTAGTTACGATTAAAGATTAAAGAATAAGACCCGTTTTAAGGTTATGCAAGGTTTTTATGTTTGATGACGTTTATGTGAGTCTGGGTAGGAACTTATAAAACTTTCACTTGTAATGCACAAACTTATGATGCATATTTTATAGGTGTCAATAGTCACTTTCAAAATTCATTCTGCTGTAGTGTGTTGCATGTAGATGCACAGCTAAATAACAGGAGTACTTTGATACAATTAGCGGCAATGTAAATTAACATTGTAAACATTAGCAAGATGTTTTTCATACACATGAATGTGTTTCACATTCCCCCAAAAGCTTCTAGTCCTTAGTAACCGTCGACTCCCGATAGTTTTACTGGTCAAAATACGGAAAGTGTATGGCATAACCAAACTATTCTAAACGTATGTAATATTGGACTACTAGAATGTAAGTGTTCGGATTTAGTGATAGCGTAACCTTTTTTTTTTATCACAAAACGTACGAAACGAGTTATGAAAAGTAGTCACAATTTCATTTTTCACAAGTATAGTTTGCTTTTATTAATAATATTTGATGAATTTTGATTCTATTATATAGTAGCCTCGCATGTCACTCCATGAATCTCAGATTAAATATTTTCAACGCGAGTTAAATGGCATGCAGTTTCACGTTTCGCAATTATGCATGACTTTCCCCCGTTTTTACTTGTTTAATGGTGAAAATATAATTTTATGGCATGTTTACTTGCATACTCTACTTGTACCGTAAAGATGCTTTCAAAGATACGTGAAGTCTCAAGTATCCCCGAGGTGTACTTCTTTCACCTTTCTTCCTATGTGTAATGGTTGTGTGGAAACTGTAACAACTTACTCTCTCATGCTTAACATACCTTTAAAGGAACCATTCCACAGAAACGCATTTTAAATTCTATGGTATGATATCTCGTGCGGTCTTGGAAAGGATTAAGGTTTTGAGAGAGATTGTGTATTGAAGAGAAAGTAAACTGTTTTTCTTCTCGTAAACGATGGCAAGTTCATTCTAGCATGCAGTCGGCGACTGTGGTATCTCTGCCGGAAAACAATTGTGCCTTCATAACTGTTTTTACATACGTAATCATAAATCTTGTGTGTATAAAAGTAATAAAAATGGGAACCTCCGTCACGTGATTTCGATTCGATTTTTAACGCAATGTCTTTTGCCATTTAGAACACACAGAAAACATATTGAGGACAACGTTTGCATTGTAACAAAATCCTAGGCTGAAAGGTTTACTGTTCATTTACTTACTAACGCCATACTATCCAAACCGCTGATTGTAATGTTAAAGCCAGTTCTTACTATTTTTTACTTTTACGGTACTGAAACAGGCATACTCGTTTTCATTAAAAAATATATAATGATGAAGTACAGTTTTTTCAGTTTTTGGTTATGGAACTGTCTTTGACAGTGCCTGGGCGTTGATTCTGATTCTATACGCTTAATAATTTGCAGCTAAAAATGTAATGAAATCTAAAGTTGGAATAAGGCATGGAAACTTCATCTAATTCATGAAAGTCTGAATTCATGCATACTAAAACATAATGCCCTGTTCTCTCACAACATGATTAAGAACGAATCGTAGTTTATCTAAATGACCGCACCTACACTAATGTTATGGATCTGGATTAGGAAGGTCAACTTAGGTGAATGCAAATTACTAAAACAATGATGACATCCTGTGATACTTTGCAAATCTGTTGTCTATAAGGTGCACTCGTATACTCATACCGTACTCACACAAATCCTAGAGATATTGTATAAATATATCTAAACATAAACGTACAAGCTTTTCACTTACAACTTCCCATCGTGAAACTGAACGACAAACACTTCGTGCATTTCTTCCTTCTTCACATTTTCCGTCTTCAGCTTATCATCCCTTGCTGCCCTCATTTCAGTTGTGAGCTCTTCTACACGGATAAGTATAAGAAGAATCAAGTCATAAAGCAAAATCTTTCACAAAGCAACAAGCCGCCCACCTATATTCATCATAGATGCTTCAAGAGTATTGTTAGAATCGAATAAAAATTAAGTTACCATTCAGCAGTTTCCTCCCTGGCTTCCAAATCCCATTAGTCCTCACCCAGTTCACGATAACGTTTTCAGAAAGATTTGCCATTTTTGTACAGAATGCTACATAACTCAGAGCAAGTATTTTCTTTCGGATGTAGAAAAGCATTGAACCTGCCTTTGGATTTTGGCTGCCTGTCTACATCCTGAAGCAAAATTTTCATCACATCTCCAGTCAAAGGCTCATACCGTATGTTGTTATGCATACGTATACGTATAGTCGTAGTGTATGGGATATACCAAAATGAGAAATCTAACTTCAGTTGAAATGTACTTTTTGACCGAGATCATCGTCTGTTGAAAATGAAGTACAGTCACAACTATAATCCTTCATCTCAACCCTTCATCATATAATATAAGTCTTTGCAAAATTTGAGCAGCTTTGTCCGTTATTCACCAGTCCCACATTACATTTTTTCATTTTATTCTATGTACATATGCTTTTACCAACAGACGATTTTTTATGCACATTATTAGAAGTATTTACATATATCTCAGATGCAAATGACGCATCAGAATTGAGAAGGTATCGGTGTGGATGTCTTGCTTCTTCATCAGATACATGACATGGCATGTTTAAAATCTATGTTTTGTTGAATTTTTCTTTGTCTAGCTGATATAATTAGTGTAAGAAAAAGAATATGAACAACATTTAGGTGGATAATCTAATCTTGTATCACCCCAATTTTAAAACATTTTTTACCCGTTTGTTGTCATGCATGTTTCTACCCTTCAAATGTCTACTAAGCAAATTGATGCAGTGTATTAAAAATATATATGATACGCTGAATGCAGGCAGCATTATGTTTCCAAGGTGGAATATCAGCAGACACTGGTTTAAATTGATTTATTGGGAACCGTTATATGATTTGTATTGAGGAGGTACATATATGAGTTGATATTTCATTTGTTTATGAGGTAGGATATAATCGCATTTTTTATAACAATCTCAACATGCCAACACTTCCTTCACTATGATGTGGAATTCTAACCTATATTTTAGCTCACTGCTTTGCTCAAAACGATGGTGCCATGCAATGACATCATACCACGTACGTCCAACGTCAATCACAATATTTTCTAACTAATTCAAGGCAAGAGCATTCCGTCCCCAAAGAAGCCATTTATTGCCATAAAGACTTTATGTCATGATAGGCAGACAAATTATGATGTTTGAGCTTATCGCATCGCGTCTCCATCATTTTTAAATTAATAGGTTTTACTTCAACAATAACCTTTTTTTACTCGCCACGTTAAAACCCTAAAAGTTATAAATACATGAAGCGGTCGTCCGGTTTTCGAAGCTTCATTCATCCGCTTTTGTCAAAGAGGAAACTACTTCAAAATATTTTACACGCAGAACATGGCAAGTTAAACGAGACCCTCTGTTCATTTTCCCTTCAATTAGGCTACCGATTGACGAGACATGGGAGAACTCATGGGAGTTGTGTCTAACTCTTTACTTACAACGGTGTTTTCAACGCAATATACGATGGTCATGGGCATCGTTACGAAAACTATTTCAAAGTACTACGAAGCCTTGGACAATCTAAGACATACGAGCATATTGGCATAAAAATTATGTGATGGGATAATAATGATAAAGCTTAAACGATTCTTGCATTTATTTGTAAAATATTACCTTTTATTTCAGCACTCAATGTTGGAATTTAGAATGATGCAGACCACTATGCATATATGATGCTATTAAAGCAAGAGATTTATTTGGGGACATGCTACGTTGAGTGTAGAGATAATCCTTTTGGAACGGTGATGAGGGTGAGACCAATGATGACTACTTCTAAGGCAAAGCCTAGACTTCTGGTCCTGTATACTCATGCTCTGTATATTTTTACATGATGTAATGCGCATAAAAATGTGTTCTGCTGAAAGTAGATAAGCCGTTAAAAATAATGACAATATTTCAATGAGTTCTCTCTCCCTTTCTTTAAAGGTCACTGATATGATCCCATCTAGATGTTGACAAAAAACACTGACTAAAGAATGCTTCATCTATACCATACTCTTTCTAAAGTATTTTTGCTGAGTATGAGTATGCGTAGTGACATGCTGCATCTTTTTTGTCGAGATACGTGTGGATCTAAACGTGAACATTTTAAGCTCATCTTCAGCTTCTCTTACGTGGTAAGCAGCAAGCATAATTGTGGACCTGGACACATACCCCATATACCTCACCAATAGTTATTGATGGGAAAGCTTCTTATTGAAGATTATTTGAAGGAAGGTCCCTGTTTGATCAATAAGAAAGCTGATGGACATACAGCAGCGTCGTCTCATTCTCATGTGGGGTAATTTGTTGCATTTATTAAAACAAAGTATAATGAATGAATGAGTTACGTGCCCATGCTGTCACTTTGCCAACCACAATGTTACTAACAATGTAAGATGTAAAAAAACAAGAAACTTGTCGTAAGAATTGTTTGATTTGAAATTTTGGACCTCAAATTCATTCAACATTTCATGATAACACCCACATCGCTACTAACATCACTACTACATTCCAAAAAAATATATCGTTACTATATTTAGTTGATAGGAAGTTATCGACGAGAAACTGAAGACTGGTGATGTCATTTCATTCTGTATTGCAATTGAAAGCGAATAAAAAAAATAGTTTAATATACATAACTACATTCATTTGTACTGGTGAGAGAAGTGACTCCCTCATCCCAATAATAATAGTCCGAATGCATGGCATGATTTCGTACATAGCAAATAGTCAGAGAGTTGACTTTATTCCCACATGTACATAATACATACATAACTGTCGCCTACCCATCAATTTGGTTAGACGAAACTGTGAAGTAGGATCACTACTTCTCACACTCAACACTCTCAGCTTTTACTCATAAAAACAATGCACATTCGTAGCTGAACTAGTCATACCCATACACAAACATCCACATGATCCACTATAAGGATTCCGACGCATACAATAATATTTTCATGCAATGATACATCATGAGGTGGTTGTGAATTGTATAGTGCATTATACATAAGACAAGGTTCAAATTTCAGATTTCCAAACAATGTGCAGTCACTAACACATGAGTTTCAAACGTTTTAAACAGTAAAATATAATACTAGGGCGCTTTTATTTATGTATATCCATCAATTTGTTCTTTATTTACGCGTACCGAGAATGAGCATTAAGAATACAAAAGTAGCACACCAGCTCATTCCTAGAATTTAGGTATAAATGAACTGACTAAAATCAAAGACCCCAATTCAAAAAGAAAAGGGGGTGTTGTACTTACAATATAATGCCACATAATAGGTTTTTGAAGTCCACGTCAGACAACCAACGTCTTCCAGTCAAGTGACATGACACTGCAGCTGCAATACATATACTGGAACTATGCAACAGCATCATAAAAAAGCAGAGATAAAAAGTTCAGTTCTTCAAGCCCATCGGACTTTGTTGATAAGAAATATTTCTCTCATTTTTGTTCTGTCAACCTTTTACCACAAGCCTTAGTTGGACAAGTTAGTAGTGGAGTATGGTGAGTCAGTGAAAGACGTGTTTCAACATTGTCTCAAATGGGACGTCTTCAATAAATAGTCATCGTCCGTTACTTCAGTGTACTTTTAAAGTGGATTTTTCTTATTGGAAACTTTATCGAGTTTAAAGTTTTAATTTACAATGTGTAAAAAAGTGATGCTCGTATTGTGTTGATTGGTGGTAAGCTTGTGTTTGTCAGTTTGTAGAATTGAATACTCATCTCGTCTTATCTTGTGATGATCTACCTGTGTGATTTGGGATTTCATGAATTTTATCATACACAACACATCGTTTTGTGTTTCTAAAACGTGAAACGGCAACTGAACGGATTATAAGTTTGTGTTCACTGAAAACTTTCTATGAAGACACTCAAGTAAACTTGTATTTATATTTAAAAGCTATTCATGTGTAACATGATGACTTACATGACTATTGTAGGTATAAAGTAGTTAAAGAATCTGTGCATTCCATAAACAACGTTATCTGTCTACTGATAACGTCTAGTACCATTCTACTTTACACCCGTCCATTTCTCTTGTGTTGAACCTTTATCAAGATGAGTCAGAAAGACACTAAACAAGAGTTGAAGCCCGAACCCTCATCAGATACAACTTCAAGGGTTCGCCGAAATGCAAATGTCGCTATAAGAAGTGAGCCTACGGGAAGTTCAGCTTTATCAAGGTCAATTCAAAACCCGGTTAATGAACCTGGCTGTAGCACTAGTGTTGCTCAGTCTGGGGATAATCGAGCTATCGCTGGAACTTTTCAATCTGGGTTCCGTGCAGGAAACCCGGGGCAAAGGACGAGGACTGAACACGATGCTCGAAAGGTATGTTTTCGGGAAATATATAGGGCTAAGGTGCAACTAATAAAAACAATAATGAACCGCAATGAATAAAGTTATTATTTCTACTCAACTGTTACTTCTATGTTTAATAGGCCGCGACCTTCACAGAGCCTGCACCTACACCAGGTAAGTATAAACGAACAGTCACATCAAGACGTATTAGTTTCATAATAATAAAGGATTAATTCATGATGTTTTGTTGAGAGCCTAATCTAATTATATTCATTCAACCTTGTGTAATTTTAATGATCCTGATACCGAAGGTACTTCTAGCGAGAAGGCAGGTGAGGAAAATGTTGGGTTACGTAATCCAGAACTACAACAGAATCAAGTAACTAGAAGGCTTAGTAATTTTTAATTAAAACTTTTTCAATGAAAACTGGTTACTAGTTAATTATGTTACAATATGTTAGACGGAAGAAATCGAGATTATATTCATGAAGAATGTACAAGCTACCGATTGCAGTTTTTGTGGCATCAAATTAAACGTTGGAGAAGGAGTGACGCTACAGAAATGTCTTCATGAGTATTGCAGGTCAGTTAAGTGATTCTAATTACGACTAATTAGATTGAATTGTGTTTAGCTTAGATTGCTAAGTTAATGGTTTTTTAATGAGAAAATTTTTCTGGTTACAGGAGATGCCTGCAATTGGCAATTGAAACGCTAAAGGAGTTAACTACAATTCCGTGTGCAATTGCAGAATGTGGTGGCTACATTACAGACGGAGAGGTTAAGGAGGTAAGTTGTTACTACCCTCCAAGCATGCTTGACAAAACTTTAATGCAATGAAACGTTAAATATTTGAAAAGGGAATCGTTCTTCTAGATTGTGACGCCCGAAGTTTACGAAGAGTATATTGATAGAAGTGTCAATATAGCTCGGAAGAAAATGAAAAATGCGTTTCAGTGCGTTACTCCAAATTGCAAGGGATGGTGTGAGTATGAGCTGGGGAGGAAGACGTTTGTATGTCCTGTGTGCAGTAAATCAAACTGTATGACATGTCAGGTAAACAGCACAGATTAAATAAACGACAAGTGTCCAATTTTTCATTAAATTATTGTATAGTGTGTAAATGAATTATTATCCGTGGTAAATTAGGCCGTTCACGATGGTCTGACATGTGAACTATATCAATCCCTAAAAAACACTGATCAGTTGGCTAAAGTGGACGAGCTCATGGAGCGTGAACGAAGAAGTGGCTGGAGTCAGTTGCTTCATATCATGAAAATTGGAGTAAGTTTGTATGATTTTAGAATTGAAAATTAAGCCAAGTAATGTTTAACATACATATAGTCATTACTATCGTGTAAAACTAAAGAATTATAATCCTTGATTTTAATCTAACAGGACAATAATACTGCAGATTTACACATGACCCTACAACGGATAGAGAGCTTGGAACTTATTGCTAATTGCACAAAGTTCGAGTGCCCTATCTGTTTCTCGGAAATCAACGTGGGTGAGGGTATAATTTTGAAAGAATGCCTGCACCTTTTTTGCAAGTAAGTGAAAAGTTGTTGATATTAAGGTAAAATTTTAATACAGGTGGAAGTAATTAATTAATATGTGCCCTACTATTTTCAGAGATTGTTTAACTGCTCACGTGGAGCACAGTGATGAGGCTACAATAAAGTGCCCTTACATTGATGACAATTACTCTTGTATTTGTTTTGTACAAGAGCGTGAAATTAAACATGTAAGTGTATTTTCATCCTTATAAATTTCTAATTCTCGTAGACCTTTGAGAGGATTTTATTCACTGGACCATGTTGGCAATAGATTTTCAATTGAATATTTGTCCCTGAAATTATAATACGTATGTCTTTTAAGCTTGTGCCACCAAATATCTACGATAAGCACTTGGAACGGTCAATCAAATTAGGAGAAAGCTCAATGGAAAATACATTTCACTGTAAGACTCCGGACTGCCGAGGATGGTAAGATTATGTTTTTATCCTATGAAATATGTATTTCACGTCAAATATATTAATTATTCGTAATTTTTTTTTAGGTGTGTCTATGACGTAGGAGCTAGAAGATATGACTGTGAAGTATGCAGCAAGACAAATTGTATCTCATGTAATGTATGGACTCATTTTTAAAACAAAATAACTCAAAAATGATGTAAGTTATAGTGATGCGAATATTTCAAAAGTATTTTTTTTGTACAAGGCCATACATGATGGAATATCGTGCGAAGACCACAGAAATGGAATTGTGCAGAATAATAATGATAAAAAGTCTGCTGAAGCAATTCAGGTAAACAACAAGAAAAACTAAAATGATGCCTGTAAAACATTTAATGAGTATAGTGACATGATGATTTGAATATTTGATACATTGATACAGGCTCTGATTGATAGTGGAAAAGCCATGAGATGCCCCGGATGTAAAATTCCGGTTGAGAAAGTAATAGGTTGTGACATGGTCAAATGCGTAGCCTGTAAAATGGTGATATGTTGGGCAACGAAAGGTAGTATTTATTTCCTTTCACCTTTTCAAGACCAGTTATGTTTTAATTTATACATATTATGCATATTGTTCTTCGCAGGACCTAGATGGGGTCCTAAGGGTACAGGTAAACCATAATATTTCATGTTTAAACATTTCATCCGCAAAACAATTTTTAGTGTCGAATCAAATTTTAAAATCAACTACCACTTTCACTTTTTACAGGTGACGAATCCGGTGGCTGCCGTTGCAGGGTTGATAATAAAAAATGTCACCCTGATTGTGGCTACTGCCATTAAAACACCTAATCATCTTGACTACGTACCCAAACCCATCCCGTTGAATACTGTTTTCATTTACAGTGAAAAGAAAAAGTAGTCATCCTGTTTTAAGCGTTGATTTAACAAATTATGTTATTAATTTTATTCTACTTCTAGAGTTATTTGAGTCATACCAAATCAATTTTATTCAGATATATGAGAATCATTCTTTTACTTTAATCTGACCCCAGTCGTTTCATCAAGTACGACAGAAGGTTTGCACCCAAGTATTCTTGTTGGATTATCAAATCACACCTAATGAGGCAAAGAACTCAATGTGAAATCGGCTTCCAATTCTCAACGTGCTCCACAGACTATGATAGAAAGAGTATTAGTATTTGAAAAATATAGTATATTGTTGTATATTTGTATTTTGTACATAATCAAGTAACTCCTCGAAAGTTGGTCCTTTATTCTTATTAAGAAGACTTAGTTTTTTTCAGTAAATTACACATGTAATTAGGTTAGAAATTAGACTATATAATGTTACATTTTACTTTTGTTAATATTGTATTACACATGGGAGCACATGCTGTCGTTTCTCGCTTTTCGATTCATACGATAATATTTAAATGCACTCTCAAGTCGGGGAAAGGGGAGAGAACCAACAATATCCTTTTCGTTTTCCAAAAATTCCGAACTTCATTGTAAATCTTGATATAGTATTGTAAGTTAAATTCAGGAATAGATAAATTAATTATAATATTCGTTAATTTGCTAACTTGGACATTATGTTATGTATGATTCGAATCTTGTTTATGTTGATATGTGATGTACTTTATTATGCGATAAGTATATAAAAGACAAACGGTCACAATACTATCTGGATCTGATGTTAACCGCTTATTCGAGTCTTTGCTAGTGAGGTAGTCACGGGAAGGTAATCCAGTGATAGTATGATATAGATGTAGTGTTCCAACCTTCGCTCTCTCAAAATAAATACTATTAAAATACAACATGATAATACTTGTGCGCTGAAGCATTGACCTTATACTTTTTACTCGTTTGTAAGCATTTTTGAAATTGGTCTTCTCTCACTCACTTTAGCTTCATGAATAAGGTAGTTTTAATTTAACCTTTGTTCCAATGTTTCCATCGTAGAATCATGTGGATGAGAAAGGTTTGATTACGAATGTCCTGATACACTTTCTCAGATTGTACGAGTTAATTTATTTGTTACCCCATGAGGTGCTCACAGCTTGCGAACTGGGCCAAACAATTACAGCAGTAAAATGCATTTTGTAAAAGAAAACAACAAATCCTTTGCCAACTAGTGCTTCCATTTGTTTCAGTCCTGGTATTATGTTGTCATGAATTTTTCCCATGTTCGCTTTCAGCTTCAGTTTGAACTTCATGAGTCGACCTTTTCACGTTTTTTTTCTCCAAAGTTGTTCACTAGGAATCAATGCTACGAGAAATTTTGTATGGTCGACTCCTATTTCTTAAAAAAAATTGTGGAAAACAAGTTTGAACATAAAAATATAAAGGTGTTTTAAGATAGTATATGAGGTTCATAAAAAATATAGGTGTTTTAAAACATGTATGACTTTCATGAAACATTTTTGTGTGCTAGAGTTGACTCCGTTCTACAAATCATTTAGTTTTTCATTCTAATTGAAATTCTAGATTTTCTTCAAGAAAATACATGATAGGAACTCAATCGCAGAGTTTTTCCCACAAGCTCATCATATAACGGGGATTGTGTCTTTTTTAAAAACGGTAATCTCCCCCTTTTCGAGCTTTATTTTCCCCATGTTATTTCCCATAAACAAAAAGTCTGAAAAACAAAATTTTCCACCCGACATCCACCTGGGTAGCCATCGGCACCCAATATTTTGCATAGGTCCATTTTTATCCAAAAGAAGCCATATAAAGTATTCCCACCCAAATCGCAGCTTAACTAGGTTTGTGGTTTCCTCGTAAGTAGTCATGCTCATACTCCTTCAAGTTGTTGCCCTCATCCCATGATCTAAGGTCTTCATGTCAACCTGCCCCATCCTACAAGATAAAATGTTTTATCCTGCAATTAACACATATCTTTAAATATTAGAGTGGATACGTAAAAAAAACTTACATAAATGAAGTGCTTCGGAAACCAGGAGGTCCCAGTTACTGCTTTCTCGGCGACAGCACGTCGTTGTTCATCTTCTAAGACTGTTTTCTCCAGTGTAGCTGCCTTCTGATTCTCTGCCACAATTGCTTCAGTCACTTTTGCCCACTTCTTTTCAGACTCAGTTGGAAGTTGCTCTTCCAGTGGAATGGTGAATCGTTTCAGGCGTTGGGGTCGAACACGGTCAGTTACCTTTCATAGAGTTTTCTCTGTCTTTGAATAAAACATTACATATTTATGTACATACGCTAACATAAAGCTGCGGATAAAAAACACTTTTGATCTTATCACATTATCACTACTCCATTAACACTTACTCCATTTCTTTTGTTATTCGACGTTATTTTACTATCCCAATGATCCTCAACTTCAACTGTTGCGATTGTTTCTCGACCAAGTTTAATTTTCCCATACACTGCATTTGTGCTGTCAGCTCTACCAAGGAAACCCTACTGTGAAAAGTGAAAGCAAAGTTTATAATACAAAAAAACACAAATATTTTGAAAAGTTTGTATTACTACCTAATTAAGGGGAAATTTTTGAATGTTTTTATTTCAAATACCTTAAGTTTAAATTCGAGCTCAGTAAAGTAGTCCGTTTTCTCACAGATAATGGTCGCGTTTCCTCAAAGCTCCATGGAAAGCGTATGGATTCCCTGGCATTGGACATATGGCATTGTTATTACATAAGTTTTATAATATTATAGAATCCTTTTATAGTAAGCTGAATAAAATGTGAATGTAAGCCATTCGCATTCACTTTTTCACATGATAGTCGTGAAGTACCTAAAGCAGTACAAAGCGAACACGAGCTCATGAAATGATAATGCAAGAAGACACTGATAACTAGTTACCCCAATCATCATCTACCACTATCGCACTCCTCCATACTTTCACTGCACACACTTTTATTCCGTTCGAATGCAAAATGATTGTATGTGTCCATTCGGATTCGTATCCTCGTGGGGAAGAAATAAATATGCCCGTAAATTACAATCTGGGTTATCACATCACATCACAAGCACCAAATTAACTATTACACACCGAAACTCCTGAGTTAAGGAGATTTCCAGTGAAACTCAAAACTAGCAGCATAATAAGGAATCCACATTCCACTTCTTAGACAATACACAGTAAAAATGGAAATATATCAACTCAAATCTTAATGAAAACGACAAAAACCAGAAATATGGAAGTATGCCTTGCCTTATAGTAAAGATTAGCATGGTTAAGTCCCCCAACTGTACTGAAAGTGGCAGTAAAAGTTTTACTGATATTATTTCGTTCCCAAATCAGGCCTTCCCACAAAACGTGTTACAAAGCACTCCACTCGCACTGAGTGAGCAACGTCCAGCGCTTAAAATTGGAAAGAGTTTAGTCAATTGCTGTGTGAACAAATCGACAGAATTTCATCATGAAACATATTATATGTGTTAAGAAATCATCTCTCTTGCTAAATTTATACAATTATGGTATTTCTTTTATTCTATAACAATTTGAAAAATTAAATGGGCTTAATGAAATAAGCTTAATGATTTTGGCATCCACTGAACTCCCTTGGTCGATGGTTAGCTAATAAATAAAGTGGCTAATGCCAAATCAACATATAAAAACGGACGTGAAAGGGAAATTAGGAAAATTTACAGGAAATACAAATCTGTCGCTGTTGGGTCTAAATATTGTGGCATCATGCAGTTGTAGCGCTGGGAGGTCGTCCAAGTTGTGTTCTCGATTCTGATTATTGTCCACGTGATTAGGCTTGTATGAAAAATACTGTAGGAAGCCATGCGATGGTTCTTTTGGTATTTTCGCAGAATGTAATGATAGAAGCGGAGCTGGAAATTGCTCCGGCATTTCATCGTCCCTCTTGGTGATCCATACGTATAATGCAAACCATCACCAAACATGTAATTACATAGCAGCCCAAAGATCCATTCGGAGCGTGTCATCCTATGCTACCACCTCCAAAAGAACCACAAATAATCACATATACTTGTAATCCATCTGTCTTTGGAAATTATGCAAACTTTTACAGTACATGCTATTCAAATGTTAAAATAATAAATTTTGACAATCTGTATTGCAACACCTTGAGTATTATAGTAAAAATGCTCATTAAAAGGTTATCAACCACAGCCCCATTTGCTCAAGCGACACTGAATTCAGAAGAGGTTCATTCAATGGTTGCTCTGATGAAGATGGAAGTGGTTATACATTAATAATTGTTTCACAGGAAAAATGGATTGTTCAATAGACGGGATCATTTATCTTCAACCAACACATATGAATACTTAGTTGAGAAGTTATTTGATATGCTGAATCAACTGGTAGTACTAGTTTTTGAATTCGAAGAATATATCAAAAACCGTAAGGTCATTTAATTCGTTGATGTATTAATAAATGAATTGTATTTGATGTCTACGTAGTATATATTGTCAGTAGAATACTAATTCGAATAGTATAGTCTGTACAAGCTGCGTTCTCTAGTTTTTTTTAACGGAATTTATTT
Organism: Orchesella flavescens; assembly: GCA_964034955.1. Taxonomy (NCBI): domain Eukaryota; kingdom Metazoa; phylum Arthropoda; class Collembola; order Entomobryomorpha; family Orchesellidae; genus Orchesella; species Orchesella flavescens. The sequence continues at coordinate 30,235,569 of OZ035953.1, forward strand.
CCAACAACATTACATATTTAACTTATAATTTTAATTTATAATAATTTTCAAAGAGGTGCTAAAGGAGACTTTTCCAATATGTTATGATCCTCAGTAATCCCTTTCTATGGTTTAAAGTTATTAAAATTCTCGTATCAAAAGAATCTAGCATAATCTCTTCTAAAAGGATAGCTTGTCATTTGTCAAAGTTAATAAATGGTAATAACGTAGATCGGAAGATTCTCTTTCGTTACATGACATTCACGTCATCACGGCAAGCACAAGTGTAACGAACAATTTAGATTCCCTTTAGGTTATGACTATCATCAAACAAGTCGTAAGCCTTGTTACCTTATGCCTACCTATGACACAATGGTGTTGAGGAGTTAGTGGAAGAGATTAAATAAGCGAAATGTTTGGATATCACTAGGGTTGTTTACGTTGATGTTGGTGAGCTTAAAAAGGGTTTCAAACTGATTGCACTTACCACGTTTAATGATATGCAGTCATCCTTATGATTATAGATTATTTATTATGATTTAAGAGTTACATTTTACAACTGTAAGTCGCAATATGGAATGGTGTGAACAAGTAAGCGCTGTCACTTGTGCCCTGAGAGGATCCTAGTCGAAGCTCGCAATGCCCCAGTCCTTCTGAAAGTGGAATCCCAGTTATAAACTTGACCAACTTCTAAAATTCTGTTTCCAAATCGATGTTTTAGATCATTTTCTTTTTTATTGATCTGAGATGTGCCGCATATGAAAACGACATTAGGGTTAAGGGTCAATCTCGAATTAGTTTGACGGCAAAGTATCGAGTGTGCCATATCAAAATGAAGGTATTGGAGAGAATAGCTTATTTATGCTACTTTAAAAGATTTAGGAAGACCCTAGGATAAATAAAAAATGTCACGTCTCTCACCGTCACACTTAATTGTGGGTATAGTTTAACACATAGAAAAGGACAGCTTGGTAATGAGTACGGGAAAACAACAGACAAATGTCAATGACGCAAGCATAGGGAATATAACCTTCGTGTATCCTATTCATACACAAATTAATCGACAGTAAAAAAACATACTTTGGTTTCATTTTACTTCACGTATTGAGATATAGTACGAATATTTTTTGGTGTCATCTTTGAAGATAAACCTATGCTACCCATTAAGATGCAAGTTTACAGTCATGAATTCTACGTTCATACTATGACGCAGAACACATTACAATGGAGCAAAAATATTTATAATCTTCGTTTATCTTTTCAAAGACATGACATGTCAATTAGCATTTTTGCTTTGCATCACCAAGACTGGACTGTGTTGTAAAGGAACTAGTAAACCTCTCTCCCATCGATCTTTAAAAAAGTAGAGAGTGGATTCCATCCACTTTCTTTTTCTTTGAAACTACAGCAGAAGCCAAGCCAAAATCTTACTCCCCTGTACCGAAAGGAAAGTAGTGTTTGTTTGGAGATGTAAGTGAGATGATGCTGTTCTGATGATTAGGTTTGCTATAAAATATTTTGGATGCAAAATGCCAAAACACAGAGCAAGAGTACATAATTTTTGCAGCAATTAAACTTGGCATTGTTCTCCTGGCATCAATTCATCATCATCATGGTCTTAAAACTTACATGGTGAGTCACATAGTGTGTAGTATAAAAATGGGGACACATATCTGGGTGGGAAAGATTGATCGACACAATACATCCAGCCTGCCGGAAGAACCCAACTAAGCATGTTTTATGGTCGTCATGTGGCAGTTAATTTTAAGATGCAATAAATTTGGTTTGCAAGTACATTTCATCCACGTAAGAGCATGTTGATTGCCATGCCAATGCTCAAATAACAAACGGATATGAATATTACAGTTGAGCTCCGTCATGTTCATTAAGTTTTACGTTCAATGTCTTTCCACTTCCTGTCATTGATTCTACGCCATATCATACGTTCCGGTAAAAAGTTATAGTTATTTTAATGTGATTGTGATGGCAGTGGGAAAGCTATTAATTTTAACAGCATCCTCTATACCATCATAGACTATTATTTTCATTAATATTTTCATTAGTTCAGGACATTGAATATCTAGACATTCTTCTTCAAATCTTAACCTATTAAACTCTTTAATATTTCTTATTTTTCTCAGAAACGTGATCTACCATGGAAGTAACCATTTACATTTTTGGCCTCTTTATTGTTTCAAGTTTCGGAATTGCCCACGAAGAATGGGCATGCCCGAACGAGGCAGAGTTGGAAGACAAAATAGGCGAGTGGCCTATAATCAAACTGAGTGATCGTTGTGTCGCTGCTTTCTCCCAAGTAGGTTTTTAAATTTTGAAAATTATACACACTTTCTGCAACAACGTTGTATTTTATTTTTTACTTACAGGATGGCTATGAAAAGGGCGAATGGCTAGTCCCCATCTTTAATGGAACCCCATCAGAGGATGGAAAATTCATGGGGTCCTGCCAACCAAGGCAGTGCCCTGAAAGCACGGACGAAAACAAAAAAAAACAACAAGTCTGGGCACTGCTTGACGGAAACTGCGTGCTCATAGGGGACCACAACGTTTCTCTTTGTGGAAATACACAGGATAAGGTACTTTTAGACTGCAACGGGCGCATCTACTGCGCGGAGGAGCCCGAACCCAAGGGACGTTCACTGGCATCTATATTGGGGATCCCCCAATATAAGAAATATGTTGGATCATTGTGGAAAGGTTTAACGGGCTAAGGGGGCTTTAAGTACATGATTGGTATAATCTAGTAATATTACCTTAGGGAAAGAACATTTAAATTAAATGTTTAATTTTTTTAAATGAAACATCCCCCAAAGAAGAATAAAGGGTCAAAACATTTGGATAAGCTATATTTACTTTTGAAAAAACTCGACAATTCAAGATGTAATAATGGACCTTTATGCTTGTCTTATCTTAAATTGTATGGCTTGTGTCAAGGGTCACACTGGGGTTATCAAAAACGTTCAAAAATAGTATCACTGATCTACTCTCAGCAGTAGCTTCATTTTGATATATCACATCCCATACCTTGCTATTTGAAAAAATATTTTACCTTGACCTTTGACCTGGTTCCCGATAACCGATTATGCCCATCTTAGAAATTAAAGTCAGCTTTGACCTAAGGTATTGATTACCAAAATCAGAATTCAAAAATGTTAAGCCATTCAAATGTTATGCTCCCCGCGGACAGACAGACGACGGACAGAGTGATCTTAATATGGACCTAAAGGTCCATAATAATTAAATATTTTAATGGATAATCATATGTAAAATTGGTAAAGTAATAAACAAGGAAATCGGCTCCTTTAAGTCCGAGAAATTGTCGCTGGCTATCTCAATAACCTGAGCTTTAGATTTAAATTTTTATTTTTTGGGCAGTTAGAGAAGTGTCTTTCTTGTCATAGATTTCACGCCATATCATTCATTCCTTTAGATTTGCTTTGGTCTCATGGTAGCAATATTTTGAAATCGAAATCCTTCTAAATTCAAGTTTTTCATATCTTAATTCAAGTTTTGTTAAGGCAGCAGTCATTACATTTCATTAATAAAACTGTTTCGTGGGACAAAGGGCAAGTATTCAACCTGGCATGAATATACTTTGGTAAATTTTATGGCCCTAAATGACTCAAGTTGAAAAAGAAGGGGTCAAGATTCATCAACATTTTTTCATGCGTTTATCGTCTGGAGGATGCAGAGGCAGCACACCTTTGATTTCGACCTATCTTTCTGGTAGTTAGTAATATGCGACTCTACAGTTCCAAACTAAGCCGGTGCCTGTATGTATTTTAATTGTTTCTCTTAAATAAATTTCCATGGATATATGAAAACTTTATCAGCGAAGGTATGTACCTATCATCAAATTCATATTTCTCATATCAATTTAAGTATCTCACATGCGCATGCTAACCTAAAGGTTCTACTTGAAATTGGAATCTGTTGTCGATTTTACAAGTAAGATTAAGGAAGAAGAAGTCTGTTTCAGATGTTCATTTGAATAATTTTTCTGCCGAGTGAGGAAAGGAAAAGCAAACATATGCATTCTCTAACCTATCACCCAACCACCAGCAAGCAACGAAACATACTTATTAGGACAGGAGCCGATTTTATTAAGGCTGTGTGCGTTCACTTTACATAATTTCTCCTGTTTTGAATAATCTCTCGGTTACTTGCATTTGTACTAGCAACTATCCTTACATGATGCTACGATTCACAAAACTTAAACATGAAAAGGTGAGATTATGTTTGACAAAAAGAGTACTTTATGTATCAGTCTAATTTTTTGTTCAGTTTTGTTCAAGTATCCAAAGTGACTGGTCTTGCATTATTATAAACAGGAGAACCGGAAAATTCTAGACTAAGTATACGACGACATTTTACAGATCCACGGACTGGCCTAGAGGAAAGGTAAAGAAGAGCATTTTTATACCATTTTTAACAAATGTGAATGTGTGTGAGAGAGAATAGTGTTGATATATTATGATCAAGTTGGCAGTAGTAGATAAAGAGCCGAATTAATGACACCATTAAATCAGAAGTATTACTTTAATTGCGCATTGTAGATTGTAGTGGTACGACAAATACGATTTATTTCGTTGGTTTAATAGAGGAACACATTTGCTAGGTCGCACACGTTAAAAAGTAGGTATAGAATTTTGGACATGTCATGTCATACTATTATTTTTTGGTGGCTGTGGGATTCAAAATAAGATGGTTGATAAGTGTAACGCAGATGACAACTTAGTAATGACTTGGGTTTAGTTTTGAGAATGGAATAGTAGTAGTGAAACGTAAATGATGTGATTGAACATAATAGTGTAATCATTGTAATGTATGTAATGATTTTCTTTTTGTTCCGTTTCAGAAGAACGGACTGAGCGACAACGTTACCCACCCAAACTGATGTATTGACGTTGGTTCGTTTGGATCTCGTAAATATTTTTGCCTACCCAGTGACAAGTGGGTTGTCGTCGGAATTTGAAACTAGACAAGGCGAGAAAGTGAGGACAGGTTTACTAATTCATCTTGTGTGCATCTCCTACTATCCTGTACGCGTCAACATCATTGGCCGTAGTTGGATATCGCGAAGAACCACCAACGGACTGAGCTGCTGGAATGACTTTTGTCAACGCTGTACTGAACTGATATTTTGGAAACATTTATTGACGTGGTGGAGGAAAAATCAATTGTTGCAAGGATGCAGAGTATACGGCGGTTGGCGATGCCCGTCAGGGTTCAACAATTCTGGAATGCGATCGTAAATGAAGGTGCAGGCATGGATTATGAGCGTTTGTTAAACACAACTATGACGGAGAACAAGCTAAGCAAAAGTACGATACATTTAATTAATGAATTTGTATGTGTAGACTAACACTAAGATTTTATGATATGGATGTTGATGTTGTGATTTGTATTGTTTAGAAGAAGAAGTCAGCCAAGAACTGAATTACGCTCTCAAGGATACGTTGGTGATGTCGGAAGTTGTGGAAACCCCTGGCCGCGAAGAAACTGAAATTTATAAGCTTCCAGACCCTTCTGCTCTGGATAAAGGAGATCATGATTGGTATTGTTTCCACTGTCACCTTGGGGGACAGATAGTCAAATGTGACAACTGTCCACGGGTTTATCATTTAGAATGTCTTCCCGAGGAACGTAAGCCAGCGGAGAATCTCTTTGTGTGTCCTGCTTGCCATGTAAGAACAACAAAGTACTTTTATCTGCATGGTGGTTGGTTAAATGATGTTAAAGTATTCGTATGTTTATTAATTGACGAGTTTCTAATTATTTAATGTATCATTTTAAATTTAAATTTAGATTAAAGATGCCAGACCAAGTGCTGAAAAGGTGGCAGTAAAACAAAAAGTATTGAATCAGCTTCTACAATATATTTGTGAGCGCTTTAAATCATGGAACAATCAAACTTTGGAGAAATGCAACGGTGAAGTTTGGGCTCTAGACTCAACTAAAAACGTTAAAGATGCATGGCGATTTGATTTACTGGTGCACATGCCCATGGACTTGGAAATTATGATGAATAAGGCCACCACTGGAAAGTACGTTGTCAAGTATTCTATCTCAAAACTAATTCTTTGTGCTGATTTGTTAATGAGTTCAGAATTTGTTCAGCTCTTAATGGAAATCTTGTTTGACCTTAGGTATACATCTCTGGAGGAATTTCAAGTAGATTGTGAAACGCTGGCTCATGCTATTGGCGTATACTTTGGAGTAGATATGTTGAAAGGTGGAAAGATCGGGCGGGCATTCATACGGGATGCCCTTCATGACATTCAGGAAATAAAACTGTGTCACGATTGCTTTCAAAAGTCAAATGAAAAAAGTCACGATTGGTGGTTTTGTTTGCCTTGTTCGACACCACACGAAGTTGTGTGGGCCAAGCAAATAGGGTATCCGTATTGGCCGGCAAAGGTGATTTTATATTTATGACATGATTCTTCACTGTAACTTTTGAATTGTAATTTTTTAAATATTTGACTGTGATGCTTTCTTTCTCGTGCTTTATAGGTAATAAAGAAAGATGGCAACAAATACGACGTGCGCTACTTTGGAGGAAATTATGAACGTGGTATCATCGAGGCGAAAAACATCCAGCCAATCGAGACTTCCATTAATCAGTTAAAAGTAAGACGAACTGCATTGTGGAACGACGCATATGATGAACTTGTTAAATTTCAAGAGATAGCTAAAGATCCTGATTTAGCTGCAAAGCTTCCTCCCAAACGTTGGAGTGGACCGTCATCAGCAAAAGCAGCTAAAAGTTAGTACTTATATATTTCATGTTGGGTCAAGTCAAACTATAGTTCAACTCAATATAAGCTTACTGTTGTTGTCCTGATTTAATTTAGCTGCAAAACGGGTTTTATTTCAAAGTCCAGAGGAAACGATTACCAGGAAAAGTCGAAAAGGCGAACAAACTACCACCGCTACTCCTAAAACCGCTGCATCAAAAGCAACTCCGCAGGCCAATGGCACAACAACTTCAACTCTAACCACTGCTGGAAGTCCTGTCAAAAAGAAAGCGGGCGCTGCCAATGAGTCAGCAGGTACGTCTTAATAATAGGACAAATTGCAAATTTAAGTTTAGGTGTGTTAAAAAAGGATCCTGCTATCACAGTTGCAGAAACTACTCCTGTGCTTCCTGATTCAGCAACAGGAACTAAGGCCGCAGTTGCTACCACACCTGCTGATTTTCTCCGATTTATGAATGAACTGGATGACAATGAAATCCTGGATGGTGATGCGTACTCTTCCGACGAAGAATCTAATGTGAGAACCAAAAGCCAGCCAACAACCTTTTTATCTACTTATTTTGACTCGTATAAGTATTGTATGTATTTCTAAAAATTTAATGAATGAATATTTTACGTAGGAATTGCAAGAAAGAGTCTCAGATGATGCCGTTTCTTCTTCATGTAACGAATCAAAAGCAACACGAAGTGTTCATGTTCAAGTTGCTCACCAAGGAATCATTAAAGAGAAACTGGCCAAAACGTTGGCAGACATTCAGGCTCGTCATATCCAAGAGATAGCTCAAACTAAAAAGAAACAATGGGTATCCTTTTACATTCAATGTTTGTTTATGTAATACTTTAATGTTTTATTGTGTTATTCACGTTCTTTTGCAATCGTTCTTTGGGATTTTTTTCCAGTGTTTCAACTGTGAAAGGGAAGCAATCTATCATTGTTGCTGGAACACGGCTTACTGTTGCATTGAGTGTCAGCAAATTCACTGGACTCGGGAGCACAAGCGGCAATGTCGTCGTAAGAAACCGGCTTAAACAAACCCTCGTCTGATTTATCAACATCTTATACGTATCATATATAAAAAATATAGCATTTGTTATCTATCGGCATTGTACTAATTAAGTTCCAGCTGCATGTCTGATTGTCAGAGTACCTATAGCCATCTATTCCTTTAGTAAGCCTTGAACCTTTTGTAGCTAAACTTAGATATTAAGTTTGTGTATCTTTTCGTTTGGTTTTTGTAATCTATTGGTGTTTACTTCTAATCTAATTTCTAATGTTTTAATTACCATTTATTAGAAGATTTTTTCGTGCAGCGTCAGTGTGTTGTTGTTATTATTAGTATGCAGAGGTTTTCTTGCACGACACATGTTTAATTTTTCTTTTCAAGTTTAAGCGTTAAGGCGTGTTTGGTCTGAGAAGTAAAGGTCAGTATTGTTGATATGAGACCTATCTAAGGAAATATGATAGATTTAACTTAAGTGTAACTGATTTAAAATTGAGGAACTTCATGAATTCAAATTTGAGTAGAGTGTCACTTTGTATAGACCAAATGTGTAGATAAAACAAAATCTGTATACAATTTATGTATGTTATATGTATTACCGGTGATAGATATAAGAAAGACAAAAAATTTTCCACTTTTCCACACTCAAAAGTACTTTCATAGGAATACAAAATAGTTTTAATATTTTGGGTTAGATTGATTGACGTGAGCTGGCAACAATTTATCATCATCTGCAACATATATTTTGCAGTAAATAAAGATAGTAAATATAGTTACAATGCTTCCAACACCTGCTTATGTTCCGGTTTATGTTTATGCATCTGTAAAATAGTAATTTTACACTCGCGTGTTCATCATCATCTACATCTAATTTTTGCAGCATTGCTGTTTTTTAGAGAGATATATGTATGTATATATTATTTGCGTTGACTTGTGAGGAGTCTTCTACAGGTAAACAGGTCAGGTCATCAGAGAGATGTAAAGTGACAGATTTAAACTTATATGGACACGTGACAAACTACTACTTCTACTGTATTTGTTACAAGGAGCCATCTGAACAAGTGTGTTTTGCAGAAAGCCAAAATCCTTTTTGTTTTTCAAATTAATAATAATTTAACAAAAAATGAAATCTTCAGGAAGCAGGTTAGTTTTAGTAGAGAAAACATAAACATTTTTGTATCCCCAAAATGTAGTCAGTTTTGATATCGTATATAATATAGAATAGTATGCCACGCTATAGATGCAACAAAGAGAGATGCATAATCTACTAATAACTCTTGGTAGTAAAAGAATTAAGTAGAATTTTTTTATACATAAATGTATAGTGAATCTACAAAGTGAATTCTGTGAAATACATACATACACACAACGAAAGGCATAAATAATGCACTGATTTTTAATAATACTTTTCTTTGACAATTCTGTACAAGCTACACACAAACCACAAAAGGGATCCGCTCTAGCGAAGTCATCCCGTTCAGTAGCTTCCACTTTGAATATGGAGCCTCCATCCATTCTAAAAAGTACATTGCGCTTTATACTTGTTATAACTCCGGCCCAACCGTTAAGGAGAACCTCCTGTCCGCGGACGTGGACCTGGTTTTAACATAATAAGTTTATAAGTAGAAAGAATAGAACTAAAATGTTAAAATTCAAATTAATAGCGAGTGGTTTAACCAGGCGTAACAGTAGATTTCAGGTATAAGTGTATACTTACCTTGTAGAGTAATCCCAATGCACATGAAATTCTCAAGAGGAGCCCTTATCAGGACTCTTTGACATTTGTGATCCAGGCGGAGGCTTTAGTACGGTTCCAAAAAATGGTTGCCATTCCTTAGATTTTACGATCCCATCAACCCTCTGAAGCACCACGTCACCGTGAGGGAACCGCTTTGACTTTTACTCTTCCTTTGGCAGCGTTGCTGGTTGTGCAGCCGCTTTCGTGATAACCTTAATGGATTCACGACTGCTATCTGATAACTTAGCCTGGCCTGCTCCTGCTCAAAGTTGCTAGCAATTTTTACTCCAGAATTGATCTCCACTGGTTCTGAAACAACAATAACTGGGCAGGGTCCACTTAATTCTTCATTTTTGTTGTCCACAGGGTCCTTATTAGACAACCCTATTTCTACTTCTTCATCCATTGTAAGTACTTGCTATTAAATATTTTTACGGAACAATATTCTTCCCTATTCACTACACAAAAATCGTAAGCTTGCTAAGTATGCGGTTATTTGTCGTCATTTGAGCCAAGAGGTTTTAATTAATTTAATAGTTTTGGAGTTTCTTTCCAGCAGCAAAATGCCTTAGTTAATGTAAAGAAGTATGCAAAATTCACATAGCATCTTGGAAGAACAATTTAATAAAATTGCCGATTAAAGCAAATGACTATTTTTTATGCGCCAGATTAAAGATTACGTTAATTTTTTTCGCACTCCAGATTACAGATTTGATATTAACATCTCTAGTTTTAGAATGTGAGCTAGGAGATTAAAATCTTATCTAGATTGCGCAATCTGATTACCACAAGACGACAATCTAGATTAGTTCCAATTTCTAACAACATATCGAAACGATGAAAGATGCGTTATGCCAGTATGCGTTCTAACAGTTCTATTCAATATCTCTTCCATGTACTCCAGTGCAAATGACTCTTAAATCCACCCATGCCATGTGGCGAAACAGCTTTATTGTAGAAACTCGTTACAACGTCTCAAAATTTATTTTTGAAATTATATGTTTGACTGAATCTTATCAACATTTCTCTCGTCAATGTCGAGATTAACAATCTCAGCAGCAGCGTTCATTTGCACTCCACCACTATGTTCTGACTTTGCTGATGCTCCATTCTCCTCCTCCTCCTTCTGATTCATATTCTCCCAAAGTGCTGCAGACTGGAATATTTTCATTTGATTGCCAACACCATAGGACAGGAGGTCGTGGATAAGCCGTACTCTATTTTGCTCAAAAAACGTGTGGAATGATGACCGAACATCCCCTCCATGTCGTATTGTTTGTGTAACCCCGTTAATTATAAAATCTTTGAGGGCCAAAACCTGAAGTCTATCATAGGCATTCACATACTTGTAGTCAATTCTTTCCTGTGTCTGTTTAGAGTCAAATTCAGCGATTCCAAAATGTTCCACCATCAGAGCCAAAAACTTGTCTTGAAGGAGCTGGAGTAAATAACGTAAGCCCTTTATTAAATGTTGAGGTATGTCGTTGATGAGATGGTCTAAAATGCGGAGGACGACCTTCGTCAAAAACTTTATTCTTGGTGATTGTGACTCGTGCGAAATAATGTGGGCTGACGCTGACAGGTCAACATTTACAAGCTTCATTTGCTCCTTACGGTATTCTGTTGTGTATGCGGAAAATATTAATGAAGTCATCATTTGACTAAACTCATTTGGTGACAAAATTCTGTATTTCCTGCAATTCGGAATCAATAGAGTTGATTATAGTTACAGACAATTTTTAAAAAAAAGTAGTTTATCTTTTAATTGCATACTTACGGAATCTGTCTGGTCTTGTCAAACCGGATTGACATGTCTACCATTATCTCTAGCATATGGGACTTCGAAGTGAGTAACTTTCTTATATTTCCAGTAATCCTCTCTGACATACAATCATTCTTCTGATTGACACAATTTGCTGCAAGAGTCTCCGCGTAGAAGTCAACAATGTCATCCAATTCCATTGACTCTCTGGGATGAGTTAAGATTTCCACTGAGAAGTTACAGCTCCCATAGCCAATAAATGGAATTTCAGGGTACTTTCGCAGTATTTGATTTTCCCTTGGAGAAAAGAAGCCCTCCACTGGCACATAGTCAGTATTACGTGAAGCAAACAGGATGTCTGCTAACACGTTATACACTACAGGAGATATATTAGTGTTTTCTGAGTAGTCCGATAGAAACGTGCTCATTTGTTCACATTCAATGCATTCGAATGGTCTAGCGGTATACTTTGATCGTGAACTGTTACGAAGTTGTTGTAGAAAATGGTCCCAATATGTATCATTTCCATCCTCCAATTCGGACCCTGAGAAATTCACAGTTTCTCTGGTGGTGTTAGAACCAGCTTCAGATAATATTTTAGAAGGAACTGATTTTTTTTCAGTGAAGCTTGTGATGTTTGAGGTGTTAGTAGTAGTAGCTTTCTTAGTATACTCTGCAGTTGCGAGGTAGCGAGGTTGACCCTCAACAGAAGACACAGTTCCAGTTTTTGATTTGTCTGTGTTGGAAGCATGGCCAGAGTCTTCAATAGAGTGGGCTCCTTTTTTCTCATCCATCATGTGTTGTCTCTCGTCAAGTAGTATTTTGATGAGTACTATATCCTCTGCCTCTTCATCTGACGCAATCATTTTAAGGTTGCTACTGCCACTTGGGGGATGATGGAGCGACTCATGACTTTCTTCTTGGGGTTCGGAACTTTCACCTTCGGCACGGAGATATCGTTGACGTCCTTTGTGAGCAGCAGGTGACGTTGAAAAATAATTGCGGTGGTTCAACTGATGCTTGCGACTATGCATGTGAATCCTACGTCGTTTTCTTATGCTTTGCTCTTCAATTTCCATGTCAAGGTCTGTCGAATTCGACGGCAAATCTTTTGATAGGTGCTCCCAATAATCTTCACTTTTGCTGAGGACTTTTGCCAGGTCGTAAATAAACGGTTGTTTTTCATGGACCAGGGATGTGATACGCTCCTCGTCATGTCCTGCCAAGAAATACTGCCCTAAATTTCGACAGCTTAGTTTGACAATGGGGCAAGTACCAAATATCATATCTATGAGATCGCATGACCGAGGAGTACATTTCTCTGTTTCATCTTTTTGTTCCTCAGGAAATACTAATGGTATGGGGAGTAGATCCTTGGCCTTAAAATTGTCCCACTCTACCTGTAGCCCCTTCCCCTTAATTGTAGGGCTGAAGACAATAACAGAATGAAAAATAATGTATTAGAAACTCACGTTTTTTTAAATGCAGCAATTCCAATTTTCAATTACCGAACATAAGCTTGGTGAATAAAATGATAGTTTTCATCATTCCGTATCCCTTTTCGCAAAACTACAAAGGTGTCCGCCTTTCGAAATCCGAAGCCCAGATCCCCAGTTTTGAAAACGATTACGTGTCGCCTCATATCTACATCTTCAATGTTTATCACCCATTTCTTCTCATTGTCAGGGTCAAAATAGACTAAAATTTCCCGTTTAATTTCACTGTCAATAACGTAGTCAACAACTTTGATCCTTGGAAATTTATTGGACTCTGAACGCGTCATGTCTTTAATCGAATCCGTGATGGCTGTTAATGTCGCTTCAGAGATGTTTCCCAACTTTATGACTTGACCATTAAGCCAGTCTGACATGTCCAAATGATGGGTCGTAGGAAGCTGGGGACTTCTCTCGTCTCTGAGTTGAGGATCCAGTTTCAAACCGTCAAACACAAATTGCAAGGATTTTTGCAGACTTAAGAGTAACAAAGTTATTGTAATGAGTTTTCTCATTTTGAAGACTTTGCATATTATGTGCAAGATGCAACGCAGAAAAGTCCTGATTGAAAATACACAGCCAAATGAGAGATCGCTTCATATTTTTTTGTTTTTTGAGAAACATTTATGAAAGTTATTGTTTGCATTGTGAAATGTTTTTTTTTTTAGATTGTATTGTTGATTGTAAATACAAGGCCAAAGCAAACCACTTTACAATGAGAATATTAATTGAGAATGATGAAACATCCTCAATTTCCATTGTATGAAAAAAGTAAAAATGCATTGGTAAGAAGAAATTTGTTTAGTAGACCCATTCGACTTTATTTAAAACTAGGATAAATCAAACTTACAATTATTTTCTTAACCTTGTATTTATTTAAATAACTGTACTAAAATACAATTTCATAATAGTAACACAGGAGCTTAAATTAATAGATTCAACATTTAGGCAGCAACTTAAAGGATTTAAGTTAATATATAGATAGATATGGCTTTGGTATACGTTTTCGAAACCATATCATTATGTATGTTTTTTATGGCATGCGACACTACTACTAGAAAATAATGATTAGACTTGATACTAAAAGCTAATGATATGTTTAGCATTTTGCGACTTAATTTGAGAAGAGTAGCGTCATGTATTGTTGAGTATAATATCACTGCTCGCCATTGAGAGCTTTTTGCGAGTTTTATATTAACATAATAATCAGCGTATGTTACAATTTCTAGCAATTAAAATTTTTTAAAAGCATATTACAACTTTTTTATGATGTTTGCTACGTCGTTAGCTGTTGGTTCCGCTATAAACGACCTATGATTTCCATCAGCCCCAATGATTTCTACTGGCTTAAAACGACCTAATCAAACAAAAAGAAAGGTTTGAGTTAAAGAATTATCCTGCATTAGATATTAAGAAATGGTAAGGATTGATTTGAGACGAGAACTTACTTGGGAGAGACTGTAGTCTACGCCTAAAGTTTCAGAGAATCTGTTTTTCATTGCTTTGATAACAATCGCTCTTCCGTGGGATTTAGTCTCTGGAATGTATTTGTCAGCAAGAAGGAGTTTCTTGTAGAAGGACATTGCTGCTTCTTCGATAACTTGAAGTGGGAGTTGCGGAACTCCCTTGTGGACAAGCTCAGCAGTGCGCTTCACTCGATCTTACGATGTTGGCAGTTTCATCAGCTCATTACGAACCTAAAGAAGAAAAAAAATTCAAATGGATTTATGTCACTGAATTTATTATTTAATTTATCAAAATTAATGTTATACAAAATGCTTTCAAACTATAACCCACCTTAAGGTATTCGAAAGATAAGAATTGCATGAGGAAAGTGCACATGCCATCAGCTTCCTTTTCAGTACCAATTTCTGTGATTTTCTTGTTACTTTTGTACTCGTATGTTTGGGAGCTGATGCACTTGTGAGATCCGTCAAGGAAGATGAGGTTCTTCACTTGGCGTCTATCCTCTTTTTCTAGCTGACGAGCCATTTCAAGGGCCATGGTGGTCCTTTTGGTTCAACCCATTCGAATTTTGATTGTTCGATAGGGACTGCAATTGGGGTGGTAGTGTCTTCAGATTTCTAATTTTTTAAGTAAGCATTTTATAGCTAGGAATACAATTTGTTGATTGTTTCACAAATTGATTTTGAGTAAAAATTTAAAAAATAAAAAAAGATATGCCTTTCTGAGCTAGTAGAGCTAGTAGAGCACGTTCCTTTACAGAAGGCTCGACTTGTTCAACCAACTTGGCATCATCGACAACAAGTGCATTCTTTGATCTGGAATAAGTTTTGCAACAGCGACCTTTCCAGTCACTTTAAGCCCAGCCTTTTCAACATCTTCCAGCTTTGCAGCTTCACTCTTAAACGTCAACACAATGACCTCATCCTGGACCATGGGTTGGGACATTGCTACGTCATGAACAGTGACAGCAACAGACTGTTCTGCTTTTTGTACCACGTCAGCAACCTTTAGCTTAAGAACGGGCTTGTTCTCAATGACCAAGTCGACGACGGTACGGAGAGCCTTAGCGGTGGGGGTACTTTGATCTGTCTTGGTATCAAAATATGGAGTGAATGTGTTCTCCTCAAGTTTGGGTGGTGCTTGAGCTCCTTGTCGTCTTGGAGCCAAGCTGGCTTTGAGTCCTCGCGACTCTGCCAACAATCAGAAAGAGAATGGAGAAGCTGGACCAAGTAAGAAGAAGAAGAAGTAGTAAGAAAAACAAGAAGAATAAATTAAAGGTTGAGAATACGGAGGTTGATTCTGCAGGGTTCTATTGCAAGTTTGGGTCTTATACAGTTCTTGCAGAAGCGTCTTTGGAATTAGTAGTTAAGTTTGAAAACGGCGAGATAACCTCACCAAATGATCCGATTTATTGGCAAGGCCTTATTTCACACTATATTTCCGTGAGTACTAAACCAAATTTGTCCCAAAGTCTCACGATAATAAATTATTATTTCCTAATTTAAGTAAAACGTTGTTTATCTTAAGATTGGGAACATTGACAAAGTCAGAGGCATTGGAAAGCAAGCATTGAACACTATGGACTACCGCAGCGAAAAGGCTAAACTAAACATCTGGGCGTCCCTTCTCGACCTAGAGCTCAAACATGGAACGGAGGTGTGTAATAATGATATTTAAATTTTGTTGCGCTTCTATTAAGTAGTTTTAATCGTAGGTTTTTCATAAATTATTAGGAAAGCTTGAAGATTACTTATACTGCTGCACTCCAACGAAACGACGAATCTGAAGTTTTAAAAACGATGACAATGATTTACGATACTGTAGCATCATGAGCCGTTCCACATGCTCATCGTAAGTTCTGATTCTTAAAGATGAAATATTCGTTTAAAGTATTATGTTCACGTATTAATTACAATGTTTTTAAATTCTGTAGATATCTCCGTGATTTCAAAGTTTGCACGTCTGGAAATCCACAATGGAGAGCAGATGCTGGATTCTATTTTTGAGCAACATCCACAGCAAAGGGATCTCTGGCTTCTCTATGCGAATGCCTTGATTAAACAGGAAGATTTTGATGCGGCCAGGTACAAATTTTTTTTCTCAAATTTCAAAAAAGTTTGAAAGCTGTGCTTGAAGAATTAAAATAACTAATTTAACGATGCCTTTTGTTTTAAATTAGTATGTTCCCTCGTGCATTAGAAATTAAATGGACTCCAAGCAAGATAAAACCTTTACTGCAATGCTATCACACTTTCGAGTTAGAATATGGGGATGAGACTATGCAGCCTGAGTTTCAAAATTACGCGCTGAAGGTTCTAAATATGTCTTCGAACGATTAGGGAGCTGGAGTTTTTAAATGTTACATGACTCTAAAACTCTTATATCATAGTTTGTTGACTTTGTTTAAATTAAGTTTAAAAAAAATTAAAACATGTCTATTTTTTATGTAGATTTTTACAGAAAGCATAATTTTTATTTACTATTATTCTACTGGGTCTATATTGCATCATCATTTATTTTATCGACATTGACAAGAGGATATAAAACACTAAGATATTTTATTAATTTTAAAGATTATTTACAGTTACTAATAGAAGTGTATTATAGTCATTCATTATTTAGTTACACATAAAAATATGTAGCCTAAAACTATTCGATTCAACGGTTAAGTTAAGTTGGCTTTGGAAAGCTTTACATTTGACATCATCAAAAGTTACCCAAACAACATGGGAAATTCTTTAGCAGGATCCTTACAGACCTTAAACACACACCGTTTACAATACCAAGGATGATCCTTTGGAAGCTTGTATCGGATTCCAACACAAGACCAATGAAACCATATTTCACAGACATCACAACAAATCATGTTCCGACTCACTTGCTCCTTCTCATCTTTCTTGCAAATTGGACAAACCCAAACTTGGACTCCGTGACGGAAAAAGGTGACAGCTTTGGGGATGCTGCGAGGATTCAAAGGTAACTTGTAAGCTGTTCCAGGCATTGTTGGCACAAACTTTCTCATCTTTTCATAAAGCTTCTGGTTTTTCCTTGCGGCAACAGCATCTGACGTTTTCCTTTTCTTGTTGACGTTGACACCAAAACCAACAGCAACAGAAGGAGAAGAAATACTGGTGGTAGTTGAATTTGACATAAGGGCAGCGACAGCACAAGAATCAAGCACCTCAGAGTTTCCACGAACAAGTTTGGCTACTGGTACAACTGATGAAGACGATGAGTATAATGATGATGATGATGTTGAACATGATCCTATTCTTGAGGCGGCTCCAAGAAAGCGGTGAGACCTACGCAGTGTTTGACCTACAATTTTCTCCCCAGGATTTGAAATCGAAGAGGGTATGGGTACAGCTTCTGCTAGGAGAGGAGGTCGCTCTAAAATACATTAAAATCATCATCATTTAAAATTTTAAATCAGTTCTTATTGGTTTTGATTATATTCCATATTATAACATAATAAATAACAATAGGGTAGGAATATACCTGAATCACCTGGTGGAACTAAAGTTTCATTAGTTTCTACTGATTTCCCCACTCCTAAAATGAGTTGATTTACTGACTCTGGTGTCGGCATCGGTCGTCTCATCACTTTGCCAATCTGTTGCAGGGTTGTTGCTGCCGCTGCTGCTCGTCGACTATCCAATAAGCTTGCGTTTCCTGAAGAAGTCGCTGCGTTCATCACCGCAGGAGCCAATCGGTTTTCAAGCAAAGTGATCTTGACATTGATACTTTCATACTGAGGAAGCGCTTGTGCTCTGAATGCTAAAAATGAAAATAGTAATATTAATCATAATAATTTTTAGTTTAATTCATGAAATTCAAAGATTTAATTAAATTTAACTGATTAAACTGACCTTGAAATATCTTGTCCTTCAACCCCGTCCACTTTCGACCCTCCAGCTCATGACGAGCAAACTTTCCACTCTGTTTTTCAAGATAAACAAGTTGGCCGATGACCACCTGGCGCTCAATCAATTTGTAGACTTCATCAGCGGAATTGGAATCTCCGTTTCCAATCGTGTTGTTATCCCTGTCAACCTCCAACGCTTTGGACAGCTGACGGAGTAGTTTTTCACAGCCATTACAAAAGGGAACCACTTCAAAAGAACACGTTGATGGAATGACGAGGTCGAAGGAGCGGTAGTCACAACAGGCTTCGATGAGTTGACGTCGTTTCACTTCCGTTTCCTTCTCATCCTCCCGTTCCAGAAGAGGGCGGAGACAGAAGGAGCATGAGGTCTTCTGTCTCACCTAAATAAATAAATCATATTTAATCTTACAGAAAAATATTGAGAAATAACTTCATCAACTTCTTCACTCACAGTCATATCACGAGAGGCCAAACTGTCATCAAAAGTCATTGCAACGTCCTCTTCATTGTCACTATCCCTTTCCGCGATTTCAGCGAAATTCCGAATGAATATCGTGGGCCGGTCTTCATCCTTGTCACTATCATCTCCCTCTGAAGAAGAAGATCGTGCTTCCCCATTCCTCATAGCAGTAGGTGGTGATGGCATTTTCACCGGAGAAGCGGCACCTGACCCCACAACCGTTGATGCAGATGATGAGTCTGACAACTGGCTCTGATTATCTTCACCAACTTCCATGTCTTCGACACCACCGTCACCGTCAGCAATCAAAGGTCGGACGGATAACTAGACTCCTTGCTCTACGTAAACTAATTATGACTAAAACGACTTGTACGTTCCTTACGTTCAACCTTCACAAGTTGGGTTTGTGCAACTAAAGATGAACGAGAGCAACAACAACAACAACATACGAATCCAAACGAAGTTTTCGTAGACAATCCCACATTACCCCATAAATCGATTTACTCCTACTTACATTCACCGATTGACCTGAAATTTGGTATGGGATATATTGACTAAATTCTCCATAGCAAATTTTTCTCGATTTTTTTAAATTCGAATTTTGAGCGGGAGATTTCAAATTTTGAAATCTTAAATATTTTTTTAAATTACCCATTTCCAGCGAATCGAAATCTACACATTTTAAAAGAATTTTATCACTAAATTTAAAAAAATTGAACGTTAAAATTTCGCGCCAACTGTTTTTACATATATTTTTAAGATTTCTTGATGAAGATGAAGAAGAAGATTCTGGGAAAGTAGGCAAAGATCAAGAGGTAAAAAATCAAGTAGTTTTTTAAACAAAATTATTTATTATTATTATAAATTAATTGATACTATAATAAAGTTTCATCTAAAATACATACATTGTAAAATATTTGTTACATTTATTTTGATTTCCTTTTACAAAGAAATACTCTGTGTTTTCAACTTCCATACAAAAACGTACAAAACAATTTTATGTTTATAATAAATTTTTCTTAACATCCTAACTTTACTACATAACTACAGATTCTAGATAACTTCTACTCTGGTAATCATTCACAAATTCAGTTTAATTTAATGTAGTGTTTACTGCTGTATAGCTAAAACTCACTTAATGGACATAGTTTGAACCATTTTTGTTTCCCCGTTTTTTCAACTTTCAACTCTTTTTCGTTATCTAACACAATGTGTTTCTTCTGCCTGTGTTTTTGCAACCACACAACTTATGCCTACAGCGATTCAGTCCTAGTAAAAGTGGTGGGGTAGTGATGCTCCAAAATATATATAACTTGTGTGGAAAAAATGAGCGAATCAAGCTAGATTGACATAAGACATAATCTTGTCCACACCAAAGATAAACTATTCAACTGTCACCTTTGTGAGAAGCGATTTACTTACAAAAATTCATAAAGGCAGCATGTCTTTGCTATGCATAGTGATGATGCCAATATTGAGCAGCCGATGTTTCCGTGCGGACAGCCAAACTATGATCGCCAGTTTAGAAGTTCGGCTCACAGATATAGACACTCGAGATGGGTTCATGGTGTTTATAAAGCTGAATCTAAGAGATATGTTTCTAATATACAAAACAGGTATCAACAGAGTCACATCCATAATTTTAATTCCAAATTCTCAGTTTTATATGAATGGTTTGTATGGTTTCCTGTAAATACAGAAGCATTCATTAATGTGACGCAGTTTTGAACTAAAAGTGGAGAATAAAAATGCAACCATGTCGTCGTTTATTAGGAAGATTATTGATTGCATTTACGTAGTGCGCACCAAGATAAGTTAGTTGAAACCAAATTTATCCAGGACTTATTTTGAAAATTAATGAAAGCTAAAAGTAAATACTGGGGGAAATTTGAGGGAGAAAGTAACTAGGCTATAAAGGGGAAAAGCATAGAAAATACTTTTCCTGAGGGGAAACCTAAGGAAGGGAAAGAGAAAGGATTTACAAAACTTTCACTATGTTAAAACAAGCAATCAAATAAACAGAGAGGCATGCCAAGAAAAGCATCACAGTTAACAACTTTTCGCATCTATATCTATAGCATCAGGTGAAAATTGCAGATTCTCCCTGGACTTTGTTAGTCTAGTCATTCTGAACATTGATACATGCAACCAATGTAAATTATTGGTTTACATATTCCAGAAATAGCTTCGTAGCAAAAATGTTTTAGATACGGTGAAACATTCTGTGCGTGTTTGCAGTAAATTTCTATTCATGTTTTGGAATAGAGATTTCTCGTGCTTCTTCTCGAACAAAATTCATCATTTCCCATGAATAATGGCATTGATGGTTTTTCGTTTTTTGAAAACACGGCAATTACAATGCGAAATATCAAATGCTGGAAAAGCCAAATGACAAAAATCTCAGCAGAAACTGCATAAATCCAAAAAAAAATATTGAAGATGGAACAATCTACTCGACCCTTCAGTTTTGCAATAGGATAAGGTGTTGCTTTTTTGCAAATCGAAAGAGGTTTTGACTAGCTCAACGTAACGCCAATCTACAGTTTTTGACCGTTTCATGTGGACCAGCAATAAATACATCATCTCCATACTACTCGTCCACAGATGTTCTATCCGTTTCATTGTAGATATCATGTCGTCTTAAAGTTAAGTTATTTGTTGGTAGTGCGGTTAAGGCGTTGATTGTAGCAGTCTTTAAAGACTGTATATCCAACGAAGTTTTTGGTTTTGTTTAACGTCGGACAAATTTGAGCATAAAAAAATTGCCGGTTGTTTGAATACGGTGGGAAAGTTGTTTTCGAGTATGTTTGATTTCCTGTATGTGGCTACTTGTAATGAATTGGTGAATTTTTATTTACAAAGTTTCCTTAACAAAGCCAATAATAGAAATTTGTTATGCATTGCTTACGTATTTGAAAAAAAGAGAAAAAATAATTGCTAGTTTGGAAATACAGGAAGGTTTTTGAGTTCGTCAAGCTTATGAAGATATAATTTGTAACTTCTCGTGGACTTGATTATTACAAGTCAGGAGATTGAGATAAGAGAAGCAAAAGTCGGATGGACACCACTTATAAATGAGCCATTGATATAGAATTGGTGTACAAATTCCCTACGTGTACCAATATTCACCATAATTTTTATCCAATTTATCATCATTCACTTCAAATAATATATTTTGCATACTCAAAAATGTTCAAAACATTCTACATACTGTCTAACGATGGGACGATCGTGGGATCGTGTCATGACATTACAGTCTTGTAAGAAACATATACAAATGGTGGGTTAACATATCCGTAGTCATGCTTTATCCTTTGCTCATAAGACATTAATCTCACAATTATTCTCTCCATTCATTTCTTATATGCACATTTTTCTCCTGAAAGCTCACTACTTTACAAACGTAGGCGATGTTGATAGGGAACATGAGACAGGGATATCTCTTTGCAATTGGATTGAGTTACTTTCTTTCAATTATTTTTATATTTGGGTTGGGTATATAATGCTGCCGGTGACCGGTGAATGGGTTAACTTCTTTCCTCCAAGAACCGTTGGATTCCACCGAGCATCGTATTACAGACGAAAAAGATTTTATAGGATTTATTTAGCTTATTTTCTTTGGTATAAAGCCCTTGTGATACGTGAATTAATTAGAAATAAACTAAAGTCAAAACCAAATGGTTGGAAAATACGTGTTTCACACTTATTCACAATTCAATGCTCCAGCTCGTCGTTTAATAATATGTTGCGGACATCATCTAACAAAAAAAACGTGTAGGATGCACTTTTAGAGTTGAAATGCAGTATAATTAAGGGAAGTCATGAAAATGAGTATGTTAAATACATTGATTGATGGATTCTTGTATACCTTGGATAAAACAAGACAGTGGTAATGATCTTGAGGGATTTTGGTACGGAGTTAAGGTCTTAGAGGAATTGGAGACTAGAGTGATACTAACAAACTGTATGTTGTATGTTTAGTAGGGCTCAAGTCAGCTAACGCTAGGCTTGCCAGATTTTCCGAGACCGAAACTAGTACATAAAAATTTTAAATTTTTTATATGTACATATTTGAAATATATTGAATTTCTTTAACTAAAAGACATTTTTAAACTGAGTCAGATACACATTTTACAATAAAGCGACCACATACATTACATCGTAAAAATTTTCAACTTTGATCTCCAGATATTTAAAACGTATTTCAATATTTCAAGTATGTAAATTAAGTTTTTAATACACATATTTTGCAACAAAAAAATAATACTTAACTGAAACAATTCCAACTATGCGTATTCAGCCAATCAAATGTTAGATTTAGACTCCATTTTAGTACATATATGTTGAAATTTCCCTCAAAATTTAAATAGTATTGCTAAAACTGGTTTCAAAATCTTACGTTTTGAATAATTTACAGTAATTTTGTATATTAAATTACAGTTTTGGGGTTTGGGGTATTGTTGTGCATATTCAAGGCATTTTAAGTTAAATCAAATTTCACCCGCAAAATTAAACCTGTCTCAAACTCTTGAGCTTATCTATGGTAAATCAAGGGTAAAAAATATGAAAGTTGCACACATTTTGCAAACCAAATCCAAAGCTCAAGCCCACCCTTTAAGTGGACTGTTTACTAACTGTGAGTGATAAAGTGGAGCATGTATGATACAGCCAATTCATTAAAATAGTTTGAACTTTAGTTTATCAGTAGAAAACTGACAAATATAAGACACTTGTCACCTTCAGTTTGCAAGAAAAAGAGTAATCGTGCATATACGATACTTGTCAGAGGTACACCATCTACACATTTCGAAAATTTGAAAAAAAAATGCAGAGAATTAACACTTTTTTGATAAATTTTGTCCTAAAATTGGATAAAAGTAGCTAAAATTCTCTCTTGAAAAATTCAGATTGGAAAGTAGTACCAGTAGGACACTTTCTTCAAAAGTAGTACTGTACTACTTTTCCGAATTTTCAGGGCTGAAAACTAGTACCGTACTAGTGAAACTAGTACGTCTGGCAACTATAGCTAACGCAAACCATTGGAACAAGTGGAGTTGGAGTACTGGGAATCATGAGACAAATTTCCAGATAAAGTTACATGGCAATGTACATAAAAGATACAGATATACTGCATGTAAACCCATCCTATAGATTACCCTGGGTCAAGCAGGGTATACCGATTTCCAATATATTATATGCTTGAAGTCTTTTGAGATAATGGCCGCAGTAAGTGAAGGCATGGCACAGGCACAGTTCACAATTCAAGCTAGCCACCTGCATAATTAATTAGGTGAATCATAAAACTGGCTAAAAATATATTGATGTTATCGTACTTCCATTCACCAATGTCGTACTTCCTTTTCCTGGCTGAAGGAAAACTTCTATTTGATTATGAAAAGAGGGGCTTGCCAAACGTTCGTTTTCTTCGTAGGGCCTCTAAATATGCAAATTAACGAGAAAGATAAGAAACACATACAAAACGCGGCGTAGTAGCAGCAGAAGCCTACTCTTAGAATCATCCATAGCTTCTGATCATGTACAAACAAGGAAAAGATAATGTGAAGAAGCTACAGCTATAGCCAAAGGAATGATGAAATACTTGCATAATTGAGCGTTGAGCCCATATTACAGAGTCGAAAAAGCTCACTTGGGATTAGTTTTGTTTTGTACCTTGGGATACTCACACATCCGACAACCTTACAGTTTTTTTCATTGAATCAAAATAACTTTGCTTTTAACAGTCATAGAATTAAACTATAAATTAGACTATCTAATTTTATTTTAATTAACTTGAAAAGATGGCTAGTGGTGGATTTACTGTCTTCAAAGACGGGAAGAAGTTGGAGGCCCCTGCTAAAGTTCAGTACAAACTCATAACGTCTGAAAATAAGTCGAACCTGGTCGTTCTGGCCCAGTGGAATGAGCCAGGGACCTACAAAGTGACTGGTGATCCGAGAAAGTTAGAGTTTTAATTCTAGTGCTAAGCTAAATCCCTGATTAATAAAATAAAATGATTAAATTGTCACTACCATTCCAGGCTTTCGATAATTAATTGACGCATAACTAAATTTGTAATTTAACTGTGATTATTACAGCCAGACCTTCAAGGGAGTAACACCCGCCAACCAGATAAAAATGAGGGAGAGAATCGATGAGGTGGTTGACCTTTTGCATAATCCCACCATTGTTCATCCGAGTTTTGAAACCGTGGCTGTCTTCGTGCCTCCACCAGCGCCCATGTTCTTTCAACCACCACCGATGATGGGGCTTCCACCAGCGCCACCAACAATTTTCTTTCCAACTCCTCCATTCCAATAAAAGGATCTACTTCTCACAGTACTACACAAGTTTGTTCTCAACGTCTGATTCAGTTAACCGTTTCAAGTTAAACCATTTTAAAAGAGAAAAATATGTTAGACAACTCTATATAATATATATGATCATATGACTATATTCCTTATCGAATTTATTTTATTTTCAGCCAGTTGTTTTGTATTGAGTGTTAATTGATATATTTACAAAAATTAAATTGTCTAATACACTTTTACTAGTAATTATAACACCAGTGCGAGAGTAACCATGAGTATTTTTTCACTTTAGTACCCTTAAAGTAGTTGTTTAAATCAATGTTATTTTTTGGAATTGTATGATACATTCTTACATAATGTAATAGTAAATCCAATTTAAAACACATCATATTGGTGTTGAATTACGTGAATTTGATTTATGACGTCTATATTTAGATTTAAGATGGTAGCTAATTGTATAATCTGTGATCTGGGAATTATGGAGATGTTAAAATGTAGCTTAGTTTGATGTTGAAAATATCATGACTCCTATTTGGATTGAAGTTTGGGAATGGGTGATGATGATGATGAAGTATTCAGAGATGCTTGCTTGATGCTTTAGCTAAATGGGGTAACTAATGACGTAGCCTCATGCTAGTTTAGAAACTACCTGCAATTTGCTAGTTCAAGAAGTATTGCTCAGAAACATTGAATTGTAATTTGAAACAAGGTAAAAGATTGATTTTATTACATTGCCCCAAGTTAAATAGGGAAAGGGCAATGGCCAAATATTAACAGTAGAGAAATGTAAAATACCAAATGTTTTAACGTACTGAATGCATGAAATTTAGACAGAGGAAAAGATCAAACCATACAGACACGGAGTCAAAGAGAGACTGAAGAAAACAGTAGTTTGCTTCTCAAAGGAAAACACATATTCATATTAGTTACAAGAGTTCAAGAAATGTTTGAACTTGAATACACGCATAAAAGGTATGATCTAAAATTAGTTACAGACATGTGGAAACCACTCATTTAGATTTAGGTACATACATGTAAAAATCACTCATCTAGCCTTGGGTATAATATACATAAAACATCAATGTCAAAAACATGTTAAATACATTGAACTGAACAGACTTTGTTAATCCTTAAAAATCATCTCAACGCGACAAGACATGTTCATTAACATAAATCTCTTGAAGAAAGGTTCACACTCATCAATTTCATAAGTCACAAAAATTACATACAAAATATAATGCTGCTTACACTACGAACACTAATCTTCAAATTATTATTACATCAAACTCCAGTCTTATGCATTCAGAATGCATACACATAAGTATACTATGCTTTTACTACGTTGGGTTTAGAGAGGATCATGGAGGGGATTTGAAGGACATGAGGGAGTCTGAAGGTAATCACTCAGGGGTGGTGTCGTATTATTGCATTAAGCGTGTTTTATAGGATTTAAACGCCTGTTTCAGCTGCGTTTCTAATTGCTTACTAGCACTTTATTAAACAACTATTACATCACAATACTAATTTTTTTAGTATCAAAGCACGCAATTGATATGCTTAAGAAGACGAAGAATCAGATGATTACGCTCGTGATGCAGGAGGCATTTAATTTTAAGTCCGTTTTAAGGTTATGGATGGATGGAAATGAAGTATGTATGCTTGGCAAGCGAATTGATTCTTTCTGACTCAAATGCATGATTGCATGTGATGAAACAAAGGATGGAAATTTTATGTATGAGGCTATAAACATGCAACATGAGAGGTACCGTTCTAAACTTTTATGGTAAAAATATAGGAATGCCAAGTTGACACAAAACTTTTGCAAATGCTGCATGCAGAGCGAGAACAGAGGACGACATTACGCGATGTACGGGAGATGAAAGAATATATTATACGCTTAGTATTTTACTTGAGCTAGTTCATTTTACTCCAGAGTAGTGGAAAAGTTTTTACCCCTAACGCTTTTAGCTTCAATGATATATTGAGAACGAGGGCAGGTCGGAGAGACATAGACTATCAGCAATGCAACGCAAGGCAACCCTCAAGATGATGAGGATGCTGTTCAAAATGAAAAGCCAATTCCGAAGACTCGCTTTTATTTTTATATCTAAACGCAATAATAAAAACTGTATGCTTGGAAAACTTTCATGAAAATTATTTCCCAAGAAGGCAACTACAAAAATTAAAGAAGTTAGATTAGTCCTAATTTATTCTTCAGAGATATATTTCATAAAGAAAATCTCGAATTTGAATCAAACTACAAAAATACAGTTGAGCATTAATTCATCACATTCATTGAATCAACTAACAAACGAAATTGAGGACAAGAAATTATTTTATATACATGTCAAAATTCCTCACAAATTGATAAATTGAGCAGGTCGAATAGTTCATCCAGCTATTTACAAGGTATCGTGTTTGGATGAAGGATCCCAGAATAATCCAATTCGAACTGGCTCCTCAACCGATTCACAATCCAAGCATATCCACTGCTGGCCTGCTGACGGAAACGGTGGGACGACGTTCCAGTTTGGTGTTGCTGGCAATGGCTCTCGGCTTCGGTGAGGATGGAGTTGTGTGTTCCAATTTCTCCCTTAATAGTCCAGTTAATTTCTCTTCCTGCAGCATCTCGAAAGCTCCTTCACGTTGACAAGACTGACGAAGCAAGAAAACTGATTGCTCTGGAGTTTGGACGACGATTTCAGCCTCAGGGATGACCAGTCCACGAAAAGATTTACTTATGTTGATTCCTCCATAGTCCTTCAAGCAAATAAATGCTTGAGTTTGCTTGTGCGGAAAACAATCCCAGAATTGATCCACGTCGAAACTGTCCTTCCGCTTTTTTCCAGTAAAGACGACGGGTAGGCACTGTCATACAAATAAATTAAGCAAATTTAGTAGGAAGCATTATAAATTGAGACAAAAAATTTAAAATGTATTGATAAAGTTTCGTATCGTATCGTACCTGAGGCGGAATGAAGCATAAAGTTTGGTCAATTAGAGGGGCTGAATATAAGTCCCGGTTGTTTACCACTTTCTCATAACCGAAGTCTATGAAGGAGACCAGCATGTCCCCATCTTCCAACGCTTCCTTGACTTCCACTCGATAGCACTTACGGATGTCGGCCGCCTTATAAATGGAGATGGATTTAGATTCGGAAAGATACTCCGTTTTCCAACAGTAACTGTCTTCAGCTGGAACGGTGGTCTGGATCCAACGCTGAGGGTCGAAGTTTATCAGTATATCCTCAATAACTTGGAAGAGTTGCTGACCATCCAAGTTCTGGAAGCAAATCATTCCGTTGGTAGTCGCGTGTGTTATTTTCACCTTGGTGACCACGGAAGCTGAAGGATACTTGGATTGGCTGCTTCGTCTAGTAGATCAAAGAGCCACTTGATTGCAGGAGGGAGTGCATTAGTCATAGTAAAGACGGCTTCAAAAAATTTATCCACAAATTTCTGAATGGTTCCCTTTGCCGACAACAGACGAGTTAAAAAATATTTCAGGAGTAGCTTTGTGCGTTCGATCCGTCTCGCTTTTCGTGTCTCTATCAGGAATGTGCTCCTCCATTGGTTTGACCAGATGAAATAGTGGAGTTTCCCTTGAATTCACTACCAAGTGTCATATTCATCCCCATGTTGACACCATTACTTACTCCAATCATTGGTGACATTCCGCTATTTAAGTAAGCTTCAGAATCTAGTTTTTGTTATTATAAAGAACTAGATTAGGCACTGACATATTATATGAGGTAAAAAGAGTTTAAAAGTGGATCAGTTTTTCTTACATGCATGATAATTACAGGGTTTTTTACAAAGCGATAGTTATTGGGGTAGTGATAATTTGGACTTGCGAGGAGGGGCATGACTGCTGAATGTTTGACACCATAGTGTGCTAAAGTATTTAATTTCTTCCATCCTCCACTGGACCTTGTTGTAAGATCCTCATCTTGTAGGTTAAGTGTCCACCCCGACCATGACGCCATTTTACAGCAAACAAAACTAACACGAATTTCATTTATTTTTTATGAGTTTGAACCATTTATTCATGTTCATAAGGTTTTTAAGGTACCCAGATCCAAATCATGGATGGATGGATGGACGGACGAAGACTAAAGTGTGTATTTTTTTACAGGGCGTCTAATATCTTGGATTTCACTTGACTTATTTTATTGTATCACAGTCCAATACTTTACACTCTATTTCTCTTCAAGTTCCTCTTGGACTACTTGAAAAGATGATCGCAAAGCGTTATAAATAGTTTCCATGAAAAGGCTTAAGGACCTTGATCATCACCACTTCTTGTGCAATTGTCCATCCTCATCGACATACATAATATGCAAATGAGTTGTGTGTTTCTATTTTAGGTATGGACCAGAGAAATCAGCATAATATATGAATGATGTGAGAAAGATTAAGATATTTTTGCGTTTTCTTGAGAGTTACGACCCTAGTCAACATGAAGAATATCCCTAGCATCCCGATTTCCATGTACAATAGAAATATCGTATTTTCTATTGGGCCGTAAGTTACCTGCTTACTTCCTAACTAATTAATTGGCTTGTGATTCTTGATTCTCATCAACTAGAGTGTAGTCTGGAAGCGTAAAATTTGGTAGATGTTTACTATCAAAGAACTTTGATAGCAAACATCTACCAAATTTAGTAAGTTCTAATGAGATATTTTTTAAATATTAAGGTTACATGATTCTGAATAATATCTAATTCGGGATTGTATGATTATACGTTTACTTGCAGGCATGTTGAGCTATCCATGGGATGTTGCTGTTTCTCCGGATGGACAACACATTGCTGTATCAGATTCCCGGAACAAGAGGGTGCAATTATTCGACCGCTTTGGAAACTTCCTGAACAAGTACACCGTGTATGAGATCAATCTTTTGATAACACCACATGCAATAATTTAGTGGATAACGTGAAAGCTACTTACAGCTTACTACTGTTGAGTTGCCTTGTATTAAAGTGTAGTTTTATGCTAGCATCAATCAATTCCAGATTTCATGCAAAAAATACATTCACCTGAAATGGGCACGACATCAGTACAATGAATTCCATAGATGATGCTATATTTATGATGTATAAACAGCTGAAGACCAGCTCTATTTTTTTAATTCATTTTATAAATTCAATTCTTGAAAACTATAAGCAGTCAGCAGTTATTGTTATAGTAAGTTCTGTCTATTTTTATGTGGACCTTTCTGCTGTAAAACCCAAACATAAACAACTTTTGTTTAAATTCTCGAACAATTTTCAAAGTACTGTGTTTGTGATTAATATTTGAACCAACTTTTAAAAATCATTATGAAATTGTTAAGCTTGGTGTGAAAGCCAAAATAAACTCATAAGTCGTCTAGTGCAAGCTTGAAAAAGTTAAAATTTGATTTGTAATCGGCAATTGACTTTTGAGGTTGCTCATACTCATTGTGATGAGTAATTTTGTTAAGAAGTTAAAGGTGCTACTCGTATTGATAACGACATATTTCCAATTTTATTTATTCGAAAGCAGAAATATGTCAGGAAAAAGAAAGAAGATTAAAAGAGGCTCTCCAGTGCAGAAGAAGCGAAGGGAAATGGAACAGTCAGAGGAAGGACTGCAAGCGGTTCCTGCTTATAGTCGTTCTCCACTTGAGATCTGCCAACACCTATTTAAAAAGCTTGATTCTGAGGAGAAAATAACTTTCTCTGGTGCGTTGACCACATGGCATGAGCTAGTGTCGAAGGAAAGGCCCGATTTTGTTTGCCAAAAGGTAATTTGAAATTTCGTGTATGCTAAGCAAAACAATACTATTTGAATATAACATTATATAATTTGTTTTTAATTTCTTCCAGGCGGCACCCACACTTATGGAGTACCTCCCACACTTCAATGCCGCCAACTCTCCCGATCATGGAATTATGAACTAAATCATCAGTACCAAGTCCATCCCCTTTGTGTTCGTCTTCCATTCGAAATTGCTAGTGGAAGAAAACAGATTCCCAAGCTCAGCAATTATTTTCAGTCCACTGACGCTATTAAAAAATTCATGGATGATATGAGAAAACACCCAGGAAATCCTTTTCCCGGGAGAAATGTTCAGATGCAATGGGAATTTCCGGTAGGGCTGCTGGAGCAACCTGAAATCAACTTCCGTTACAGGGAGTTCTGGGCAAATGTGGTTCGGCTATTTCAACAGTTTGGGTCACATGTTTATTTTGTCAGATTTGTTTATAATAGTATAAATGCAATTGATTTTGAACAATCTTTGGCCCACCTCCCTCATTTGAAAGGGCTAAGCATTTTAGACAACCCTGCTAGCCCAATTCAGAATTATGTTACACAGCCTCAGCGTCGACTGCCACATCTTAGTAATTTGGAGATGTTCGTCGTGCAAAGTGCAAGCCAAGATTTTATTCGTGATATTTTGGATTCTTGTCCGATTCCTGGAAACATGAAACGTCTGTACGTTAACGCAGGACCGTTTTTAGAATTCCAGACGTAGTTTATAGCTTCACAAACCTTGAGGTCCTTCAGACACGCCTTGGTTTTCTAGATTTGCAGAGATTCAGCAATTTAGCAAAGCCTCCATCCTTAAGGGAAGTCGGGTTGCATTTCACCTTACCAGTTGCAGCTCACGAAGTATTCAGAGCAGTGAAACCCTTTGCCAATACCCTTATTCATTTTGATTGTATACCCTAGATAACTTTGGGTGATTGGAGATGGATGATTACTTGCATCAACCTCCCGAATCTGAGGAAACTAATCTTGCATGACTTTAATGGAGCACTAGACCCATTTATTCAGCTGACACCGTTGACCGATATAATAGTGATGCCTGAGTTCCCTCACTCATATGAGAATAACAGCAAAGTGGAGTTATATGAGTGTAAAGAATTCATGAAAGATTCCAATATTTGGAAACTGATTCCCTCCCTAAAGAAACTTACTGTAGGCACCACAACCTACTATCGTGCGCTCACTCTCAAGCAATCTCCGCCAAGTAAATAATTAAATTATCCAACAGAATATTTTAAATCTGGAGGCATTGTTACAAATAAAATCCCAAAGAATCAGCTTGCTTTCGGGTAGGGTGTAAGTGGAGCGCAAGGTGTGAAAAGCAATGATAGTTATTGTTTACTAACTTAGAATATGATTTTTTTAGTAACCGAAAAATAAATACAATTGTATTTAAGTTATTGAAACACGACCATTAACCAGTAGTGCAGAATTTGTTGTAAAAATTATCATAATTCCTGTAAGAGTCAGATCTCTTGTAAATCAGAAAGTATTGAGTATTCCTATGATACACTTTAAATGTCATTCCACTGTTGCAAGCCGTTGAGAAAGGTGATCGTTGGGCAAAGTAAAAAATATGTATTCCTTAGTAAACCTACATATATATTCAATAAGAATATAGGCATATTCAGTAGTCTTTAAAATATTTTTAAATGTTAAATTTCTTAAATATTTTTGTATCATAAATCTTATATATATTACATATAAACCCGAGAACAGATGTAAAGAACCGACACAGTTATGCAATTTAACTTAAATTTGAAAATTATAAATAATTAAAAATTAAGACATTGAGACATTTCGACATTTGAAGGTATTTCATCAAATTATTGAGTGGAGAAGAAAGAATTTGAAAATTTTGAATGATTCTCCTGCTATCTCGAAAATTAAGAAATTTCGACATTTAAACGTTCGTAGGTCACGCTGGGGTCATCGGAGAATTTTTAAAATAGCATGACTGAATTCATCTCAGCAAATAGAACCATTTTGATGTATCACACTTTATACTTTGCTATTACACATATTTGATCTTATCTTTGACCTGCTTATCGATAACCGATAAGACCCATCTCGCTTCCCAGGGAAGGTCTTGACCTAAGGTATCGTTTACCAAAAAGAATTTTCGAAATTTCTCAACTGTGTCGCCGCTATCATGCTCACAGACGGACAGACAGACAGACAGACACCATTTGTGAAAATAAGAACCTACCCCCTTTTGCAAAGGGTGCCGGTTAATAAAGTATTGAAAGATATTACTAAAATATGATATATAGAGAAGTTTAATAGTGAAAGTGTGACAGATAGTCATTGACGACAATCTTAGTTTATCAAACAAATTTAAAATGTAATTAATTCCAAAATATATTAGCTTTTTTGTAAATAAAATACATAATCAATAATTGTAAAATTAAATGATTTACTGCAATATATTATTATGGTTACAACCTTTACTGCATATTGCCATAATCAGGTTACACTTTACATCAATTCAGTGAACACAGCTTTGTCATTTATCACGACATAAAATCATGTTATACCTTGTTTGGTGGCATGCATTTGAGATTTTCTTCTATCGATGATTTATCTTACAGATTGGAGCTCAAGAGTTCTCAGGCATGAGTAAAATATGAACAAAGACCAGAGTATCGTGAATGAACATTCACGTTAGAGGAGAAGCGAGCAATCTTTGTCTACCGGAGCTAAGTACACCTGTGGAATGAGTTGCTACTTCAGTAAGGTTGCTATATCCAACACTGGGATGCTACTTGATGATAATAGGCAATCACTTGCTGTGAAAGTTATTCTCATAAATAAGAATAAAATCACTTGACTTGAAAAGAAAAATGTTAGTACATTCATCGTATAGCAAACGAAAATACTTACTCTCAAATGATTTTTATGGCGCTCAGATAGTCATAACTAGTGAAAATTCGAGTTCGTCAATCTTTTGTATAAAGATAAAGTTATGAAGATATATTATGTTATTCAATATTTATGTTCATGATCCCGTTATCAAGGTATTATTGTTGGAGATAATAAAATAGGAATATATATTTCAAATTCATTTCGTTTTAAAATTGCTCATTTTTGTTTATTTTCAACAAATCCTGCATTATATTAGTATGATGTAATGCAACAATTGAGTCCAATCAGCAATATATTTATTAAGGTCAGAGTTTTAATGAAATACTGCTGCGCCATAAACTAGCTTCATAGCTTCTAAGAGAATCGATTCCACGAACTTTTGGTCATTGTACTTTTTAATTCGTCTTTACAGATTTCCAAGAAATGCTTAAATTCAATACAGTTTGCATTGAAAGCTCTATTATCAACGTGGTTCGCTCCTAAGTATAGATCAAATCATTTTCTATCGCAAAAATATATTTGAAACCTACTTAACCCTTCTTTGTTAGTATCCGTTGTACATTTTAATTGTACATGGTAAACTAAAATGGCACTTCCATGGTTAGTTACGCTAACTTTACAAGTGTCCATCTTTACGCTACAGTTACAGCAATGCAGTTCACATAAAGTTGGACAATACAAAAGTTTCTTTTGGGACCATTCGACGCATGGAAATACGCCTGCTCGGCATTCTCTACATATGGGAATAATTCCTGTACATGGACTGATGAATATAAATAAACCTGACAACAGGATATAAAGGAACCTGCGATTTAGATGAATAAAGATATTTTTAAAACATTCTTTACGTGGCAGAAAATTCATTACAAATATACATTGAACATCATAGTTGAGCAGCACAGGTGGCCGAAACTGTGCCATTAAATCCCAATTTCCTCCGCGATTTTCATGTTTGAATTTAATTTCCCTTCTGATTACTTCAATTAAATTTAATTTCCTTCGTGATTACTTCAATTAAATTTAATTTCCTTCGTGATTACTTCAATTAAATTTAATTTCCTTCGTGATTACTTCAATTAAATTTAATTTCCCTTGTGATTACTTCAATTAAATTTAATTTCCCTTGTGATTACATCAATTAAATTTAATTTCCCTTGTGATTACTTCAATTAAATTTAATTTCCCTTGTGATTACTTCAATTAAATTTAATTTCCCTTGTGATTACTTCAATTAAATTTAATTTCCCTTGTGATTACTTCAATTAAATTTAATTTCCTTCGTGATTACTTCAATTAAATTTAATTTCCCTTGTGATTACTTCAATTAAATTTAATTTCCTTCGTGATTACTTCAATTAAATTTAATTTCCCTTGTGATTACTTCAATTAAATTTAATTTCCCTTGTGATTACTTCAATTAAATTTAATTTCCCTCGTGATTACTTCAATTAAATTTAATTTCCCTTGTGATTACTTCAATTAAATTTAATTTCCCTTGTGATTACTTCAATTAAATTTAATTTCCCTCGTGATTACTTCAATTAAATTTAATTTCCCTTGTGATTACTTCAATTAAATTTAATTTCCCTTGTGATTACTTCAATTAAATTTAATTTCCCTCGTGATTACTTCAATTAAATTTAATTTCCCTCGTGATTACTTCAATTAAATTTAATTTCCCTTGTGATTACTTCAATTAAATTTAATTTCCCTCGTGATTACTTCAATTAAATTTAATTTCCCTTGTGATTACTTCAATTAAATTTAATTTCCTTCGTGATTACTTCAATTAAATTCAATTTCTTCAGTAATTATAAGCTTCAAATATAATTTCTTCCTGCCAGTGTCCGTAGTCCTGCCAAACTATGATGCAGAAAAAACATTTTACAGAAGGCAAAGGCAGAATACCACATGTATGTTAAAGCATTGCATGTATAGCTCTAAGGTTTTTGTCGGATTAGTAGTCAGTTCACTTTGTAGAGTATACTTTTTTTAGTTCTCTGCTCGGCTGATCCGTCAGAATTCATTCACTCGTTTGATCGAGCCTTCGACATAAAGTTCATTTGTCCATAAAGCTGTACTTACGGAAAGTTAGTTTGTTCTTCACGTGAAACACTGACTAATATTATAAAGCTCTGTGACAAGTGAAAATCACCATAAGTTTGGGTTCCACGTGAATTATTGTTCGTAGGCTACAAAATAGGTAAGCATTCACTTAATTATTAACTTATAAAAGTGACGACAATAATTCAACTGTACAATTAAATTGTATCAAAACTAGCCATGGCAATGTCAACTTCTGTGTTTATGAGCCACGTGCCAACTGGTATACCTGAGGAAGAGCTAAGGAATTTCCTGTGGAAGGGCTTTAATAAAGGTAAAAGGTACAATGAAGCATGTGGATGTGTTAGACAAAAATGTTGTTAAACTAAATTATATTGATTTGGATTCAGTCAACGGTGTAAACAACCTCAATGTCAAGGTATTTCGTCCACAAGGAAGGAAGCAAAAGGCGATTGCTTTTGGATTTTTTGCTAAGTTCGAAGATCTTTGTAACTCTATTGAAGGAACTGAAATACGAAAAACGAAAATCAGAATGTTCAATGTAAGGGATGTTTACCTTTAGTTAATTTATTGAAAAGGTCGTAAACTTTTTCCCCAATACAATTTTTGTTTAATTAGGACGATGGAGATGAGCGTGACCAGTATGGAAATTTCGTCAATCCCGCAGCTCCGGAGCAGAAACGGATGCACCAGAAAATGAAAGGTGAAACCAGTAAAAAGTTAATTGGCGTCTTTTCGATGGAATTTTGGACCAAAGTCAATCTGATGGTGTACAATGGAGTCACTTCGGAGTCGGTATCATTCAATAAGGTAATAGTTTTAACGTAACAACTAACGAAATGTAAGATTTAAAACTTCAGCAATGCAATTAACTTAGATGTTGTGATTTTGTTTTCATCAGGGTGACTTGGACCTTTCAAAGTTGGAAAAAGTTTCGACAGTGAAGATGCTCAAAGCAATTAACAGTAATTTCTCGATCATAAAGTTCGGAAGTGTAGTAGACACCTTGAATGCCATCCGTACGTTAATTCTATTTCACGTGAAAAACAAATATATACTTTGTAAGATTTAGAGATATTTCGAGTAAAAACCTATAAAATTAAATCTGATGTAGGATACTTCAATCTAAATCCAAACTTTTGGCCTGATGGCAAATTTTGTGATAAGAAAGGGCAGGAAACGTCTACAGTTGCTGAAGCCAAGGGAATTCTATTGATGGAGCAACAGGGACTTGTTACTATAAAAGGTATCTTATATATCGACACTTCACTTTGTTGTTTTTTGTATCCTGGCTTTGTGTACAAAATTATGTTGGAATTCAGACGCAGCTGCGAACAATCTTATCAGGTTTAAATGGATCGATCCGGATATCCTCAGCAATGCTTTATTCGACTTCAAAGCAACTTGTTTGAGATGCCAGAAACTCTACGAAATCTTTGGAGTTGAAATTAATCTGAACTATTTATCAGCTACATGTGCCTGTGATTATGACAGGTTTGTTGTCATCATAACTTTCCACGTGAAAAAACTTAAAAAGGCATAAATATATTTGATGTATGTACAATACTGGTTTCTTGTTTTAACAGCAATCTCGATGTCCTGGATAAAACGCGAGGTTTTTTTTGGAAAGGCGAAAACTTCACGCGACTATCACTTCTCTCAGCATATTCTAATGAATTAGATGTGCTTCATTATCCGTTGAAGTATTCTGGAGCTTACTCCTCTGCTGAAGAATACCGTAGCATCGTATTGCCACTTCTTTACAGCGAGTGGAAAGCTGTTTCGCGTCCTTTCAAAAGTGAAAATTCATGCACTGGGGAATTAAAGGAATATTTTTACGTGGAGACGTTGAAGACAGATGGCCGTATGACTGACTTTTTTGGTCTAAAAATTCAAGTTCCGGTTTCATCCTTTTGGAAAATTGACAACCGTCTTGTTATAAACATGCTTACGCTGCAGTTATCAGTTAGACATGTATGTACTAAAATATTATCCTGGCCACTCATTCCAGGTTTTACTTTCATTATTAACCTGCGATCGCAGATCAAAAGCAGGTTTTTTAGAATGGATCATAGTCTGTCTGTCCGTCCGTCCGTCCGTCCGTCTGTCCGTCTGTTCGCACGATAACTTTTACACCGTTGAAGATTTTCAAAAATTCTTTTTGCTAAACGACACCTTAGGTCAAGACCTTGACTGAGTTCGAAGATGAGCAAAATCGGTCAACGGCAACTAGGTCAAAGGTCAAGGTCAAATATTTTTTAATAGCAAAACATGGGTTATGATACATCAAAATGATGCTATTTCTCGAGAAAAACTCAACCATGCTATTATCAAGATTCAGCAATGACCCCAGCGTGACCTACAAGCGTTTAAATGTCAATTTAAAAAAAAATTCTCAATAGCAGCCACAATGATGAAAATTTTCAAATCTCTTTTAAACCAATTCTCAGACACATAGCTTATGTTTATTTCATTCAGTATAAATGCTAGATCGCAGGTTCCTATATACCCTGCCAGTTGTCAGGTTTATCTTTTTTTTTAAATTAACAGAAGAAGTACCCAAAGTGCATCCTACAATGCAAGCGGAAAGCTAAAGTTCTTCACGTGAAAAATCAGCAAGCGCAAAGCTCATTGATGATTCAGGTGCAAGTTGAACTTGAATATGATAATGAACCGGTAGTGAATGCAACAGTTGAGATTACTCCGAAGATGGATAAACTCCAATATGATTCAAGCAAACAGATGATTAATCGTTGGTCAAAGGAGAAATGTGAAACTCTTCCGGCTCAAAAGGTTATACTAGATCCTCGAATGCCGATCGACTGGAAAGCTTCAATCCAGGACATTCATCCTAAGCGCATTAAGGCAATCGTTAAATATCTCCTGTTTAAGTTTCATGATCCGTGCAATGCAGAGCAGGTAGATTCTTTTTTAAATTTCACGTAAAAATCAAACTTTGTTTTTTAGGTAATTACAATAACATTTCTTCTTTTGTAGAAACAGGCAATGAAAAATGCGTTTCAAAATTGTCTATCATTTATTCACGGACCACCTGGAACCGGAAAGACATTCACCGCTGCAGTGATTATTGTCACATTGTCGATACTCGAAAAAGGAACAATTGTGGCAACAGCACCGTCGAACGTCGCGTGTGATGGGTTGTGTTTAGCCATTGCAAAAGCCGACATACACAAGTCATGTAAACCCAAAGTTTTACGGATTTACGCAAAGCGGCGTGAAAATGCTCTAATGGATGGAGGTAAATTATGAAGCTTACGTATTCTAAAGTAACATAATATAATGATAGTAATGCGTTTAACGTTTTATATAAAGGAGAAGGACTGGATGAATTGGATACTACTATTCATAAACTTCACGAAGTGGTTCGAAGCTCACCAAACTGGTTGAATTCATCGGAGCTTAAGGATATTCATGATAGTAAGCATTTCATACACCATTAAAACACCACTTGCCACTTTCATTTGATTTTAAAAATGTTTTTTCACGTGAAATTAGAGCCGGCAGCGTTTCAAACTAACCAAGGATGAGCATCTCATGTATAAAGCGCATGTTTCAAAGATTGAATTAGAAGTCATTTCTCAGTATGATGTCATTGTTTCTACATTTTCTGCTCTTTCTGATCGTCGCGTCAGTTCGTGGAATCATGATGCTAAAATAACTACAGTGGTAGCCGATGAAATTGGACAAGCCTCCCAACCCGACACACTTCCTTTATTCTTGCTGCATGCAAAACGATATTGCTTCATTGGCGATCATCTGCAATTAACTTCCGGTATTAGTTCCCATTCAGTGAAGAGCTCTGGGCTAGCTATATCTCTGATGGAATGGATCGCCAAAGCCATGTTAGGCTTTTAAAAGAACATTTTAGCTAAAGCTCAAGATAATATCACTAAAGACTATTCGATTTTGTAGGCAAACTGGTGATTGCGATATTCCATGGACAACCTTGTACGAGCAGCGTAGAATGAAGGAGGAAATCCGAGAACTGGTTTCGAATTTAACTTATGGAGGAAAACTCCGTGATGCTCCCGAGATTTCCTCGAGAATATATGATTACAGTAAAATATATGCGGCAATGGGGCTAAAGGTTGGGGAAAATATGAGCAGCGTTGTTGTGTTTGATCACAATGATCCGGAAGAACCGGTAATTATATATCGATAATTGTTTCACGTGAAAAAGTAAATTAATATTATTGTATCAATTGAAAATGAGAGATAATCGTTAATGTTTCACGTGAAAAACTAATACTGTATAGATTGGAAAATCGTTTCGAAACGTAAACCAGGCTGGATATATTGTGGATTTAGTGGGTGAACTACTCCGTCATGGGGTACCTCCGGAGGAAATCGTGATCTTAACTCTTTACGAAGGGCAGCGACGAGAAATAAAATTTCAGCTATCTGAGGAGAACATCACTTCTGCTGTGAAGGTAATTGATTTTCACTTAGCAAGAAAATAGGTTTACTCAATGAAGGCAGTGAAATAACAGCATAATTTTATTTAAACTTAGTTAAAAAATGTTGACGCATTCCAAGGAAGGGAGGGAGAGATTGTGATTGTCAGTATGACTCGCTGCAACAAGGATGGATCGCTTGGGTTCACAAGCAACCAGAATAGAATAAATGTTGCATTTTCACGTGCTAAGTATCAACTATTCGTGTTTCTAAGCTTGAGGACCATGCAAAAAAGTAAGAAGAAAGCGTTGAAAGATTTGCAGCAGATTCTCCCGAATGTTGCATTAATAAAATGTTTGAAATAATGGTTAAGTGATGAAATTATTTTCAATTCTACTTCGACTGTTCTTGATTTATGCTCTGTTTAACTCTTTTAAAGTAGATAGATAATTTCTGTTCAGTTGTTATCATAAAAGTTTGAAATAAATTGTGCAGTTGCACTTGAAGAAAAATCATGTTTTATTTCAAAACCTAAATCCATTTCTACCTACCTAGTTCACAATACGCATGACGTGCAAGAAACCAAAGCCAAGGTAAAGTTCATCCTGACATCTAGTATTCAGAAATGCATGCATCACGAAAACACGTAGGAAATACAACTTAAAGGTTTCTTTGATGCGCATTCCTTTTATCTGTTGAACTCCCTCAGCCAAGCATTTTCACGAGGCTAATTTATCGTTTTTGCTGGCTGACTTGTTTTCTTCTCTTTTTAGCTCCATCAAAATAGTTTTGCAAGTTTAAAATTGTCCAGTTTCACGTGAAATTAAAAGTTCTCTAGCTTAACAAGGTAATAACATTGGCAATTCAAAGTTAATAACAGTAACCAATCATTTAAAGTTGTTTGTCAATTTTTATTTATTTCGTAACAAAATTAACTGCTAATAGATGGAACCAGGCAGGAATGGATCAGAATTTACATCCCCTCAGAAAAGAAGCTCACGTGCTGTTGATGAAGGGGGCAGCCAAAGCGGAATATTGGACTCCCCCATCAAGGCAAGGTTGACTTCACGATTCTTCAAGAAACTAAAAACTGTGGAGCCAATACAGCTGGTTCCAGATCCATGCAAATTGATTCCGATTCGAGATATTAAGCGTGGTATCAAGTAAGTAATTTACCAATACGATAGTAAATTTGGTTTTAAGTTTTTGAGAAAATGCTGACTGGGATATATATCATTCATTAGCAAGTCTACAGGATTCGTATTCCGTGTTTCGCTTCTTGGAATCTTAAAGGATGGCACCTCAAACTTCTTCAAATTTCATGCTATGGATTCAACTGGAGAAATCGCTGTTTTAGCGTACGAGAAAGTTCGAGAAATTGCAAACTCATTAAAGGTTCGTACCCATGTGTAAAATTATTATTGGATGAGTTTCACGTGGAAATTATATAAACACATTTAAAAATCATACAGATTAATGGGATCTACAAGCTTGAAAATTTTGATGCCCGAGATGAACGAAAGGATTTCCCCCAGCACACTGGTATGGACCTTCAGGTTTTGATTCTTGCAGACTCAGTTTTAACCGAATTCGAGTGCAGTGATTTTGCAAAAATTCCGTTTGAATTCATACCAATTGAAGAAATCTTTAGCGAGCGTCACCTCCTGAATTCTAGAATCGGTATTGATATTTAAAATACCCCATGACATAGGTCAGATTCCTAAACAATTTATATCATGATTTTGTTGATAATCTTTTGCTCTAAAGATACAATTGCTGTCATTGCTGAAGTCTATGGTGTTGAAAAGACTGGGAAATTCGCAACTTCGAAAAGAGACATCAAGATTGTAGATGGACCGGATCCGGAGAACGAAGTACGTTATAGATTATTTTTCAATTTCCATTTGTTTTCAAGCCTTCGTTCTATAGCACAGTCGGTAATTGGTGTATTGTTCTTTTTATAGGCGGTGTTAACTATTTGGGGAGACGCTGCTGAAGACTTCAATGGTATGCCTGGATCGCCAATCGCGATCAGAAAAGCATTAATCAAGGAGTACCAGGGGCTTCGACTTCTCAATTCAAGCGCTTGTACTCTACTTTGGGTAATAACGTGCATGATTTTGGAAATAATTTTTCATTTACTTGAATTTCTTGTATTTTATAGTACTCTCTTTACAAATATTAAGGTAAATCCAGAGTTAGAAGATGAGCGAGCCACGTCGCTTGTTGGTTGGTTTCAGTTGGAGCAAGAATCTCAGGATACAGAAAACTGACGGATCAGTATTTCCAGATTCCACACAAATAGTCTAAAACCATTAAATATACTTGAGTTCATTTCTTGACTTTCTATTTGTTCCTTTTCTAATAAATAACAAGAAAAAATGATCGATTGAAATGATTATGTATTGTTATTTATTTAAAATGAGTAATGTTTCACGTAAAAATTTCATAAAAATCAGGTCGTTTATTTGTACAACTTCTACCATTTCACCGCATACAATTTTATATAGTTTTCACGTGCATAATTTCAAAATGTTAATCTCTTTGAGGCACAATTAAACAAATCGCTCTGTGATGGCTAAAATAAGTTTCATATATGCTTCCCTGTAAATCAGGAACATTTGAAAAGAGGCAATCAATGTGTGTTCCATCGTTAGTTGTGGACATATTCGGATCTAACTTAGTTTGTAAATTAAACTGATGCATAAAATTAATAAATGATTCATTATTTTTCTTAGATATGTCAATGTTAAAGTCGCCGAACAGAATTATATCACCTTGATGATTTTCAAGAACGTTTTCAAGTAACGACTTAAAAGCAGTCATGGAACACTTTGGACTGCGGTACGTCATAATAAAAGTAATTCTGTTTTGCTTCCAATTTGTACAGAAGCAGTGGCCCTTGTCTTCGTTATAGGTTTTCTCATGGACAGCAGGAATGTCAAAATTATCATTCACTAGTAGCACTGACCCATCTGAACGGTGACGGTTAGTAGAGTTGGTCCTGTGTGCAAACCGAAACCTATCAAAGGAAATGTCATCTTCTTCAAGTATATGGGGTTCCACAAAAGCGAGGATTGAGGCGGACATGGGACACGCATCTGATTTTATATCATTGTAGTGTTTTAAAATGGATTGAACGTTCATAAAAAACAGAGTTACATTTTGGGAATAGTCTTG
Organism: Orchesella flavescens; assembly: GCA_964034955.1. Classification (NCBI taxonomy): domain Eukaryota; kingdom Metazoa; phylum Arthropoda; class Collembola; order Entomobryomorpha; family Orchesellidae; genus Orchesella; species Orchesella flavescens. Next base: position 30,278,760 of record OZ035953.1, read on the forward strand.
CAAAAACGTAAGGGTAAACTTCATTGGGCGCTCCTTGAGGTTTTCTAATTCCTTCGTAACTACGTCATTCTTCCCTGGAGAATTTGGCTTTCTAAATGGGCCATTTATGTAAAGACCCTCTAGAGATGTTGCTCTGCTACATGCAACATACAATTCCTCCCGTTTTATAGCTCTAGTTCTTCCGTTTTTGGTACGCGTGCTTGGAGTAACCACTACGCATGGGAGCGACGAACCTTGGGATTTTGCGATGGTCATTGCATTAGCTGCCACCAATGGTAGCTGTTTTCGAATAAGCTCGATTCCCCTGTATTCTCTCCCCAAGTTCATTGAGCGTTCATGCCTTTTGATAAGTGTCCAGGATAAGTTTATATTTTTGGATTCTTGATAAGGCTTGGTTTTTGTTCTTGATGCCGTTCCAACCATTGTATTGTGAAAATCTATCCAAACTTGAGTGGGAACACGATTTCCTGCTGTATTCGTTCCGTACTCAATCAATCTTAATGTCCCAGTGGAGCCGTTGAAAAGACCATCGGAAACGTCTATGTTGGTTGACACAAAATATTCAGCCCCAATTTGTAAATGCGTTTGGAACGGGAGTCCTTCGGCGTCTGAAGCTTTAAAAGTTTCTGCTTTCTTAAGCATCCAGGCCATTTTTTCTTGGCTTTCTTCGCCTGTAAAAATCATTGAATTTCACGTGAAAAGTAAGCATTTAACATGATAATGGGATATAGTAAACAAATAGGAATTCTCATATACCTTTAACCATGTCGTGAGCAACTGCCCAAGCTCCTTCTGTTTCAAAAGTTTGGTGCAATGTTTGATTGTACTCCTGGCACTCATCGTTTGAATAAAATAGCCAAATTGCATTTTTAGGTGGTTGATTCGTTGGTGAGATCTCTCTTCCTTTAAACAAAGCAACCTCAGAATTTGTCATCAGTCCTTCAGACATATTGTTTAGACCTTGACAAAACTCATGTTGTCCGCGTTGTCTCATGATTTCCTCAAGCTCATAGAAATCAAATTTTTTCCATAGCAGATTCTCGTGAAATATACACGGAAACTGGGTCGAAGGAAGGAAAACATGTCTTGCCATTATCGGAGATAATTGTCTCATGTGTCCCACGACTAATATGGACTTTCCTCCGAAATCTTCGTAATTGCAGAAGAGCTGCTGAAGGCGCCTATCGATCTGGTGTAGTTGATTTGTATTAACCATTGAGATCTCATCAATGATGATCAATTTGGTCTTACGAAGAAGTGTTCTGTATGTATTAGCTTTGCTCTCCGTCAAATCACTCCAATCTTGATCCTGGTTTGCAGGTAGTCTGAATGTAGTGTGAAGCGTCATTCCCAAAACGTTAAAGGCTGCCTTTCCAGTTGGGGCACATACAACCACAGGAGACAACTCTGGACATTCTGAAGCTTCCCGAAAATCAATCCGCAGAACAGTTTGTACAATGGCATATATAACATGACTTTTTCCTACTCCTGCCCCACCACTGAGAAAAAAGTAAAATGGTTTACTACTAGTCTTGTAGAGGTGTACAACATTTAGTACAAATCTTCTCTGCTTCTCGTTTAAAGATCGCATTATCTTGAGGTATTGGTCCTCATCCATTAATCTAGGAGGTCTGAATCTCTCCACTTCTGTTCTGGGCCTGCCTTTTTGTACAACGCCACTAAACATAGCTGCCTCGTCCTCACGAACACCCTCTTCGTTCTGACACACATTCAGCATAGTTTCGCAGTCGTCCTCGTCGTTCATTTCCTGTAGAAATTCGTTAATTGCTTTTTCTTCATCTTCGGTAATACTAAAGAACGGTTTTGAGTTAGCCTGAACCAAATCCTTCAATTTCTCGAACTCTTCAATGCAATTAATATTTAACAGCTCATTCTGCTCGTTCCTCCAAGGTTTGAATAATGTTAAACGCTCTCTGCAGTAATTTGAATAATCGGTTTCCTTATTGTACGACCGAAATCGTATTATTTTGCGGTTTCGCCGAGCCTTCAGATAGCCACTGTTGTCTAGTAGGGCCAACGGATGTTCATTTTTCTCTGTTTCGACTAACTCTGATTCACCTTCGTCCTCAGAATCTATTTTGAAGGTAATATCATTAATAAAGCTAAGTTTTGTTACGAAATAAATATTTTGTTTCACGTGAAAATCTACCTTCTTCATCGGCTCGGTCGTTTGGTTGGTTTACTTTCTTGGGTTTCCGAAATCCGACTTTTTCGTACATGGATGCGAATTCTGCCAAACAAATCCCTTCCAGTTCCATTGGTCGGTTTGAGTAGTGATCAAACATGCCTTTAACATAAATATCCTCTGAGTCATCGTCCAATTTTTCAATCTCTTTTTGTGGTTTCAAAAATCCAATCCTATGAAGAGGTTCATTGGTGTTAATGAACACATCCTGTTTGCTGCAATATGTGTTAGGAAGTCCAAGTAAAAATTGCGCTGCTTCTTGTGTTGAAATTTCGCAGCCATGACAAAGGACCCGGGCAAACTTTTTAAGTTTCTCGTACACCGTTAGATTTCCGGATTCTGCTTCCTTTTCCGCCGCTCTTAGCAGTTTTGATACGCCACCATCGGACTTCATTATGTACCCAACGCAATATTTTGTACAAGCGTAAGTGTCCAGAATATATTGTACATCGATATTTGCACGCCAAGCAGTAAGGAGCTTCTTGTTGTAATTATTTATGAAGATTTCTGAAGTTTGTCTTCGCAGGAAAACAGTTGCACGTTTAATGGAGGATCTGACTGCCAATAAATACTCTTCTTTTGTTAATGCCAGTGACTGAAGGAAATCCTGAAAGCTAACATTTTCCTTAAAACTTCGTCCCATTTCTGTTAACTTATCGCGAATCCTGTCATAATTTATCTTGTACTTTTCCATCAATGAACTGTTTATATTTTTGTCAACAGGGTTTAAAATTGTGGTTTCTGGTAGTGGAGGCTTTGGGAAACCAAACCGGCATATCTTCTTTTTCCGATTTTTCTTGTAGCAAGTGTGGGAATGTTTATGCAACTGATATCCAATAAGTTCATCCATTTCCCCTTCTTCGTCCCTTTTGCACGTAATAAATGTGTCAATAAAAATGATGATTGCCTTCTCTGATTCGATGTTGCCTAGACATACAGAAAAAATAATGGTAATGTTTAACATTATCCCTTACACATGAACTCATGGTTTTTCACGTGAAACGTTACCTGGTATGAAAGTCGGAGCGTTTTTTAACCAATGACAGCTGTGTAAGTGGGGAGATCCTCTCATCTGAAACTCCAGCCTTGCAAAGTAGTCTGCCAATTCGTAAGGTGCAAATATTCCTGCACTTTTGTTCAGAAGCTTGTTCAGTAGGGTTCTGAATCGATGGTCAAAGTGTAGCATACATGTTACTGGATCTTTTCGAATAAGGTCTGCTTTCTCTAAAAACGAGAGCGCTTTTGTTTCATCTTCCGTAATATCTTCTTTCTTTACTACTTTGGTCAGCATTTGCAGCAATTCGGTCCAATGTGTTTCGGCGGCCGACAAAGTGATAAAAAATTGAGGCTTTCCAACTTGACGTATCATCGCGTTAACCTTCTTTTGCTGTTTTTTCCAATAACATGGAGATGAGCGAACGTTTTGAAAAACGGCGTAACCATCGTCTTTTTCGATAAGGCTTTGTAGATATCCCGGGGTTTTGGCGTTCTTTGCAGTGACTTTGTTTGAGCTGGATCGCTGTCTTAGACAAACTTGCAATGCGTTGTATACCTTTTCATTTAGAGATTTCTTAAAGGCGTAGAGTAGATGGGTCCCAGTGGAAGCTCGTCTATCAAATCGTCGAATTTCCGATTTAGCTATGTCTGTATAAGTAACCTTTGTTTTATAACGTCGCTTTTGTCCACAGTAAATTGTTGGAAATGACATCTCTTCAGCCTCCTTGTCTCTGAAGAATGGAATTGGCGTATTTCCTTCTCCTGGTGCGATTTTTATACCCTGATATTCAACTTCTTTATCTAGATAAAGTAGGGACTCGTTGCACCCAGGTTCGCCGTCTTCCCATTCATATAAAAATTATTTAACACCTACTAAATTGAATTTAATAAATTAATGTGAAAATGTTTGTATGCATACAATTAACATCTTCTCCAGTTGCTTCATCGTTTGGAGGGTCCATATTTTCACGTGAAACGCTAGAAGATTCTGTGACAACATTTTGATTGTTATTAGATGCTTGTCCAACGATGCTTTCAGTGGTAGGGAGTTCCTCATCATTTTGTCCATCCGTGCATTCATCATAAGAATTAAAGTCAATTGTATCGCCTTAAATCCGAAAAACATCAATATAAGTATACAGAACGAATCATATTCAGTAGATATTTTTCTTGCAAATATTACCTGGATTGTGGTTTTGCCAGTCTTCACAAATTCGAACGTCTTCCTTTTTGTAAAGCTCGGTTTGAATCAAGTATTTTGCAGCTAAATAAACTTTGTATGGCTGAATTCGCTCTTCCATATATGGTCTTGGGTCACCTTTTCTTCGTTGCAGCTTAATATGAACAGTTCCGGTTTTGTTAAATGGTCGAGGAATTTTTTGCGTGCACTCCAAAATGTCATTCTCAACGTTAACCACGTTTCCACTAATTGTTGCTTGTCTCTCAGGTCCACGAAGTCGGATTTGAACAAAGGGGATTCGTAGTGCTACGAGTCTTTCCTCCAACGGTGACAGATTCTTTTAAAAGGAAACGATTTTTATAATTTCACGTGAAAATCAGAACCATTCAAAATTAAATATGAACACAACTTTATAAACCTTAAGCTCTTCTGGAATATTTGGGAAATCAAATCCATTTGATAAAGCCAATCTCGGAACTTTACGCTTATTTTCAGGGGCGTAGATGTTTCGTTTACATGTCGTGCAAAAATATGGATCATTTAGGTTAGTTAATAGTACTTGTGACATCATTTCACGTGAAACGCCTCTTTTTATTAGTTCTTCTTCTGAGGTTGATGTTGTTGATGTCGGATACCAAAGGCATCCACAGCAGGAACATACAACCGTTGGGGATTGACGGATGGCTTTGTTGTATTCAGCAAGTAGCGTTTCATAATCGTCGTGAAATAGTTTTCTTCGTAACCTTTCTTGCTCTCGAAAGTTAGGATCTTCCCTTTTTCTTTTTTTACTTGCGCTGTCTGCCGCCCTTTCTGGGGTTCGAAATTCTTCATTCTGCCGTCGGGCTCTTCTTGCAACTGTGTCGATTGCTTGCTCCATTTTTCGTCTGTCATCATCTTCTCTTGCTTTCCGGTGAGCTTCAGTATTGATTGCTTGCTCCATTTTTCGTCTGTCATCATCTTCTCTGGCTTTCCGGTGCGCTTCAGTATTGATTGCTTGCTCAACTTTTCGTCTGTCATCATCTTCTCTGCCTTTCCGGTGCGCTTCAGTATTGATTGCTTGCTCCATTTTTCGTCTGTCATCATCTTCTCTGGCTTTCCGGTGCGCTTCAGTATTGATTGCTTGCTCCATTTTTCGTCTGTCATCATCTTCTCTGGCTTTCCGGTGCGCTTCAGTATTGATTGCTTGCTCCATTTTCCGTCTATCTTCATCTTCTCGTGCTTTTCGGTGAGCTTCAGTGTCTGCATCTCTTTCAGAGTGGCGGCGGACCGGATCCTCCCGAGCTTTGCGATGGGCAACGGTATTGATTGCTTGTTCTAATTGTCGTCTTTCATTATCTGTGCGGACCTGTTGATGGGCCAAAGTATCCTTGGCTTGTTCTGCTTTCCGTCTTTCTTCATCTTCCCGAATCAGTCGCATGCGAGCTCTGGCTTCAGTGCTCCGCTGATTGCTACTTTTTTTATTTAGTCGGGGCATCTAAATTGCAAAATTTGGAATTAATAAAAGCCACCATAAATATTATAAAAGATCATACCTTTCATGCCACAAAATCTTACCTTCAAGAAGCAAAAGAATAAACAAGATGAATTTTTTCATCCAAAATATTTAGCTCATGATGAAAGGAAGGATTAAGTTGTTATTTTCACGTGAATATCCAGTACGACTTCACATCATGTCAAAAGACACTATATTTCTCTGACAAAAGTCAATACCACATGAACACTTCTTTAATTTAATATGTATCAAATTGTCGTACTACTACTCGTTCAAAAATTCATGATGATTTCAGCTAACTCTGTCTGTATGGTGATGATGATATAAATGCATTTTCAATCATTTGAAGAATTTTCGAGCAACGCAGATATTACTCTCACATGGAGCATTCTTGTAAACAGTATATTTATAACAGTAATAATATTCAAAATTCGCGCGGATGCATTAGTAAAGAGTAAGACTGTCCATGAGTCTGTACAAAATGTTGAATGCTTCACGTGAAATCTTTATGGTTTAATGTTTTCACTTCTAATTATGTTATATATCCACGTGGATGACTTGTAAAAAATATCGTAATACTATTTTATTAGTGAAGCTGCTATTGAGAAAATTTTTAAAAAATTGACATTTAAACGCTTATAGGTCACGCTGGGGTCATTGCTGAATCTTGATAATAGCATGGTTGAGTTTTTCTCGAGAAATAGCATCATTTTGATGTATCATAACCCATGTTTTGCTATTAAAAATATTTGACCTTGACCTTTGACCCAGTAGCCATTGACCGATTTTGCTCATCTTCGAACTCAGTCAAGGTCTTGACCTAAGGTGTCGTTTAGCAAAAAGAATTTTTGAAAATCTTCAACGGTGTAAAAGTTATCGTGCGAACAGACGGACAGACGGACGGACGGACGGACGGACAGACAGACTATGATCCATTCTAAAAAACCTGCTTTTGATCTGCGATCGCAGGTTAATAAGCTTGTGATTCAGGAAAGGGTAAATAATGCTACTGAATATAAGTTTTTCGAAAGTCAATACGAAGAAGAAGCAGCGTTTATTCGGCCCGAGCGTGAAGCTGGCTATGAATTCGTCACATTCGAAAATCCAATGTATCCTCATGGTAGTGGACGTATTATCATTTTGAAAAAAGTTCCCCGGTTTTTAGTGAAACATAAGACGAATAACCGTCCCACGGAAATACGACTCTATAAACTTTATAATTTGGACTTGAAGTAAGACATTATTATTTGCTTTGTTGTAGAATGTATTCAAAATTTGGCTGGACTACAGCTAATGGACTAATATTGGTACTAAACAATTTAAATCCTCTTTTTGACAGCTTGGAGTTTCAAGCATTATATAACATGATGGATTCGAAAAATAATGAATTCGAGACGGGTTATCAATACCCAATTGACGAAGACCATCGCTCATTGTTTCTTCATGAATTTTGGCATCCAACAAAGTTACCAAAACTGTTCACAACCGGTGTAAATGCAGGTGATGCTCCGGGTTCTTTGCATGTGAGAAAGACTCCTTCCCGTTATGAATTTAAAGAAGCTTATAGAACACGAGCACCCTATCCGATCTTATATTCCAACATTGGGAAGGGCAATGTTTTAAAAAGCATTGATACATCCTCACAGTTTAAAAAGGCACAAGAATTTCCAGGTTCAGTAAGACCTGCCTCAACTTTGGAAGGTCCTTTTGTGGCAGTCCGTATTGCAACTACTCCTATCCCGAAAGTCCAACAAAGTCAGTTTAAAGGTCAACCCAACTGGACCGAAAGTTACGTATTCCAGAATAGCACAGATTTTGATTGCACCCTCCCAGTGGTAGACGAGACAGTGAAAGTTGGTATTCCTGTGATAAATCAAAAAAACAGGAATCGGGAACACAGTTACAATAATGCTGCTACTAGCTATAATACATACGTTCCTAAGTTTCATATCAAACCTGGTAAATGGAAACAAATACAAGGAGGGGAAATTAGACAATTTGATGCTGGAATTATGCCAACTTACGAAGACAATGGACGCAATGGCTTGCAGCATAGACGTATCCTTGTCTCTGATACAGAAAATAATAACAACGATGTTGACTTTGAGGAACGTCCGACAGCAACTAATTATGGTGGATTATATTCGAACAAACAGTACGACACATCTCAAACATTCCTATCTGCTCCAAATATACATCCGTATGCTGGTCCTCCTATTCGTTATCAGTATGAGCAGCAACTTCCATATATGAGCCCTAATGTCGATGACTTACCAAATGAAAATCAACCCCTAGTGAATGAGATCCGTCAAAGGCGTAGGCCACTATTACGACGTCGTCAACATATTACATATTATTGAGCTGTGAAATTTTATTAAAAATTTACATAATATAACTTTCCCGTCTTGCGTCGTGACCATGAAGAAAGTGTGATTCATTAAACAAAATGTTTTGGAATTTTAAAACATTATCTTTATTTTCAACTTGTATCAGTAATGACAAAAATTATTTGAACCCCATTCAATCTTAAAACACGTACATTTATTTGTTCCTCATTCATCATGTACTCTTTAACTATTTCAAATTAACATACATCCGTTTCGATTTTGCTACAATCAAAGTTTATAGTATTTTTCTCAGATCAAATTTGCTCAATTGTGTTTGCATTTCTTTAATGTCAAGTATTTAAATTCAACCAATTGAAATGACTCTTGCATACCATACGAGTACGCTCGACATACGCATGCATTTAATGTCATTCATGCAACATTTAGCATCACATTATAATATGTAAAGAATGCAATATTTTTCTCTGTTTTACCATCATACGCCTCTAAATTAATTGATATTATTACGAATTATAGTTAACTTATACAAGTATTAACTATGCTACTAATCTTACTTTATGTTCTAATATTTCCAACCATGGCGGGGCTGAAATTGGTCCCATAAAAAATTCTTTAGTGTTAATTACTTGATCGTTAGTTCAGATTTATTGACAGTTGCATATAAACTCGTCCACTGATATATTTCCAACTATTTGTCATTCATATGAATTTGTTTATGATTAGTTTTCAAGTAAAATTTATGCTAGAATGAAGGCAGGCTCCATGACTTTAGTAAAAACTTCAGAGAAAATAGGATTTATTGGATGTTGAGTCATAAATACGGAGACGCCAGTATATAAATGTTTATAGAAACTTATCAGGTTATCTTTTAATCGTATGAATTGCCAACTGATATGGTAGTCCTCTAGTTTTAATTTCTATACTAATACAAACATACAAACTTTATGCAGAACCAAGAAAGTAAAGAAGAAAATACAATATTCAAACACGCATTTCGGACGCCAACTGTTAAATAATCATGTCATGCTTAACAAACTACTTTAATTTGGCATCAAAAACTCTATTTCTTAAAATCTTATGATGCAACAGCGTTGAAATAAAGACAAAATCACTGGATAGCAAAAGTGTTGAAAGAATAAATACAAATATAAAAGACGGTAAATTTTTATCCACATATAACAAGTACATTTTATGAGATTTATTAAGAACAAAATTATTGTTACATGAAATATTTATACAATGCTAACGTAACTTAGAATTGCAACCAAAAAATTGGCTGCTAATAATCCTTAAATATATTAAATGCTTATATTAGCACGTACGCAAAAAATATGTTACGGACGGACACAGAAACAATTACTGTTATTTAAATATGTGATACATTGTATATATCCATGATTAGTTAGTTTTTTTAGAGTTCCCACTTACTTGAACTTATTATATAGTAGTATTTGAAAGTATTATATAGTAAGGAGATATTTCTGGGGTGTGGTAATGAATTCCTTCAGATGCTAACGGGGGTGGAACAAACTGCAGACTGGAGACAAAGGACAAGGGAGCACCAAAAGATGCAAAAAGGCTCATACCAGGGAAGCCTAACACATCATTTTGTGGAAGCAATGAGGGATGCGGGCTCCCAACACAATCCTGTTGTCCTCCTTTAGATTTAAGTAATCGCTTTTCTTTCTGTCTCCTGGACCATGGATAGAAAAAACACCAAACCAGAAGAATATAAAACTTACTTTTAGTAAAAATTTTGTAAAAATTAAGGAGTTTGAAAGAAAACAGAAAAATTTCAGTGTGGCAAAGAAAACGAAATAGCATTAGAGGTCACGTGATTAACAGGATCAACAAAATGTAAAACCTTACCGATTATTAAACCAACGTCGGACAACTTCCCTCTGCATGCCAAGTTTCTCTGCAACATGTTTTACTTGTTCAGAATCTGGTTTGTGATTCTCCATGAAAACTCTTTCAAGTGCCGCGCGCTCCCCATCTTCAATATACCTTCTTTTCCTTTGTTTTTGCCCAATAACTTCAGGTGTGGTGTTGGCGTTGGACTGACCGCTTGGGTAGGGCAGTGATTCATCCAAGTTCTGTAGCCACTTTTGCAAACTAAGCATTAGCTTGCACATATTATCGAATGACAATTTGAGAGCTTCAAAATTGGAAACGGTCGTTTGAGGAAAGCCTTTCCCACAATGCTTTCCTATTGCAAGACCAACACCGCCTTGCGTAAATCCTATATGACAAATGAAAAATAAACAAGAGTTAGAATCTCTCAGCAACAAAACGGTGTGAGGCAATTATTGCAGAGCTATTGCATTGCCTTTTGTAATATTTTATTTTAGCGTTTACCTAATTTGACACGTGTCTGCTTGAAAGTTTTAGCAAACTGCTCCAGCTCTTCTAGAGTCGGAGTTTCATTAATTGGTGGCTCCAAAATTGGCCTTCGAACATTGCCCATTGGATCCATCGAGCACCCAGACTGTAGCTGATTTTGAAGATGGAGTGGGATGCACGTAAAATTATGAGGATAGGGTGGCCTTTGACAAAAATTTGGACTGTTAGATACTGTGGATATTCCTGTTGTGGTTACTGGGTGGTCTGTAAAAGATGCTGTGGTGTCATTTAATCTGCTTCTGCTGGAACTGCCTGGTGATGTAAAAAATTAACGTCATGCTCATTAAACAGTGGTTTTATCGTAAGAAATATTTGCAACAGAGAGCACATTTAAAAGTGCGATAACATGAAAATTCAGCCAGGTGTAAATTGCTGGACGCGTCCAAGCAATGTCCAAATAAGGGTTAGTTGAATGTCGATTTCGAATTTCAAAATGAATTACATCTTAAAAATATGTATTCTACATGTGCGCAACCAACTATCAAAACATATGAACTGGGTATGCAATATTTAGTTAGTATATTCGATTTTCACATTTTTCCTTATTATGAGATGATAATTTTTTATTGCTTGCCCTTTGGCATTGATATGTATATACTAAGTCAGTTGATATGTATGGAAGACAGTAGTTAAAAAATGAAAGAACAAATACGTCCACTTCAGAGGACCTAAATAATTTACCTGATTTGGTAAGCGTAGAGGTGTCTGTACAGGCAGCTGTGGATGAAGCCCTGTCAAATCCCGTCGTGTTATACTTCCTAGTGAATTTTTTGTGTGATCCACTGCTCGGATTGGAAAATTACCAGAAAAGCAAAAGGTAGATCAATATGTAGAAAATTAAAAAATTCTTTCCGTATACAATAATATTTTTCACTGGGATGAGCAGTCATTGGAATTTAAATGCAACACCGAACAAAAAATCCAAATAAAAAAGGGAGAGGATTTGTTTCAATAAGATTTGATACCTTTTGAATGCTAAATGCTCGCATCTCAAACGACGAATGAAACTCGGCTTCCTAGAACTCCGAGAAGGTTCTCCTAATTTCTTAAAATAGGATGTCCTCTCAGTATGACATGAAGATGTCAAGCTTTATGTACTCCGATCCTTATAGTTCACTATGTTGTGATAACTTTGAAGAAAGATGAAGCTTTGTTACATTACCACATAAAAAGAATTTTCTCATACTTTACCTACAGTATGAAGGACTAGTATGCAGTTGCACTGTTCATGTTTCAGCTTGGTGGTTAGCGAATGCAAGCAAGTTATTCTGATTTATGGCATGGCAAGCTGTATTATCGTAGCATTTATTCAAGCCCATTGTACACGCATTTCTTTTATATTTGCATACTTCTAAACTTCAACTCCAGGGTATTGGAACCTAACAATGCTATCACTTATTAAAGCCATTACTCTTATCGTATCCGTGCCTCTATGGCATTATACAAGGAAAACTGCGGAAAAAAATATTATTCACAATTTGGATGTGGAAGATAATGATAACACATTCCATTCCACTTGCTGGCTAACGTAACGTTATCCATGTCTAGAATTTGATGGAAGCCTAGGAATTTGCTGTAAGACTGCACTGCAAGAAGCTGTATGCATTCTTTTTACTCAATTCACTGGAGGGATTATTTCTTTTTTGTTTCGAGCTTGTAAAAAAACACATTCATTTCCTGTATTGATAATTCTCTTTTGTGCAGAAGATACTGAGATTACCTTTCATAAATGTGTATATGACCACAATTCATCGCATCGTCATTCATCTCTACTCATATTGGAACTGCATATACAACATGCTTGTTTTAATGTTTTTAAATTTTGTGATGGTATGCTGTATGCAACTAACTTGAATTGATTAATTGTTTAGTGAAGAAGCAGTAGCATAAATCATCACCCGTGTCGAAGCGTTTATTTGCGCTCATAACTGCCCATATTATAGTCAATCATGAACAATGCAAAATTCAGCAAGGGTTTATAAAATCGAAACTTCAGATCGTCCAATAATATGATTTTATTGCAAAGTGTAAGGAGTTTCAAAATACTTCAGGACTTTATGTCATTAATAGCAAATTTCTTCCTGATAATATTTAAACTTTGATTCTGTTAATAAATGATTGTATCTCGTTTTGGCAACACACGTATTTTATACGTTTTGGCAACACAAAAAAATGGCTTGAATTAAGCCTTTTTCATAATGGCGCAAACTCAAAACCCAAAGTATGAATTTTGGCGAAAATAAAAACTCTCAATATGAGCTTCATTTATATTATATTACAAGTCATTTTTTTTATATTTTATATTAAATTCTGATAAACATTAAAACGTAGTCAGATACAATATGAAGCAAAAGTCAGTGTATTTTTGTAATAAATTTTATCGCTCGGTAATGCAGTTAGTGTTAGTTAGTTTGTTCCAAAGTGTACTTAGTTAATCTAAATTACGTAACGTATGTATTTCGATTTTCCATAAGACTAAAACTAAAATATTTTCATCGAATTTTACATGCAACACTACACATTTAAAAAGGAATCATTAGTTTAAACACTCAACGCAAAGTCGAAAGAATACATGCCGAATCTATTGTACATGAAGCTTCACCAAAATATTTTTGAACGATTTGACGTGGATGCTAGAAGAAGACTGAAATGAATGTGTGAGGAAGAAGAAATATGATGGGAAAGAGAGGCAAGCTCAAGAAATTGCATTTGCCTTCCAAAAATTTTCGCCAAAATGCATGTTTGTGAATTGGGGTTCATTTTCAAATTCGCCATTATCAAAACTTTGGGAATTTGTTTGATTTTGGCGAATTTGACTTTTTGTTGGAAATCGTGTTCGCCATTCCGAAAGACCACCTAATAAATAACCACGAGTTTTACAAAAAACCAGAGAAGCTTTATAACATTGGGAGATAAATAAGGCGTCAGACCCCATTCGTGTTTTATGTAAAAAACGCATTTGCAAATAGTCGTTAACAAATATTTCATCACTCACATTTCTAATATTTCCAGCTCAATAACTGCAACACTGTTACTACTACGACTGCCGATTGCTATCTTCTTTTTCTTAGTATTATGTTGCCCTATACGTTAAGAAAGGTCTATTAGCAGCTACATTTTCCAAAGAGCCATGGAAATCATATCGATTGTCCTTACCTGTGCATTTTTATTCGTTTCTCACAAAAGGAATGCCAATGTTTTCGGTCTGCTTGAAAAATGCATATACAAACGTTATGGTGTGTACAAACTTACATAAAATGGGTACCACATATGTATTTAAGAAGTACAGGCGATCACATGTTCTCCATGAAAAGTGATTGAATAGTAAATTGACTGGCTACAGTTGTTTCTTCTCCTTGTATGGTAAAATGTGATTTTAGAATAATTTTTTTTTTAAAAATATGATTTCCTTGAAATAGTCGGGATGAGTTTTCAACTTTCTTAGATGTTCACTCCATCACGGTCTCACATATATACTTAAAAAAAATTCACTGTAATACATTTTGATGAGATACTAGTAAAATAGCGATTTTATTTTACTAAAAAACAGTAGAATATTTAGGAATCTGTCATAATTTACAACTCAATTCAACTATACTGCCAATTACAGTCAGCGATTGTAATAATTCAATAATTAAAAAGCTAACAAATTATTATATAAGTATCCATTATTACATCTGAATACATCAAGGTTACAAAGCAAAATGAATTCATTTTTTAACTTGATAAATTTCTAACTGAATAACACGTTTACGTTATAATTCATCTTAACTGTAAACATTTTCTACAAAACACTACTATGCTAAGATATGTATATATCAATATCTAAACAAATTAATAAACGGTTTTAGCCAAAAAAGTTAAATCCGAATGTCATTTCAACTACAAATTTGAAAACTAATCATATAACAAAATAAATTCCGCACTAGTCCACACATCCATCGCCGTTCATCAAACCCAGCCCGTCCGAATGCTCAATCTGAATCAGAAGAAGATTCGCTCTCCTCGCTTTCCTTTTGCTTCCGCAAATAATCTTGCCAAGATGTTGCCTCTGTCAACTTTGTCTGCTTCTTCAGTAGCTCCTTCTAAACATAAAAATAAAATTGTAGACTAAAGATTTATCGCTCACAAGCTAACCTTTTGAAAGTCAAAGTTACTTTGTTAAATGAATATGTGTACCTGATCCACTAAAAATTTGTTGTATTTCTTTTGAAACTTTTGGTGGCTCATCTCCTTCCTCATGCTGCCAAGGTGCTCCGAGACGTTTTTCAACTGCAAAACGAATTACTTGTGGCTAAAATAAACTGACGATAAGATGTTAAGGTCAAGTAGAAAAATTCTATGTTTTTTACCTGCTCAGCCAAATACTTTAATTGTTGTTTGCGACGTCTCTCTTCAAAGCTGCTTCTGGAGACCGTCTTGGTGGAGGAACCCGGCCGTGGAGCTTCCGGTTCTGGTTCTCAAGGATCTGTAAAGAATAATGAGCATGTCAAAAAAAGAGAAAAAATTATTATCCCACTGAGTTTCTTTTGAAGGTAGAATAAAAGTCTGAAACCATTTTAGCTTACTTGAGTGCAATTGATCAGGTTCTGGTGCTCTGGGTGAGTCCCGATTCCTAGTCTCGGCATCAGCTTCAAAGTTTCTTTGACTTATAAGCCAACGGTTAAGATATTCGGAAGGAGATTTTTTCCTTTTCTTGGCCCGTTGATCCTGATTACTCCCGGCCTCCACAATATCATCCTCCAGTCTTGATGAGGTCCTCACTCTACTTGGTCCAGGAACGGGTTCGTTGTCATTCTTCAGCTGAACCGACTGCGAAGCGGAACTAGTTTGAAGTTGTTGATCCACTTCTTTTTTTTCAGCAGTTGATTTTGAGGATGACGGCAATGATGGTTGGTTGAGTTGAGGTCGCCTAGTCTCATCGTCCGTATCGCTGGAATCTTGATTAGCCTGTTCCTTTTTGATTGGTTTGTTTCCTTGGCCTTCCATGTTTCTGACAGATATGTATGCTAAGGAACCTCGAGTGATCTAAGTAAATCATATTAAAGGAGTAAAAATTCATACAAAAAGACTTACGAGGGAATGGTCAGGCAAGTGACCCTGCGAATTGGTTGAATTTGGAGATATATGTTGTTTTAGATACTAATAGTTAACATCTCAAAGGATTTTACTCCATGCCCAACTTTCGCTGAAAAATCGCAAAAAATCGATTTTTCATTTTCCATTTTTGACTTTCTTTATGGAGTTTACATGGAGAAAAGTTACGTCACACAGGTCCCTGCCTGTTACAAAAAAATGGGATTTCAGCAATGGAAATTAGTCATGCTCGAAATATAAAGTAGTGTTTCAATTACACTTATTAGACTTGAAACTGAACTATTGTTGGAGGAGACTTTGGAGGGAATGATGGAGGAAACTTTGGAGGGAATAATGGAGGCTGTGTTAAATTATGGTTGGAGGGTGCCTTTGGGAGTACGCTATGAATTTTAAACGCATTTTATAGTGCACTGACTGTCATAAAAAATCGAATGAAAAATTATTTTTCCATCATTCCCTCCTAAGTTTCCTGCATAAATCCCTCCAAAGTACCCTCCGAACCACTTCCTCCAACAATAGTTCAGTTTCCAGTCTAATAATTTCCACTGCTGAAATTCAATTTTTTGTAACAGGCCATTCGCAGGAAATTTCCATACAGAAAATGAAGAATGGAAAATGAAAAATCGATTTTTTGCGATTTTTCAACGAAAGTTGGCCATGGAGTAAAATCCTTTGAGATGATAACTAGTAGTATCTAAAGCAACATATTTGGAGATATTCAGCCAATTCGCAGGGTCACTTGCCTGACCATGCCCTCTTTAGTAAATATATTAGAAAAACGAATGCTGGAAATAAAAATATTTTCTTACCTTTTGTAATTAAGAGCAAAGTTTACAAGACTTCTCACGATGACTTCCAAGAAAAAATCTTGAGTTAAGTTTTAAACAGACTGGAAATATTTCCAAGGAATATAGAAACGTGAAAATTTGTTGTTTCCAAAATACCTCAGTGCTCCAAAGTTTTCAAAGTTTTTCAGAAGAACTACTATTCAGGTAACTCACACGGAGAATCGGAGACGACGAATGGCAATTTGGGCATACTCACTCACTATTTATACCCTCTTCACAACTTTGAATTTTCAGGAGAATTTTTATTGTGGAAAAATCAAAATGTACAAAAAACGTTTATTATGTTTGTAAAGTATACAGCAAACAACGCATGATGAAACTGAAGGAAAGGTAAATCACGTAAGTAAAATAACAGAAATGTTATTCAACTGAAGCGTTGCCTGGATCGACTGCACTATGTCAGAACGTTTGAGTTCACTTTGACCTTAATATGTGTACGCGCAAATACTAACACAAAGTTCCTCTCGAACCCTTGTTTTCATGCTCTTATATGCCCTTAAACTTGACCTTACGTTATGACAACGTTACAAGACCTTTTTGAATGTGTACTATACTGTATCTTTAGGAATTGACATGCCCTCTGAAGCCCGCATAACAATTTGGGATGGAATTAGTTTGTTTTAAATTCACACTTTTAATCACAAAACCTGACAACTGATTCCACAATTGCAAATATTATATTGTAGTGGAAAACACTTTCATTAATATTTCACTAAAATTTTTAATTGGTTTCGGTAGTTTTACTTTCGGCTCTTCCCAAATATTTATACGCAAAATTTTAGTTGAGTTTTCAGTATACTCCTCTCCTCATTGCCCAAGTAACGAATCCAACATACAATCCAAGTGTGCATACTTTGTGCTATGAACTAAATGTAACATTGGTTTTTCTATATGTTTAGTGCTTGACTATCATGAAACTTAAATCTTTCATAAATCGGAGCAAAGAGTAATTTGTCGACAGGAAACATAGAAGACTAGTGAATGCTTACAAATGGACATAACCCTTTTATACCAATTTATAACTAACTGCACATTTCATATTTCGATCGACTAAAACTTCCTAATAATGTTTTTGGTACTTGGAACTAATTCAACACATAAATTTATTTCAATCCACCTCTTGTTTAGGGAAAAACATTTCTGCGCAAAACTACGAACAAGAAAAAAATTAAACAAAATTTCCTGCTTCTCAGTACGTTTTGAAACTGAATACAATGAAAGTCAGCAGTTTGTAAAAATTTGAAAGCGTATGCGCATACGTATCGGAAAAAGGTATTAATAAAGATGGGAAGAGGGGAATCGAATCAGAGAGATAAAATTTTAACCCTTTGGAATTCATTCATTTATTCATAACCACAATGGTTCACGTGTCCATGTTTTATGTTTCTAACATTTCATTTGATAATATACGCATGATTGATAGGTGGGTGGAGAAGAAGGTAAAATACAATGTATGTAACCAATCAACAGGTGTGCGACTGCATGCACACCGATATCCTATCCTATCCTAGTCTAGCTACTACAAAGTACCTCACTTTCCACCTGTAATGAATTAGTACTCCACTACCTTTATAACTTCACTACAAGTTTGAAATAAAGTGGCGGCTTTATGAGGATTTGAGTTGCAAGACAAATAAATCTAAGATTAATCATAGATCATGAAAAACAACGATTTTTATGCGCTATCGCAGGATATGCTATGCTAATATGCCGCGGCATTAGCCATGAAAATGTTACATTGTATGTATCTAGCAACACATACCAAATTATTTGGTCAACAGTGCACTACTTATGTTTTTAATGTTGTTGAAAAAAGTGCAGGTAACTTGATTACCGGTGCTTTGTACTAATGCTTTTAAGGTCACTCCACGTACTTTTGGAGTATTAAGAAGGAAAGCTGTTTTGTTTTTGCAACCCACAGGAAAAGATTGCATACAGTATTAATCATTTTCAGGAAGCACACGTTTACGTTTCCAGAAACTGAAATCGTTTGACTAAATAAATTCTTAAAGGCTGTGAGTGAAGCTTCAAATTGATTGTCAAAAATGAGTGTGAAACGTGCCACTGATGAGTTCAAGTTATGAAATAAAGTTTTATTAAAATTTAACAAAAATATGAAATTATTTTTGGACAAACTTTTTATGTATCAGTAGTACCATTTTTACTACCCACTTGCACATCATTTAAGGTGTTGAGGACTCAGTTAATTCAGGACTGAGAGTTGTTGAGGAAGCCTGGCTATTCTCAGTCACAAATTCACAATAAGATTTCCCAAAGCTTTGTCCGTTTGGCAATCCACCGTCATATTTTTTGCCTCAATTTCTGTTACTCGTAGAACTGATTCCATTGGTTTTGAAGATTGTCTTTCAGAAGCCAACTCGATTTTCACCTGCTCAACCTTACGCATAACTTCCAAAATGTTGAGAAATGAAAGCATGCTCAATTCAGTTCTATTCCACCCTCTGTCAATCAGCTCGGCAAAAAGTTGTGGAAATTTTGATACGTCCTCGAGGCCTTGAGGCATTCTGGAGTTAAAATTTTGCAACATATTACTTTTTTAATTACTTCAAATACACAAGCTCAAAATATTTTCTTACTTGGGAACTCCATCATAATCAGTCCCTAGTCCAACATGTTCTACCCCAATCAAATTTTTTATGTGGTCTAGATGATCCGCAACATCAGATAAAGTTGCATTTCTGCTTTTATTAGAGTTCACAAACTCATTGTAAAAGTTGACCATAATAATTCCCCGGTTCAATTTCTGAAAAAAACAAAAAAATCGGAAACTTTATGCAATCATAATATTTTCAAACAAAATCCTGAATATTTTTATGACTTTAAAGTTTTCTAACCAAAAGTTTCAGAATATCATCAAGCACATTACGATGGTGATTACAAATGGCTTTTGCCCCAGAATGGGAAAATATTACAGGTGCCTTTGATATTTTAAGAGCGGATCGCATTGCATCTACAGAAACATGCGATAAATCCACCATCATCCCAATCCGGTTCATTTCATAAATTAAGCCCTCCCCAAATTCTGAAAGGCCGAAATGGTTGCTGGATGGAATGGGATTTTCCATATCCACGAGAGACGAATCGGCCCTTTGTGAAGAATAAAAAGAGATATACTCATTCATTTGTTGGTAGGTACTTGATTTCCATTCCGGGAAATTGCTATTGTTATAATTTTACACTGTTACCATGGCGTATTGAATTGATGCGTCAGTGTCAAATATCGTACTCCAAGTTTGTAAAAAGTTCTTAGAACTGCTGGGCTTGAACTTATGGAATGTCCTCCTTCAACCCCGATGAAGCTCGCAATTTTGCCTGTTTTATTTGCAAGAAGTAAATCTAAACCAAAAGCATCAACCAAATTCCTTACTAACAATTCATCATCTTAATAAGAAATCTCTTTTATACATTTTTACCTTTCGACGTAGTAGCTAAATAAAGATCATTTGGATAATCATCAACGAGTCTATGAATCAAGTCAATCTGCTCCAAAGTTTGAATGACAGCATCCTTTCCTTGGCTACTGCACGGTGTGAAGGCCACCCAAAACTAAAATTTACGATGATAAAAAAGTCCACACAGTTTTCTACCTTTTTCATGCTTTGTATAATTTTTATTTTGCTTACTACACCCCCAACATGACCCCGTCTCAATCTTGGAATGTCGGTATGACTCTCACTGGTAGTTACCCAGGGCTTAACGGCTCTCAAATTGGATGAAAAATTCACTTTTGATAACTGATTTTGAAAAAGAATTCTTACGTTGAATGCAAAATCATTGTGGCTGTCCACAACAGGAAACTCTTTGAGGATTTGAATAGCTTTGTCCAAAGAGGTGTTCATTCCATCGCCATCAAAATGCTCAGGAGCCGGAATTTCGTTGTGAGGGGTCGGTTGAGACGAAGGAATGTAAAATAACATGATAACAACAAATAGGATCGCCATAATTCCAATCATTACGGCAATTTTTGTTTG
The DNA here is from genome assembly GCA_964034955.1 of Orchesella flavescens. Taxonomy (NCBI): domain Eukaryota; kingdom Metazoa; phylum Arthropoda; class Collembola; order Entomobryomorpha; family Orchesellidae; genus Orchesella; species Orchesella flavescens. The sequence goes on from OZ035953.1 coordinate 30,299,322, forward strand.
TTTGGCTTCCCTATTGGCTATAGAAAAATCAAGTAAAACATTTTCAAAAGTTCTAAGAATAATGATAATATTTCATAAAATAAAATACTCACTAATAATAAATTAATAGATTTAAAAAACTAACCCGCAAGTTCAGCACGATTCATTCCGATTTTATTACCAAAAACCCTGCATGAAATGTTAAAAGATGATGTTGCGTGTTTCTCATAAGAAATTTTGACAAATCAATAAGTTTACTTCACTTCAATTCAAGGAAGAGACAGACACTTTTATGCTGACATACCTTTTTTATTGCACCAACTATTGTTTTAATTCAGGTTTTATTATCGATTTCAAGGCTAAAAGCATTATATTACATCGTACTTTATGGTGTACAATGTACACATTAATTAATGAGTTCTCGGTATTGTACGAATGATTGAAAAAGCTATTAGACTATGCATCCGCCTTTAAAGTAAGACTTCGTTTGAGTATCATATTGATTACTACACTGCACTAAGGTTTCATATAAATACATGAGTTTAAATTGCATCAGATTGTATGAAGTATTTGATGTCGGATATTACATGAAGAATGAATTGGAAGAACATATCTCTGCAATATTCGGTAGAAACTTTTTATTGGTGCTTGTTACAAATGATTGGTACAATAATTCATAGTTTTAGGAAGAAAAGGGTATCTAAAAATGCCTGCTTGTTTGTTGGTAAAAGAAAGTATATTTATTTCCATACGTTTCATAATCGTTCCTGTTTATTTTTCAAACTTTTAAGAAATGTGTAAGCCAACAAAATTGAAACGAACTATTTAAAATTTATTTGGATTATAATTGATTTTACTATACATATTATATGAGACATGATAAACTCTAATTTTTTCTCTAAAAATGAGCCTTGAGATCGTTTTACCCCATTTAAACTGGCTAGTTGGATTGAAGATTGCTGGAATTTTCAGGCGTTACGTAATGGGATGCGACATCTACAAACCCAACACTAACTCGTTGTTACATTATCACGATTACATTATAATCAAAGGCAATGTTCACGAGTCCAATCCAATCCTTTTTTGTTATATCCCTTCAGCAAGATGTCATTCGTTCGTGTTAAAATGAGATGATAAAATACTACTCAGCTCAGGTGATGTGGAACTACTCCAATGCTTTCTGATTTGAGTTTTTGAACTTTCTCTCAGAACATTGTCATTCAGGAAATATTAAGACGGCAGTTTCAGCAACTTCTGAAAAAATGCTTGCATGAATAGTTCCTGGTTTACTTTTGAACGTTAACGGATCAATTTCATAAGTATGTCAAAGAAATGCGGAAGCTTAACTGCTGGTGAATGATAAGTGTTGGTTCCAGCGTAAATAATTTCAATTCAGCTAGACTCACTGTTTTTAATTACATGTACTTATGTATCAAAAAATACTAAACTAACAACTCTTAAATACAAAATCTCAATAAAAAGTCTAACTTCTTTCTGTTTCTGCCTCTGGAGAGTGCAGTTTGGAAAAACCGATGCGTATCACAATAGCAAAGTTTCATGAAGAATCCATTAAAAAAAGTTTCATGCAATTTCATTGTGAACTGTAGCCATGCAATACCATTGAGAATAGCATGTTTCATATCAACATACATATACGCGACCCTTAAGGGTTCAAGTTAATTTTCTTAGCTAATTACTCATTACATCAAAGTAATGTACAAGTACTATGAAGTGAAAGAACTCAATTGTTTGTAATACATCTACCCTACTGTTTCTAACCAAGAACTAGTACGCTCACTCTCAGCGGCTGACGAAATCTAAAGTTATTATAAGCATTTAAGATGATACACTCAGCACGACATATTAAAACGCATTTTAAGCTAAACGTCGCCTGAAAGTATGAAGCAAACATAGCCGTCAGCGAGAAATGTGCTATAAAATGTATTATAAATTATATTAAGTAGAAAAGTAAAAAACCAAAGCTCATAATTTTTCACAAAGTTTGTTGAATGCTATTAGATTAAAAAAGATTTTCCTTGTCGCCATCCTCATCAGTTCCCTTTTTGATGTCCCAACGCCAAATAGTAGCATCTTCGCAGACAACTATTAATATGCTTCCATCACGAGAGAAGGCAGTTTGCCTGACCGCAGTAGTACATTTGGAATGGGCTAAAACTGTGGCTTGAATTTGGCTTGGTTCATCCACTTTTAAATCATAAACAAATATCTTCCCAATATTATTTCCTAAAGCTAGCGTATGTTTCCGAGAATCTAACGCAAATTTCATAAACCAGAAAGTACAATCGTTGATGCCTAATTTGGTTATGACCCTGAAAAGTATAAGGAGTAACATGTTTCAAGACTAAAACTTTTATCATCAATAATGAAATAAAATGAAGTCGCAAATGTTTTAAATAAATACTTACGAAGTAACCGAGCACGATTTTGGGATTTTATCCCATTTTTCGAACGTTTTGCCAGCTTTCCAACAAACTATTTGTTCTTCACATGACTAAAAATCAGTAAGTAAACATGGCATGTATCTATGTCTTCTGATTATTAAGTTTTCAACAAATTTATATACGTACCTTGGAGAGTATAAAGTTACCAAACCATTTGACACAATCCACATAGTTCCTATGTATGTTTCTGGTTGAAAAGTCCGGAGAGTTTAGTATCTTAGTAGGAAATGGTCTGTCAATTTAATAAATATTTACAAATATTAATTAAATAGTAATTAACCAAAAGGTTAATTACAAGAACTACTAGGCATTCAATTTTAATGTTTCACTAACTTACACAATTGAATCGGGCTTAAAGGAGTATGAGTACCTAATTGTGCTTTTAATTTCGGGCTTATCAATGTTCCAGACTTTTATGGAATGGTCCATTCCACACGATACCATGCGGAAGCCTGTGCTGTCAAAGTCAGCTGCTATAACCTCATCACGGTGTCCTTCAACGCCCCCAAAAATTACAACGCAATAGTCAGTTCTTACGTTCCAAAGACGAAGAGAATGATCCTACAGTAATTATAATATTTTTAAAACTGCCATTCAAGATGTATATATAACCATAATCATAATGACAATAAAAAGTCTTACTTTAGAAGCAGAAAGAAGCATATTACTATCTATCGGATGGAATATTAATTCATTAATGGCTTGTCCATGTCCTAAATAATGCTTGACACAGGTGGCTGTGGCAGGTGAGATGATCCTTATTATTCCCCGAGCACCTGCTGCAGCTAACAAAGGCTTTTTATTGTGATCATTGTACCAGGCACAGGTATAAAAGTTTTCCTCTGGCTATACCAAACCAATTTTTAATTAACGATTCACATCAATCTATTTTGACTTATAAGCAAAATATTTAAAGTTTTAGATTCCTTACGTCAGGGTCCTCAAAGCACTGTAATAAGGTAATTGATCCATCGTCGGCGCATTCATAGATCGTTGCTCGATTAATACCAACAGTTGCAAATATAATGGGCTGGTCCTTACGTAGATCTTGGTGAAAGGCGCAGCCATAAATAGGGAGACCATGATCCTCTTTAGCCTGACACCTTAAATCATGAAAACATATTAGTCAGTAAGTTGGTCTTTATCCAATCTCTAGCAAAGCATTGTATTATATATATATATAAGGAGGATAAAATAAATCGCTAAAAACGAATAAAAAATGTACTAACGAGTAGGCATATTTTGAGTTAGTGACGGGCTTCCCCTTTGTGTTACTGACGGTCCAGGGCTGCTTTTTCTTCTTCCTGCCTTTTGCCTTTCTAGATTTTGACCTACTTCTTTCACCCATGCCACCCTCATTCTTAAATGCAGTAGTAGATGTGCTGGTGTTGGAATGGCTTTCTTCCATACTGTCACGGGTTGAGGAACCCTGTAAACACATATAAAAGTGTATAATATAGGTAAGGATTAGTAAGAAAGTAGACTCAACGTTTGGAAGAACATAACTGAAAAACTGTCTACTCAAAATACTATTATTTTCTAACTGCTTCACAAAATTTAAAAGCTTACTATCTCCTCTCCAGATTCTTCTACTATAGTGGGGAGGGAATCATCATGATTACTGGAGCGCTTACGCTCCATAATGGTTCTAGTGCTGTGGCTTATATTATAAGTCCCAACTTTAATTATAATACAAAGAGAAAGGGAGCTTTTAAGCAATGATGATTAGTACACAACTCCAATCGCGATTTGGATCCAACTTAAGTTGAAATCGCAATCCAATAAAGAAAACTGCATTCAACGTGAAATTACGAATGAGGATTACAAACCAAAAATGACAAGTTTGCAAATTACAGCTTCAAACCACACTAAAATTAAATACGTCCTATAAAATAATATAATAATTTTCATCGATAGAGCCTCCGAATAATCTTTGATTTTAAGGAATAATAAATGCTGTACTAACATATCTTCAAACTGTGACGTGTAAGAATGCATGCCAAAAAGAAAATATTCTACTGGTATGTGAGGAAGATAATCAGTTCTGGGCTAGTATGTAATGCATTGAGGTCTATCTACTACCTGCGAAGCGAGAGAAATTTAAAATAAACGTTTGTGTGAGAACGAGAAGTCACTCGCCCAAGTTAGGAGACATTCAGTCTGGTCTTCGCTCTGTCAGTAAGTTAGCAGTCAAATAGGCGATTCATTTAGTCAAACATGTAAAGCACTAGCTCTGCTACTGGGATTAATACAATACAAAACTGTCTGTGCTGTGGCTACGGTCTGCTTCCACAATAAGCAAATAGAAAGGTGACAGTATGAATACTCTAATCCAAATAACCGTACATACATAGGTGGACAATATATGAGTGGATGCTACTTTTCTTCTAGTTCTTTCGAGGAAAAATGACAAAATTAATAGGATCATCGGAATGCAGATTCTTCTCCCATAAAATATTTACCACCATGAAATTGTATTAAAATTTCCGTCCTTACAATCTCTGAGAAGCGACGAGAATCTGAGCTACGGCAGATTCTTTAATTTTTGTGTGTTATGTTGCTCTCAGGTTAAGTCTTGGGATTCTTTACCTTCATTCATTCACTCCGTACATATATTTAACAATCAAGTCCTACCAATAGCAACTTAAACCATCCGCAGAGATTTTGTTCATAATTCCTAAGTGTATCATTGTTTTGTAAATTAAGGGATGTGTACATGTCTGTACAGCTTGGAATTCAACTGAGAAACCCAAATGTATGGAATGCTGACCCAAGTAAATGTACAAATAAAGTATAAATCTTTTACTGACTTACTGACCCTCTATGGGCCAAGTTAGTTTTTTCCTTAGGATGGATATGGACAAGTTATCTGGTTGTACTCCTAATTATTTTCAAGCCACTGACCTGTCCACCTCTAAGCCTTTGTGCGACTTGCATACATTCCATAAAATTTATGCACAACTTTACCTAAAAGCTTGTTATACCAAGAACTGGTGCTTTTTCTTCCTCATCTCTCATCTTATTAATGCAACGAAACAGTGTGTGTATATCATATATTATGTCTCTTTCTCAAGCAAGGCAGTATTAAACAACCAAATTACCTACTGTTGGCGTACTCCTCCACTTTTTTTTGAAATCTCTGCGGTTGTCATTCATCCTGATTATGAGATCGTCCTCAGGAACAGTTGTTCGCTTGATTGCAGAACAGATATCTATACTTGTAATCGGGAAATCTTCTGCTTTCGTCACTTCCACGGATTGTAAACTGAAATCAATTATATTAGTTCCATTTGTAATTTACTAAGAATTACTTCATAATTCGGCAATAACATTATATCATCATGCTACGATAGATGCCGTACTGCCAGATCCTTTCTGACCTTTTCCAGGTTCTTTACTTGAGCTTAACATCTTTCCGCGGTAGTATGAGATGATCTTCCTAGAGAAACGCAAATGAGAAACTGCAAATACTTAGCTATATCAAAAACATTCTTGTATAGGCGTATTCAGACACACACATTCACCTTCATTTCGGACGCCAATTGTGAAATAATCGTGGTGATTTCATAAATCTTTTTTATTTTACTTCTCGACATTTTCAAAACGTTTTCGGCAAAGAATCACTCAATTATATTCTTAATGATAGCCATTTCAGTCAAACGTTTAACTGATGAATTAACGCATAACACTCAGTCACTATATAAAAAACTTACGAAACGGAAAAAAATAGAAAGCACAAGCATTAACCAACAGAACAAGACACTTTAATTGATTATCACGGTCTCAATTTTTAAAAATTGTAGCAAGCATCAGCGCCCAATTACAAAATCAGTATGAAAATGGTTAGGTGATAAATATATACAGGAACGGAAATGAGTTTGTTTATATAAAACAAGTACTTTTTATAAAGACCACTAAGAACATTATCAATGTTACAAATACATATACATACATAGCTTAACTATAAATTCGGAAAATTTCGGCTACTTATGATATTTAAGTAAATTCAATACTTAATAAAACGTGCGCAAAAAAACAAGTTACGCACAAGTTAGATCCACAAAAAACTACTTTTCACTTTACATAACTATGTGATACTTTGTATGTAAATGGGATTAGTTATTTTATTATGGACTTTCTATTTAATTTAAATTAATACATAGGAAGCAGATTTCACTGGGACAGTAGAAATGAACAGAAAACATCGATTAGGGTCTGTTTCATAATGGCAGGAAAGTTACTATCAGCAGATATTAACGGGGATGGAAAGTCAAGTATACCGGTGACAAGGGCTCAACAGAAGATTGAAGAAGGGAGCTCATTCCAAGGGAATCCAACATCATTTTGTGGAAGGAATGGAATTTTATGCAGGCTTTCAATTAAACCCCTCTTTCCACTTTTAGATTGAAATAATCGCCTTTCTTTCTGTCTCCTGTTCCATGGGAGTAGAAAAATACAAACAAAAAAGATGATATAATCGCTTTTAATTTATAAAAATAACCGAGCTCAAAAAAGACGCAAAGAAAACAATAAGGCAAAAGAATGTCACGTTCATTTTAAGTTTAGCAAAGAGTAAAAACTTACCGATTACAAAACCAAAGTCGGACAACTTCCCTCTCCATGACAAGTTTCTCTGCAACATGTTTTACTTGTTCAGAATCTGGTTTGTGATTCTCCATGAAAACTCTTTCAAGTGCCGCGCGCTCCCCATCTTCAATATACCTTCTTTTCCTTCGTTTTCGCTCAATAACTTCAGGTGTGGTGTTGGCGTTGGACTGACCACTCGGGTAGGGCAGTGATTCATCCACGTTCTGTAACCACTTTTGCAATATTAGCATTAGCTTGCACATATTCCTAAATGGCAATTTGAGAGCTTCAAAATTAGAAACGGTCGTTTGAGAAAAGCTTTTTCCACAAAGCTTTCCCATTTCATGACCAACATCGCCTTGCGTAAATCCTATAAGCCAAATGAAAACCAAACAAGAGTTAGAATCTCTCAACAGCAAAACGGCGTGAAGCAATTATTGCAGAGCTATGACATTGCATTTTTAACATCTTATATTAGCACTTACCTAATTTGATACGCATCTGCTGGAAAGTTTTAGCAAACTGCTCAAGCTCTTCTAGAGCCGGTTCCGAAATTAGCCTTCGAACATTGGCTTGCGATGGAATAATCGGGTATCCAAACTGTTGCTGATGTGGAAGATGAAGTGAGACGTACTGAAAATGATGAGGATGGGGTGGCCTTTCGTAAATTTGGACTGTTAGATACTCCTGATGTTCTTGCTGGACAAGATGCTGGGGTGCCATTTGATCTGCATGAACTCCCTGTTGAAAAATTATGGTCATGCTCATTAAACATTGGCTTTATCATACAAAACATTTTCAATTAAGTATACTTTAACCATTAACAGTGAGATAACATCGATGTTAACAATATAATGAGCATTCATGAAAATTTGTCATTGTAACTTATGAGCTCACATTCAACATCCTGGCACAGAGCTGAAAGAAGCAAAGCAAGAACACGTGAACGTTTTATTCAGAAAAAGGGTAAGTATTAGGCGAATACTAAGAACTGTGAAAGCAGTAGTTACGGTATGTGACCAATCAATATCCAATTACATATACATGTAAGTGTCGGTTGAATTAATTTTGAATTTCAAAATGACTTACATCTTAAAAATATGCATGTTACAAGTGAGCAACCAATTATCAAATGCGTGATTTAGTTGGTAGATTTTCACAAAATCAAATTCCTTTTTATGAGATGATAATGTTATGTTGTTTTGCTAATTTATCTGGGATATGTATTTACTTGGGAAATTAATACGTTACAAATTAGTTAAAAAACTAAAGCAGTAATTCATCTACTTCAATTAATCTAGATAATTTACCTGATTTTGGAAATTGAGTTGTTGTATCTGTGTAGGTAGCGGAGCCGTCCTTACACACCTGGTGGTTTGGAAAAACATCCCGGATGAACGTTGAATCCCGTGTAGATAGTGTATCTGTTGTTTCTGAAAGACAATTCAATATGACCAAAACCTTATTAACTAGCAATTTATTTCCAAGTACAATATTAATGTTTCACTCGGATGCCCCATCATTTGCTTATGTATTCCTAGTGACATAAATGTAAACAAAGCCAAATGAAAAATTGGGTGGAAGGCTTTTTTCAAGAGCTAGGTTGGGATGTTAAAATTGGACGTCTTGTAAATGCTTGCTGCTCGCATTTCGAATGCCGAATGAAACTTGCCTTCCCAGAACTCCGAGTAAGTTCTCTTGTGTTTGCTAAAAGAGCTTGTACGCTTGGATTAGCATGTACTCTGATTACTATATACTCTGATTATAATAATTCACTATATTGAGATGAAAGTATGCAGTTGTATTGTTCATGTTTCAGCTTGGGGGTTAGCGAATGCAAGCATCTTGTTCTAATTTTTAGTATGGAAAGCTGTATATCGTACCATACATACAACCGTTGTGGATGCATTTTCCTTTTTTCTGATACGTACTAAATCTCAATCTTAGGGTAGTAGTGCCTCATATTACAGTCGCTCATTGCACTCATTACATTTATCTTATCAGTGCCTCTCTCAAGTATCAAGAAGAAAAGAAAACTGCAGAAAAATGTGTTTACCAATTCAAAATGTGATTTACATACAATTGGAGGACATCGACAACACATTTCATTCCATTTGTTGGCTAACCTTACGGTGTTTACCTATGTCTTTAATTTTGTGGAAAGCTAGCAACTTGCTGCAGGACAATAGATCAAGTACAATCGATAGGCAAATGATAAAATTTGTCTTTGATGGATTTTGATGCAAATTAACAATGATTTCCTGCGCTGGTAATTATTTCTTGTAAACAGAATTCTTGAGTACATAATTTTCTTCCAGCACATATCTCCTTTTGTTGTTTATGAAACCATTCTATTCATTTAATTCTCCATAAATAATTTTAGGCATTGCAAAATGATAACTCACGCGGCATCACAGTTTTCTAAGCTTACATTACCTAAGGTCATCAACCACTTAACGAAAAGATTTTAAACATACTTTTGTATAAGACTTATGATTTCCATATTTCATTGTAGCCTTTGCTTAATTTTTAGTTTTGTAATGCCTAATATAGTTTCACATCCGAATATAAACCCTAAATTTTGTACGTGTGACAATAATTATCTATGACATGTCATGCTTTGAGATGCACGTGTAACCAATTCTCTGTAAATTTTATGAAGGACGAGTAAGTATATAGTACGCACATGCATACCTACACTCTATTATCTTTGATATGCAAAACAAGCTGTCAATGCCGATTTCAGAATCATCAATTTATTGAAAGCTCATCTAAAATCTCATATTAGTCATATTTAAACGTATCGTTAGTCTGAATCTTTGTTCCATAAGGAATAAGGACATTTTTTGCTATTGTCTTGTTAAGTTCGTGTAGTAGTCATCAGATCAGATCATCCGCTTCCGATTTTTTGAATGTTTTTAAAAAAAATCTAACTAAAATCTTCCTCTATTTTATTCGCTTATAAAACAACGCAGCCAGTCTCTCACCCGTCCTTTGCATTAATATATATTGCATAAATATATATGCAGAACGAATTGCACTTGTCAGAGAGCCAGCTACAAGGGAAATTGGACATTTGTTAACTGTATTCGCTGGTACCTAGTCCCCTTCCATCCATTGTATGTATATAGTGAGCTGTGTTATATGGCATATATCATACTTATTAGGCAATACAACACAAGAATGATGTACAACACATCGTCTGCCAGTGATAAATGTATTACCACAGCCTCTTAATAGATTCGGATGTCAATATTGTCAATGCAGTTGTAGAAGCCCCGAGTTCCTGAGCTTGATCCGACCTATGTATCTGTGTGGTCTACGAGAAATGGTAAATTTTACACTTCATTTTCACTATAGGTATGTATAGTTTAGTATAGCAATGAGATTAATGGAGTAACCATATTTTGGTAAACGTTATATATTAAATTATTGTTATTTCTGCTATCCTTCTTGATCAGCATTGATTTGCATCATCATTGTCTGTACACAGATATATTTCAGATTCAAATACATAAAAAAATCGGGTATAAATTGGCGTAGGTGTGAGAAGCCCTAGCTATTTCTACATTGCCTTTCCTCCTGTGTGGTTCCTTCTCCCAGTTTGTCCTCTCTTTTGTCCCGTGAGTGAGAGACGTTTTCTCGTACCCTCTATCTCACCGTCTTGCTGATATATTGCTTTTTGTACAACCTTGTTTTGTTGACGTATCGTTGTCGCAAAGGGTGTAAATCGTCAAGCTGTTCGTGTTTTGCAAATGACGAGGGGGTTCGACTTGAACCGAGGAAGGTCATCATCGTCTGTTACTAATGATTACAGTTCAATGGAAAACTTGAGGAGATATTACGACAGACAACTGGCTGATAATCCTAATACCGAAATTGATCCCAGACAAAAAAGGAAACACAGTGCCCTATACCAATTAAGCGTCTAGCGAGTTTTAGCTTATAAGACAATTCGTATGTCCTTTGATGATGGGTTTGGGACATTAATAAACTTTAAACTTGTATAATAGTTATAATTCATCTGAGCAAGCCTCATATCATTATTAGCACCAACACCAAGTAATAAGGTTAACAAAATCATCAAATGCATGCATGTGTTCCTTGGCATGCAGATATTTACGTGTTATATTAGCTGTGGTAGTACTATATTCGAGTCATATAGCACAATCAATACACCACTCATTGTCTTGGACTCTGTCATGTGGATCACCTTATGATGCACGCTTACATACTTGAGCTCAGAATGCCACTTTCACGTATCAAAATGCAAGATTTTTGTTCTCATTATCGCAAACGTAATTGCCATATCAAAACATTCATACATCATTACACGTAACAATAAAATAGGGAAACAGTCTTTGTATAATTCTGTATCATTCCAAAACATCATAAAGTCCGAATCCTCTCAATCCTTAGCTGCAAAATCAAAGCATGCTTGTGTATAGATGAAAGACGGAATGAATGTGTGAACTGTGACCAAGCAGGGGGACTGTGATGCAAAAACTTGATACTGCTATGCAAACTCACGAAATACACACCTGTCACCTGTTTTTATTTTCATAATCTCTCTTTGCATTTGATCCTTCTAGTTTTTGTAGTTGATAATCCGACATTTGACAGTATGAAGGTATCTCCTATGATAAAGCCGGAGTTTGAGGGGAGTGAAGATATTGCAGAGAAGGGGAAAGAAGTATTTTCAGGAGTTGAAGAAAGCGATGAAAGTGACGATCAAGGTAAAAACCATGTTTGTTTACAGACATTTATAACTTTATTCTGTTTCTTGTGCTGAAAAATACAACCAATTTTTTTTAAATCCTAATCATTTTTGTAGGTGGTTCTAAAGATGCAATGAAGCCATCCTCTCCTCCCAAGGTGAATCCTCAGCTGATTGGAAACGGAGGTGGCAATGAGACGCAGGGAGAAATGGGTAAGAGTTTTACCATTTGTCATCGTATTTTACCAACAATAAACAGCCACATTGTGTTTAGTGCTGGGCCATTTAGATTTGATTATTAAAATTCTATTCCTCTTTTATATACATTTGATGCACATCTAGTACCTAATCTCAGGTTCTTTTTGTTTATCCTTGTAGGAGGATCTCCAGGTGGCGGTGCTGTGATGGACGTGCAAGAGAATGTTCAAGAAGCTAGAGGAAAGAAATGTGAAGTCGTATTGAAACTTTTGAAGAATAAAAAGTTTCGTTTGGTGGTTGGAGTTGGAGGCTTTGCTCTACTAGCCAGTTCTCTCTGGTTCTTTATCAGAGTTAAATAAAATGTTAAAGGGATATACTATGTTCAAATAAAACACATCTCTGCTTTAAAATTTCTCCTGTTTCCATCCTTTAACTTTATTTAGTAAGTTATACCATAGACTAAGGATAACCTAAGAACACTTTAGTTATTTAAAACCGGTGGTCAAGTTCCTGTCAGTCTGTTCAGCAGTCCGTTTCATTCCTAATAAGCTAATCCTTTAAAATACTGTTGTTGTGAGTGACTAGTCATTGATTGAGGTCAATACAAAGACCAAGATAAGATTTCGACCTAAAAAAAGTTACCCTAAAGCAAACACCAAAACCTCACCTCCCTCTTGTACGCAATTCAGCATATCATTCTAAGGTTAATCAGTCATCATAATCTCTAAAAGTCCACTTTCAGATTCCAAGTTGTAGGTTTATTTGGAAGAAATAGGATTGCAAAAGATACCAGGCTTGCATTTAAGGTAGTTACGATTAATTAAACGAGCATATTTGCAAGATGGTAGACTTGTATAAAAATCAACCTGATACGCATTTTTAATATGTACTACAGTAAGAAACATTCATTCATACATCATTGCCTTTAACTGATTGTCACATAACCACTAATTTTAATGGTATGCGTAGGTGTATTAACGTATTTCTATAGTTAATGTTGGATGGAGAGGGACGCTTTTATTATGCAAGCTTGAAGCTCTCGAAGACCTGGAATCAAAATGGAATCTGAAAGCTTTTCTTCTCCTGTAACTGAAGACAACAATTGTGTCAGCTCTACTACAAAAGTACATCACATACATTGCTAGTAGAAGCTTCGCAAAAGTCGAGAGATTGGTTTTGCATCATAGAGAGAAATTAGGCGACAGAGCCTATTGGTATTTTACGTGAATGAGAGAAATGTACAGGGTCAGTTGTTTGCATGGGGTATGCAATTTGCTCGTATTATTTACTACAAATTATGTAATCCCTCACATTTCTAGATGAGATTAGACCAGTTCAAATTTTAGGAAAAAGCATTTAACTTCTAAACGTACTTTCGTGTTAAGTCTCTTGTTATCCATCTTCTAAAATTTCCAGCTCAATAAATGGAGCTGTCACTACTTGGACTGCTAATCGCTATCTTATTTTTCTTTATATTATTTTACTCGGTAAGACAGGAATAGCAGCACTTGCATATTCCAAATAGCCATGGAAACCGTCTTCATTGTCTTTCGCTATGCATTTTTTTGTTTCTCATAGAAAAACGAGAAAAGTGTTTCTGATCTGATGAAAAATGGATACACATATCAGCATTATGTGTGCACACATTAAAATAAAACCTTGCATAAAGTGCACTGCACTGGCCGGCCGTATCACAGAACGTTTAATTTCACTTTGAACTTAATATGTATTCGCGAACCCTACTTTTCATGCTCTTACATGCCCCGAAACTTTACCTTGACCTTACGTTGGGACAACGTTACAAGACCTTTTAACATATAGTGTATCTTTAGGAATTGACATGCTGCTTTCTGTTCACACATCTTTATCCGCAAAATTTTAACAGAGTTTCAGTACATGCCTCTCCTCATTGCCCAAGCAACAAATCCAACATACAATCTAAATGTGCATACTTTGTGCTACGAACTAAATGTAACTTCGGTTGTTCAATTTGTTTAGTGTTTGACTATCATAAAACTTAAATCCACCATAAATCTGAGCAAAGAGGAATTTGTCGACAGGAAACATAGAAGACTAGTGAATGCTTACAAATGGACATAACCCTTTTATACCAATTTGGAACTAACTGCATATTTCATATTTCGATCGAATAAAACTTCCTAATAATGTTTTTGGTTAAAAACGACAGGCTTGTAATAAAAGTCCGCAATTGGAATAAATTGAAAGCATATGTGTATAAACAGTGTATTTACTGTCAACAGTATAAAGGTACCCAGAGAAACAAAATTTTATCCATTTGAGATTCATGTCTATCATAACCACAATGCTATCATGTCCATGTTTTGTTTCTTGCATTTCATTTCATGAAATACGCATGGTTGATAGGAGGGTGAATGCGAAGCCAAAATACAATATTCTATTCAAGTTACATATGTATACATGCAATTATGCAGGCATAATGCAACCAATCAATCTAACAGGAAACGCAAATGCATGCACGCTGATATTTTATCCGTTCTGAAGTTTTAACTCAATGTAGGCTGCTTTTTAAGATGCTAAAGAAAAAAGTAAGGCAAGAACAAGCTATTCCAAAGAAATTCTAACAATAAAGATACTATTATATATGTATTATAAGATGAGATAACAAAACCGAGAAGATAATAATAACCCCTGCTCCCTCCCTACCGTAAAACGAAAATCCAGAAAACAGCCGCAGCATTACTGCGTGTTTCTTCTTTGCATGTTCTGCTATGGAAATTTGATTTACTACTAAATAAGTGGTCAAAGCTAAGGATAAAATATGACTTTGCTTATGCATCCATCCATTGTTGGTTTTGGTCTGGTTTGTTGGCGTTATTGGTTTTTCTTCAGGAAGTCTTCCTGGTAGGAAAATTGATGGAAATACTATTTAAATGAGCTAATTGTTAAAAACAGATTTCCACTTCATTTATATGACATTTATCTGTTTATTCTTAATCTTTTTTAGGATACTGTAGGTAGCAGTAAGACAAAAATGTTAGCTCATAAGTGTACCATGAGATAGATGTATTGGATCGACACAACCATTTTTCTTACCTTTCCTTCCGTTCTTGTGACGTTGAAATCGTTGAAAGTTAAAATTGTGACCACATGTAATGGCTAATGTTCAAGAAAAGCAAAGAAAGATCTTGTCAAAAGTCAAAGGAATGTCTTGACGATGTGAGATGTAGGCCAAGCCGCCAAATTTTGTTTCAGAAGCCAACAGCGGTTCAATGATATAGTAAAGGGAAGTAGATAACAAAGAGAAGCTTCAAACTCAAGCTAAGAGAATGTAGGAAAGATGGAATTTATTTAATTTGAATAAAATGTAAATGAGCGAAGGACCTCTAATCTGGAAGGTTTGATACCCACCAAGGCAATGTTTCCTCAATTACGTGTATGTGTGTTCAACAAAATCTTATGCCACAGTCAACTAACTTGTGCTTTGATGAGAAAAATAACAACGCATTCGGTTTCCTTACTGACGATGAATTGATAGTTTTCCAAGCCATAGTGTGTGTGTTTATTACAAAATTTAAGCCTTAATTGTTCTGTCTGTACAGTGAAGAATCCCTAAATTTGTATATATATACACAAGAACATGCGTTTGTAAGACTAAAAAGCAATAGTATCAAATATTATATTCAAGTCTCGAAGTAACAAAGATTTATACCATGGAATGGTATAGCCATTTATACCATTCATGTAGGGAAAGAGCATACAAAGTACGAATGAATTATACATTCTTGGTAAATTATTGAAGAAAAACATGCATAAAGGAAAACTGAAATGAAAGCATACTGTGCAACACCTATTTTGTGAACGATAATATTCTGTACGATGTTCAATTACAAAAACTGAATCCTATTTTTTTATTCTTGTAGTCCCATTCTGATTCATCTCCCAGAGTTCAAGTCAGTATGGATTCAAATATCTGTAGAGTTTCTAGCAGATACACTTCATCGAATTTTGAACCGTTTAAAGCTTTTTTCAACTGCATATTAGCAACCATCAGTCAATAAGCACAAGTTTTATTTCCAACACATTATATAAACCGTTTAAAGTGTGTCCTCGTTTTGCAACTACGTAAGCGTTGCACTTAACAATGTCTACTTCAAAAATGCAGTTTGTCTTCATGCAAAATCCTCATCTGGAGCATGGTATAATTGTACCAGTTAAAAAAGTCGAAGATCAGCCGTACAGAGGTACGGATGAACCTTGACTTTTTGGCGTTCAAAAGGACAAAGAAAGTTGTATAGTATTACTGGATGTCAACTTCTTTCCCTACAACAACAAAGGCGAATTGGGGGAAGCTGCTCTGAATTACTGCCAAAAATTGAACGATATAATTAGAAAAGATGAGTCTAATAAAGACATTTGGAAAGTATATGCTCACTTTAAGTGGGATCCCAACATCGCTGGAAATTTGGAAATAAAACTTCATGGACGAGTGTTACAAGAGCTCAACGAATTATGCGGGGAAGATATCCAGCTGATGTTTCAAGGGACCTTGTATAAGCGCAAAGGACGTGCAGGTGCACAGCTACCCTTTAAGACGAAAGCTATGCCGATCCAGTCATATTCCGCAATTAATGAGGTAGCTGATGAGAGAGGTTGCTTGGAATTTAATCACGCCATTGAAGCATACTGCGAGGATTTGCACGTGAAAGTTTCAATGAGAGCCCTAGACGAGTGGTATGAGTGCAGGAACAAGGACAACATTGTGAGGGTAAATGCGGAAGGCATTTGGTTTAAGGTGAAGGATGACTACATTAATTTATCGGATGGAGGCGGATGATCGATGGATAAGAATAATCTAAACGTCCTGAAAAACATAATGTGTCAAGATAATTCGTCTGACGTCACCATTGTGGTCGATGGTGGGGCCAAATTAACCGCACACAAATGCTTTTTAATTGGTGTGTATATTTTATTTTGCAATTCCATTTTACCCCTTACAAAAGTATTAAGCTATATTTTTCACCTTCTTACTTTTAGCTCACAGTCGGGTATTTGCAGAAATGCTTCAACAGTATACGTTTGGTCGACTTAAATTAACGGATATTTCAGAGAAATGTGCCAAAGCTCGGTTGGAATATGTTTACACTTTTAAACTATCTCAAGCTGTTAAGTGCTCAAAAATGGTAGTGCAGCTATTTGAGCCTAAATATAAAAATAAAATGATTTGTAATGTTTGCTAGGAAAGGGAAGCTACTCATCATGGAATCAGAGGGATACCAAAAACTAGTCGCGGATGATGTTAAAGCAGCAGCGGAAATGCCATGGCAATTGCGGATTACAGTTCTATTCAACGTGAGGTTTTTTGCTAAATGTAGTTCATATTTGTTTTTGGGGGTGTTGAAATTCATTACTAACTAGAGATTTGGAAACTAATAATAAAATGTGCATAACTAAATGATAAAAGTTTTTTAACTGACAAGGTTATTTATCATGAAGTGTGAACCATCATAAAAATATCGTTCAATCTAGTTTGTCTGTACAAAATTTATGCTGGCGAGTGCAAATTGACATGTAAGATTAAAATGTCTTTTCTGTAAGTAAGGCATAAGTGCCACTGAAACACGCCTGCATAATTTGGCAATATCCACTTAATCTCTTTTTCATCTTATATGGCTTGGGAATCATAAAAATGTACATATTGCTACATCCTGCTGTACCTAACTGATTTCAGTGAACTTGTCGAAAGGTGAGGGCTGTTGCTATGATTGTATATGAACCGTTTTCATTTATTTTGCAATCGCTAATTGCATCATCTTCATTATTTGATAGAGTAGAGCCTTCTCTACATGGAAAGCATAGCTATGTGAAGTTCTCATTCTGTACTCCATATCCGGTCTGGAATTGAAGGAAAAGACACGAAAAATATTAGTTACGTAAAGTACGTCGTTTCCTCTTAGCCCAATGTATGAGTCAAATGTGGTAGTGTATTTTACTTGTTGTAGGCATGATGTATGCAAATAGCTTGACGCCTTAATCTGCATTGATCGATAAGGCTTTAGCCAAGAAGCGCAAGCGGTAACCAAAATAATCACAACCTATTTCAACTCATTCATGTTAATTATTAAAAGGCTATATGCGACCATGGCATCTTAAATTTTATACCGTGGAAAAGGCAGTTATAAGAGTTTAAAAATCATAACATCATTTGCTCCAGGTTTCTTCAATCAATTTACGATAAAAAAAGATTCTTTAGGGTTATGTTTTTTCCAAATGGCGTAAAATGAAAAACAGAATAACAATATAACATTGCGCATATGAAAAATAGAACGTCAAATTCCCTACATGCATGCTTGACCTTTACGGTCACGCGAAGACGATTCCATGTTTGTGTATGGATGCAAAATCACATTTAGTAAAAAGATTTTAATGCAAATTGTACGTAGTTTCATTATACCTTGTAAGACTTTCTATCATTAATAATAAATTATTTCAATGCTTATATTTATACCTGCGATCCTGACGAATACACTTATACGTATAAGGACATGAAAGCTGTTTGTTCTCCTGAATAAAGAAAACATAAAGCAGCTAACTATAGGACAAAAATTTTATACATGGCTGCTCAAAATAAGATTCTGTGACAAATTATGCATTTATAGAAAATGTAGTGGCTGAGTTGAGGAAACAGAACAACGTCTTCAATGGGGGAAGCACAGACTAGGCCTTTTCTCCCCTGTTATTGTAGACAACTGGATTAGCTCAACTTATGAAGTGATTTACTTTTATTATAAAGCTAATATCTATTTTATACAATTTTATTTATTTTTTATATTTATTTTATTGAACACAAACAGGAGCCACAACTTCATAAAACTCATAAGACCTCTTTTCTATCGTAGGAAATGAAATAAGGTGACAACCTATGGTCAAACCTTATGGAATGTTGAATGTTTTATCATGTTCCTATGCTAAAATCTTTGGTGCATTGGCAACAAATAAAATATTGACCACGTAAAGATGCATACAAATGTACTCTAACCATATTTCATGTACATAGTTACATTGTAAGAGAAAAATTACTGATTTCCAATCCCCAAAAATGCTGATTATATGCTGATTTAAGTAAAAAATATGTATATTTTATTCCTTTATAAGAAATTCCCTATCTTGTTAACTTATGATGATCAAGATATTAAATTCAAGGCTCCATATGATGTTGAACGGGGAAACTGACCACTGAGGGGAAAGTGTCCTAAAGGGAACCGGTTTAGAACCAAAAATTTAAACTGAAGTGTTTGGCAGATGTTCACGTTCTCCTCCTACCAAATGTATTGTGTCAAAATGTATCTTTTAGTGTTTTTTAACATGAAAAGTTATCAAAACCGGAATAAATAGGATCAATCGTCATTGTGCAAAGACATTTAGCTTGAGTAATATACATTTAGGGTGTCCGAATATTGATTGCGAGGAACACTAGATCCAGTTCATTTGTGCAAACCCAGTTTACTTAGATTTTAATAGCACAAATCAGGAAGAAAGAGTTACACACATGCATCATTTACTATATTCTTCGCCACGTTCATAACACACTGAATGGGTCCAGGAGCATATGAGAAAATTATCACGCAAGAGCAGCTAAATAATCATGGGAAAAGGCATCTCTCCAAAAAGGCATAGATTTACAACCTGTGTAATTTTTTCATTGAGCTCAACAAAACACCTGAAACGCAATACTTTTTAGATTTATAAGTTGTGCCCGTCCAGTCAAAACTTATTTGTGGTTGGTACATCAACGCATCCAAAAAAATACGCTCACAAATGTGTAAGTGTTTAGCGATTCCAAAAATTGCAATCGAAAATCCAAACTTGATGATAAAGTTATGCGTGCTGGAGAAAATAACTGAGGACGACAAAAAATTTAATGAAAGAGAAATGAGCCCTCAATTTTATTTTTGAACTGAGGTATTAAAAGATGAATATTTCATTTTGCAAAAATTAGTCCTGCAATTCCAGTAAACTGATGTCCGCACAACATCACTTGAGTATATTGTGTTACGCCAAATGAAACACCTAAAATTGAGAAGCGTGTGAACAGTTAACAGGAAGGCAGAATTTGTGAACGTAGTGAAGGGAAGAATGCTGGTGAAACGGGATTTGAGTGCGCAGTTTGTGAACAAATATTCACCGCATAAAACCACTCACAAATTCACACAACATGAGCCACTCCGTTCTTGTCCAATGTGTGACCGTTCATTCAGGATACGAAAAATATTAGGATAATTTGTTAAGGAAATCTACCAGATATTTCTAAACGTGTTCAAAAGTGATTTTACAAGTTGTCAAGGTTATTACACTTAATTATTTGTATATTTATAAATTATATTTTCCACATTCTGCTTTTCACCATTTTATTATATATTTATCGTTTACAGCATGAATTTTATGTAATTTCGAATTGCAGTAGTATGACTAATATTTATTGCAGAGCTAATTTCTCCTCTGACGTGACACTCATTTTATATGTGAAAACAGGGACTGTGCTTGAGTAAAACTGTAAATATATTTGCAGAAATGCGAGTATATAGGGTATTAATAAATTATGTTGATGTTGACAATAATTTAAAATAACTTTTCAAGCGAAACTGGCCAGCGTACGCAGTGATATGGGCTGGATTGTTGAGTTGTGCACATGTTTTGGTAGTGAGAACGAAGCTACACAGAAGCTCCATTCATGCAAAAGGATCAGAGATCCGGAGATATTATTCATTAAGTCAACGTCACCTACCTTTACTTTCTTCGCATGCGTGAATATATGCACATAAACCCAGTGTTGAATGTTATGATCCAGCTCGCAAAACAAGGTTGAATTTCACTAGATCAACATACTTACAGTGGAGTTCTTTTCCTTGTAAATAGACAATTTCGACCAGACCCTAGCATGAAAAGTAACTTGATGATGATGATGTGAAAGTTTACATGTGTCTAATATAATAGTTTTACGATGCGTATTCATTTATGGGATGGATTGAAATTAAATTTTGTAGCATGAACAGGAAGGAACGCCTAAGAATATTCTTGTGTACAATTTACAATTTATTTTTTATTTACCTTTCATAAAATTACGTTTTAATCAAACAACCGATAGTACAATTTTCTTCTGATTTCATACAGCGTATTATAAATATGAAATCAAATAGGAAGGGAATATTTCATGAGACTCGCTAGTTCGTTATTTGAAGCAACGACCTTGATATTTAAACTTGATCAAATTTTACAACAATATAAAAATATGAACTTCATAATCATAAAATATTCAGAGCCTGGTATGTCTCATTGACTTTACAGATAATGATGTCACGATGTGTAGGATTACCCCCATAATAGTTTAATGAAGTTTTTATTATAATTTTATGTTTTCATTCATTGATTACATGCAACAAAATATTTAATACATATTTTAAACTCAAGATCATGTTATGCATGCGAGTTACAATTTGTTTAAAAAACTTACATTTAATAACAATATTTTTATTCCTTTTTATTGAACTATTAGTATAACAATTTGTTGATAATTATCTCATATTATGCTTCTGAATTCACTCAATCACTCACTAGGTGTATTATCAAAATGAAGAAAAATACAGCAAAGAATCTTGTGTTCTTGCAGCAACGTAATCAATGTCTGGATTAGATTTTACTACTTCATAACAAAAACGAACTTTTAACACCAAAGATCTCTTCAATTTCAGTAGTTTTAATAAATTTACAAGTTTATCTATAAGTATATAATCGTTAAGAAAACGAGCTTATTTTTACAAAGGGTGGTAACGAGCGTACTATACATACATATTTTAATTGAGTTTTGAGTTTAATAACACAAATAAAATGAAGCCAACATATAATTATTAATAACCGATTTTACCATTTAGCAATTGGTCAAAAAACTTTGACAAAAAACAAGGATTGTCGTGCACACATGAATAAATGTTGTTGATGATGATTGGATTTTAGTTGGTAATAAAAATAAAAAGTCAACCATTCTCGTAACCTTTAATATGCAATTTGAACAAATAATTGACATCACAAAAAAATTTAGTCCATCAAAATCAAACCTAATTTTTTAAGAGATTTCAAATACTAATTACTATTCCGCACATGGAGACTACATGTAAATATAAACAGAAACCCTTTGAAATAATCAATGTGGGTCTGACTAAATTATAATGATTTTGACAGCCACACACAAATGCAATAATGGCAACTTTTGTCAATTTTACAAAACATATTTACAATATATATCCTGCAAAGGCTAACATAACTATTTTAAGAACATATAGTTCAGCAATAAAGGTATATAATACAAACCTTTTTTTCAAACTTGCCCTGTTTCTACCTTCAGGACGCAAATAATAAATACACACATCCACTTGGATACATCAAATTCCCAACCAGATATTAGTCAAGGTAATGAATGAACTCTAAATATATGATTTTTCAGACTACTTTTGTACCCCGAAGAGAAATCACACGTATCGCAGGAATAGGGCTTTTCGGATAGATGTCTTCTCACATGGTCCTCGAATTTGTCAGTCGTGCAATATGTTTTTGTGCAAAAAAGACAATGCAATGGTCTTTCGCTTGGGCTGCAATGAATTCTCAAGTAATGAGCCTTCAAAATTTTCCGATCCACAAAGGAACTTGAACATTTTGAACACTTGAAGTGTCTAATGTTTTCATGAATGGCTTTTTGGTGGTATTTTAAGCCATCAGATGACGCAAATCTCCTTCCACATAATTCGCAACGATGATGCTTTTCATTGAAATGTGAGTTAGTGTGTCTGTCCCGATGGATTCTCGTTTTAAAAGTATTTTCACAGATTTCGCATTTGTAGGGACGAACATTGGAGTGAACACCACGGACATGCCGTTTCAAGTGGCTACTTGTTCGAAATTGTTTTGAACACTTTTTGCAATTGAAGGGCTTAATTCCAGTGTGGATTCTAGAATGCTGGGTTAGGTGAGATTTTTGTGCAAATGAAGTCCCGCAAACCGAGCAGGAGAAGAGTTTCTCGCCCGTGTGAGCTCGTAAATGCGCCTTTAGTTTTGAAAGGGTATAAAACGTTTTTTCACAGAGTTCACACTTTTTCCCTCTCCCGAAACCATGCACGCTATTTTTATGTTGGATGAGTACATCAAGTGAGCTAAATGTATCTGGACACTTTTCACAGAAAAACGGTTGCTCCTTTGTGTGACCTCGGATGTGAATCATCAGTGACTGTTTAGTTTTGAAGCACTTATCACACCAAATACAAGAATAAGACCGTTCGTCTGAATGAACTTTTAAATGTACTTTGACGTCCGACTGCGTTTTGAACTTTTGGTTGCAAACCGCACAACCAAATGGTCTCTCATTCGTGTGCACCCGAAAGTGAATTTCCAGATGACTTGGTGTCTTACAAGTCTGTGGACATACTGGGCACTGTACACGTTTCTTTGGTTGAAAGTGCTGTTGATCTGATTCACTTGATGCTTTTTTAGCCATAGTTTTAGCAGTTAGAACTACACAATTTGAAGAAAACAAGGTTTTACCACAGTATTTTAGTCAAATCATAAGCACTACTGATATCGTGCACATTTATCTTTTGCAAAAGTTGAGAGTAAGTTGATAAATATACTTTAAAATGAACATTTAACAACCTCCATTTTTAGGGAGTTAATGTGATTTCTCTTTTAAGATCAGTTAGTTCAAATGGGCTCACATGTAATAACCAATGGATACGGCGACGTCACCAATAGTCATTAATTTGTCTATTACTTATTAATAATGCACTCACCAGCAACTTGAATATTGAAACCATGTGCAATGTTTTTGCTGGAGAGAATATTTCAACGATGATTTGTGTGAATGGAATACTTTTTGTCAACTGATCACTTGCTCGCATGTCCTTGTACAATGCATGTTGTACTCTTGGTTCGGCAAAAAGAAACAGGAATATATTACATACACATAAATATATTGTTTTGCTAGGTTTGGGCATGGAGTTTATTAGTTTATGGCTTAATTTCATATGAGGGTGAGGATGAACAAAGAGATAGTTGTTTCCCTTCAACTGTAACATTCCCAATTTACAAAGAGGGATCATTTTCCTTCACTCAGCCATGGTTTATTACTTATAAGTTTTAAGAAGGATCTTTTCATGTGGGTTTTAAAATGTAACTTAGGTATGCATATATGTGAGTACTATTTGTATGTATATGTCTGTCTAAAATACATGCAAACCTAACTAGAAGTATAAAAAATGAATAAGACTTTGGTTCTTCACGATGGTCAAAGAAAGAGGGGTTTCTCATGAAGGGCACATTTTATGTACATTCAGCTAAGAAGTGTATGTAGTATATGGTTGGAGTTGATTTATCCAAAACCTTTTTCTCATTTTTGGGTAACGAAGACTAAACTAGGCAGCCTTACATTCATTCATGAAAAAGGATCAGGCATATTTCTTGGAATGTTTTTTAAAGACTGTTTTCCCTCTGTGTGATTGGGACTTGTCATGAACTGAGGAGTTTGTCATGAACCGCACATATTATGCATGTTCAGCTTGGAAGTGTGTGTAGTACATGGTTTGAGTTGATTTATCCAACCGACCCTTTTCTGATTATTGGGTAGCGAGAACTAAACAACATAGACAACGACACTCCATTACCTTTCTTCATGAAATGGATCAGAGATATTTTTTGGAATGCTTTTTTAAGATTGTTTTTCCCTCTGTGTGATTGTGACTTATTGAAGTTGTGCTCAAAATATCAGATTATTTCCCTTCAGAAGCCTTACTCACAGAGAAGTTCTTTTTTTTTTAAAGTGTGAAGGAAACTTTGTTACTTTATTACTCTATTTTCTTTTGAAGGATTTACAGAAGGCTATAAAAAAGCAATATATGTACCAATATCAATATCTTCCTTGGGTCTCCAAAAGCTGTTGCTCATGTGAAAAAATAATGTATTGCATGGATACACGATGATGATGATAATGTGTATGAATGGATTGCCTTTTGTCAACCCATACGCACGTACGCCTACTCAAAATTGAGAAGGTCATAAAATTTTTAAAAAAAATCCGTATCTGGATCGCTCGTACTTGTTTTACAAAAAAACTTTGTCATCAGTTAAATGACACAAACTTTGTGACCTCAATATGTAATTTGAGCTGTTGCGTTGTTTTTTCAAAATTCATTTCACCGTCTCACAGAAATAGTGAAAGAAATGACAAAGATGGAAACCTACTTCCATCTTATGATGTTTAGTTTGTCTACAATTATGTTACAGCGTGTAGACATTCAACACGGCTCATTCTATTTGTGAAATAGATCCTCGTCCTACTATCTAATTCATAAATTGAATGTTTTGAAGAAGCTTGCCTCCAAATTCTACTTGACTTGGATACATCATATAATTGTACAAAATGCGTTTGTAAAAGTATGTGCTTTCCGTTGAGAAGGTTGACTTTAACAATTCAATATCGAATATCAAGTATATGAGTATACAACCCGTGGTCTGTCGAACGGCATCAGTGGGTAAAAGTTTGTTAAAGGGGTAAAACGTGGTTTCAATTGTTGTATCAACGAAACAAAACATTTTTTTCAAACAAACGGAAAGCACTACAAAACACATCTTGTTTAGACAATCATCAAAGAAAAACGAACCAAAATATCTTGATGGAAACATATTTGGGGTAGATATGTACAACTTTCACTCATAGATTAATCCAACGTTTTAAAACTTTTAGTGTGCAAATCCTAGCATCTTTGTCTCAAGAAAAGTATTTTATAACGGTTCAGATATCAGCCGAAATGAAAACTCGTTTCCAAAAAAAATTTGATGGGCCTACTTCTTTATGTATAGTATTTCCTACCAAAAACGGGACAACATAAAGTTATCGAGTATGTAATTCCACACAAAAATTACTCATTACTATGGAGTTTGCGATTAAAGCAGCGGGATTGAAAAAATCTCGTCAACATAAACTTGACAAAAGCGTATAGCTCTTGCTTTGAAACATTTGATTTGGCAAATGTACGCGACCCTGACAATCAAAATCAATGGATATCCCCTCCAAAACTCAGACTAATCTCATCTTTTCTAGCAGACGCCTTGTGTCCCAAATTTATTTTTATTTTTTCGACTCAGTCGTTCACTATGAAATACCAAAAGTATTACTTACTATTAAACACAGCGCGCTGCCTGCTGAAAGAGAACTGGAGTATACAACATTTCCATGACTAATTTCGTTTCCGCCTTGCGTCAAAATATTCTTACTTGACCATTACTACGTCCGCTCCAGTTTGAATGAGTCGGCCAAGATTCTTGTGAACACAGCAAATCTAAACGGTCTTGCTCATATCTAATGCATGTTATGAGGACGCATTACCTGAATTTATCTCTGTGGGAATACCTCAAATCCCTACCCTCACATTTTTTAAACTGACGGAGCACCATTTGGATGGAAAATCTTCCAAATTAGGTTTGACTGGCAAAATAATTTATCCGTTTTTGAAGCACTTATCCATCTTCACTTTCGGACAGGGACTGTTTCCTTCTTACGCATTTGGAAGGCACAAATCGTCATTTGATTTTGAACCAGCTAGTTCTCTCCACTTGGTCTTTTTTTTAAAAAAAAAAATAATCTTAGTTTCACCTTTAAAGCAACTCGCTATCAACAGATTTAGAAGGAGTTTCGGCGATGATGCAGATTTTGAAAAGTTCTGGAAATTTGTTAAGCAGTTTGCTTCAACTTTGATTCATCTCTATATTGATGTGAATGTTGCTGTGCTATAGTTTGAGTCGGGTACCTGAAACCCGCCGATTCAAGTCAATTTCCCTAAGGTGAAAGTTCTAGACATTATGTTATCACTGATAACTTTCTTAAAGGGTGCAGCAAAATATCATTACACAATATCCTGCGTTACAAATGCTAACATTTTTGAAACCTTGCTACGCCGTACGATAATCAAAGAAAATGTAAAGATGCATGCAACTAATTTAATAAATCCCAAGAAATATTGGGCTACTTGTAAAAATTTGAAAGTTTTTCAAGTGTATGCAAATACGCGAGGTACATTCAAAATTTCAAGGGAGGCGTAAAATCTTTACTACATTGTGTGAACGAACATCTACACACTAAAATGTTTTGATGAAATAATGTAGCAACTCAATGAATATGTGAATAATTAGTTAACCAAAAGAACCTACAAAACTAAATGTAGTGGAATATTCAGGTTGACATTCAAGTACTAAACATATTCTGTAAGCGTTAATTTTGACGGTCATTTCATGTCATTCCAGTCCATCTCATTCTTAGGAGAAGAATTGTAATCCACAACAGTTTGGACTTGAGAAGTTTTCCCATCTTGGAAGACGAGTGGAGCTTCAATGAAAGGACTCCACTTTCATGGGACGACTTCGTTTTGAGTCTGTTTTGCCCCGGATTGTTGCCAACCCAGCAGCAAAGGACATTTCTAGATAGCCTGCTCCAGGAAAGATAACATTGTTTCCTATTGCGTGGTCCTTAACGCATTCCAATGTTATCAAATTCAGTCCGTTTTGAAATATCTTGGATGATAATGCATTTGACATGAGACTTCCCACTAGCGGAAAATATCTTTCCAATGAATGGGTAGTGAGGGAGCCTCACTTTCTTTCTCTCACGAAATCGTTCGAATCCCTTTCAATTTATAGTTCTTTCACGTAAAGTACGTATGTATTTACAACTTTCCAAGAGTAGTCAACAATATCTCCCATTCATTCTCATTTCTGTTTAGGGAAGCCAAGCAAGGTAGCTGGCTATCGTTATTCACCATCGTCAACGCTACGAGAACTGGCCGAGGTCCAATTTCAATAAAAGTTTTGCATCCTAACCCAACTGCTTTTTTACTAGCCTCCATTTCTCGCGTATGCTCAGCTCAATATTTAGCAATGAAGTCTGATTCGATTATAGTCCCACAAATAAATTTGCCCTTCTTTCCTCCTGGCTTTTTTGTAGTATTTGCTACCCTTACAAGCATTAATGGATGGATTCCCTGTAGGGAATGGAGTGTGTGGGTAGAATCAGAATTGTGAATCTCCAGCTACCATGGGTTGGTGCTGACTTAAACATAATAAGTGCCAGAACTGCATCCTGTGTGCATAATAAAAAAATTTGAATCAAGGTTTGCTTCATCTCCACATTAAACAAGTCTAGCCCTTCACAGGGAATCCGATGAGACGCAACTTTTTCAAGATTCAAAGCTCTATTTGTGCTCCGTACCATTAGCTTCTCATTTGAACGCCATTCCCAGTCACCGTGCTCATAGCCAACTGACGTGATATAAGGACTGTGGCAGTGGTCATCGGAAGTAGTAAAGGGGCTACAAGGTAAGTACTGAATTCCAAAAAACTTTCAGCATAAATGTACGCGACAAAAAATGAGCCTCCTTGATGCAAAACATAAATGATGGCTCCACTAGCAGTGTCCATCCTTGTGCTCAGTATTTGTAGAGTCAAATATTCGTTAAGTCGGTTAAGGTATTATTACGAACAGAGTAGATCCTAACCGGAAATATCTTTCGTTCCTATTCAAGATGATACTTAGTGTAATATGAGCGATTTAGAGTTGATGCACTTAGGTTAGAAATAAACAACACTTGACACAATATGACAGAATACTTTCCTGATTATAATTCCACGTTTTATTTATAGTTTCAAAGCAATTCAATTGGTCGTTAAATACGATCCTCCACTCTCCAATTAAGGATCCATCCCTTTTTTGCCCAGTGAGTTAAAAGATGCATATGTACATTTTGTATGGGTAACTTAACAACACATGCAAAATGTACATGCATCCTACGAACGTAGGATATGGAAACGCATGCCACCCCAGAAGCTTTGGTCAATCATAACTGGTCGCAGACTTCGTCCTACGTAATCGAGTCTTTATAATAATCTGCGACCGGGGTCGCAAGGATCCGGGCTTTAATTTGAAAATCGAAATCGGAGCACTAATTTCGGTGCTAGAGCCATTTTAGTGTCGGGCATAAGGAATGCATGGGAACTAAACTTATATATATTATATATAAAATATATATAATTGTATATAATATATGTAATATACATACTATTGACTTATATATATATATATATATATATATATATATATATATATATATATATATATATATAAATAAAATCCTTAGCGACAAAGAATGAATTGGTGTCGGTGGCCCTAATGACTTCGTTGTTTAAGTCGGGTGGTCACATTGGACATCATTCGAATCACAAAGAGTTGGTGCTTCATAATATTTCATTATCTTAATACTAATACGTTTGATGTTAAATACACAGCCGCATGAAAATGGAAATTTTTGTAAAATAGGAACACTCCAATCCAAATGATACTAATGTAACTTTTGAAAGATTAAAATAAGAAACGGAACACCTTCCATAAATGCCCAGTGAGTTAGTGTGGCCTTCAAAGAACTAAATAAAATTAATTGCCCTTTAAAGTTAAAAATAAATAAAGTTGATGTGAGTGGTGGCTCCTTAACACTCACTGGGGCGCGCAGTTAATTAGTGTTGCATGAACGTGCTTTAGAGCATCCGTCTTGAGATTTTAAAGATTTAAGATGAAAATTTCATTTGTAATTGTATTTTATGAATAAATATACGCGTTGCATTATTGCTCTCTGGCATTTGAATATTGTGGAGAGAAGAGTACTTTCGGATATTCCAAAACTCCAACGTTTACAACTGCTGCAGAAAATAAATCTAGGCTTTGATTCACACAAGCTCCAATCAACAGACCTCCATTTGACCTTCCTTCAAACCAAAGTTTATCTTTAGACGTGTATTTTTGTTTAATAAGGTATTCAGTGGCAGCTTGAAAATCTTCAAAAACTTTCTGCTTATTTTTAAGCATTCCTGCAGCATGTCATTTTCCACCTCCTCGTAAATTAGGAATTGTAATGACGACATTAAAGTTTTGGAGGAGCACTGAGGCTGGAACTGAAGCATCATGCTCTGACTGTATCCTCCACAACTCCATTTGGTTGGTTGCAAAGGAAGTTCCGTCAAGGGGATGTGTCATTTCAATCCAAGTTACATGCATATTTATTACGATGGGGTGAAAGTTTAGATATTATTGACTTTTATTTTCCACTCACATTTTTCTCAATGATTAACATGTGAATAATCGTTCCATCATAACTCGGAAATATTCTTCTTTGGAGATGAAATCTTCTTTTCCGTAAGTTTAGCTTATAAATTGTGAAAGGTTTGGTGAAAGTCTCATATTTGAGAAGGAATGAGTGAGGACCAAGTAATGTGTATCTGTTTACAGAACCTTTTGGTGGAAGGGGAATGCGGGAATAAATGATTTTATCACTGTGTGGTTAGCAACACAAGGCTAAAGTTATTAAATAGAGATTTGAATTCGACTGTCAGCTGCATAACCCTAAATCACTTACATACTTGTTTGCAACGGTTACTAAATCAATTATTCGATGACAGTTTTCCGGTTGAACTCCTGGCAATTGACCCAATCAACTTTGACCACACGCCAGCTAGATGCGCTCCTATTTGTTTTTACTAGAACGCTTCCAGTTATATTCTTTATTATGGTGGACTCTGCGTTCAGAAATGGTATTAAAGGTTTAAATTCCAATTTTCCAGTGATATTTTCTAGGATGTCAGCACTCAGCAGTTGCAAACTGTTGCTCTAGACGCCCAATTAAAGCTTAAGTAACGCAGTGACGTACCAGACATGGAATTTTCCCTCCCAGATTTTTAGCGTAAAGGGCAAAAAAATATTTTTTAGGTTTAAAAACCCGGGTCCTCCGCACGTCAGACATCAAAACAACTTCCATCCGCATGTTTTTTATGCTTAAGTATTGCTTTATTTTATTCTTCCAGGCGTTTTCCCCGAAACTTATCTTCACGCTATGGAAATCCAGCCACACAACCACTACCACCTCTTCTTATTCGGGGTAATTAGTCACTTGCAACTGGAGCTTGTGATTTGCCTTCTTCGAAAAATGGGATCCAGTCTACAGAGGTCTCGTGGAGTACCTTGGCCTCTACCCGGAATGGACCCCAATGTTCATCCCCATTGCCGTAGGAGAAGCCTGGTTTGGCTACATGATAGGACACACCGCTTCCATCATCCGGTTTGGCTTCTTGCTCTACCTAACCACGGAGCTGTGGATGATTTCCCTTACTCACGGAATTGATTCATATGACGGGACAGATTACAAGATTCTACAAATATCATCAAATCCTGTCAAAAATTTCCTTTCAAGTGTCTGCTTCAACATTTATTAGCGTACATCATGCTGCTCTACTTGTCTGCCAAATTGTGGCGAGCTATTTACGTGCCGGATTCCAGTATATGGTGACGTATAATGAAGTTGTGTACCTTTCACGACATTTAGAGAGGCTTCCGATACCTTCCTCAAAAAGTGTCGGTTGCATAACGGATCTAGTAAGGGGTTTGCTAAAGGGATTCAAAGTGTACAGATCCATCTCGTTAATGACGGTATTTTAGTATTTGTCAGTATCCAACTCCGCAGGATTGGTGAAGAAGATTACGATGATAATGTTGAGCTTGAGTTCTTTGACGAAATCTCTGCGTCAAAAGCAATGGCAGCCTCAAAAAACCTCTCACTCTCAGCACTCTCGTCATCAGCATGCCATCAGTTCCGTTCTCCAAGAACCTTCCCATCAGTTTAAAATACTATCCATGTGTCTAAAGGTTCCATGGACAATAACAACCCAGATTTCATCGCTTACCTACCCGGAGACTGGCGGTTCTTTGAGTGTCGCCATTGCATCTACTACGGTCCATGGCCTGAGTTGCTTCGAATGCATCTCTAAGTTCATACGAAAGGATCTCCTGTGGTTCAATTGCTGTTTCCATGCTCTTCCTGGAAGAATTCATTTCCATTATAGAATCCATTATGCCGGCTTCTCTCCATCAAAAAAACAACGCCGTGAAAGTAACAAATCCGTTCCTAATCTTTACCCAATATTTTATTTAAACGCGAAAACATATACGCATCAACAGCATAATTATAAACGTAGTGAATGTGTAGCCTCTTTCAAATGTCTGGAAGTTTGTAGGGCACATGTCAAAACACCACATTAAACCTGCTTATGAGGGATTTGCTAACAGTAGGCTAGGAAAATTTTGCTTGAATGCAACTTACCTGCAAAACAACAATCATCATTACAAAAAACATCATTCTAAAGATTAGAAATGGTTATAGTTCTTGTAATCCTGTTTCTTTGTATTATTGTCTAAAATTATAAAATTGGGTAACTTTTTCATGATTTTATTTCTTTTCTTTTGTTCTCTATTTGAAATGTCGAACTTTAAGCTAGTTTTAAATGCATGCATAAAATTACATTACAAAATACCGTAGGTAACCCAGCCAATTATATTGGTACCAAACCATTCTGGACTAAGGCTTCTTGGATTTACTTCGTCATCTTCTTCTTAAAATACCTTTGTGTATGAGTAAGCAGCAAGAATGAATGGATATAATGCTCCAATGTAAGTTACTAGGCTTGCATTCGATTTGTAGAATATACGAGGATGAAGAAATGTCTTATCGTTTGAATACCAATCGGGTACGCCTGAAGGACAGAATTCTTTCTGAAAGAACATGCTCCATCTTACTCCCCATTTGACTTTGGGTGTGAAATGATCGGCTCATTTATCAGATCTTCAATAGCTTTCTCAGGGTCAGATTCATTCATAGTGTTTTTCGAAAGTGGAAGTGACTTCCGGTGAAAAGCAAGTTTTGTTGAGCTAAAAATATTCTTTGATTTATAAATTTTTCCGTTTTGCCTTTGATCATTACTATTGGCCACTCAGACTACTTGTAGTTCGCTTTCCGTTTCAATACAGTATGCATAAACATACACTAAACAAAAGAATTCATACGAAAGCTTATGAACAAAGATTGCTCATATTTCCAATGCAGTTTCCACACATTCTTCACGAGTAGGTTAATACTCTACATAATATGCAATGAAATACGGTCCTGGATATGGTTTCATTGTTTTTCATTGCTGAGTTTTGGCACATTTTCTTTATGCAAGTATACGAGCATCTCGGTAAAATCATAGGAAAAGTATAGAAGCCTGGAACGTTTCATTTATCATGTCACAATTTGTTGCCGATAAATCTTAATTTCGTGTTACTGGCTTTTGAAATCACATTTTTAAATATCGTACATATGACCCCATTTTCCTGATGGATGGCCATTGACCCAGTATTTTTTTGTCAGCCAAATACCCGTATAAATTATCTTTCCCCAATCGCAGCTTAACGTGGTTTCCTCGTAAGTCATAACACAATGCATTTAGCAAAAGTGCTACTTTGCTTTGTAACTTGTATGAATGTGTCAAATCTTTAGGTAGGAATATTTCATAGCTCGGGAATTAATTTTTTGGCATTCATACACATCAAGGAAAACATATTTTGAGATTGTATTTTTGACCGTGATAGTTTGCATAGTTTCTCATACGTCTTTATTTCCAACTAGTTCCAGCTCGTGCATGATTCAAATATTCTTTTAATCCTGGGTGGATGTCAGGCATAGTTTAAAGGTTGGATAAAAAAATGTTGTGTGCTGGCCAATCCCATTCCCTCGCATTTTCCCGTAGGTGCATCTGCAGAACATAGATCTGCTTCAGTGAGTGAAATATTTACAATAACCACAGCAATATTTGGTTCAATTTGTTAGCATTTGATGCTTCATCAGCTCAATAACCTTCGTCAGGTAGATTGACTCGGCGATATAAAGTATCCCATGAATTCAAGACATTTTGACAGACATCAGTTTCTTTACCTCAGCAAAAACTTGAAGGAATCTTATGTATAAAACGCATAGCCTCGAATGGTGTAAGTTATTAAGCCATGCTACGTCCACGCACTCCTAATTTAGGCGCCGCAAGTCTATACTGTAAATATGCTTTCGGCCATTTACTTAATTACATTTTGTCCATTAAAACTCATCGGATAGAGTTCAAATCCATCCAGCCTGCAAAGAAGCTCTGTAATGAAATGTTACGAGTGTCCTGAACACATTCCCAGGTATCGAAATGTATCTCAAGAAAAATTGGGTGCTTTTAATCATACGTCTGCATTGTGAAAAGCGGTATGAACTGTGCATTGGATTCTGCATTGAGTCAAATTTTGTATCACATGAATATAGGAGATGGAATGCGGAAAAACTAAAATTCATAAGCAAAAACTTTAACTCATTATATTCCAATCATTATAATCATCATCATCAAGTTCTATATTAATTCTTCATGATTACCGGAGCGCAGATTAATACACGTATCTTCGTTCACGAAATATCATCATCGTCATCATTATTAAACAAAATAATTTTTACATTGATTGTGTTGGGTTTAACGTGTGCGTGTGTAGATATACATACACGTTATAATATTATTGAAGGACATGTATAGATGTAAAATGTAATTAATCTGCAGTCTAGCATTTAAAAAGTCAGGAAAGTGTTTCATTGGAAAATGAACAATAGCCCATTCAATTTTTAAGACAATGCATCATTCGGCATCCAAGTAGTAATGACCTTGATGCAAACGAAATTTCTCGATGTTGGGTCTCAAAGCATCGTGTAAATTATTGTAATTTCGCACCCAATTTGTATTACAGAGCAATTTTAAACTTTTCTCGTCGTAATAGCTAGATTCGAATTCGAACTAGTTATCTTACATTATATAACGCATTTCAAATAATTACAGATTAGTTTCAATACGTTTCAGTTCGTTCCATTCTCTGATAATTATATATGTAGAAACATCGGTATGCGAGGACATGGTTTGATTTTTATAATTCCTTAATAGTCAAACTTTCACCGTTAATCTTACGCCTCCCTCAGGAGTCCTGAGGGAGGCGTAAGATTAACGCAGAAAGCTTGACTATTAAAGAATTTAAAAAATAAAAAAATGTCCTCTCATACCGGTGTTTCTACATGTACTAGTTTCAATAATGATCATAATGTCATTTAAAGCGACTATCTTGTTTTTGGAGGGGCTCCCATGCTTCATAGGTGCTGGTCAAACTCGCAACCACAACACGGACGGGAAAGAGAAGGAAACAACAGTGAAGGACATTTCGAACAATGTGAAAACTTTGAAACTTATATTCTCAAATATGTGTACCTACTGGTTGCCATATATAACAGAACCTGTGTACATGCATCTACCCATGTAATTTGACATAAGTGAAATGATTTAATGTAGAATATGTAAAGGATCCCTGTTACTCCATATTCGATCCTTGACCTTGCTAAGATGTACCTATTCTGTTTTAACGTACAGGGCTCCTTCGTTCTGTATGAAGACGGATGAAGTGAATACAAAATATTTCAAAAATTCAACTACCAAAGTTTACTTCACGGAGGATGATAACAAGCCGAGGGGCCTTGATGCTGTGATGAAAGGAAGGGGCATAGCCAGCTGGGTAGGAAAGTTGTGATTCGGGCACTATTTGGAAGTGACGATATATCAGTCCAGTTCCCGTCCTATTAACAACCTAAGTAATTATAACATTTTGTCACAAGGTTATTTCAGAATCATTTTTTTGTAAAAAATTCAGCATGAAAACTACATGGACTTCATAGAAGAGAGCCACGTCAGGCCCATTACTGTCAACATGAATGAAAAACTCTGTTTCTACGCCTTCGATCAGGTACGTATTTTGCCTCAATCATGTTCCGTCAACTTTTCTTGACTTATTACTCAAAAATATTTTGTTTATTTTTTAAATTATTTTTTTGGGCCCATGCCTGAAAGGGGAATGGTTTGTCTTTGCTGAGGTTGCAAACGAAGAAAACGGAACAAGGTCAGGAACTTGCGTGAAGCTTGAGAACTCCGAGTGTGATATAACAGCACACTTCACGCAAGTTGCTGGCCTTGTTCCGTTTTCTTCGTTTGCAACCTCAGCAAAGACAAACCATTCCCCTTTCAGGCATGGGCCCAAAAAAATAATTTAAAAAATAAACAAAATATTTTTGAGTAATAAGTCAAGAAAAGTTGACGGAGCATGATAGGGGTGAAATAGTACGTGATCGAAGGCGTAGAAACAGAGTTTATCATTCATGTTGACAGTAATGGGCCTGACGTGGCTCTCTTCTATGAAGTCCATGTAGTTTTCATGCTGAATTTTTTACAAAAAAATGATTCTGAAATAACCTTGTTACAAAATGTTATAATTACTTAGGTTGTTAATAGGACGGGAACTGGACTGATATATCGTCACTTCCAAATAGTGCCCGAATCACAACTTTCCTACCC
Organism: Orchesella flavescens; assembly: GCA_964034955.1. Classification (NCBI taxonomy): domain Eukaryota; kingdom Metazoa; phylum Arthropoda; class Collembola; order Entomobryomorpha; family Orchesellidae; genus Orchesella; species Orchesella flavescens. Next base: position 30,335,604 of record OZ035953.1, read on the forward strand.
AGCTGGCTATGCCCCTTCCTTTCATCACAGCATCAAGGCCCCTCGGCTTGTTATCATCCTCCGTGAAGTAAACTTTGGTAGTTGAATTTTTGAAATATTTTATATTCACAGACACTGTTACTACCATGAGCCAAAGTGAAAGCAATTAAACCACATATTTCAAAATAGGAAAGCATCACAAGCAAGCAATGTATGCAATGTGAGAACATGTATGTCTACTTATACAATCATACAATATAACACGAAGTTTTTTTGTCACACGCTGAATACTTCTCTTCCTTATCTTTCTCTAGGCCTGTTGCCCTCTTCTCTCCAAATCTACTTTTTTAATGACCTTGACTCTTCAACTTCCAACATGAGTTTGATGTAAAGCAAGTATCTGCCATTAACTTGCAGGGCTACAAGTAAGGGTATTCATGTATCCATATCCCCAGCCGACATGTCGTATAAAAATCGTAGATCGATATCTCTGAGATTTTAGCGATTTTCCTACGATATCATTTTGTGACTCAATAATCATAATCGATATCTCACATATAGTAAAGATATCGCATCTTTCTTGGGCATTTCCCTAAATTATGTTAGGTACTGGAAAAAGAAACATCGTGTGAATAGTTGAGATATCGTTACTTAAAATCAGCTACACTCAATTTGTTCACCTTTTTAAGTAAAGGATATCGAACCGATCGTATAGATTTCGCTACTTAAAACGAAATATACTTTATTTTGTTAGCATCTAGATTTCAAAGATATCGAAGTGATATCGTAAATGCATACTGGCCAAAGAAAAGATATTCTATGCCTATGCTTTACTTAAAGCTATTTTCCGTTATCATTTCAGTAGGTGACTCAGCTGTGTGTTGAGAATTTATTTTTTGACTGCAGAAGTCGGTGTACATAATAACGATTGTTATTTAAACAAATATTAGTGTGATCTCAAAATATTAGCGTTATCTCAAAATATTCGTGTTATCTTAAAATATTAGTGGTTGAATGGCGAAAAGAATAGGTTTTCATATGTGTGAAGGTTCAGCTAGTAGAAGTCAAGAAACTGTAAACTCGTTATTGTATAAATATAGTAATCGTAATAATTACACAAGTGTAAAACAATTACCAACTAAAACTTCCTTCCAAAGAGCAGAGAATCTACCGGAGTGAATTTTTGAATCTGTGTGTGACAATCAATTTGCTTCTCAAACTGACGAGCGCCTACCCTCTGAGAGTCCAGCAAATGTTTTAAAAAGTCCATTTCAAGAAAACGAAAATGTATCTGTCAATCCTTGTAGTTACGAACCGAATGAAGATACTGAAGAAGCAATTAAAACTAATTTTGTATTTAAAGTTTATTTATTTATATTTTAAGATTGGGTGTAGTTCTATTTTTAGCAAGACTGATGCGAAGCTGTCTGAAGGCCGGAATGAGTGACGAAGAACAAGAAATTTTAAATAGATTTTAAATGTTTAAAGTATACCATTTAGTTTTAGTGAGCTTACTAAATTAATGTATAGTTTATTAATAATTCTAAATGGTTTAATTTATAAACAATTATTATTCTTAATCGAATTTGGCGCTTCCTGGTCATAAGTTCTCATTCAAAAACAAACTCATCGACATTTTCCCGATTTCTTTACGACATCGATACGACATAATTAACAAACATCAACATAAGCGATTTGTCTGCGATATAACACCGAGTTCTTAACTTTATCGCAATGATATCCCAGCGATGTCCTTTATCCCATCCACCTGTCAAAACGATATCTCAGCGATTTTACAACGATATCTCACATGAAAGTCCTAACGATGTCGAAGTTGAATCGTACATGCGTAGTGGACATAGAGCCTTCTTTTCGCATTCGATTCGCTAAGAAATCGTTTCGAAATAGATTTCGATTCTAAAATACTAGAACGAAGAGATCTCTGCGATTTTTGGCTGCTGGGTCGTACATATATCCATTTTTTAACTTTCACCGGAAGTGTGTTCTTATCCTATTAGTTCGGATTTCAATTTTAGCTTCCATCGACCCGGATGAACTTTAGGTTAGGTCAGGTCAAGGAACACGCCTTAATTCTTGGCCTGACCTGACCAAGGATGGTGATTCAAGGTAAAATTATGACTATAAAAGCCCGAATTTTGGGATGTTGAATTCGTTCTGTGGTTGGATTTGCTCCGATCTAACTCACTACGACTAAGTTGCTGTTGTTGACTCTCGATAGTTGTAATTTATTGTTCCCAAACTGCACATTTGAAACATTTCTGAAGAAACTTTTGATCTAAAGTCTCTATCTTAGCTACAGCCCGATGGAGCTGGTTCAGAAACTACTTCCTTAGATTCCCGTTCATGAGGACCGAAATAGCTTGTTCACCGTACCTTTGGCGTCTGCTGATACTCACTTACCAAATTATTTTGAACATCGTGCAAGAAAAATTAATTTTCCTATTCAATTTTTTTGCTAAAAGCTGGAAACATCTAATTTTTGAAACTGATATTTCCAAACATTTTTTTTCAGGATCATTGGCCAGTATCTGCTTATCGAATTGTCATATTGCCTTGTCTCTATTTCTTTAAGGTTTTCTACACTGCTCGACTTTCCGGTGAAGTAATTTTTTGCGCATCCTAGAGGCCAGACTTTGTTCAGGTTTGGTCGGAATGGACCTACGAATATAACCCTTTTTCGTCCATCTGGAATTTCGCATGATGCTGCTAATGGAAGACTTCTAATTGCTGATAAGGACAATCATCGCATCTGCTTCTTTACTCTAGATGGGCAGTATATTTCCAATTTCGGATGCAAGGGACATGTCAATGGTAAGTTTTAATGAAAAATTTCTTAATATCATTAAGACAAAGTTTAATACATTAAATAATACTTACTTTGGAATTGTATTACAATATTGCTTGCAGGCACGTTTAACTATCCATGGGATGTCGCTGTTTCACCGGATGGACAACACATTGCTGTATCAGATTCCCGGAACAAGAGAGTGCAATTATTCGACCGCTTTGGCAACTTCTCGAAAAAGTACACCGTTTATGAGACGTATGGACAAAGACCATCTGGACTATCCAAGAGGGATCACCATTGATAAAACAGGTATAAACATTGCTGAATATTTTGTTATTGCTACATTCAACTTTTAGGTTCATTGTTTATGCCAGCCACAAATACACACACAATTGATTTTTGATTTACCTTTTGTTTGTTTTAATAGGAAAGATTATTTATGTATCCGATTTCAACTTGCATAATGTGATCCGCATCCCACTTGACTTTACGCACCATTACAAACTGATTCCAGCCGGAGAGCTTCGTCGGCCCCAAGGAACCGCTGTGGACAAAGCGGGGAACTTACTAATTGTTGATTCTCAAAACTATTGCGTTCGTTACGTGACGCCCCAGGGTCAACTCATTTCCAACATCTCAAGCGTTTTGGATCAACCTTTGGGATTTCCGGTGAATGTCGCTGCTCTTGCTGGAGGTTTTGTGGCAGTCTTATGTGAAACTGGGAAGATTCGCATCTTTTAAGCAAACGAAGGGAGACTTTGAATGTGGGGAAGCCAGACGTTATACCAAGCCGCTGCCAGTGTTAAATGCTCAATCATTCAATAAGTAACTTTATTAGTATGTAAAAATGCTACAATAGTTTAGCATTGGAAGTATTAGAAATATTTCAATTATATTGTTTATAAATTGAACATCAGGGGGTAGATAACGTATATTTAACTGTCTTAAATTGTAATTAATAACCTGCTAGTAAGCAGGCTCAGAGACATAGCTGAAATGGGCGTTGAGTGATGTCCTCCAAACCCCCTCATGTCCACCAAATCCCCTCCACCACCTCTCTCTCTAAACCCACCTCCGCGATCCTCCCCCACCATATAGTGAAAGCATTACTTATAGAATACCACTCCGGATTCAAACATATACACGTTTCGTATGCTACCCGTTCTTACGTATACGTATGCAAGCTGTTCACACTACTTTCTAATCAAATCGATGAGTTTCTGAACTTTCGAGTCTATTTGGCAGTCACTGTTGCGAAGTTGTGGGAGGGAATTTTGGTAAAGGAACGACTGAACAATAAAGAGTGCACAGTTCTTGCAACATAAATTTTTGCTGAAATTTATTGCACGAAATTTTTAGATTTATAACTCTCAAAATAGATCAAATACGAAGTACGACATAGATTTCATTATCACTACTGAGTCTGATCATCTGAACTCTGCATTATTGGTCGCTGTAGCATTGCATGCATCTCATTTCTGACATTGAGTAAACTGCCGGCCGGCAATTTCCTCAATGATTTTTCGGTCTGTTCATACCCAGCCTGTTTTTCGTCGTCTCATCCTCTTTTCGTGTTTTTCGTAAAAAACACATTGCACACTGCTAATCTTTTTTAATTTTCAGCTTTTTTCAGTGATTAATTCACTGATTACATAAAAATCATCAAAATGGTAAGTGTTTTGAGTAGTTTGTAGTGTAGTTTTTTTTTTGGTGTGGTTTTTTTTGTAATGATGATGTTGATGATGCTGATTGTGATTGATGATGATGATGATTTTAATTAGTGTTGATAATTGTGTTTGGTGATGATGATGATGATTTTAATTGGTGATGATGATTGTGATTGAAATGATGATGGTTGTATTATGTTTTTATTGAAATTTTAACGTAAAATTGACGTGGAAGGATTGTTGTTCTATGCAAACATTGCAATAAGGAATAGTTTGATGTAATAAGCTAATTATCACCTAATTATTACCTTATTACATCAAACAATTCATTATTACAGTGTTTACATACAACAACAATCCGTTCACGTCAATTTAACGCTAAAATCTAAAAAAATTTAAAAAAAATTATGTCAGAGATGGGCAGTCACACCAGTGCTTGCACTTATTAGGTGTAAATAGGTGCTCCGTTGACCGACGGTGTATCTCAATAAACGAACATATTGTGAACACAGGGTTGGGAAATTCAATATTTTAAATCATTTAAATTTCAAATCTAAATTCACACAATTTTCTAATGATTTTTAAAATACAATAAGATTGAAGCATGAAATCAAATAGGCTATATTTAAATTGATTATTTTCTTGACTGATTGACTATTGATTTTCTAAAATTAACAAATTCTTGAACCTAGACTTAAACATCATAAAATATCATACTAATCATCATTTTTATTTATTAATTTTCTTATATTAAATTAGTCGATATAAATATAAATTAATTAATAAAATCAATTCTGTTATTTGTTTTTCAGGAGCAGTGTGAAGTCGGAAGAGTGTTGAATCACCCTCATTGTTCAGGAGAACCAAAAATTATAAGCACACTGACCAGATATGAAAAAGGATATCTGAAGACTACGCTACCGAATTGTGATCCAAATACTATCTGCAGCAGCCATTTTCAGTTACTTTGCCGAAGAGGATCTGAAACATGTGCCAATCCATTCAACAGCCACAAAACGAAGATGAAAGCAAGTCGAACCGTAACTGCAGTATTTTACCTGGCTATCGATCAAGGATCTCTACTGCAATCAGTCCTTCCGAACGACAAGTTGTGCAACACTTGCTACTACAGAATTGAAAAGCCTACTCCAGCAGCAATTGAAGACGGCATGGACACCCCTTATCAAGAAGAAATGTCTCCTTTGCAAATTCTCAACAGCATCAGACCAATACTACAACTCTCAGAAGTGTCTTTGGAGAAATGTAATCTTGAGAAGAAGGAAACATTGCTACGAAAATCAATTCAAGAAGTAACAACAGGACTGCTGACACTGTTTGGATACTCGGAACCGGACTCAAACACTGAGTTGAAGGCCATCATCAACGCAGCAAAATCGAAGATTGACCAGTCACCCTATCCTACCAAAGTTTCAACTCTTACCCTGTTTGCATCTGGACTCAAGACGTCCGAAATTTCAAGAACATTCGAAGTGCCTAGATCAACAGCATCACGAGCACTACAAGTCTATTCTGAAAAAGGACCACTGGAGGAGCCTCCAAAGAAGAAAGGAAAATCTTTAGAAGAATCCGTGGTGACTGCAGTGGAAGAGTTTTATTTGCAAGACGAAGTAAGTCGAGAAATGCCTGGAATGAAGCAATCTGTCCTGGTGACTCTCCCGGATGGAACTAAGGAAAAACAACAGCAAAGACTACTTCAATTTACAACAAGGGAGCTCTACCACCACTTCAAGGAGAAGAATCCAGATTTGAAGATTGGACTTACCAAGTTTGTTGAACTCCGACCAAGAAGATGCAAACTCCTTTCCTACACTGGACATCATCAAGTTTGCTGCTGCATCTACCATGAAAACATCAAAGAAAAATTTGAAGGTCTTGGAATTCGAAGTTATCACAACTACCTATCAGAGTTGGTGTGCTCAATGGACAACAAGAGTTGCATGTACCGAAGATGCAACATCTGCAAGACAAAGACCGAAGATTTTGCAGCTAAAGTTCAACAGCATGTATCCACCAACAAACCCGGATTAATTGACACTGACGTCACCTTCAAGGAATGGCAGCAAACCGATCGAGAAGCTATTCGGAAGATCACCATGCCTTACGAAGAATTCATTCAAGAACTAACAGCAGCAAGTCAGAATATTCTGAAGCACCACTTTGTCAGCCAAGAACAAGGCAAATTCTTCAAGTACATCAAGGAGCAAATATCCGAAGACACCGCAATAATTCAAGGAGATTTTGCAGAGAACTACGTTCCTGTCTATGAAAACGAAATCCAAAGAGTGTACTACGACAAGCTGGGAACCACTATCCACCCCTTTGTGGTTTATGTGGTGGAAGAAGGAAAACCGAAGACAGAGTCCATTGTGGTAATTAGCGATGATACCATTCATAATTCGAATTCCTTTTTTTCTTTTAAATCTAGGGTTGTCCAGCACATCAAGGAAAGCTTCCCAAAAGTCAAGAAGATCGAATACTTCACGGATGGAGCTGCAAGCCAATATAAGAACTTCAAGACAATCGCTAACATAGCGAACCATCAAAATGACTATGGGATAACAGCTGTCCACAACTATTTTGCATCCTGCCATGGAAAGGGAGCCTGCGATGGAGTTGGAGGAACAGTCAAACGGATGGCACGCACTGCAAGTCTAAAGGGGGAGCTTATCCGGAATCCAATGGAGTTTTTTACATTTGTGGACCAAAAAATTTCCGGTATCAAGGCCTTCTTTGTTTCAGCCGAAGATGTGGAGAATACAATCAAGACTTTTGGATTAGAAGAACGATATGCAACAGCAAAAAAGATTCCAGGGATCCAGCAAATGCACCGCATTGTGGTAACCGAAGACTTGTCCCGATTACATCTCTTCGAAGTTTCATCTGACCAAGACCACAGTGGATTTGTGCAACTAATGGACCTACATGAACATGGACCAGAATTTATTGAGCCTGGAGAATGGATCGCAGCCGTTTATGATGATAACTGGTACTTCGGAAAGGTTTTAACCGTCAACCAGCAGGAAGAGGAGTACGAAGTAAGATTTCTACAGCAAGCGGGAAAGACAGGAGGGACGTTCTCCTTAGTGTTTGAAACTCACCCCACCTGTGTTCCAGTCTCCAAAGTTTTGATGAGTCTTCCAGCTCCCAAAACAAACAGGACTGGACGAACAGTTACTTTCCCAAGGGACATCGTTGCAGAAATTCAGGCTAAGTTCTCAAAGTTTAAGTCAGCTTAGCATTTTGTCTCTAATGATGGTAATGGTAAAATGATGTGATATATGGTTGTTTGAATGACTTATTTAAGTTTTTATCAATTTCGATTTGTTATTAATGAATTTTAAGAAGTTTCAGGTGCCCTAATCAAATTTCGGGTACGTAAAAAATTATATTGCATTAATGTCTAATCGATTTCTAGTCTTTCAGCTTTAACTACACGGTATGATTCTGGAAATATGTGATTTATTGTGATACAATGTAATATGATGTGATGTAATTGCTTGTATTTTAATTATTTTTGGTAATAGCCAATGGGTAAGCGTTGCCTCGAGCCCGAATGATATCGCTCGATTAAAATGACATTCGTGGTGCATAGTGGTAGATGGGATGGAGCGGGGCCTTATTGTGGGATGATCCAATGATGGATGTTACTCGGTTAACCATATATCCTGAGCTGACCACTTAAGTCGAGGCGATGACCCAACTCTGGCCGCTCGGGGTTGGGGCGGCCCATTGGTTTTGGTTTGTTTAATAATATTTTATGTTGATTTCAGGACCATGGTGCAATACTGCACTTTGGAGTTGGGTTGGTGTGATACTGCACTTAAACCTTGTTTTGATGTGTTATGCACAAAACAAAATATTTTTGGGGCACCACGGTGAGGGGTTACTTCCGACTTTAAGTCAAGTGTGCCCTGGGTAACGCGAACGCCCTCGCCAATGAATATTTGACAAATGTTCAAACTAATGAATTCTTAATTTTTTTGTATCAGTATCGAAAATTTTATACATTGAACTCAAATAATAGTCGATCTTACGACCATGCAACTGCAAGTAAGAGTTTAAAATTTGTCTACTGTATTGTAATAATTGTAATCGCTTGAAAATCTGCTTAAACATTGTAAAAAAAATAATGTTCAATAAAATGTTTAAAAATTAATATATGATTGCGACCCTGCCATGATTATGTGTTCATTTATTTATATTTATTGCAACAGTCATTTATATTATCTTGCGCAAATCTGATATTCGATTTTAAAAAAAATCGAAACTAATTTTAGTAAAGTAAATACTATATTTAACTTATTCGTTATATTAGTTAAACTAATATCGGTGAATGTTATCTGATTCATTAAAGTAAGACAAACTTTTGTAGTTTTTATTCGTACGTGTTTTTATAATTATTTAATAATTTTATAACTCCTCTAATTATTAACATATTTAGTTAATAGCTTAGTTATATTAGTTATTATAACTGATATAGTTAAAGTTAGATATAGCGCAATCCTTGTGATACAAAAAAAACAATACACGACAATGTAAAATAATTACGTCAAAAATATTAGCAATTTTAATTATTACTAACTACACACTTAACTTTTAATATTTAAACTAAATTTCATCAAATCAACTATCAGCTGCATTTCATATATTATATTTTCATAAATCCACCATCTGTATCATCAAGTACCGGTGGCATAAAAAACTGCCCAGCTCTGCATGAAAACGTGGTTTTTGTAGATTTTGGGTAAATGTGTACAGCCCATGACGTCATTTTTTCGAAATTTATGTCAATATTCTTTTGTTAATAACTCCCGGTCACAAGAAAATTAATTCTCAGTTTTTTTTGAGTGGGTTCTTAACTGCTTGACGGATTTTATTCAATCATAAAAAGGATTAAATATTCATGCGCATTGCCGTCAAAGCTTATTGAAGTTTACATTGATAACGGCCAAAAGTTTCGAAATTTCAAATTTTCAAATTTTTGACATGTTTGTCAATGGTATTCATAACGTTTTGGAATAGCCAAGTTGTCTAATACTTTTTAGTTTTCATGTAAATAATTATTTTATGTTACGTCATAAATTTGAAAAACTACTATATTTAGATGAAAACTGCAAATTTCAAAAAACTAAAAACGGAATGTTTTTCTCCTTTAAAAATTGTATTTATCTGAATATGAAATTCCCGAATCAAAATTTTTGCAGCGGCCAATTATGCTGAGTTCAGACGATCAGACTCTACTCTCATTACTGAACTTTCTAATACATACACACATATATTAAAATTTATACATCTCTAACTCAAATCAAAATCCACCTTGTGTAATTAGAAATTCTTTTAAATCTTGATGAGAGAATCCTTACTTCTTACTGGATAAACTGCACCACTCGTTCTGCTGACGCACAAATTCCTCGTTTTCAGCACCATAAGCAGCATTATTTGGAATGCCGAAGGTGTTTCTGATCTTCAGAGTCGTTGGACAGCTTCTAATCATCAGTGCAAGCTTCGCTGTTGCCAGATCCAAGAGCTCCTTTATATCTAAGTAATTAGCCGCCTGCAATCAAAACAACCAAATAGTTCACAAATTAGGTTGTTTTTTAATGTAAGTCGTAAATACCCCCCTCGTTTCACTGATTTTTTTCTGAGAAAGGAAAGTGATTTAATTTAGTTTTTTCTTGGATTTAAACACTGATTCTTATCTGCAGCATGGATTACTTTTGAACTTACCTTTGCATAATCATTGACAGTACAGGCAACCACATTTAAAAATTCAGCGTCCCACCCAGTGCTGGTTAGCCTGTCAATTATACATTTTTCTTTTTTCTCATCATCATTGGGAGGAGGGCTGTCATCCTACAAGATAAATTAGAACGAAAATGAAAGAGTTAAAAGGTATTAATTTTTAGCAGATGAATCTGTCATATTCTCAGAACCAAAAGATTACCTTGTGATGTTCAGCCCACTCCATGACTTTCTTCAAAATAGGACTCGTCACGTTTGATATCACAATCACGTCGTCGTATACGTCATCCTCATCAATGGAGCAAACCAAGTTCTCCAACATTTCGTGGATTAGCTTACTCATCTTTGCGGTTTTGATATCCACCTCCAGGATTTCTCCACCGTCGAAACTTTGCAGCCTAATATTTGGCATGTTGCTGATAAGCTATGTGGTTTGTCACTTGTTGTACTCGTCCTTGAAAACAGACACCTGAACTCAGTCAAAAGTCAGCAAGCTCTCACCGTAGGAGTGTAGGATACCAGCTCACCAGCATTATAAGCTTAGAATCGTAGTACATACGTTTATGCCTTATCCGCTTGTAAACCACGGCCTTAAAATGCTTTGTTTCTGGCACACAATGGCAATAGTTATCTTCTGAGAATGTCTGTTTTTTTATTTGGCAATAAAATATTATTTTATAACAAGTTGGTAAATGGTGTGGTATTACTTAGAGCTTACTTTGCATTGAAGCTTCAATTCACTCGAGTCTTCTTCGTACAACGGTTGAAAATATTATGTGTACATATTAAGGAGCATGAAATGTGTGAAAAGAGGTGCAATAATACGATACGACGACTGATATCTACAAAACGCTTAATACAATGTTGGAATGATGTACTTTCAAGTGTGTATGCACCTTTTGCCACGAATATACTGAATAGCTAAAAAATAATAATTAACAGTATAAGAAATGTAGGCAAAGTATAAACTTGAGAAGGCATCTAGCTTAAAAGCATATATCGTGACTATTTAGTTATAATATAATTGGATACTGTTAAAATCGTTTATACTAATGGAGTGGAGGTGGTTATATCGATTAAAATATTAGCTTTGAAAAATATTATACCATATTACTAATGTGAAGGACTTGACTTGGTAGGATTCCGTTGTAAATAGAAAAGCATTCAAGCATGCATACCATGGTACAGGTATACAGTATGCGACATTTAATCATAATTGCATTTGTCGTCACTTAACGGTTCGACAACGCCTGGGGAATCATTTTCAAACGCTTGCTACTTGGTATGAACGGTTGTGCTCTCCTCGTTGCGGAGAAAATGAGTTGTTACAGAGTTGAATCAAGTCATAAAAATGTAGTGATAAATTTGGCCACTATCATCGCTATGAAAAATGAGTCGAAGGTCGAAGCTCAAAAATGAATCTCGATCGTCAAATTTTCTATATGTTTACATTAACTATTCTTATTATTTATGTTTCGTGCCTTATTGCTTCAAAGAATTAAGCAATAGAATGTATGCCGTGCATAGCCATGTCATCCAAAAGGTAAAAGTAAAAGGCAACAAAGTAACAATGAAACTATCCCCATAAAACGCTCATAATTTCATTTATTTTTCAGTGGCTTTGTGCAGTCTCCCATTTCCTTGGTTTGGCCCTTTACGCCACTTCATTAGGACTCACCGTAGAACAACTGTCCACAGGCGTTGCTCCTCTTTCATACTTTAATCTATTCAAAAATACATTCCGGTTCTTATGTGAGTTGTCCATAATCCTTGCCATTTGGAGGAAACCAAATGGTGACCAAAAGTTATGACCATGATGATTGTAGAAATTGGATCAAAATAGAATCTAAATGTTTCTTACGAATTCTCTGCATGATTTCTACACTGATGGTTCTATTGCGATTATCCCTTTCTGAACTTTGAAATGAGCACAAACGGCTTAAAGCGTTACTTTTTGGATTGGTACAAAGGTATTGTGTTGGAAACAAGGACTGCCTTTTCTCCAAACGACTTTTTAATATGTCAAAGTGAAAATTCTCCGTCAATCGGAAACACAATGTTGGGCGTTGTTTCGGTAATAGGATTACTGTCAAGAAATGCTCTTGGGTTTTTCTCCGACCATCTTGTTCTTATGTATGCGCTAACGTTGTGGAGCCGCGTCAACCAATTCATTACAGCTTTAAAATCCCAGTATTTGGTAACTGATGATGGTGAGTGTAACAATGATCCTTTTGATTGTATTGATGATGTCATTGGCTACGCCACTCATGCAAAATTGAAATGGAAGAGACAGAACCAGACACAAAAACTTTAATCTCAACTTAAAGGTCATCAGAGCGATTAGCAAACCTTTTAAATGGGGGCAATGAGATACACCCTCCTGTTTTTTATTGGGGAGCGTTTATTCATTTACTCAATGAATTGGCACAACTTTTCATTGCTTGAAATAGATGGGATAGTTCGCTTATACTTTTACGTCGTTTTTGTATGGTTTCTAATTGCGTCGGCAAGCATCTCCCGACAAATACAGACAATGAGAATAGAATAGAGTCTTTATTTACGTGTTAATTGGTATCAGTTGCTGTAACAGAAATTGATCTCCCTACCATAACACCATACAACACAGTCATAACTAAGATTGTGCCAATGCACCGATAATATTTATCGTGCGTAACAATTATTCCAATAAAACAATAACATTTTTAAATAAAAAGCCGTCTCATTAAATCACAAATACAATAAACTGCTAGTAAGCAGGCCAGAGACGTAGCTGAAGAAGGCGTTGAGTGATGTCCTCCAAGCCCCCTCCTCCCATGTCCACCAAATCTCCTCCACCACCTCTCTCTCTCTAATTCCACCTCCACGATCCTCTACCAACATAGTAAAAGCATTAGTTGTGGAATACCATTTCGGATTCCCAATTTATGCACAAGCACATGCACAAGGATGCTTTGCTATGCTTTCGTATACGTATACGTTTCAGCCAAATCGATGAGTTTCTGAACTTTCGCGCCTATAACTTTCGAACCGTTTGACCGATTTGTCCAAATCTTTGAGAGGAAGGTAGTCTCAAAAATTAGACCAATCTGATGACAACATTGGATACCGTCATAGCTGCCCGTTGTGTAACCAACTGTACAAAAGTGCGCCAACTCTCCCGATCATGGAATCAAGAACTGAATCATCAGTACCAAGTCCATCCACTTTGTGTTAGTCTTCCTTTCGAAATTGCCAGTGGGAGAAAACGGATTCCCGACCTCAAAAATTATTTCCACTCCACTGACTCTATTCAAAAATTCATGGAGGATATGGGAGAACACCCAGGAAATCCATTTCCCGGGAGAAATGTTCATTTGCAATGGAAACTTCCGGTAGGGCTGCTGGAGCAACCTGAACTCCAAGACCTCAGTTACAGGGACTTCTGGGAAAATGTGTTGCGGTTATTCCAACAGTTTGGGTCGCAGGTTTATATTGTCAGATTTGTATATAATGGTATAAATTCAATGCGTTTTCCTCAATCTATGGCCCACCTCCCTAATTTGAAAGGACTAAGTATTTTAGGGTTGCGTGCTATTCCACTTCAGAATTACGAGCCTCAGCGTCTACTACCACAGCTTAATAATTTGGAGATGTTCTCCGTGCAACATGCAGACCAAGATTTCATTCGTGATGTTTTGGATTCTTGTCCGATTCCTGGAAACATGAAACGTCTGCTTATTAACACAGGAACGTTTTATAGAATTCCAGACGTAGTTTATAGTTTCACAAACCTTGAAGTCCTTCAGACACGCCTTGGTTTTCTAGATTTACAGAGATTCAACAACTTAGCAAAGCCTCCACCCTTAAGGGAAGTCTTGTTCCAATTCAATATACCATTTGCAGCTCACCAAGTATTCAGAGCGCTGGAACCCTTTGCCAATACCCTTATACATTTTGATTGTAGACCCTTGATAACTTTGGGTGATTGGAGATGGATGATTACTTGCATCAACCTCCCGAATCTGAGGAAACTAACCTTGCATGGCTTTAGTGGAGCACTTGACCCATTTTTTCAGTTGGCATCGTTGGCCGATTTAACAATAAATACTGAGTCCTCCCACTTGTATGAGAATAATAGCAAAGTGGAGTTATATGAGTGTAAAAAACTCATGAAAGATTCCAATATTTGGAAGCTGATTTCCTCCCTAAACAAACTTACTATAGACAACACGACCCATTACCGTGCGCTACCTCTCAAGCAAAATCGGCGAAGTAAAAGAAAGTGTGTACTTAATGCAAAAATATATTTTTAATCTGGAAGCATTCTTACAAATAAAAACACGAAGAATCAGTTTGCTTTCAGTTCAAGCAGGTTGTAGGTAGAGAGAAAGGTGTAAAAAGCAATGATGGTTATTGTTTACTAGCTTAGAACATTATAATGAAACATAAATACAATTGTATGTAAGTTATTGAAACACGACCATTCAGCAGTAACGCAGAATTTTTGTAAATATTAACATAATTACTGCAAGAATTAGATTTGTTGTAGATTAGAAAGCATTGAGGATTCTTATGATACGTTTTTTAAATGTCATTCCACCTTTGAAGCTGTTGAGAAAGGTGATGAGGATCGTAGGGCAAAGTAAAAAATATGTATTCTTTAGTAAATATGCAAATAATTCAATAAGAATGTATACATATTTATCTTTAAACTATTTTTGCCTGTTAAATAGGGAGGCTTCGCAAGTCGTCCGGTAAGCCAATTTGAGTATTGTGATGGTAAGAAAGTACGGTGGGGAGGAATCTACCTAAAATCTTACCGTATATTCCTCGAGAATTGTAACCCGTCTCCAAACAGCATTGTGATTGTAAACAAGTAGCTTTGTATGGAATATCATTGCTCATTGAAGGGAATTGAGAGCGCGCGGAACTCATTTTTTAAACACCTACCATACTTGTTACCGTACCTAGTACAATCCGAATTTGCGAAACCTCCAGACCCCACAGTACGAGATTTTGACGGTGATTATAGTACCATCACCATCACAATCACAAGACGTCTTTGCGAAACCTCCCTAATATCTTAATTTTTTTCTATCATGAATCTTTACATATAAAATATTGAAAGATATTTTTAAAATATTATAAGAGAAGTTTGATAGTGAAACTGTGACAAATAGTCATTGAGTGGCCAAGTGATGACAATCTTAGTTTATCAAACAAATTTAAAATGTAATTAAAATGCCAAAATATTGAATACGTTAATTTTTTGTAAATAAAATACACAATAAATATTTTTTTAAATTAAACGATTTAATAATGTAGTTATGCTTACAATCTTTAATGCTTTTTGTCATAATCATGTTGTACTTAACTTTAATGCAATAAAGATAGTTTTGTCATTTATCATGATGATATAAAAACCGCAGATACCTTGTTTTGTGGCATACATTTGAGATTTTCTGCTTACACATAGGATTGGGACACCTGGATTTAGGTACGGTTTGGAGAGGTGTTAGGCATGAGTAAAGTTTGAACAAAGACCAGAGTAACGTAGATGAACCTATGCCGAAGAGAAGCAAGTAATCTTTCTCTACCTGAGCAAAGTACTACCTGTGTAGAATGAGTTACTACATCTCTAAGGCTGCTATATCCAACACTGGGATGCTTTCTTGATGAGGATGTGCACCAACATTTATTCCACTGAACTAGCATATTTGTTGAGGCAATACATAGACTAACTGCACTCTGGAATGCTCTGATCCTAGACTTATGCAAACTACAAAATATACTTCCCAATTAATGCCATTTAAAACCGAATCAATAATTGTAATTAGAAATCAGTAAAATGATACGACAACCAATACATTAAACAAGTTAATCTCAGTTTCAAAAAAATAACGATCAAATCATTGTTTTACTGAATAGGTCAGCGCTTCATATAAACAACAATAATTAGACTAGCCTCCACCGTTCCTGCTCTCTCTGTCGCTTTAAAAACAGAGGTAGTGCATTCCTAAAAACTACAAAAGATATATTGTACCAAAATGCAAGCTTACCTACATGTAACATAATAACAATATTACACCATTCATCGAATTTGTGAGCTTAAACATAAATGATTAAACTCGAATAGAATTGAAAAAATTGCAACTAATTTTTACCGTTTATTTTTAGTAAAAACTGTAAAACTTGAACAAGTGGTGTTAAAAAGCCAGTTGTCAAACATAAGGACTGCTGGAATCAAATTAGATTTATATGCAATAATGTTTGTTGAATACAGTATAGAATTGTATGCATTTATATTATGATACATTCTATATTTATATTAAGTTTATTCACTGATGTTTTCATACTGGTCGATGATTATAAAAGAATGCAGAGTGCGGCTGTTGAACGGGTTCTAGGAGGTACCTTATACGTATACTCATAAAACCAAACCTTCATTAAAAAGATTGAAAACTACGCATTGTCTCGCAGATGGTTTTAGAACTGCAGTGGTAAAATGCATCAGGTGGACACTAGTGGTATATGTAAGTAGGATAGTGATCCAAGGAATAATTCTCCACTTGATAAGTATTTAACTTGATTAATTCAGACGCAGATCAAAGGCAGTGCTTATACGGTCCAAACGTGAATTGGAATGAATCATTCGACAAAAACCTATTCACGAATTCAGAAATTTAACAACGCTAGCAAAACTGTTCTCAGGCATCCATGAAAAGAAAAAAAACTGAAATAAATGAAAAGAAAAAAAGTGTGATTCATGAAACAAAATATTTTGGGTTTTTAAAACGTTATCTTTATTTTCAACTTGTGTCGGTAATCAAAAAAATTATCTGAACCCCATTCAATCTTAAAACGGAGACATTTATTATTTTCACATTCATCATTTACTTTTTTTTTTATCTATCGCACATTAAAACACACATCCGTTTCGATTTCGCTACGACCAAACTTTATATCATTTTCCTTTGAACAAAATTGCTCAATTGGATTTGTATTTTTTTTTAATTTCAAATATTTACATTTACCAAATTGAAATGGCTCTTGCATAGCATACAAGTACGCACAACATACGCATGCACTTAATGTCATCCATACAACTTTTAATATCACATAATATACAAAAATACAATATTTCGTACACGCTGGCTCTCTGTTTTACCGTCATACGCACCTAAATCATATCATCATATTATTACGAATTATAGTTAACTTGTACAACGTAATAATACATAAAACGGTTTCTAATAAGTATGTATTTTTATTTTTATTGCATCTCCATTCCTTAATTCATTGCATACTGCTTTCTGTACCGATGATTGTATTGTTAGCGTAAATAGTGTATCGATATTCGACTCTTAGTTATAAAATTCATGGCACTGCAAAACGTAACCTCAACATGTATATGTATGTATATACGTAAAAAAAAGTACAGTAGTAATGAGGAATCTCAAATCCTCCCACTTTAATCTGAAAAAGTATGAAGGGTGATATTGCAACAAATCACTGACAAAAATGTGAGTGATGACAAAATCTGAAATACTTTGAGAAGGGGATTGAAGCAGTTTACATTTGAAAACTGGTTACCTTTTAAAGCATAAAGGTAAGAGGGAGGAGGGGACGTGAATAGACAAGAAGGGGTGAAGTGAGGTACTGTTGAGATTCATTTCTAAAAGTGCTGAGGTTTTGTGGCTATGTCTGGAGGTCAAGGTTAAATATTTCTGATGCACATGCCAAAGTGTGTCACTAGTAATTCCTACCCAACTCCAGGTATAAACTTTATGTAATCAGATCATTTAAATACAATTATGTGTAAATACGCTTGACCGTTTGACAAAAATGGTAATAAGCTATTGGCTTAAAGCTATACGTAAAGTGTAGTTAGTTATAGATTATCTTAACCAAGGTAAGCTAATGGAAATGCAGCTGGGTTAAAGAAAGGATTGCCAATGGGTGCTACAGCTGTAGGAGCTACAGCAATAGACATAGTGACATAAGAAGTCATTCTTGTTGGAACAACCTTTGTTGAGTACAAGGTGGTATATGTTGGTTTCGCTCCAAACTGAAGTCTAAGCGTTTTTGACTCCACCACAGTGGTAGTTGTGTCGATTACTACGGGTGAGGATGTCAACTGTAACTGGGGTGCGGCTGAGCCTGTTAATCCAACAGGATTTGGAACAAGTTGTGGAGCAAACTGTTGGTACAAGTTGTTGGGAACTGTAGGAGGTTGTGTTGGCTGCTTTTGAGATTTGAGAAATTGGAGGAATGCCAACTGCTCTGCGGTCAATCCAAGTTGGTCAGCCAAGCCGTTGAGTCCAAGAGCTGGATTGTTTGGTGGTCCAGATGCTGGTGCAGCAACTTTTTCTGCATCAGGTCTTATCGCACCCTTTGATCTAGGGGCGGATATCTTTGGTATCTTATCGTCCATTGTACTAGGATCAAAGTCAGCTCCAAGGGATGTCAATTCCTAAAATTACATGCAAATTATTAATGTAGATTAGTTGTTTCAGTTTAGTTCAATAAAATTTTACATAAAAATCATCACCACTAATTAAAAACACATATATATGTAAGAAATAATTTGAGTGAAAGCATAAATTAATTGGTACATCAGGTGGGGCAATAATGTGGGCATAAACGGTTTCAGGATCATCAGAGTCCTCGCTTCCCAAAAGTTGTTCCGAGTGCTCCGAACCAGCTTCCTATAAGTGAAATCATTTTCATATTAGTATGTTTTTATATGTGGAAAATAATGGTGAATAATAATCAAGGTACTTGAAGGGCAGTATTAAATTCAGTAAGAGATTTCGTCGGTACAAACTGGAACAATTCCATAGGAGGCACTGTTTTGTGAGCTGTCACAAGTCGTGTGACGAAATATGATTGGGTCAATGTGTATAAAGTGGTTATACCATCATACAACACTGGCAAGATGCTTGTCTTCAACATAAGCTACAACAGAAAAATCATTGAATTTATTTTCTTACTTGACATAAAAAGTCGGCTAACCAATAAAGGAAACATTTTAATGAAAAAGGATACCTGTGTGGTACTAAAGCTTTGAGTAATAGTTTCCAATGGTGGTGTAGCCATATCTCCTGAGAGCTGAATGACTGGAAGTGTAGCAACGTCGCTGGACCCTTCCAAAATCTTTTCATAAGCTGGTTTGGTGGCCAATATATTTTCAATGGTGGGATCGTCAATTGAAGAGGCCAAAGTTGGCTGGATAGGTTCCCTGGTGAAAGTTTTTGTTACAGTGATATACCGCGTGTTCTTTACATTACCAGCTTGGAATACATAGGGTGACTTGATGGTCGCAATTTCCAAAAACTTTTCCAAATCCTCAAACTCTGTTGGTGTAACTGTGGAAACTCTTATAGTTTGTGGTGCAAGTTCAGGCTCCAGATCTTGTGCAACTTCATTAGTCTCCGTTCTACTCTCTTCATAATTTAAATTGTCAGAATGTTGAGCTAATTCATCCTCATCATCATGAGCATTCAAATTTGGACCACTTCCAGCTGTATTCAAGTCCTTGAGACCTGCTGCTGCTGATTGTTCGCTGAGTTGTTGTTGTTCCAATTCCTCTTCCTCTTGAGTTTTAATGATGTTCACCTTTGGCTTTGGTGAAGGCTTGAAACGCCAACGCCCAGTTGGTCTGTTTAACTTGAATCTGTAGATGGAGGTGGATGAGGTTGGATTGACTTGAACTTGACGTGCGCTTGCTCCAAAGGATCGGGTTGATTGGATTGTTTTGAAAGCAACTTCCTTTGTTTTAGCACCACCTCGACCAGATCCAAATCGTCTAGTTGGAGTTGCGGATACAACTTGGCTGTATACACTCACAGTTGGCACGACATCCTCAGCATTCTGTCTTGAAGTAGAACGGCTACGACTGCGGAAACGAGATGGTCTCCTTCCAGAATCACGAGTGTCCTCTTCAATTTTCTCCTGTTCTTTGGCTTCAACAACGTCTGATGATGGGGTTGAATTTCTGTAAGGAGAATATGTCATGCATCCACATTGTTGTTGGAACTTGGGCTAAAATAAAAGCATTATTTCATAATTTGATTTCCTACTTGTTAAAACGGTTGGAGAATCGATTTTTATATTCATTTCGGGATCCTCTTCCTGGCTTTCCACGATTACTTGGTGTTGCGGTTACAATGAAATCAACGGATTTAGCAGGGTTTATATCAACATATAACTGCGGTTGTCTAGAGTATGCATTGTTATTTGGCACAGGAGAAATGTAAATCTCAGCTTTCTTTTCCTTTGAATTTTGAGGAAGAACGTAGTGTGTTTGCTCCTCGGATGCTGTGGGAGTAGGTTCTACGGCGGCACTTTCATTAGATGGATTTTTTTGTCCATCATTGGCGTTGTTACCATTGTCTTCTTGATATTCATTAGCTAAAAGTTATCAATAGCATGCACAATCAATTAACAATGTCAACTTTGGAATGTCATCGGTATGTCACCGGTTGCAAAATAGTTAATTATTTTTTACAAGACACATGCAATGGTTTGCTGGAAGCTAAAGCCTAGTAAAACAATGTTGCAACGCTATATTATCATTGTTTGTACATAATTTGGTCAGTGGTGTAAAATTATATCATGCATCAATTAAAAAAAAAGCATGCAAGTTTCATAAGAAGCAACAAGAATTTGTTCCTGCAGGGCAGTTGCGGAGCATTTTGTTTTACTAAATTAAGAGGCCCAATTGATTAGTACAATATTAGTGCAACTAGCTTACACTCCAAGCGTTGCTGTTGGTGTGAGTCGTGTGAGTAGGCGTCATAATCATAATTATTGGCATGATTATCAACATCATCATCATCATCATCATCATTGAACACCTCACCACTGGTCTCATAGTTGTCCCCATTGGTGACAACAGACTCCTCCGTGCGAATACTAGATTGTGGAGCGGTGCTTGAAGCAGCAGCTTGTGCAGGTTTTGAAGGGGTGATAATAACTTGTGCAGAAGGTGCGACAGGTAATACAGAAGAGCTAGACTCGAATATGCGTGCATATTGGGAGCCAATGTAGGTTCCTATGATTTTGGTTTCGTGAACGGTGGTTACACCATCCGCAACTTGAGTATTGAAGGTTTGGCTAACTAAACCAGTGGGCTCATCTTGTTCCTCCTCTTGGTAAGTTTCTTGCGGTTTTGGGGAGGAAGGTGGAGGAGGGGGAGGTGGAGGATGAAAAACTTTTTCGGCTGTTACAACAAGAGGGGAGGACACAGGGGAGACAAGTACGGGTAATGACCTTTGGGGTAATTTTAATGTGAAACCTTTGGAGGAAGTAAAAGCTTTACTTGATGTTGATGCTGGAGTTACCACAACAACTTGAGGGGATTGGAGCTCTTCCGTTGCTGAAACGACGTTCACCTCAGTTCGAATCTGGTTGGATGGAATTAAAAGAGAACACTTGTAATCAAGAGAAGGCATGTTTATATTAACTAGCAGTTTACGAAATGGTTAGACTTTAAGAAAAACGAAAATGAAAATGAGCACATATAGGATAGACGTGATAGATAAGAAAGACAAGAAACCTGAACAAAAGGAGGAGGATGGACCTGTTTCGGCTTGTTCTTAATGCTCACAGAGGATGCTACTGGGGAGACAACAACATGAGATTCCAAAGCGGTAGTTTCATCAAGGTCTGAACTTGAAGAGGATGAAAATGAAGTTGCAAACACTTGAGGCTCATATTCTGAAGCTTCTATAAGACTGGATGGACCAGATATGGACTCCTCGAAATGAAAACCTTTTCCTTTTCGCTCAGTTCCTGATGGTGCTGGAAGAACTATTGATGAGGCTGATACAACAGACTTTTGAGTTTTGCTTGCAACGCTAATAGATGAGGATGGGGCTACAGTTGCTTGGATAACAGTTTCAGAAGTTGAGCTTGGTTTCACATTCTCCACTGATAAGCATAACAATTACAACATAATTTGTGATTTTGAAGTTTTCCAAATTTTAAATTACATTCAAGCTTAAAAATAAAATGCATTTAATATTACGTTACGTACCCTTCTTTGTCTGCGGAGTGAATACCATCACTGTGTTTCCAATAGTCGTAACAAAGTCCAAAAATCCGTACACTGTCTGTGTAACAAGGTTAGGATCAGTTCCTGATGAACCATTTGCTTGCCCGTTTATTTCATTCTCTTTGGGAGTAGGAGGTTTGAACAACAGCTTGGGCAACTTTGGTGCAGGTTTACTATAAACTGGACGTGACTGAACGTAGGAAGGTGGAGAGCGAGCTTCTCCTGCAGCTTCCACTCCGGTTGAAGATAAACTGAGTCCTATGAATATTTCCATGATTAGCATTAGATATTAATTCAAACACTCAATTTTTATTGTAGCTGTAGTTGAAAAAGTAAAAAGTGAGCATGCAAAATCACGGACTTTCATTCGAATCCATTTTTAACATGTACCAATACTGGCTTACCATGCAGTGACATTAAAATAGTCAGAAGTCATTCGTTTCTCGTGTCAACAACCAACTACTTGAAGGAACTCCTGCTAGTCACAACCGTCGGTAGGATACAAAGAGGTATTGGGACATTAGAGGAACACAATGCTGCAATAGGATATTTACGACATGTCGATGGGCTACACATTTATTTGTCTTTAATGATTGGGAAATGCAATAGTTGGGTGGAGGGATGTGCAACATGCAAATTGTATAGATTGAAAATTTATGGAATTAAATTAAAAAGCAATTTATGAGAGCAAACTGTCAAAAAACCATGTAAGTTTGTAATGTAAATGTGGTCATATTATTAAAGTCATCTATTTATACAGTAATAAAATTCCTGATGTGAATCTCTTATGTTTGATTCATATTTTATTTTTACAGAATTGATAAATTAGTGCGTGTAGAGTTTGTTTACAACTTCACAGTTGCGTCCTCACTCGCTGAGCACAATAAGTGGTGAGATGAGTTACTAGTAACCCTCATGTCATCCCTTTTTTGTGCGAATTGTTGCCGGTGTTGTGTGAGTAAGCGGTGGTAGATTGTAATTGCTACAGAGTTGCTACACTTTTTTTATTATTATTTTCGATTGCCCTTTATTACAACACCATATTGATGTTTAAAAAATTAGAAAAATTCTATAAATACAAACATTCAACACATTATTACATACTTTGTGTGGCAATAAAATCGAAATTGATAATAAGGAAGCGAAATTGCTAAATGATTTCAATTTTTGGCAATAAAGTGAAGAATCGTGATCGATCAGGGGGAGAGAAATAAGGTTGAAGGTGCCCTAGCTAGTAAGTAGGTGTTGCAAGCATAACTCTAAGCAAGGATTCTGGGGTGATGAAGAAATTTAGTGTATCGGTAACATCGCCTTTTTATGAAAAAGAGAGAAATGTGATAGAAAAATTGCGCATCAGCATCATTAAAAAATATTGAAAGATGAACAAAAAATCTTCGATACAATTTTATTTTATTTTTATTGCTTTGATCGACTCTAATCACATTATGATACCATATATTTGAAAGTCTGATATTGCAATGCTTGGTTTTATTTCGAAGTATTGCAGACTGGCTGTGTGGCTGAAATGGTAAGCATGAACTTCGTGTATTTCAGTATCTTATAAAAGTAATTATTCTATTATTCATGATTCTCCTTCTTGATAGGTTTCTAACTGGCTTTAATTAGTTTTCTCGATTCCTAATTTGATATGAAAAACGATCAAAAATTCTACTGACATATCGGGTTAAACGGTCATGCCCAGAATTGGCATTGCGACAAAAAGAATACTGAGACTCTAATTGCTTGCTTTAACTGCTTTCCAAAAAAAATACAATTGGTATCTCAAATGTAGGTACATAATATTACTTCTTAGTTGCTAAGGTATTTCAATGCGTAGTCTACAAAATCCTTTTTCTTCTTTTGAAAATCTGATCACCGAGGAAGGACTTTGATTTTGGGTAGACAAATTGCAAAATAATAAAATCTCCCTTCTATAATTTAATCGAAGGAATGTAGCAATGTCATCATGAAACGAAGGTGTAGTTTGACCGTTACTATTTTGAGGAAGACCCATCTAGAAATTATGGGCCATTCAACTATGCAGTTGCTTGCTAATTTGATTCATCCTGCCACTCATTTCAAAATACACACGGACTCCGGCTGGTTGACCAAGATGCTTGGCTTGTTCATCTGTCAGTCTGATTGATTGAGATCACTATCGAACAAATTGAATCTGTCTTACTACAACAATGCAACATCATCATGATGATTGCGTTGTGATGCTAACTCGATAAGAAGAAGATGACGATGACCCGTTGCAATTCAATAACATGCAAATGAATATCGGGATGGTCATCTCATCACATAAAAAAATAAAACAATGGAAAATAGATGCAACTCAATGTGCAGTTAAACTTGATGAATGAAGAAATTGGCGCATATCAACAGGTGAATGATAGTAAGGATGCTAAGCACATATTTAATTTTGAACTATTTCATGAAACGCATCTTGCTCCAAAGTCCCAAACTAGTCTTTTAGTCATTGCCAGGTGGCTGGTTTATAATTAATATAATTTACCCCTTTTGGACATAAAAAGTCAGTCTATTTTCTTCCTTGAAACTAGAGTGCAACTAGCTAAAAGATTGGGTAAGGACGGCCATTCAACTATCATTTGAAGTGGTTATTTCATACACCTATATTGATTTTGATTATAGGACATCAACAATTCACTGTCCATCCCCCTGTCATTGGGCACAATGTTAATTTGTCGTTATGCCTCGTAAATAATTACTTTCTCATACAATCATCATTTCTCCATTTTACAATTTTTTAATTTGTTCTTCGTCAATATGATATGTAGCATCAAATTGAAAAGAGAGGAGCAGGCAGTCAAAGCTTTTCAAAAGAAAAAGAATTGTCATGAGTCATGATTCCTGATAAGCAGTAGTGCAAGTAGTATCAAATAAGAGAGTGATTTGAGCAGCATACGAAATAAAATCTATAATATGATGGTGCAACTGCAATGGGCTAAATAAATAGCTATGTGATTCTACGATCCCCAAATTTCGTTTTAATAATTTACGACCTAGGCATGTAGCGACAATTGAGATAGTTATCGTTTTGTGATGAGCAATACTATTTGTCCCTGTGATTCACTCGATACATGATGATGTTCTAGCGAATGCAGAGAAATGAATGAAACAAGACGGAAGAAACGAAAATATGTAAAAGGGGAGCTGCACAATGAAATTATGCATGTTTGTGCATTTCTGACATTCACTGTTACGTAAACGAAATTACGCATTTAGTATGGATGCGATTTCAAAATTAACCCAATGACTCGTTTAATCCAAAATGTCTATATAGATCAAGCCGATTATTGCTCACAGTTGTTCACCATGTTGTTCTCGTGTCCGCATTTTAATGTTCGTCGACTTATATTTTAATGCCAATGTGCTGAAATGCTCGACAATTTTCTTTTCGTGAACAACTACTGATGCGTGAAATATGGGTGTCACAGCAGCCGGCATTTTTTGCGAAGCGAGTTGTGTGATCCGCGGTGGTGGAAAAAAATGTGCATAATTTAGTTCTTTTTTTTTTACTTTTGGTGCAAGCAGGTGATTGTTATGAAACGTTTTTCATTCATTTTGAAAATGCGGTGCATCGTCGTTTTATTGATTATATTGATTGCTGATTGTGGTACTACATCTTATATAACAGGCTTGTTGAGAAATGTTGTCAGTGATTATTTTCCGCGGTGGTGGCATAACTGTTGCAATAAATTGCAATGCAGCGTAAATAATGGCGGCAGCGGTGGTAGAAATATTTGCATAAAAACAGCGTTGTGTGTGTAGCGGCAGCGGGAGTGCAACATAAATTCATTGGTGCTCATTGATTTTTTTGTTCAATCACATACTTAGCTTTTCTGATTGAAAAGTTGTGAGATTAGCGCCGGTTGTACCAGGTCGAATGATTTCATTTTCCAGTTGTAGATCTAGGTCGTTCACTTGCGTCTCGTAGGTTGCCATTGTTATTGATTCTGAAGGGCTGGTCATAACCGACTTATGCAACGGCATAAGTGGTTTCTCTTGTGGTGGTGGAAACTTGCCAAATCGCTTGAAAATATTTGATATTTGGTTGACTGAGCCTTCCATTGCGATTCGTTTGACTCCGTTAGTTAGTAAACTTCCAGATATATTTCCAACTGGGATATCGTTGTCAGTGTCGTTGAACATATTGAGTTCGTTTACAGGAGATGATGAAGTCGTCTCTGACAAGTTGCTGTTGATATTGCCATCGCTGTTGTTCCATAAAGAACTTAAATGTCTCATGCGTCCTTTGGTGTAGAAATGAAAGCCTAGACCTCCGACTGAATCATATGGATGCGGCACAATTATATTAATTTTTGGAGCAGAGCAATTAACTTTAATTTTTTTGTAGGACGGCGTGTATTTATACTCGATAAGTGCTTTAAAACTGTACTGATTCAATTATATTTGACTCTTTACCAACACTTTTGATTTTAGTAATTTCTGGTATTTGAGATGCTGCTCTGCAATTACAGCTAATAGTCAAAATCACACTACGAATCGTCGTCAGAAAAAAATGATAAAGTTTTCGCTATTCGTAGTCTGCTCATCTTTACACATCACATTCATTCAGAATGCTCCTAATTCCCTACAGATGACCCAATTGCTTAGTAATTGCATTTAGATACAGGTCCCTTGTACTTACTCCATTTATTGTCCAATTAAATACAAATTCTTCGCTTCCAGCGAAATAGTATAAGTTTGATCAAGTTAGGTAATCATTTTTCAGTTGAACGAGGTAAAGTTGGATACATGAGATATACTTTAGTAATATCTCCGCTATAATCATTTAGTCAATAAGATTTTCCTTTTCATAGTAAATAAACAAAACTGTTTACAATTTTTAGTTCGAAAGACTGTCAATATATTTTTTGTAATAAACCTGCGATTTTGTAATTATGATTTTTTCATCTCATTAGTAATCACATGTGTATACGATAAAAATATGATTGCATTATAGTTACTTGATTAGTCGATTATTTTATGTATTTATGATAATTATGGAATACATGCATGAATACATCAACTCACGCATGAGCAGACAGCCGACACACGCGTAGAACAATAAAAGCAGGTGAATCTTCACCCTCATCATCAACAAACCCAAGAAACAATTGGGCTCTGCCTTTGAAACTAAATTGCAATTGCATGCTAATTTTTTTTCGCAGATTGTAGCCACAGGGAACTCTTCTTCACGCTGGTATGATGTTTCACATTGGGCTTTGGTGCTAATTATTGGTATTTTAGAACCACTATTTGTCATCGTATCGACTTGCAATTACACTCGAAAACTGCGGGAATGCATTAATATATGCGTTATCAAGTTGATTGTGCATGACTTTATTGCAACTTTGATGCAAGTTTTTTTCAGGAATGCCAAGTTCAAATCGTTTGATTGAGGAATTGAGCAAAAAAAATGTTTCTTAATGTGTAATTAGCCATCAGCATTCAAGTAATATATGAACTTTGATGTCAAGAAGGCACATAAACAAAACAGTTAATGGGAATGATATTGCCCTTTGTAGTACAAGATTGACTAGTTTCTTACCTAATAATACGAAGGAAAGGACTGACGTCCACGTAACGAAATGGAAAAGGCATCGATGATTTTTCTCTGCCATTTTGAATCTTCTTCGGTCCAGGACCTTCCTTTGGTACAAGAGCTTAATCCTTCCCTCAATTCACACACTCATTTGGGTTCCGCACGATTCGTGGAAATTACCTATAATCTGTGAAAGCATAAAATGTTTTACGGATTAGTTTAACACTGCAATAAAAATAAATGAAAACTTTTTCAATCATGTTAAATAAAGTACTACTTTTATCTGATGATTGGGAAAAAAACTTCGCAATCATGGCATAATATGCAATTATTGATTTGACCATATAAGAACATTAGACATTTGCATATTACGCTCATTTTATGAAACCCAAGTTTCCTCCAATTGTCATACGATACTTTTGCATATTGATGTACTTATTGATGCGTAATTGATGTGGGGTTCATTTGCCAAATTGTTATTAGGCTCTGAGTCACTTCGCTCAGCTAATAAAAAAAGGGGGAAAAGGATTTCAGGAATAGAATCCTAGACGTAAACGTAAGTATTATTGTAATCAAGTCTAAAGTACATCGTCATGTGTCATTGTAAAAAAAAGTGCCAAGCCTTTAAAATAACCTTATGTAATCTGTCAATAATAAACTTTTTTGTGCCGACCGAACATTCTTCTGTCATTGGGAGACATTCCCTTGGTTCTCAAGCGCTTTTTATGATCATTTCATTGCTAAAACGTGCTCATATTATGATATATCAAAAAAGGGAAACGACGATGGGGATGATGTTGATGTTGAGTGACATGGAATAGTACGCAATAGTGCCTGAAATCCGACAAAACATTAATTGGTTTAAAAATAGCATGCATAACTATTTCACCAGTGTGGGGACGACCAACCTAAAATTAAGTACATATCAAGCTGAGGTAGTGATGGTGATGATGATGATGATGACAACAGAGACAAAAACAGAATAATGTGACTGCGGTTAAATGAGAATAATGATGCATAATTTGAAGAGGTTACAAACGTACTACTACTGCCATGCCATGTGTTTTGATTTTGCAACTCGAAATACATCAACGAGCCCGTATTAACTAGCTGTCTATTTATTCATGTGCACGTCATCCATTCCAAATGAGGAATCCAATGAGAGTTTGTCAATAATTGTAAAAACTAAAATTGAATTCCGAGATGAGACAGTTAACCTAAATATGTATACCGATGTATATGCAATATATGAATCTGTACTCATATACCCGACATTTTTAATGAATATATGAGTGTGCATAGAAACAAAGCCCGAAAAGGAATAGCCTTAAGTGGATACCATAAAATAAAATCGAAACAATAGGAACCACCATAACTCTAACGATATGATACGAGCCTTTCCAATTCGAAACCAGAAACGTTGAGTTAAGGAGTTTCTATAGCAAATTTGTATAAATAATGTAAAATGTGATTTGCTTTTGATGCTAACAAGGAAAAATATTGAATTTCGGCGACAACAATTCAAAACAATCTTAATCATTATTATAGTAATTGCTGAAGTCAATAGTCTCGTCCTGCTGCACCTATTTTCGTCATTATCAGTCAAGTAAAAATTCAGTTTTCGAAAATTTTTGACAATGTCAAATTATACAAATCATTTAGGAAAAGTAATTGCTCATAAGTGATGCCTATTAATTTTCCTTTGTATTTATAAACTATTTTAATGAGAGACGCAATGTTGTGTAGTACACCAGACAAAAGGATGCGCTAACTTGTCTTTCATTTTACATTGGGTAATAAAGGGTTCTCAGAAAAGTCGCATGCAATGAAGTCCTTCTAACAGCTCCTATTGTAAAGTGCTTGCCTGCCCTATTTAGGTCTCTAATGTATGCACATTCATTGCAGGAATCATTCTTTGAGTCTCCTGTTGTTCTTGTGACTAATGTCTTGTCGGAAGAGAGCTCATCAAATAAGGCATCCAACATGTATAGTGTCACTTATCTCACGACTCGTCTTGTTTTTACAGAGAGCCTCCCTTGTACCTATTTGATAATGTTCTTTGAAGTAGCAAAAATATAGAAATAATAATAATATGTATGCGATGAACTAGTAACATTTACTTGAACGCATCTTCATTTGCATGACCGAATTAATGCCGTTTATGCATACCTACATACTTTATTCATACTTGTGTGTATGAATAAGTTTTGCCATGACGAAAGTAAAATGCATCTACTTATTGTCACACTATTATTCTCTGACAGACTAACTGGCCCTCTCCCCCTCATCTTATTTTCTTTTTTGCCATTTCTCCTCTGCTCTGGCCCATCTCTCTCCTCCATTGCACTACATACAACATTAGTGTCAAGTTAGAACATGAGGAAAAAAGCAGTGCAATGGCACAATAACAGTAGCACACATTCTCAACATCACGATTCCCTTTTTGTTAACAATAGCACGATACAAGATGACCACGTGAGTGACAACCTTCTTTTTGAATAGTTGATTTGCCGACGATTGGCATGAGTCGTTTTGTCACATATGCATTTTTCAGCCCATTCTAGACCTACTAGTGACATGAATGAATGCGGCGTGCTAACTTTTTACTACTCATGCGCTTCTCATTGCAACAGGGTTAACGGTTAACATGTGACACGTTTAGTTTAGGTATTCATTATTATTACTTCATGCCTAAATTTATTGGAAGTTTGCATAGGCTCAAGCTAAATTCCTGTCTGGTAGCTCAAACCAGTGATGCAATGCACAGTTGAGGTCATATCTCAAGTGTGGTTTTACGGTAGTGTAAAGCAAGTAGTTTCTCCTTGTAAACTACTTGTACTACCACTTTTACCAGAATCCTGATGTTCCTATATACTTTCTGGTGACTTGAGTATTTGATAATCGTTAATGAGGACCATACAAAACCGACGACATAGTGGACAATAAGGGCAGCTATGAACCTTTTTTTTGCATCATCATGATTACTGAAGAATTTTCAGTCAAACTATCTTGTATGAAGAAACGCCTAAACGCTTTATTCGTCGCTTCTTCTCCCATCATGAGCAAGTAAGTCAAGTAAATATTATCCTTTGCCAATTTTGGAAAAGCTGATAAAAAATTGCAACACTCCTGGCAGACTGAAGAAGGTTTGAGAGAACTTCAGAAAGTTAGAAAAATCATTGAAAAGTACTGACGAATGAATGAATCAATGATATTGAACCACAAAAGTGTAGATACACACAAAGATTGAAAAAAAGTGTGAATGATATTTGATAGCATTGTGGTCAGCAGCAAAGATTTTCATTCGAATAACAATAATAATACAAAGTGTGATGGGCCTACTGATACTCGCTTTTTGCTTCCCCACTACTACTAATTACAGCACGTTTTGCGGTTCGAGGAGGAATTTAATTGCAATCCCTTGCATAAAAATTCACCAATTCTGTCATGCGCTCATCCACGTACCTCTTTATTCCACGTGGGTTGTTGTACTGATAATTTTTTGCATATTATATCGCGCAATTCACGCATTACCATTACAATAGAATGTTTCTAGTGTCATAATCGCCAAATAATTATGACAATAAATGGCTATATACACGAATGAGTGAGAAGAAATTTACCTGCTTCGTAAACAATGGTAATGAAGATTCTCATTAAAAAATCTCAAATCAAATGGTGACAATCAAACTCGGAATCTCGTCATCTTCAACAAACGACAGTTTTATATTGAAATCGCTTAAAAAGTTAATGCAACGTGGAATCCTTATCGCATTTTATTCATGTAATTTCGCAACCGTCCACCAGAAAAGTATTACTTTGATTTGAGTATTTGTGTCACAGCCAAAGTAAAAGTTATAATTATAAAATCTAATAAATTTGAGTCTGAAAGATTATCCACCTATTTATAGCATTCCAATTATGAATATTTGTACATTTTTATCAAAAACTTGTTAAAAAACCAGAATAGAAAAGGAAATGCGTATGCACAGTTTTTAACGATTTGTTTGAACTAATTGGTGACATGAAGATGAAAAGACAAGGGACGAAGGATCTATGTATTTATGTATGCATCACAAGTCATAATTGAAATGAAGAGTAATACTTGAACCGAGGCTAAAATCAAAGTCAAAAGGTTGAATAGATATTTTATTTGTTGATTTGTAGTGAAGTAAACTGCTACTGTATTGTTGATGTTTTGATGCTGGCCTTCCTTAAAACTCTGACAGTTTTTTGCTATTTAGGGCGGATTCACGATAGTAAACAGTGATTAGCAGCGGGAGACAACATCCTACCCGTCAATGGAGAATGTGGGCTCGGCAGTAGGCCGAACTTGGCCTTAACATAGCTATGTAAAAAATCCTTCCTTGTCAATAGGTATAAGGGCCAAGTCATCATGGCGTAAAATCCAAGAAAATGTTGGCACATTGTAAATCATATATGTATGATGGGATTGTAAGAATCACTCATTTTTTTACCATTTCCTTTAATGTTATCAAAAGTGGGTCACCAGCGGTATTATATCAATAAAATGATTCATTTGAATGTAAATAAAATTATTCGCTTTTTCAACCAAACAAACTTCATTGTTTGCCAAACCAAATGATGTTTTATACACATGTCATCAGATTAATGATCATGCGCGGCAGGATGTTACTATAATAGAATTTTCACTTTTTACAACAAAAAAATTATTGATAAAAAGATTCCTAACAATTTAAAAATGTACTCTAACAATAACATTATTCACTTGGTTCAAACATTTAGGAAGGCTAGAGTTAGTAAACTTGATCCGGATTTTTGACATCCAATCACATCAAATTAAACGCTACCTTGATCTCAAGCTATATAAATCTCATGGAAACAGATCCCACACTATTGAAGCTCTACTATAAACAATTTAACTACATCACATAACATTTTTGTCATACGACAACATTCCCATAAAACTAATCATAAGTTATTATAATAATGTTCACTGATGTAACTACTCAAATTTTCAAACAAAAGCTAATCTAAATTACATGTAAAAATTTATTTAATTTTCTACAACTTGCTGGCTCCTCAATTCCAAAAATTTTCTACGCTTTAAAAACGCACGTAAGAGTCGATTTCATAGTGAATTAAAATGCACTCAACTCATCCCCCTTGCTTCACTAACTCTCTTCAACCATTACTTATTACACTGGTAAGTTTAAGTAAACATGATATGTATTATACTATATAGTAGTTCAAAACTACCAAACCATGTTGTCTACTTGAGTATCTTGCTTCGTGTTCCCATATAGTACATTTGTCAAAGCAATTCTAATTATGAATTACCTTAGATTGCAACTAGTATTGCAACAACACGAGTCAGCTCTACAGATAATGGTGGACTTTATCTAATTCCTCTAATGTTCTGTGAAATTCTCTCACAGTCCCAACCAGTCTCTACTACCACAATACAACATTCAAACATGAAACTCTGACTTCGAAAAAATAACATCAACATTTCATAAAAATAGCGAATAAAAGTTGTAGGCTGAAATGAAATGAATCCCATTGTTTTGGTCCTCGTCATCTTCATCAGCGCATCGTTTGCATGAATCGTGAGCAGATGCAATCGGGGTAAGCATAAATTTTAGAGTGATGATGACTGTATCAGTAGGACAATACAGGGATAATGATAACACCAAAAAGTTGCATCCATTTTTTGTACTTTTGTACTTTACCTAAGATCAAAATTGTATTGTTGTACACAATATCAGCATCAACATGATCGTCATTTCATTTTTAAAATGTAGGTCTGATTGTGAGCAAAGACGGGGACATATAATAATCCTAAGGACTTTTATACCAAGAATCACATTTTATCTTCCCCCTTTTTGATACCCATATTCAAGTTCGTAGTCATCTAAATGTGTAACATAATGTATGAGTGACGACGCCTTTCTATATAAAGCAAACAACGATTCTAAATTACATTTTAATTGAGTAAAGCGTCTCATCCCAACTCTCAACTAAACCGTCGACGAGGACTCAGAATATCATGTTGAAACTACAGAAGCCTTACAATTTTACAATGTTGCTGTAAAGGATCTGCTGCTGATCAGCATCTTTCACACAGGCTCTAAAGAATACTTTGAGTTGAAGAATGTGCCACTTTTTTCCTTATGCTAGCCTTCTTACAAGCTATCTTCAAGGAAATGAAAAACACTGTGCTGCTATCACTATCACATAACATGCGATAGAAACCAATCGTGCTGAAAAAACGCATATTTAGATCGCTACTTGATAGATCAATTAAGATATTTTGGATTGGGAATCTGTACTATTCGAAACACCCTTTTGTGAACATTATATTTTTATATGGCCTGGAGCTATTGATTCGGAAATGCAATGAAAGAGTGAGTGTTCATGACATGGAGATGCATTGTCACACCACATGATTTTAAATTACTAAATGCACTTAACAAAGTTCTCATTTTCTTCTCATTTAATTTCATCTATTGACCAATATTTGGCAAGAATATTCATTCACAACCTAACCCAATGCGATGGCTCTATGTGTCGTGTTGTGAGTGATAGATCTCAACAATACTAAGATAATTACTAACCAACAGCTGTCAAGTGGATCGATTATGCACTGCCTAAATTTGAATATAGCAAAAGTACAAGTAGGAAATTACAAAGTAAACACTAGTAAACGGTTCACAATGCAAGCTTTGTGAGAGAAACACAGAAGCTTCCTTAACCGCAACTCATTTTTTGGGTATCGAAAAATTTAACCCATAACGATGAAATCACAAGTGCTGAACTAAAACTCCCTTTCCTTTAATATCAGTCAGTAAAAATCCCTTTTCCTTTTTCGAACATAATTTCGATACTTGTGTACTATAAACATCCATCACCCTCTCTGTATTATCATCAGCGTCATCATGATCAACGTCACCATCACAATTTTTACTCTCACCTGCGCCATCCCCTATCTCTATCATTCCATCCTTCCAAACCAATATCAACTATATTCCTCTCACAAAAATTTATAAATCTTCAGTAAGTAAAGCCGATATGCAAGGAACGATGCCACGGTGTGTGGTATTCTTCCTCTGTTGCAACTTGCAACCATCAACTATTTTATATTCATATTGAAGAAAAAACTAGGGTAGTATTTTGTCAAATACACACTTCTTCTTTCATTTGCATCAGCCCATTGCAAATTTTAAAATAGCTGCAGCAGCTGCCAAGTATTAATAACAACTGAAAGCAAAATGGAAAGAAGAAATCAAGGCCTAGAGGACCCACCAAGTGAATAATGATGATCAGAGAGACGGGTGGTAAATGCTACAAGGCAGATAGGGTACAGGTACAACACTACCCTGTCACTATTTTTCCGTCTGTGGTGTTAAAAATAAAAGTGATTTTTAGTCATCACTGGTGCGATGCATCATCACCACATCATCATATCTATATGCTGCCTCCTCCTATTATCATAAAATTACTGTGATATTTTATTTTCCATCCCTACAGCTTAATTTATAGCATATTTATAAACTTCACTCATTTATTATTAGTTGTACTTTTGAATATTTAAATATCAAATTTATCCAAAGCTTGTGCAGGAAGTAAAATGTTGCATATTATGAGGCTTTTCCTACAAAATATGGATTTGGGTAATATTATAATAAGAATGATGATGAAAATAGGAACAAATAATTTACCTTAAGATTGCAATGTGTACTAGACTAGTGGATTGTTTGTACCTCATATAACATACAGCAGAGATTTTGTTATTGCTCCTTGTCTAGTGCGTGGTGCACCATGCCGATATCGACATGCGTGGCTTGTCTTGTCAAACAGTAATCTAACGCATGTTACCTCATTTAAGACCAGGTAAAACCAAATAAGGTTAGACTGTTAAAAGAAGTGTAGAGTGAATGGAAGCAAATATATTTCGAGTGCATCTTCTTGGAAAATTCCATTTTGAAAGGATGCAAAGATCCATGCAACCAAGATTTATCAATAAATACCTACATTTTTGAGTTTCGTGGTTTTCCATGCATTTCTAAACTTAACCCCAATTCAAATGCGGGTCATCACACATGACTGGCTAAAACAGTATTCTTTTGTTAAACTGAATGAGTCAAATAATGACAGATTTTGAGTTACATGTTATCAGAAATTCAGATGCAAAATAATTCTTCAATGAACTTAACTATCTTTAAAATTGCATAAATTAACTGAACCGACATCTCAATCAAAATAATATGAATACATCCAATTTTAGTAGCTATTTCGATGGCAATAAAAGTTTGAAGCGACAGCTGTAACTTTCATGCCAATTCGTAATGAGCCCTGTGTGTACGATCTCCCGTCTACGCATAAAAATCGATGTAAAATAAGCAGTAAAATAAATTTGCGAAGGATGTGCAATAAAACGTTTAGGGCCTAGCATAAAACTTTTAAAGTTCCTCGAAGCCTCTTGCTTGTTACCTTAGGGCATCCACATTATTATTACACCTACCTAAATCAATCGGATCAACAAACAAAATAATAGGCAGTCCCACAAAATCATTCCCTTCTCTAACTCTCAGGTTTGCAAATTGTTCAATACACTTTCTCCTTCTCCACCTGGTATTCTCATTTCTTTCTTCTCACCATACATTATTGGTGCAGACTCAATTAGTAATTAATAGAAAATTATAATAATGATGGAGATGAGGATGATGATATGACTCGCGTGTAAAATCTGAGGCACAGTAATATGAAAGAACGCCGATGATAATGATTATGCCAGCAATCACTTCGGCTTCTATGGTCTCTTTGTTGTTTTTCTCTCAAGAATTTTTTTGATGCTATTTTATTTGTATACTTATTAAGCACGTACCTATACATTGCATTATATATTAATTTAGATCTGCGCTACAAGGAATATTACAAATTTACAATACGCTAAGCCAAGGGCCAATGATATTTTTCCAAGCTGATTCTAGCACAAGTTGACGTCTTGTATCTTTGGTAAAGAAGCGTTTTAGGGGCATCTAGAATTCAGTGACGGTGTCATCAACAATTTGTCGAAATTCCAATAGGCATGATTGTATATGTACTTATGTGGTCTTTTGCGAGTATACAATTGTTGCATGATAGGAGTCCTAAAAATTCTCTAATCTTAAAAAGGGTCACGACCTGTCCAGTCATCATATGAGATTTGAGACTGTATATGATTATAATTAAAAGAAATTCATATTATCATCTACAATCTACATACTGCACGCACACATAGTTGCAAATGCTAATACTCTCGCCCCCAGGTTAAAAAATATTCTTCGTTCGTTACTCAAAATGAAAGTCATCATGGTATCATTTCTAACACAGCATGCGTCAAAAGCTTGTCTCATAAAGATTTCTTCCAGATTTTAACCAAATTCATCAATTGGTCATCTCATTTGCAATTTTCGTGACAGGTGACAGCCACGTACGCAATATGAAGAGTTTATTCAGCTAGAAAAAATGGAAATCCTCTCATCTATTTCTATTTTTCTTTGAGGCAATATGCATTGATTTGTCACGTCTTCTCCTAACAAATCCAATCGTTTTTGTAATACGATTTTGAGTATTCTCATCATCATCATCATCATCCCAGGTGAAAATTAAACTTCAAAAAACCTCCACCACCTGTGCCAACAGCATTATGATTTGACACACTCAAGCATCACATCAATTACTATATTTGTATTATTGCACAATCCCAAAGGATCCCTTCCAAACTAACAAAAGGGAGGCAATTACACAAACATGATGCTATTGTATACCCCTCTCAGGATTCCCTGATCTTTGCCTCCTTTTTCTTCTTCCTTTCGTTGAACTAATATTGTTGTCATGCAGTCACATGTTATGATAAATGTAAAGGTGCAGTTAACCATCCATTATACAGACAAACTGCATAACTGCTGCTGCTGCTTTGGTGCATTACATGTCCGCAAGGAAGTTGTAAATAAATTGAGTGGAAAACCAGTTTATGCCCCATGACAGGCAAGCTTTTTTCGTGCATCTACAAACTCATATACATTACTTAGGTATGTGCAAACGTGATTCTTTGAATATGTAATTCAACGAATAAAAAAAACTTCCTTACCACCAGACAAAACAAGCAATGATCACCTTTGCATCGTTTGAACCATTACGCCTATCATAACGTAATGTAAGATAACATAAGTCGACATATATGCCTTATGCCTTTAAGTGACAAATAATGAACATAACACTTTGGAATGCGTATACTTATTATTTTTGTGTGCATAAGATTGATTATAAGCTGCAAGTATGTACATACATATGTTCATTTAAGCAGAGAGTCAACCTAATAATATAAAATCATCATGATGCGATAACAGTCATAATAATAAAATGCACTAGACACGGATCTGACTGAGCTGTGACACAGATGGACTATAAAA
Source organism: Orchesella flavescens (assembly GCA_964034955.1). Classification (NCBI taxonomy): domain Eukaryota; kingdom Metazoa; phylum Arthropoda; class Collembola; order Entomobryomorpha; family Orchesellidae; genus Orchesella; species Orchesella flavescens. Next base: position 30,373,870 of record OZ035953.1, read on the forward strand.
TAGTTATTTGCAGCTTCATCCATCTGCGAAAGCTTTCTTAAATTGGATTGGCAAAAGTATATAAATATTATATGTATATATACGTGAAACTTTTGCTTGCATTGTGTTTACCTCGATAGAATATAGCGTAGTAGTGTGGCTCTCATTGTCGTTATATAATCTCGTCATCTCAATCTTTCTCATCCCTGCCATGATCATTTTCTTCATGTTATATGATCTGCGAACACTTGTATTTGTTCGAGGTAAGAGAAAAGAGATATAAAAATGTAGAGAGTGGGAGCCAAACTCCACTTACTTCCATATCGTATCGTATCGTCTTGAAAGAAAATGAAAACAAAGAGACCTCGACTAGTTCAATGCTTTTGAAAAGAGATAATGAGAACTAATATAATTTTTTTTATGGATGAGCTCAAATGGTTTTTGGGAAAGAGGAACTGTACTTAAGAAAGGACCATATTTGTAAGTTATGTATGATTGTGTGTATATTTGAGCACGCTCGTAGGCAAGCTCGCTTGCTGTGCAATGATACAATGCAAACACAAAAAGAAGAATGAAATTAAATTAGCTTAAATGGAAAAGTAACTCAAAGTACAAAAGTGTCACTTTGCTTGTCACAAGGAAATAACGTTTATAAAGCAATAGAAATCGTAATACACCTTGTTTAATTGGAAAATATGTTTGTTTGCCTAGTTTGAAATAATATGTTCTACGGTACAAAAATCTAGAAACAGTAATCTTATTCGCATTTTTATCGTGTTTGGCAGATTATATGGTCATTTGCTACGCAACATTAAAGGAAGGTGTATATTATGAAGAAAAAAGTAAGGAAGCGGCTTTGATCAGAGCGGAGGATCATTGATCTACTGCACTACTACGAGTCACCAAACACTGTATTTCCATTATTCCACTGGCCTGGTCAAACAGTCAAACAAGTAAGAAAAATATAAAGGTAGAAGACAAGAATGTTTGTGATTTGATGTGAGCTAAAAGTGAAGTAGTCAGGTTGCTCGGCAAGTCTGTCGGGCCTGCAAGTAAATGAGTACCTACGTAATATCACCCTCACTTTTCCCAATATTTATCCATCCTCTTCTCTAGCTTCTCGCTGACTGAATTGATATATCAAATCAATGTTGCTGTGAGAAGCATGCTGAGCTGGCTGATATGATGCTGCCGTAGTAAAAAAAAAATAATCCACCTGCGCTCATGCATACAAACTCAATGCTTCTTGTTGAGCAGAATTAAGGTCTTCTGTTCAACTTTCGTTCTTTTCGATCTTCGACGAAAATTAACGTCGGTAAACATGATTACAAGATGTGTGTATGTTACATGCGGTGACGAAGAATACGGCAATGCACTTCCCTCTCAAACTCACTGTTGTTCCCTTATTCTTGCATACGAAGGTATTTCGCGAAACATCAGGTCAACTTTATTTTGCTCTCATTTAATAATCACTTGACATATTTAATTTATTTTTTCTACATAATCTCCCCCAACTCGTACACACTTTTCCCATCTTTTTTCAAGAGCCGAGATGCCAATAGAGAAGAATGCTGGGCCTCTATGTCCAAACCATGAAATTACACTTTTTTAACATGTTCATCCGAATTATACTTCCTCCCACGCATGTAATTTTTTAGTTTTGGGAACAAAAAGTAGTCCAATGGAGCAAGGGTACGGTTGTATGGAGGGTGGGAAAGTCGAATGAACGCGACTTCCCGTAGTTTCTGCTGTGCGACCTTCGAAGTGTGAGATGTGCATTGTCCTGGAATTAGTAAATTCCGTCATTCCATTGGTTTTGACCAAATTTCTTGATGTACGCTGATTTTAGCCTGGCAAAGATATCAGCATATTTTTATCTGGTCAATGCAGAACCAATATGGATGAACTCGGTCAACAAAACTCCAACCCGGTCCCAAATAACGATCATCATAAGTTTAGCACTTGACGTTTTACGTATGGCCTTTAAAGGGGGTTGTGAACCAGCTGGGAGCCATTGTGATGACTGTCTTTTAGTCTCTGCCTGATAAGGATGAAGCTAACTTTCATCCCCAGTCACAACCTTCCCCAGAAAAAAATCTTTATCCTGAGAAAAGAGGTCGAGATTCTCTTGGCTCGTTTGCACTTTAATTTCTTTTGTAGAGGTGTGAGAAGGTTTGGAATCCACCTTGCACAGCGAAGAGACAGTCCTAACATCAAATGTAAAATTTTCCACACTGAGATGACACCTATGTTGACCTTTTCTGCTAATTCTCGCAACAGGAGTCTTCGGTCCTTTTCAACAACAGCTTTCGCTTTAGCTACATGTCTGTCGTCAGTTGAACTTAAAGGTCATCCTGGGTTTGTCTTTTTTTCTAGCGATGGGTTACCACTACGAAATTGCTTGCACCACTCAATAATAGTTGATCGCACTGGCAATGGATCAACACCATCCTTTTGAAGCTCCTTTCTAATTAAGGACGAAGAAAGTTTCTTCGAAAAATGCAGTTTAATTTGCGCACGAATTTCTTCCGTTGTAAAAAAATTCTCGTTTACGTTTCCAGCTCTAACTCTACAAAGAAAATGACTGCTACTACAAGCAACCCATCATTCAAAAGCCACAATCTTTATCTTTCAGGGGATATGCAGATTATTGTAATTGGGGAAGTCCTCTTTGAGATAAGCGTTATCAAAGTTGACCGGATCTTTCGCGAAATGCCTTCGTAATATCGAGTTTCTTGTTTGTTGTTGAAATACTTTTCCTATCTGCACATCCATATTATTATCTATTCATCCGCTAGTATTTCATGTTTTATTGGCTTCACGTGCAAACATATCTACAGGCATGCTTCGTTCTGCACAAGAATGATGGGATGTGGCCCCAACAATAAAAAAAAGTTGAGTATAATACACCACGAATAATATAATATAATGTAGTATAATAAAAGCAACCAGTCCATCATCAGTCCATTATGTAAACGATGCATTTGTGAAAATTAGAATAAAAATTGGATTTTCAAAAGGTTGACACATTTGATGCATAATATTCTTGTTAAAATGTCAAGATCGATGTTACAATGGAGGAAATATAGATTTCTAGGGGTACTTATTATGCAAATTGCTTAAAAATTAGGATAGAATTTAATAATATACGTTACCTTTCAAATCAACACTTGAAGTTCCTCCAACGTCAGTTTATTTTATTTGGTCACTGTGCGCTTCAAAAAGTTTTTAAACTGGATTTTTTCATGTATCGAATCACTTTATTAAAACTGAGCACTGGATTGTTTATCTAATGTTATAGTATTTGTTTAACCAGATAAAATGTTCCAATCACAAACGGTTTCTCGGTCCTTCGGAAGGCAAATCTGTTGATTGACAAAAGGCACAATTGATGAGACTGAGAAGGTAACCGTAGCAAAATCATTTATTACATATTGTCCTCTCAAGTAACCTTTTTGTCCACTTATTTACGGTAACATCTGAAATTTGACTTTACTCTTACTAAGGCTACGTCAAACAACGAAAGTCATCATCAAAGTATTATGATAGTTATTACTCCCTCCTCAACAACAATCTATGTGCATTAATAGAAAGGTCAAAAGAATAGCAAATCTGGAGTGTATTGTATTGGTGCGAAATTGTCTCACATCACGAGGGAAATAATTGATAGGATGAAAGGTTGAAAGGAATGGAAGAGCATTTCTTGTGAAGAAGTCTCACAAAATGTTATGTTAACTAGTCATTTTGTGCAAAACTTTTGCTCTTAATGAATAAGTTGAACTTTAAAGTAATCATCTGATGACCAGCTCAACTCATATACTTAAGCCCTTGATTACTTTTATGTTCATTCAAACAAAAGTAAGGACGTTAGGTTATGACTATATAGCGAACAAGTTCATTTCCCATAACCATGTGTAGTCGTCAGTGGCATTATAAGTAGGCTTCCAAAGTCGTGCATGTTTCATGTTCATGCTACAAAATAATCACTCCAACTAACGGTCAACGCTACAATTTTTTCCACAAAAAGTGATTAAGAATTAAGATGTTGGGATTAAAAATATTTAAGTATAGGAGGGTGGGTGTAGTGTGTGACAGACAAGTCACAACTAATTATGAATGCAAATGCAAACATATTTTTCAATTCTCTATGAACTCAAGGGATTCACAAACTAATCATATTACCTAAGTTAAAAAAGGCCTCATGACTACTTAAGAAATGAATATGTGCATAAAAATGGTACGCAACTACAGAAAATGCAATTGAATGAAGAAGCGCAACAAAGCGCGTGCGTCTTTCTGAAAATGAAATATGTGTATGCAATGCAATGTCAACTTGAAAGGATGGGAAGTTCATGAGCTTTGTTCCCACGATGCCTACTTTGTACATAGTTTGCCTGTCTGTTTTACAATTGCAGGAGGGTTAATACCTCGAAATCGGTATCACTAATTTGTCTTATTGTCTCTAGTTTACCTTGACAAGGTTTCTTCTTCAAAATAATATCAAAGGTGAAGTGTCTTTATTGTTTGTTTTTGTGAATTAATCAAGTTACACAACAGCGTCACTAGTCACAATAAGTCAAAAACATATTTAATAATATAATTTAACAATTCTTCTTACTTTTCAGTTTCAATTTCAGTTTTAAAACACTGCGACGACCGACTTGCACTCTTACTAAAAGTAGCTACATGGCATGGTATGCTTATACCATTTGAAAATTTCGGTTAGTAGTCCACCGAATATGGTTTTTTCTTATGTTATGAAACTACCTAGATTGAAGAATGTAGAGCAGAAGATACGCACTCAGGGTACTACTACATGATTAGAATAGCTGGTATTAAATAGTGTGTAACGGCTGAGGCGTGTTGGCCTTAACAATGTGTATTTGTAGAAAACGAAACTGATAACAATGGTGGTGGTGGTGATGATGATAATATTGAGGGATGTGATGTGATGTGCGCTCGCAGAGAAAGATGGGAGCCAACTGATGTGAAGCCAAGAAAATCAAAACTACAAGAAGAAAGCAAGCAGTTGTTCACCAGTGCCTCCTTAACACATTTTTACAATGGTAGTTAGCTCACTAATAAAACAGATAACCCTCGTAAGTACCAATGTTTTATCATTGTGCTCAGGTATGTAGAAGGTGTAATGTAAGTTGAAGTACCAAATGCAATGTTGGTTTGAAAGCAAAAGCATTAGTGAAATGGAATCGGAATTGGTATGCGTGCGTGTGCAGCGCTACTAAAATGCTGCATTGTTGTGACTAGCTTCAAGTCATGTTAGTTGATGCGTAGAGCTGTAAGCGTACCTACCTGTAGCTGCATATAAACGCTATGAGCGCTGGCATTTATTTACCTGTCTTACTTGCATGCTGCATCCCATCATCATCATAAGGGTGGCTCGTAAGCAAGGAAACTGTTTTCAGTATGCTTTTTCAAAGTATTGAATGGTTCAAACGTAATGCTAAGCCTTGAATACCGAGAGAATCATACACATTATAGAATAGTTATCGGCTGTGTGTCCTATTGTCCATTGCGAAGTTAATATTTTTTAAGCAGCTATATATTGATTGTGATAAGCAAGTTAAACCATATTAATTAATATTATGGAATGGAATAAGACTTAATAGACGCAGCAATGAAAATGCAAATGTATGAAAAGCGAAATAAATATAGCTTTCTTACTTTTGGGATGCCCCTTAAACTGTAGTCCGTTCTGTAGCCCTTACACTCAATTTGAAAGAATAGTTTGCACTACTGCAGTATCTTGTGATGTGATGTTTCTTGCGCCTTTAATAAGTTTTTTGTGCTACTGCACTTGAAGGAAGAACTAGGGAAAAATTCACTTTTGCTTCATGGTATTTTTATAAAATGCAGGAACCAATGCATTCATCTCTGTAGCGTATAAATTTGCATCCAACCATTCATGTCCGTTCGAATTGAGGTACAAGTGCACATGCATGCCTACATACAAAAACATCAGTGTTAGTAGAACATTTATGTAGTTTTAAGCCTTTGATTCTGGTTTAACAAGTTGCACGCTAGCCAAAGGCGTCTCCAGGGCATTAATCCAATCTTGGACAGAGTCACTTGAACTACCTAAGGAGTGTGCCACACTCAGCCATCCGTCCAATTCACCTATAATAAAAAATATTTTAAAGTCATAATCCTTCACAGCATAGTAGTATCTCTGTTATCTTTAATAAAGAAACCTTAAATTCGTCCCATTTGTCAGTCAGTTCAATCCCATTACAAAGTATATGCTTCGAATACTTACTCAAAAGCATAATATAATATGATCATGTTCATCAATCTTGACTTGGAAATCTTCGTCATATCGTTATCCATTAACCAATCAGTAGGATGTTGTAACCTTGACAAACGGATTCAGAAACTATTAAATCCATACCAACACCACAGGAGGAGATGGTTGATGATGATCTGCCATTTTTTTATTATTCAATTTTTGTCCTTTGCCCGATATCCTAGTTTTTGCATGGGCGTGTGTGTACGTTTTGTGTGATACATGTTTCACTTTACCCATTGTATTCATTTAATTACAAATAATTAGTTTTTTATTGTAAAGCAATATAATTAGCAAACTTATCACGATTGACTTTTAAAATTTAAGCATCTCTTGGCTTTTTGTGTTTGATACTTACAATCACTTCTTTAAAAAAAGTGTCCATTAAAGTAAGTTGTCGCGACTCTATGGATTCATTGAGGAAACCATGCGGATTAATTGGCATGTCAACTTTAATAGCAATCAGATACTGTTGTCGTGATGATGGTTGGCGCAACTGGACACACACTTCTCTTTTTTTAATGTCTCATGCAATTAATTTGTTATTCCTGTTCATTTTGCTATTTTAATCTCATTATTACAATCTAGTTGTCAAGCTATTATTATTTCAGACAAAAAAAAACAAGAAAAGCCAGCCTTTACCATGAGAAGTACTCAAGGGCAGGAGATCACCAGATAAGTAAGGCATTCCAAAAAATCTAGACAAATGTCTCATTCAACTAGCAGTTTACCATTCATCATTTTGCATTCTATTAGATCATAATGTTACGTATTTACCTCAGTTCAAGGAATCGTTTAGAAGGCGGATCACTTCTTTTTAAACTGATGACATAATTCATAGCATAAAGAATGACCACAGTTTTTTTTTCTCCATCAACTGATTATTTAATCATGTGGTGACTTACTAATGAACAATGTAAAGAACTAACATTGGCATGCAAAATTGCAGTCATAATTTCTTAATTCATATTGACCATGGTTTAAAAAGTATACAATCAACAAAGGCTCGGCCAAACCAAAAAAAGATTAATAAGCCTTATTCTCCTCAAACAATGGTCCATTCATTGTCACTGCTCCAGGAAAAAAAATTGGGCAGTTTGGTCACTCAAAACTTTTTTAAACTTTAAAAAGTGCACGCCACAATTTCATAACTGATTGGATTTTCTGTTTCGTTGAGTTTACTTTTAACAAATTGCAAGATGTTTGAATCACAATTGCGTGTCATAAAGTACAATGAGCCATATCAAAGTTAAAAATCTCCCTATTGTCGTCCGTTGTTGGTCATTTCAAAATTATTTATGAGAGCTCCAGAGGAGTTTCTTTCTACGAAACAGGACAAATGAGAGGTTCAGCGAGCAAAGTACAAATTGTGTTTGTGGTAACATTTTAATAAGTAGTAATCACGCTCATATGTCTACACATTGTGACAATCGTGACAGCGTAAGTGTATAAGTTTGGTCTTGGTTTGGGAAGTGATAAAAAGGCGAGAGGGAATACTGGCAGGTTTTCATTTTCATATCCTTCACTGAAAGTCCTCATCACGTGTGAGAGCAATAAAGTGGTGTATGCTTAACACTTACTCGGTATTTCTTTCAAAAAATGTGTGAATACAAGGAGAATGGATGAGTGACCAAGCGGAACTTACAAATTTTTCTTTACAAGCAAATTATTGTTAATTTATTAATTTCTAAGAGGTTCTTAGTTAAAAACTAAATTTAAATCCTGTTTTATTTTCATTCTAGATATATTTTAGGATCGTATCACATATTGTATTCTACTTTGTAGATTTTAAAACTCAACCTGTAAGGAAATTGTAGAGAGTATTTAATAATCTGTTATTATATAGCCAATGGATAGATTTATGTGAGTAATGTTTTTTTAGAAATTAATATCTTGTCGCATTTCACTCCTACTGGCGTGTAAAAGCAAATCGTTTCTAGCATATAGGGAGGGTGTCATTCATTCACACGGTCAACTTTTTACAGACCAAATTTGTAGAAGGGTACTAGAGATAGAAGCACAGATGACATTGCCTTCCCTTGATGATTAGTTTTGAATATACGGATTTTACAATCGAATAAACCACAAAAGAAGTTTAAAAACAGCCAATTTTTGTGGTGTCCACTGTTATCGTCACCGTTTCATATTCAAAAAATACAAAAGGGAACATAAAGTAGTAGCAGAAAACACCTTCAAAAGCTGGCCTTAAGCCATAAAATTACTATTCATACCTTCATGTTCAAATAAAGGGTTAGGGTAGGTGTTACTGACAATGAGTTTCTTCATACAGTCAGCAAGGAAGCAGTGTAGTTAAATCTCTGACAAAAAATATGTAGGAATGTAATTAATCAGGATGTAAGAAGTAAGAATATGCGTGAGCGTGGCTTAAGATGTATTTTTTTGTGTGATGCAAATACAAAAACGCTGTCGGTGATAATGATTATGGCTTTTAATGTAGCTGTGGTTTGAATAGTGCACAAATATTATTTTCTCTTCTCGATCCGCCCATCTTCCTGGTTCAACCCTTGATATTTTCACTTTCAATTTGTTCGGCATTAGCTAAGGCTACAGCCAAGCGTGTGTCGTATGTTTTTAGAGACTCATGTTCTTCGAGTCCTTCACGATAAATTTATTAGAGTAGAGATGATGTGAATGTCATATATGCACTTATTGCGCACTTCAAAGGAAGAGAGATGAGGAGTAAAGGGGAAATTCTTGCATACTAAAGGAATAGTACAAATTAGCTTATTAGAGCTAACTAACATCAACATCGCACCAAATAAAACCAAGTTCTTCCTTGTTAAAACATAACAAAATCATATTCCAAGTAGGGCCAGGTTGAAGACATTCTTCCTTTCCTTGCTAATATTTTATGTAAGACAGCCAAACCATAATTGTGCTTCAATTAGCTCTCAATGCACGTTTTATCCCTAAAAGTTTTTAGCAGTTTTTGGAAAGGTTTGAGCGAAACTGAACATGCAAGGAACTTTTATATATATTATCAGCACACTGTGTCCCAATTTTAAACTGATATGTTAGAATGTTTTTTTTTCATTTCTTTCTATCTGTGCATATTAGTCCCAGACCAACACACATAAACACTTTATTACAATGTGGTTTCTTTGATTATGCTATTATTGTAATTGTCTGCAAACTTGATCTTCATGATGAAGGAACAGCATTGTTCTGGGATGACAGTTACATTTTTCATAACAACGTAGGTATCCAACCCTAAAAAATCTGGAGTAATGGTAGTAATCAATGTGTGTAGAGTGAAGAGCTTGTATGTGTATGTAAATTTGATCAAGGTTTAGTGTTACATGAAGCTTGGGTGAACGTCTACACTTAAGTATCAACCTTTGAAGACCTTCGTTGCATTTAATACTAGGCCAGTGGTAGGCACAATGGTTACCTTAATGACTGCAAACCACCAACATATCAAAAGCCATTGAGCTAGCCAAAGAAATATATTTTTGAAAATCTTTTTTCACTTTACGTAACTCGGGCTTGGCGTCGACAAAAGAGTCATGTAAATTTTCAGCCCATCACATCTGCATCACCATCATCTTGTCTAAGCTCACGAACCAAAAACTACGTTGTTCTTAGGGGGGTTTGCAATCGATCATTGCATTGTGGTTTAAATTGCTAACCTGCCATGCCAACCAAAAGGTATCTCCTAGACAAGAATTTGTTTGTGACGATTAAGATAAATCTGTGACAATAGTCATGGGGTTCACTGTTACCATTTCTAGCCTCAATATCATAAGACAAGTAGCAATTTATCTGTCTGATTCATTGCATACATACATCTTGAGATGATGATATGAGAGTTGGAGCCTCTATTGTTGTGCAATTTTTGTTGATCCCATATGGAGGGAACGGATGATGATGGATCCCAATCCCAAATGTGAGATTCAGGGAGTAGAGCACACTTCATCCCTCTTTTTATGGCGTTATTTATTCTATCATTATTGCTTATGTTATGGTACATATGAATAAAACAAATTTGGTTTCGCAAGATATCTGAAAAAGATCCCTTTGTTTGCTGATCATAATAACAATCATATTCTGTATTACACCCGACCCGAACCCAACACGCTGTTTCTGTACCTTTCTGTATTGTCCCAAGTGTGATGAAGTAATCACCGATCAGATTTGGAGAGAGAAAAAATAGTCTCAACATTTTTACTTAAAACATGTCTTTAAGCATACCTACTCATGTCAATACCCACTTTTGGTAACAAACCCCCATTTTAATGTTTTGATGGGGTTTAAATTACATCAAAAAATTGAATTGCACACTAGAAAATCTTGACCGAGTACGCAGCATTCTCATACTAAGGTATGTAAGTTTTACAAAAATGGTTTTTCTACAGAAAAAAAATTAACTGCATCCACATTGAATAGAGAATCATTATCATTACCCCCACCGATAAAAGAGTATCATCATCAGAAAAGTGCAACGGAATAAATTTATAATGTTGGTTGAGCATATATATATATGTATGTATATATGTACTTGAGTATGTTGAATAATATGTGTAAGTTTTTGATCGTAGATGTTGATGATGACGATATTATAATAATAGCAGAAATGTATGTTACACAACAGCAACAGCTCAGTGAGGTACACATACATTTTTTTGCTACTACTTTGCTAATCGCATGGTATAAAGCAGAGGCATTGTGATTGTGATATTAAAACGAAGAAACATGGGAGATGAGTAAAGTTATGTATTGAAACATTCTAAAGATGACCGCACAAAATAATAAGACAAAAGTAATCGCGGAAAGTGATGGTACTTCGACGAAACATTTGAGATGCTGTTGTTGTTAATGATGATGATGAAATAATGGATCCCTTGCCAAGCACGAGTGAAAACAATGGAATTATATAAAATCCATGAATGAATGAACGAGTGGAGGAATGAAAGACGTTCTTAATCTCTTGTTTAGACAAAACAAAAAGCAGCTCTCATTTCTATCGATTTAATGCTGATGACTTGCCAACAACGAAAAGAGAAGAGAACATGCATGGGAAACTGGGTGGATTGAGCATTGTACAAACAGATCTATTGTATGATGATGTTCTTGTGAACAGTTAATGACAAATTTATATAAAGGGTAATTTTATATGAGTTTTATTCCCCGAATAAACACTACGCAACCAATTTGCTAAGTCTGCTTTTTTGACAACCCCTTTTAGAATAAGCAAAGACCCCCCAAAATCCAAAAGGGTCATGGTCAATCTTTATCTTTGATGGCATTCATTAATTTACCATTTATCATCATTCAATTGTACTGAACTGACGCCAAAGTTGTTTATTGGCCAGTTTAACGCATGAGCAAAACCAAATTTATCCTTTGGAGGTAATGTCGGTAAAAATAAAATTTATTTACAGCGGAATCAATGCAAGTTTTTTTTTCCATAATTCGTTTGTCATTTTAAGCTCCAAGAAACTCAATCGACAGTATTTTTTGTAACCAGATGCCAAGTCTAACTTCTGTTTAAAACTCACTAGATACCAGAATGGACAGGGAAGAAATTCATCCCTTGGATTTGGCGAGATTGGTTTTCCAATTTGGTCTATTTTGCTACGATAATCCAGCCATGACTGTTAATTATATTATGTGTCACCTGGTGTCATATGTCAGCATCTAATCATCAACCAAAATATTTTTGGTTCAATGCTGCTATACCCCCACAATAAAAATTGATTCACATGATCCTATCAAGGTTAGCTGTGACACTTGAATTAACTGTGCACATCACAATATTTTGTGTAGGTATTGCATATCATCTTCCAATATGAGCATAGTAGGACCAAACACCAAACCAACGCAGACGCAGTCTTTGATTGTTTGTTGGAGGCAATAAAAGTGGCAAATAAATTTCTAATCATCTCTAATGATCCCTAATGAGGTTCACCTTTGATTTGTAATTAGCTGTAATTCAAATATTTTCGCACTTGTCTGAACTTCATCACATCGCCAGTACACCGAGTCGGCTACCAATAGCATCAGCATATTCACAGCGTCTACCTTCATGCTCCCTTACTTTATTTGCACAAAATGAACTACCAAATGTGAGTGCCAGGCCAGATGAGGGTAGCATGATGTTATGCATCGTGTAGTTGAATGGTTAGCAATAAAATTCAAATTGACAGGAGAATGCTTCTTGGTCTCTCTTTGTGCGGTATGCGGGCGTAAGGCATACCATTTCATGTAGAAAAAAATAAGATGAGAAGCTCTTATGCTTGACTCTCAAATAAATAAAGTCTAGCTAAGTATTACGATAGTGAAGATGAAGAAGAAATGCTACATAGATGGTTAGGTTTAGTGGATCAACCCCTGAGCCCCATCATCATCTCTTGAGCGATGACGGAATGTAAAGAAGTGATTTATGATTTTGTAAGTTTTTACCTTGTGGAGATTCTCTAGTGGTGAAAAATATGCCTGGCCATCATCACTCATCATATCATACTGCTGGTGCGGACTTCTTGAGGCAATCATCATAAGCATTTATTTAAGGTGCATAAAGTGTCGTCTCTGATTTACGACGAGATATACGGCCAAATGAAGGTTCATATCTATCTGACTAGTTGTGAGTCGATTTAATTTCGCTAGTGTTACGTGAGGCTCCGTTTCAGATTAGATAACAGCGCAGCTGCGTCCTAAACCATGTGTTGGGTTTTACGGCGAACCATTTTTGAAAATGAAAGTGTGGAAAATGATGTTTCCTCATTGTAGTCGATCCAATACGTGCTTCACTTTTAATATATTTTTCAGGATTATTACGCACAATGTGAACGGGATGTTTTCCAATCGTATTCAAATGACTCAGGGTCATCACTACACATATTTGTACGTGGCAGAAATGGCACTGCATAAATTATTTTGTAGTTCATAACTTCTTACATGTCAATAGCAAGCATCAGTGCGAGTGCAATGTCACGCTGTTTTTGTAGCACGCTCTCACTCACTCCGTTAATAGTTTTTCATCATCATTATTTCTCATAATTTCTTTGCTGATGATGAAGAATGAGGAGTTAATAAGTCTCGATGCACGCTTTCATTCAAGTCCCTACTAGATGGTAGAAATCGTATTACAACTTTTGCATACCATCTCCATCATTTGCATGTATCTATAGTCTATACATAGATACATACATGTATGTGTTATAATATGTTATGTGCGATACCGAGACCCAACTGGCTTTGATGGTACATCTCCGTTAACTGACCATGACTTTATTGATTACTTCGCGTACAAACTAAAATAATAGAAAAAAGAAATAGAATTGTAAAGTAATAAGTAATTGCGAGAAGTGAAAAGTAGCATTCGTTACGTAGCGTTAAAATAATGAAACTACTCCAATAAAAACAGCTCTGAGAATTGATTTCTATGCTTCAACAATGACGTTACAACATCGCCGTACGTACTTATATATATCTAATATTTTCAGATGATTTTTGATGACATATTCACTATAGATAACAATCTTTAGTTTTAGATTATATGATTTTGAAAAAAGGAGCAAAACTTTAAAAATATACGCGTTATATAGGGAAATAGAAAATCACGACTAGTGTCTGAGTAGTTAGTTACTCGCTACTTGATCTTGGCAATGTCATGTCATGACCTGTCATCTCATATTGATCAATACCTTCAAAAAGAACATGTGAATTTCATGTAATTTGAACTCCACAGCGACATGTAACATTTCATTCATCACCAAAAAAATATTTGTAGTTACCTACTTCGACAAAGTAGGCAGAGGCTACACGGTGTCGTCGAGGAAGGCTTAAAAAGGAGCCACAGTTCCTTTAAAATAAAGGGAATAAATGGACAGACTATATGATTTTCATTTTCATCCCATTTTCACAAGTACGAATAAGGGTCTTTCAATATAACTCAAATCAAGGTACTTTACGTATTATTATTGCCTTAGTTGAAACTACAGTGCTATTTATTTTTTTGAAAGGGTAATCACAATCATCCTACGCTTGATTAAGCCCAATAAAGATATTATTATTGGATATATATATAGCCGTTAACTGTATGTGTGTAGTGGTCACTGGTTGCCGTCATGTGGTTAAGAGACTACACACAAAATCCTATTTTTATGATGTTTCCTTTGAACATCTTCATCAACCATCAAATATGTATAATGTAATGTACATATTATGTGGACAGCCGACAACGAAACTGAAATTTGATTATGATGAAAAGGTAATATGTAAAAATGTGCGTATATATGTTTACGTATGCAAAATATTATCCTACATCTAAAGAATGAGAGGCCGTGTTTTTTTGTGCTACTGTGTAATCCTGCATTAGATTCCATACGTATGATGATGATGCTAGCAGCACGTCAATCAATGATTGGTCAAGGTAAAAATTATTGAAAAGGTCACTCAAACTACTTAATGTAGTTGTGGCGAGTAATGAAATTTGTGCACAAATGAAACACTGCAAATAGAAATTTGTCAACAATCTATCAAAAATCACATATATGCAACAAACAAGTCAAGCGCGTTGCCACAGTCCAATGTCAAATTGTAGTTATTCGGTAGAGTCAAAAAATTATAATGGAAAATGTGGATCCAATGCAATATTGAATGTCAAGTAGAATATGTAAAAGGACTCCGACATAAACTTGATAGCTTGAAGCTCTGACTGATGATGGTCTCTGAAAAATAAAATCTGATATGATATCGTCCATTTAGGCATATCCTCCGGAAGTTAATTTGAAATGAAGAAATGATATTGTTTTTGTATATTAATAGCAATCAATTGAGAAGCGAAAAGTGGTAGTTACCTCAATGGTCACCTGTTGTGATGATAATGATGATAAACTTGTCAGACTTTTTGTTTTACAATAACTTGTATTAGCACCTATCACATCGCTTAACTTGTAAACACTTCGTTAACAGAAAAAAATATATTAATCATTTTGTCCGTCCGCGTGTGTTGGACCGCAACTACAGAATGTACATGGTACATTACATGTGTGTAACTCAGCAAGCGCCTATGCCGGAAGGCACATCATTATCGATACCTAAAACGAATCATCATCACATACTTATCATCTCTTTGAAAATAAATAGGCAAATCTGTTTCAGGAGGTCCTCCTAACTGCCTCCACTACTTTAATACTCTTTATTGCTTGTCATCAGGGTCATCTCATCCATAGATCAGAATTGCTTTCCTCTCTTGGCAACCATCATATTTCATCGATATTAATTAGTTGTTGTCATTTTAATATCTGATCTGATTGACCGTGTAGCCGGAAGGGGAGGCTAAGGAGACTGTAGCTTCATCTCATTCTCATCTTCCGAATTCCTATCATGATCAAATATCAATATCAACTCGCGTCTTTAATCTACCATACACGATCCAATTCAGTTGCAATTTCATCGATGCAACCTCACTCAACAAGAACTAATCTCGTTTTCCCCTGTCCGTGTGTCCCTATCACATAATACAATCTATAAGTTAAAATGTTTCTTGTTGGCAGCTCAATGCGTCGTGTACCTGTCTCTCAATTTATGACGTTATGTTATGTGTGTATCATGTACTCATACTGTATGATGATATGCAAGGAAACTTTTTTCTTCACTGCTCATTTATAACATCTAACATGAATCACAACACCACATTACATTTGGGCAGTTGTTGTTGTTATTTTTTTGTCGTGATATCCTCATGAGGCGAGTCATTTAAGGTAATCAAAATCTCCAACTAACCTTCCGTTATCAAAGTTAATTTTAGCTAGTCGGGTAAAAAAAATGTGGATACGTGGTTACAATGCCAGCATCCAAGTTTTAACCTTAACCGCATAATAATAACGCCATTATTATGCATACAAATTATGATTGTTATATTATATTGTTGTGGTAAGCTGCTGGTGCGCTCTAATTCTGTCATGTTGTCATGTGATGTCAACGGTCTCACTCACGAAAATTTGTTGATGAAAATAGTTGAGTCTATAGTTATGCGCTTGTTTTAAATCACTGTTTCATCAAACCGGTCGTAAAGAAGGATGCAATGCACATGTTCGCTATTCATAGTGTGCCATAAAAAAATCTCCACTTCCTTTCCCTTTCCTCAAAGACGCGATTGTGCTTTGTGTGAGGACCTTCAGGTAAAATACGTATGACTATAATTTTTTATGGTATAGTGATAGAATTAACCATAATATTAAATTATATAATATCAGTTTTTGCAAATGTCCATGTATGCTCACATCACATCACAGCCTCATTGTTTAAGTGAGAATTATGTAGGTATGAACCAAGTTTCAAAAATTAGTCAGCATATTTTGAGTTTATAAATACTAGTGTGCTATACTACAAAACTATACCGTGCGAATGCTTTGGTAATAGGCTTAACTCTGTGGTAATCTTTAGCGATCAGTATCATATTTGTCACCGGCTATTGATCACACAAATATTAAGTAGGTTTATACAATGTCGATCTAACAAAAACAAACCGAGCATAATATACACACGTAAGTAGTCTCAAGTCTCAAAATGCAAAAAATCTCACGCATTGTCTGTAAACCTTGACCAGGCACTTTTACATAATTACTGCGTCAATTGAAATGAGACCTTGAATATGTGAATATTTTCGCGAAGATGCGGAAAAAAAGAAAGGAGGCTTTGTTTATTGGTGACTGTAATGAGTGTAGTGCACAATGAGATTGAAGTTGAAACAAAAAACAACGGGCAGTGGGGTCCTCGATCCGTCGGTCAATTTGCAAACCTGACAGATTGTGAGATAAGAAGCATGATAAGAAAGTTTTGGTTTTATGCTTAGAGGAGCAGCCTCAGAATAGTCAAATCGACAGTTTCAAAGAAAAATGGTCATTCATTGAGATACATACGGACGTGCTTGCATTATTACGGCTTCAAGTCGTAATATTTTGACCATTTTTTCTCTCTCACCAACCAACCTGCCATCAGTCATCCATCATCATTGGCGGCATCCAATAAGTTCTCATACTCATGAAATGAATGACGCAGAGCAATCACCCTTTTAGTTACGGGCGACATTAATATATGTAAAATTGGAATTGAGTGATGTGATGTGAGGGTCGAACTTATGTAAGTCCACCCAGTGAAATGATTTTTTTTTGCATATAAGCATTAAGTTTCTAACAGCTAGTTTGCTTTATTTGCAAATTACTTTATGAACTTCAAACTGCATTATTTTCAAGTTTGGGGATTTTTAAGTGCTCAGCTGTTGGAAATGGTAGGCAGAAATTGATATTGGTCAAAAAGTGGCTTGTGTTATGGGTCATGTATATTAGTACATACGACAAAACTTTATGGCAACTCAATTTAACTGGTCATCGCTTTCATTTTCTGATGTGAAGGAACGTGTGTGAAATGCTAAAAATTCATTCCAATACATGGTTATTTACTATCCCCCAAAAACAAAACTAATGGCAAAAAACACAACCCATTTTTTATGCTGATACTCAATGTGTTCATTCAAGCAAAGAGGTGACAAGTAAAGTAATCATATCGTGTATCAATCATTTTTTAAAAGTTACCTCAAATCAACTAGCCACAATTTTGATTGACACTTCTCATCTCAACGGATATAGCTGAGTGAATGGAAAGCAATATGTATAGCTACTAAACACATTCAAATTTTGGCAAGTTGTAACCTAGTTCCTTTTCAATTTTAATTTCTCTGAGTTGGCTGGTGCAGGTAGGTGTCGATGCTGATTGCCCTTGTCACGTCACGTCTGGATTGGGGGAAATTATATGGAAAACTCGTCAAAAGTTTGATATGAAATGTGAAGGTTTACATTTCAGATTTCATTGTTTGTCATAATAATCTGTAGAATAGAACATCCCATTTGTTAGACACGAAAATTAATGTCTAACCTTGTCAATTTGAAACAATCAATATAAATAGGTAACTGCTTATGCTTATGATCATCTTATTTTACCCTAAGTTGGCTGACTCATGGTGTTTGGGATATTAGGTACCATATTAGTTTGATTCATATTAAACTGCTGTGTCAAAAATTGTGAAGCAATGTGATGTGATGTGATGGATGTTCCTATGAAGTAATAATATTTCAATTTAATGTCAATAAGCTTACATAAAAGCACAAAGGATGGGTACAACCTTAAGATCATCCCCAGCGCCAAAAATTTGGAGAAAATGCCATACAAAAAAGACTAAGCATTCATGTCAGTATGTATTTATCATCTTGAAGAGTTTATTGGGTCGTTGTTCTTCACGTAATCGGTGAGGCAACAAAGCAATGCTGAGTTATTTTTGATGCCTTATTGGAAAAATTATCATATCATGTTAGCTTAATGCATGATCGAGCCTACTTTTCCCCTGCCCATACTTTGTTCTTTGTTTGGATCACTCCTTTGTCTATGTAAGGATAACCTGATGGGATGGAGTATGCCTAATCGAAAGCGAAATAATATGATGTACGTATGTATTTGTACATAATTTTGTATTTGTGCTGTACCATACCTGGTTTCAACTCTGTGCACTGCGATTGCTGAGTCCTTTTTTTTAAAAAATTGCGTGACAAAGATAAACATCTTCCAAGGCAGGACTGATATTAATTATGCATTGGTATGGTAATTATTTTCTTCTAAAAAAAGTAACAAAAGTTTTCCAGTAAGGAAGCATCAAACTTAATATTCCGAAACCTTTAATTTAAGCTAAAAATTGTAGCTTGAACATATCTCTTTGTTCACACCTGAAATGGGAGAAACAGCCAAGGAGTAAACCGCAATAATTTTGCTACTTCATTTAATATTCAATTATAAAACTGTTCCACCCATCAACCACGCCACTGTGTGAAGTGAGACGGTGCCACGTACCGATTTCTCGAGAAAAGTGAAGCTGTTCATAAATCAATTATAAACTGGTTCATTACTGGTGAGCAGACTTAATTTAGTTATTGCGAGATTTTAGATAAGCGCATATTTGAATGACTGGAAAAATTGGTGAATTGGATTTGTTTTTATTCATCATGAATCATGAGAGCACCCCTACCTCTGGTTTCAATTGTTCCGCCTTGAGTAAGCATTAGTTTTTGCTGACACACAGAAAATGAATTGTGAATAATCCCAAGCATGACATGACTACATAAGTTCACTCAGCCTGATCCATGAGAGTTAAACGAATCGTATATAAAAGGAAAAGGAAATTGGAGTTGATAAAAATAGCCCAATATAATACACCTGTATTAGCCGTGGGTGGTAAAATTATTGAATGTAAAAGTATTATTGATCGAAATAGGAAGTGAGCAGGCTTACATTATTATTGTTGTGAATTGATCAATCAAGCGCAACCCCAACACAGCTTTAATTATTTACAATCGTTTGTTCATCAATATCCAGCCGGTGAAACGTGATCTAGCTTATCTTTGACATTGGTCATTGAAAAGAGATATGAATGCCAGGGACTGAAGGCGTCATCATTAAAAAAATGTATCGACGTGTTGTTGTCTCCCATTTTCATCGTACTCACTCCCCAATCCAAAGCCTAGAGCTCTCCTACTTGCAGCAGAACAACTTACAACTGACACCGGCAAGAGATAGATTTCAATAAACAATATTGAAGGCCTTTGGATTTGCATCATATTTCTCTCACAGTGCAGCTTAAATAGATTACAAAATGGAGGTATAGTAGGAAGGAGCCACCCTAAATGAGATACATATTTGTTAATAAATGGTTAAGCACGAAGATAGCAAACCAATTCATTTTATTAGTGGTGTGCCTTTTAGTTCCTGCCTTTTATACCTACTACTGTGTGATAGCTTAAATTCCATTACCAACACACTGAAGCACCATGATCCCTTCATCGCCAATTGTATATTGTATTACAAGGAAAAATGGACAATACGCATGTCCATTAGTCATGTATTTCATTCGACTACTGTAATTATGACTTTTCTCACTTTTGAAATAAGAAAACGGAAGAACAGACACGCTACACGCCTTCACATGGTAACAATGAGACAGTGAAGTGTAGTATGGAATGAAGGAGTAGTAAGTAGATGACGAACAAACAAAAATGTTTTAATAAACCATCCTTTTTGCCTTGATGATTTACGCGGTCTTATGGCATGCATATCTATATATGAGTCCACTCAGTTACACTTGCACTTGTCAATTTTTTCCAAGGTCCCTATCACTCAGAGAAGGGTACATTACACACACATAAAAATGTTTACAATACGCATATCTGACTGACTAAACAAGCATACCAATTTTAAAAGCTTTTTATGTGTTTCCTACTCTCATACATTTATGGTTCAGTCATCTTTCGTGATTAATCAGGAACGCTGGACTCCCCGCCTGCTTCCCTGCCCTTTATATATTTATACGACGCAAGTAACGACAAGTAAACATTGAGAAAAATAATGCGTGCCTTTTGTAACTGAGATGCTTCATTGATACCTTCATAATAGTGATTTAATAAGCAAACTACAAGCTCATTGTTCTTTCAACCAACCACCAACACCACCATCCACCCCAGGAACGGATATGACTAGCTAAAATATAATGGTAAATTTATGATGTTTTCATATAGACAGTTATTGATATTACAAGTGGCACTATGTGTGTGTGCCTATAACTTAGCCGAAAAAGTAATGATTTACAGTTGTCGATTACAGATAAGTGCATATGTAATAAAACAACATTGCTTTGACAAATGACTCATAAATTTACATTAAAAAATTAGTTGCCTACACATTTTTTTTGCTAGTGATGAACAAAACATTTCAAGAGCAGCAAAACAAGGAATGAACACTTAATCTTACTAATCAAAATATTTTCCACAGTAGGAACAAAATAGTAATTCCGTTTCTATTAACTCATCCAGCTCCTGACTGAGAACAGTGATGGGCAGGTTTGGAATGGAATTTTGATAGGGGCTCTCTAGTCTTTCCATTATAACCAAAGTTCAAACTGACGAGGTCGTCGTGAGCTGAGTAAAATAATATTATAATATTGAAATGATTTAGATGGTTTGGTATGTTTCACTCTATTTTTCTAAATAATTAAACCTTCGGAAGAATCAGCGTTGAGGTTGATATATGAGCGAAATGGCTTTAGAATTCCTTTGTAATTTACATTTGAGTTGGTTGTGGGCCGTACCTTAGATCAACATCTTTGATTAACCTTAGTTGAGAAAGTATTTCATGTTGAATGGGTCAGACATGCCTTTTCATATGTACTGAAATTCAATAAAATATTGATTCACAACATTTCAATATGTTACTGACACTTTTTTCCAATCGTTAATTCTGATATGCTGAAGTTGTGAAGGATGAAAAATCCTTAGAATTAAAATGTTGGCCCATCACTTCACGTTGCACTCTGGTTTGCGAGTTTTTCTTGCTAGATTTTGGTACTAGATGATTCAATCTATAAATATCGAAGACCATGTTCGTGTCAGAAATAGCACGTTCCTTTGACGTTCATGATTCGTCCTAGATTAAGAGATAATGGGTAGTAGAAATATATATAAATTGGTAGGTCTTTTTTGTCAAAGATTACACATTTTTGGCACGAAAATGGTCTATTCTACTCCACCATGCTCTTGAGTTGTATCTACCTACCATTTCATACCCAATATAAAAGATGAATGTGTCCAAATGATTCGATTCATTTTAACACTTCCTTCCTTACCATTAATCGATGAAGTGATCAATAAAATGATGAAGGGAAACTCACCCATTCTAGCATAGTCACAGACAAGCTACTACACAATAAAATTTATGGGAATAGTTAAGCTGTTGTGAATGAAGGTTCATACCTTTTTACAACAAGATGGATCTCATACGGTTTGAAGATGACTAACTGTCTACTTGACCTTCAAGCAGCTACTATGTTCATACTTTTTTTAGTAAAAAATTTAGGAATGCAAAAAGTCATACATGAGTACATGGTCTTAATATTTTTAATCTCTTTCGTCTGAACATTCACAACAATGCCACTGCTGAGATTAAGTTGAAAGCGGACGGAGGCAAGTATGTAATCAGAGTGAATCGGTTGAATGAGAAGCGGTGGGACTGGGGAAAATGTGAATGTAAGCAAAAACAAAGTTGTCTCTGCTAAATATACAAATGAGTCCACACAACTGCATACATAGATGCATACGTAGTTTACTAATTTATTTTTTAAAACCATTTTGCTATGATTGCTTTGCCTACTACCTTGATTAATTATGTGGAAAGAAGGGATTGACCTAGATGCAACCGTAGAGAATGGACTAAGTTTTGCGTGAACCATTAAAACCCAGTGAAGCATTGCTGAAGGTCTTTTGTCATTTTTAAGTCGCCGTTTTTCTGTCATACTACATGCTGAAATATAGTGTTTGTGTGCGACTGGCCTTTACTTTTTGTCACATTTCCCTTTACATCTTGTCTTAAAAAAATCCGTATAATCTCAAAGAACAATGTGTGTGTTTGTGTGCACCTACGCGGACACTCTGACTGAGGGAGCCTACGGCTACTTAAATCGGGACAGTTAAAACGGTATTAAAAAATTGAGTCACAGAATAGAAACATTTATTACTGTTCCTCTCTCTGTGACACTGGCATTTAAATTGTCTACAGCGTATATACATAATATGAATGTGCGTAGGCTTTTATTCACATTTACTGCTGTTTCATCACTCAAACTAATTTATTAATTGTTAAACTAGTACAAAAAAAACGAGGAGATAATAAATGAACATTCAGGCACCATACTATTTACTTTCATTTCAACTGAGGGAGTAAAAATGTAAAAAGAATCATTCATTTGTTGTTGCAAATCGTTTTCATTTCACTCTCCTGTTTGTCATCACTCACCCAATCATGAATGGAGCTCATCGGTTTAATGCAAATGAGCAAAAATAATGTAAACGTGTGGTGTCTGCATACGTAAGCACATGCAGATGTGGAGGTGCATACAAGCTTTTTTTGAAACATGATACATTTTTTTAAAAGCGAAAAAAGAAGGTAGGAGGCACATGCATTTTATGAGAATACGCGTGGCTGCAATGCGGTTGGGATTTGTTTAGAGAACGTGAGATTAGTTTTTATGCAAAAAAGAACATACATGTGAGAGTGAAATGAGTCTATTACGGAGCATGCATTTAGTTTAAAAATGGCCTTTATGCTTAGCAAAGTTTTGTATTAGGATTGCATTGCATAGAAACCTGAGTGCACGCACACGAAGACCAAACCAGACCACCACCACTATAACCGAATACACTCATTGACTGACTAATCGTAAGTGGGTTCGAAAAACATTAAAAAAGTAAGATATTGCGAAAACAAAACATGTCTCATATTTTGATCTTGCTACCTCTTATAATATGCATGACAAAAAATTGGTGATTACACATACTACGTGTTAAAACGATGAAAAATCTTGTTGTCAAGAAGAATTGGTATATAACAATAATAACATTTTGCTTATAGAAGTGCGAAGCACGAGGAAAATTATGTTGGTGAAGGTTTCCCCTCAAAAAAAGTAAATGAAGTGAAGAATATGAAATAAGAGTGCGTGATGGGTAACTAAACATTCTAGTGTAATAATCTGATCATCCTCATGGTTTCCCAAGACTACATGGCTTTGTCTACCTTCTTAGGCACGAGTACAGGAAATCAGAGAAAAGTTGCCTTTGGGGGTTACGTGAAATATTGAGGCAGAGTAGATGTTCTAATCTCTCTGTTCTCAAATTGGTTCATCAAGATTTTGTCGATAGTTGCGAGTTTACAAGTATCTCATGTTTGTAATATGCTTTTCGTTGACATTGCGCACCCTGTGTGTAAAATTGACATAGTGTATTAAATATATATAAGGATTTACTATCACTGCAAAGCGATGTTGACTGTTGATGAGATTCGGTTAACAGATATATTTTGATAATGATCAATGATCTTATGCATCTTATGATCTGTGTTGTTGAAGGGTGATGCTTTATGGTGTTGGCGGTGATGATGATGATGAAGATGGTGTTATGACACTGATGATTGTGTTTTTGATGGGATACTAAGATGGTCATTAACGTTTCATACACACAGGCAGAAAAATGTAAAGATGCAAAGGCACGTCCACGTCATTTTCGATTTCATCTTTGAGTCGGTTGGTCTTACTCCCAGTGTATGACTTCATAAAAATGCGAATTACTTGCTCATGAAAGGAGTTAAATCCGTGCAATGTTGTTTACACGTAGAGAGTAGAGCACCACCCTCCACTTTTAATGATGGATTTCAGTTCATTGTTGTAGTTACTTCATGACGCTAAAAATCATTAAAATTCTCCTACTATCATTCCGCATCCATTTTACTGGTTATGTTGATGCTGACTTTACCAGTTCATTCAGCTCAACCCCTTTTTTACGACAGAAACTCTTCTCACTCTCACACACGACGCGACGTGAGGTAGGTACAAGACGACAATTAGTTAATTTCTACAAATTTTATATTGCATAAAAAAAACTTTATTTTAATGCTAAAAAGTAATTGCATCAACATTCTTTGCCGCGTCCGCATACTCCAAATTTTCTTCATTAAGAAAATGTCCCAACTTGTATCAACTTTATTCACGTAGTGGGCTGAAATTTTATTGCACTTCCCGAATCCCATGTGATATTATTGTTTGCACAACTTTGTATCATTTCACCAGTAATCATAAGTAAGCTTGTAACTCCTTACTACCTCAAGCACAGCTCAGATGGGCAAATGAAGCATCAGCTCAGCTCAGATGAAGCATCTGTATAAATGGCATATTATACAAACTTATATACAAAAACCCTTTATGGCGTTCAAGTTGTACAAAACAGTAACACAACTTTAGTGGCCATATTAAGTAGTATGATTGTTGAAAAGGATGACCATGCATGTCAACATCATCTTCGTTTTAATTTTTAGTTGTGTCCACATTGCGCTAAATTAGTTTGATCGGCACCAACAATAGATAAGTATATACATGGTATGGTGAAGTAACCTTTCTATCCGCTGCATTCTTCTATGCAATGCATTCAAGTGAGTTTGAAGCTTAGTTTAGGTGCGAGCAACTAATCAGTCATCTAACTCTTTTAAGCATCCTTTGATTGTCATCATCAACCCTCTTATATAAGTAATATTTATAAAAAAAATATCCTGACTTTGTTGGCTCATCAAGCCGCGACTATAATGATGTCATGCAGCGCTCTTCTTCCCTTTTTCTTACTGACGTACCTTTTGTTACAGCTAAATCCCATCATCCAATCAAACAAAAAACTGAAGAAGGTGTATGTACTACGTACCTCTTATAAAAATGCATCCTTAAGTCCAAGGACGTGATCTCACTACGACTTTTATGTCCTCTTTAATACCAGACAACCATTTCAAATGTGAAGATAAATCCAACTTTAAATAGTTACTAGGTTATGCTTTTTTTCCCACTCTGGCATTGAAATTGAAGCAGAAAACAAATCTCTCACAAACAAGTGAATTCTACATATTTCGATTTTGGTTTGCACATTTATGTACATGTTTTCGCTTTCCAAATGTTCACGATGGGGGAGTTGATGAGCCAGATGCCAAGGAATTGAAAATCTTTTGTGCATGACTGTCATGCCACGTTTACTTTTTATGTGTCCAGGAAATCTCAGGAGGGGGTGTTTCTCAATTCTTCACTTCATTGCACCGGAAGATTAAACTGTAGACAGCATTGTTTGCATAATGAAGTGCTCCATCCCTCACTCATGTCCAATTTAAGCAGTATATAAATCACAAAAACTTTGATGAATCTTGTGGTAAAAAATTTAGATGAATGTAAAATGACAGAACAATTGGCATTCTTCTGAAAGTCAGCAAGAAGTGGTTGGACATAAGTATAGCACCGTATGTGGTGTGATGAAGTTCCCAAATATAAATAAAAATAGAGGGGAGGGAGTACAAAAACAGTTCTGGAATCCTTTTGTCTTGATTTGAAGAGCTAAAGATTAACTTTAATTTCTTTTTTTTTACTCCAACATTTAACTAAGCAAGGAACTAACAACCCAAGTCAATCGGGTGAAGGCGGAAAATTTGGCATTTGAAATGAACTTATATTCAGCATCGTCACACGGCCATTGTTGATTCTCACTCGTTTAGTTGACTTAGACGAAGTAATAGCAACAATAATCAAAGCTATTTCACCATAAGGTAATGCTAAAATCATAACTGACAATCCATTCTTCCTTCATTTCACTATTGTTAGACGAACTGACATATCATAATAATGCGATAATACTTCGATGATCGACAACTCGATCTTGAAATTCCAATGAAGCTAATGTATGATGCTATTATACATACTTCGTACTGTGCGGTTGTCTAATATTCGTAGTTCAAAGAATTGGATAAAACGGATAATGCTCCCATCATAGTTTTGAGATGCCAAAAGAATAATTTGGAAATGGAGCATATGGAGTACAAAGTACGACACAATATGATTTCTATTATGATTGTTGTTAGCAATCAGAATTGTCAGGAATCAGCAGGCCACAGACGCCTGAAAACGTCTTTTCAAGAGACAATCCACAACAGTTGATATATAAACAGGGTATTATCCTCCTTGCGTTTCTCATTCGAGTTTTTACAAGTCTCCTTCTCCTTGTGACAGATTCGTAGCTTTTATTGCAAAAAAGATTCTTTGTCAAAGTCAACAACGGGATATAATGAGCGACATTGTCAAAACATATCATTGCATTTCTTTAATAATACGGTGGTAGTGTAATTTAAAGAACGTGCTAAATGTATCTGTGCCGTACTTATATATGAACGCCCAGAAGACTTTTAATTCGCTTTGCAAATGTTGTTTTTGTGAGTGCGTGTGTGTGAAGCATCGATCACAAAATTTGTACTGTCATCTCCATCCATATTGAAAGATTAGTTGTACATTTATAAATATATTACGATTATAAGCTCTAAGATCGCTGTGATTGCGACGTGAATCAAAAATCACCCCTTATGCGTCCGTGTGTGGACTTTAAAATATATAAAACACAAAAAATGAACTGTAACAATTGCAATTATTAATTACCAGGAAAATCTAATGCGACATACGCTTCATCTCAAAATAAAATACATGCATAATTTTTATGCTACAAGGATTTAAATTAGAAAAATACTTTTAAACTGATTCCGTGCCTTAGAATAGCACCCTGTAATTAAATAAGAACGTCGTATGATCGGCATTGGGTTGTTGGGCTTGCAGAATCGTCATCGTTGCCTTTTTCCAAGCTCTATGACCAAAAATTGATTTGTTTGGAAATATTTGTCATCACTACAGCACATCATACTTATCGTCATTATTAGCATCAACAATGAAATGAGAGGATGGATGCAAGTATCATCAAGCAATGAGGAGTTATTCGACTGCAAATAAATAAGTGGCATATACATGAGGTGATAAAAGTGCATTATTATGGTCCATTGTCATTTTTACGGATGAGATGGTTTGGTCGTCGTGAGGAATTCAGCCTTGGTTTCAGTGTAAACAGTGAAGCCGATTCATCATCACGAGTGGTCTTGTCGCTGACAGGCTTGGGCACCTAGTGATAATACCTAGTTCGTTGTCATCATTGTTAAACCACGATGTCTACTTACTTAACCATAGCAATAATATTAGAGCTATAATTTGGTGACCCATTTTCGGTTGGACTTGAAAGATGAATTTGTAAATGAATCACTTTATACATTAATGCCTCTGCATGTTCAGCTAATTTCCTTACACCAAAATAATTTAGTGGAGTTTAGTCCTGTGGCGACAACGCCTCAGCCAAAAAATGATATGATAATTAGCGACCACACACTTAAATGTCATAATAATCTTTAAACGTGTTTGTGAACGCAAATTAACATGTTGGCAAAGCAATAAAAAATTATTTTATCCATTGTATTGCCAGTGTATTTACTCAAGAAAAAAAGGCAGTTTAGTACGCACACGCTTTTCATTCATACTACAGAAATACAAGTTTATTTCGCTTCAGATGAAAATTACAGAATTGTAATTACCATCTAATGACTCATTTGGATAAAGTAGAGTAATTTCAGCTATAAATACATAGTTCCTAGCATTTACATTTTTTGAATGCTTTTATGTATGAATACACACTTAATTGAAATTTTCGTTGCAACTTACAAACTTAAGGGTAATTATACAGAGCATTTGTAACAATTCAAATGAGATCATGCTGTAAGTATATTAATAAATATGTTTTTCTGCATTATAATGTAATATTGTCCAATCTAATTTCTATGCTGTGAGAATCCCACTCACATATTTTTTATAACATATAACATTTCGCAGTCGTAAACCATATAACCAACCATATTACAGTGAAAATTAAGTAGGTTTTTATATTTCATATCAGCTTTTCGACAAAAAAACTTACAATTTAAAGTTCACATTTCGCACTGGTGATATTAATACAAATACTTATTTATATTATAGATACAATATTAATATTATATTTTAGTACCTAAGCACCATATAATATAAGTAATACAGGCGTCCAAAATTACTTTTAGCATCTTGCACCACGCGGAGCACCGTTTTTATTAATTTTTTTTCTTCTATAAATCGTCGAGTTCTTGTAAACTGCAAAGTTTTTCCGATTTTGGAAGAGCTTCACAAGTTTCTGGCCCACAAACCATCGCTTCCTATCATCTCCTTTCGCACACAAATACAAAGTAATACCAATTCGGCTCTTGTGGCATTTTTGTTGAGTAATTTAATTAGATTTATGTTTTAAAATAGCACCTCAATTAATACGGATCAACACAACAACCTGTGTTGCATATCAAATGCAAATACATGCATATAATTTATTCATTACATAACAGTAACTTGGCGACACATTTGCTTTCAATGAGCATAATTGATTATCTATGCTATAAATACAATTTTTACAATTTGACGAGTTGACAAGCTGAAACGCTGGAAATTGAGACAACGTATTATACATAATAATAATACAACGTATTTTTGTGTTTTAAATGTTTTAATAAATGCTAATAATCTATGATGGTTGCTTTGCAAGGCTAAATTTCAATGAGCCTGCTAAGCATTACCATTTCATTTTATGTGTTGCATTGAATTGATCAATAATCAAGCGCATGCTTAACACACACACTTGAATATAGATACGCTACATATTTAATCGTAAATTAGTTCAGTACCAATTATATGACACATCTTCGAAAACCGTCAACGTTTGGTACATTATAACAATTAAAGATTACGAATTTTCGTGCATCAAAATCTTTTAGTATTTAATGTAAAGTTAATTCCTAAATTCTACATTATCTTTTACTTTCAGCTTACAAAATACTACCAACTACCGTTCACTAGTTGTCTTCCGCAAGACAAAAATCTAATCGTTGGGTTTTAAGGACTGATGTGAGCAGAACCAATCCCTAAACATAAATCAAAACTTTATAGCTAGTTTTGCTGAAAAAACATTGATTATAGAGTTAGTATACGAACGCATTGCTTAATTTATCTCATTATTTACTGGCTACAATACGAGTATTATAAATAATCTCCGTGACACTTTTTTTGTGTCTACTTGTGTTGCTGATCTAAAAAGCTAATACGAAAATTGCCAGCTTTTGCGCATTATGTTATATATTCTCTATGTTAATATGCATTTTGCATCTTACTTTTGGTTACGTTGTTGCTTTAAATCTCAATTTAGAACCTTTTCACATATAATATAATAATGCATTATTTTAGACAATTGTCATGGGGTTGGTTGGCTACATGGAATGGATTACTTTTGGATTTAGTGTGAAAGAAAGGTTTAATTTTTTTAAATTCATTATGAGGAAACATTTTTGTTACGTTTCTATGAAAGACGGGATTTAACCAACTATTTCAATCTGATTGAATAATTTTGTTTGCCAATATTAATAAAACTTTATTACTAACTCTGCACCGTAAACAAATGCTAAGATTAGTAAGTACCTTTTGTAGTGTTTTAAGTAGTGTGTGTGTGTGTGTTCCTGACACTAAACACCATATCTCTAGAAACACTGATGCTTAGCAGTTGAATGACATGTATTGAAAAACTGGGTTGTTATGATAATTTGATGCTAGTGTAGACTTGCATCTATGGACATTCCTTTCATTCCTAAAAAAATTACAAACATAATATTAGTGTGAGTAAGGGGTAGGAATGTGGTCATGCACAAAGTGAAATTCACATTTTGTGGAAATGTATGTAGAATTTTACCATTGATGAAAGCAGCCGTGTCAAATTACTCAATAACCGACAAAACAACTGTTGCTGGTTCAGAAAGTGGTGACAACGATTAGACGCGAAAAGAATTTTTTTCTTTGAAACGAGGCTTTAACCATCTGCCTAATAATAATAGGCAGATGGCGATTCTCACAAAAAGTAGAAGGACCAATAAACGGCGTTGAATAGAATAAAAGTGACAGGAAATACGACACGTGAATACTTGTCAATCACATTCACATCCCTGATTCGAGGGAGTGATGCTTTGAGTGCATTAGCACCTCGCCGAATGGTTTGGAGCACCTTCTGTGGTTGAGGTTGCAGTTGATCCCGTTGACGAGAGGAGCGAGCGCGACCTCTTGATCTCAAACTGCCACCTCCAGCACCCATTCCATATGATGACCCTAGTCCATGGTGTGGTCTGTGAATTCTAAAACTTGGAGGAAATCGAGGTGACTGAGCTGCACCTAGTGATGGGTCACTCTGAGACGCAAATGTTCGCTTTCGAATGGATGGTATTGGCGACAACTGCAGCTCCTAAAAAAGTTTAAAATTTTATTTCACTATTTCATGAAATTCTATACATTTAAATATTCTACTTTTGCTTTTACCTGAAGCTCGATGATTTCTTCATTTCCATAACATCCCTCCGGTCTCTTGGTCGGTGTGTCAGCCTTCATCTTTTGCTTCACCTTCTTTTTGGCTCTGGCCCCCCAGTATGTGTAATTAACGGCTGCGTACTCCAGCAACGCAGCAAAGACGAAGACAAAGCACATGACCAAGTATATGTCAATGGCCTTCACATATGATATCCGTGGTAGGGATGAGCGAACACCGGTACTAATAGTAGTCATTGTTAGCACCGTTGTGATTCCTAAGCAGAGTTATAGATATCATGGTGGTTAATTTACAAGAATGTGTGAAAATGATGCTAAATCGCAAGACCATAAGCCATAACATCCCACTTACCAAGAGCCACACGAGCGCTTGTTGCCTCATGATTTATCCAAAATGAGACCCAACTGAGCATGACAATAAGAATTGAAGGTAAATAGGTCTGGAAAATGAAGTAGCCAATGTTTCTCTGCAGTTTAAAAGATAACGACAGTCTCTGATAGACTCCGGTTGCAAGGCTTTCTTTTCTGTCGTTAGTTTCATAACCAGTGATGGTGAACTGAGGAAGCTCTGCTTCCTCTACCCCTGTCACTGGTGTATCTTTCCAGTACATTACTACATCAGTTACTGTGTACCCATCTACATGAAGTGAAAATTCAATCTAGTTTACCCATATTCGATAAAAAAAACTTTATCCAAATTTTTAATTTTTAAAAAAAAAATGTTTCACGTACAACTCTCAATTTCAACAGTACAGTTTTGACTGTCCAATGGATAGTAATGAAGGTCCATCATGCAAGCTAATGTGGTAGTAAATCTCATTCCATACGTAACGCTTCCATCGCCGTATAATCTTACCATTTTGTTTTTCTCCGTGACATCGTGAAGAAAACTACATGTACATCAGAAGTCATATAAATTTTATTATCCACATAAAACCAAAGTGTTATGGCCTCAAGTAATGTTTTTCAATTTCAAACTATGACTTGGCAACTAACATTTCAGATCAAGTTTCGTTTTTTCTCACATTCTGTATTCTAGGGATGGTTAGAAAAATCAAAAAATGAGAGAGAATCATACCTGTTTTTATCATTAGCAAAAAACGTATCTGGCACCCATATCTTTTCAGCAAAATCACCGGAAAGTGTAAGCACCTCGTCATCTGAACTGAAAGCCAGCCTTTCATCCTTCCAGTATTGATTTAAGTACATCGTTATGGTATAATCCTAGATAGAAATGAGGTCACCGTACATAAAATTAACATTTTATTGGTACTAAATCATACGCTACTCTACTCAAAGTGCTTCTTTGACTTGAATTGAGTGAAAAGGAAAGTGATAATAAATGGGGAAATGACTTCTTTTCTCTAACATTAATGTCAAGTTTTAATTGCTGGTGCCACATCCAATGTGACAAAAGTACAAATTACTTGCTCATCCATGCTTAGGAGGCGACATAGAGATGCTTTTATTATAAACTATGTGATATTTCCTGTATTTACATGTATTTACGATCTACTATAAACGGCAACCAGCACTAGAAAATAATAGACGAGTATTAAAAATTTAATGAGATGGGCAAGGAAATTTTACGGAGTATTTGAACAAAAAACCAGACAAAATGGTGATAAATGTGAATCAACTTGTCTCTTAGGAAAACTGCAATCGCATGTCAAAGTCACCTTTTAATTTATGAGGAAATGCAACTTACCATATTCACTTCAGAAATATGATCAAAGCTGGCTATGGTCAAGTCCATGCCCACGTACAACGGATCACCTAAAAATTCCATCACATCACGCAACAACACTTTATCAATAAATTATGATCGTTTAACCCCGAAAGTTGCAGCATAATTGTATGCACTCATGACATGTAATTACAATGATAGCTTGAAACAACCTAAAGATATTGATCGTGCTTATTCTGTCTAATACAAAAATACATACAAAAAGCGTTACCTCCGAAATTCGGCCGCAGTCGAATGTCGTATCCCTGAAGCAAATGTGCAATCGTCTGAGTAACATTCTCTAGCTTATCGGAAGATGATGGAATTCCTCCCATGACCCTAATAAAATATCAAATTAGTTTTTATTTCACATTCAACACTAGATTATTTCAAAGGAAAGTGATAGTAAAAGTGTGATAAAGGTATAAAGAAATAAATCCAAAACACAGAAATGACCTCGGCTGATCTAGTTGATATTCTTATAAAAACATTCTTATTTTTTAACAAAATTATTATACCGACGTCAAAGCTTACCTAGAGTTGAAATAGTGTCCAACAATAAGTGTCCAGAAGAGAGTTAGCATCTTCGGTATCCTTCTCATAGTTGTCCCGTTGAAATTCCCCCAAAAGGTAATACTACGTTTGCCACTCATTCTTCTGTATGGAGATGATTCATTTCATTCCATACAAATAAAGAAGAAGATTCCTACTTCTCAATTTATGCTAATAAACTTTCTTCTTAATCGTTGAGAACGATTGGTTACCGTCATCCTATGACTTGAACAAATCCCCCTATGTGAACCACTATCTGCACATAGTAATGAAACGCCGTTTACAAGAAAGCACTTGACCCCATTCAATTTTCGGCACCAAAGCCTCACTCACTAAATCTAACTACCGTGAGGAGTTCAAATTGCTTGCAAAACTGTATGAATTTGTAACAACCACTGACATCCAGCACTTGAGTTGATACCAAAAGATTGAAATATTGGGACTGATCACTGATGATAAAAACAATTTGCTAATTGGCATTTTTTGGGTAGTAGGCAGGAGCTCAAACAGGAAATCCTACTTGGAGTCCTGTATGTAGGATGATGAAAGGAGGAAAAACAATGGAGAAAGCTCTAGTGTAAAGGTGTGTGCTATGTGCCACATATTCTACATTCTAAAAAAGAGAAACTTGAATTACAATATATGTCCCATCATCATCCGGAGTTAGTGGAATGAATCTGTGCTAAACATGACTATGAATAACCCCATCATCCTTTTACATGTTAAACTCAGTTCAACCAAAGAATTTTTGCAACCTTAATACCTAGCTAGTAGTTATATGATGCACATTTGATACATATGCTTACAGCCAAGTTCACAACCCTCTCTCTTTCTCTCTCTCTTCTTTTCACACAAAAAATCCATATTGGTATGATATGCTTGCATGGATCGGATACATAAAAACTCCTTTATATACATTCCCCAATAAGGAAAGCTTTCTGAGAGTAAGTGGCATGTCTGCCGGTTTGATACATTAGGTGACTAGTGGGGAAGAAAACCGAGCACGTACATCATTTAAGGGAATCATGTCGGATGCACATACACAATTTCATTGTAAGTTGCAGGAAAGGATTCGAGCGAAATCTATATATGGAGTGAAAACTTGGGAAAAGGGGGAAAAGTTGGGGAGTTGTTACATAATGTGGATGTTGTGTAGACTTTTTTCAGACTTTCGCTTTGCTTCCTTGTCCATCCATTCAAAGGCTCAGGGGTTTTGTCCCATCAAACCCAACTTGTTCAAACTTTGCTTGCCTCACTTTTCAAAAAAAGAAGAAGAAGACGATGCATGTAATAAGGCGAGACTCCATCAAACTCTGTCACAGTCACTTTCACCAACTTTCTTACTCTCCGTTACACTCTGTCCGTTTTACAAGAGACATGATATGCTTCTCTGTGTTTAACGCTGTCCCCGTGAAACATTGCGAGATACCACACACACCACAAGGCATCCAACTCTAGATACATGGAGATGTGTGGCTGCTCACGATCATAGCTCAGCTCTTCATTTTCAGCTAGTTCTCCTGTTTTTTCTCTGTGAGAAGGAAAACGAAAAGGAAGTGAAAGCAAAGGGATAGATATACAAGAGGTGCAAGTAAGTAGCGGATATTAACTCTGGAAAAAAATAGGGACTATCATTCAACGCCATAGAGAAAGAAAAAAGGATATATGTACATATTGGTATTTCTGATTCACAGTGAATAACACAATAAACATGGTGGTGATGATGGGGAAAGTACGGTCCATGGACGCTGTTGACTGTGATGTGATGTGATGTTGGTGATGAAGAGAATGAGGAATGAGACAGGAGATTGACGCAAGTCCTTTACGGTATTTGTTTTTTAGTGTTACTTGGGCTCACCACGAACAATGAACAAACATGATGGAAGAGGAACAAGGAGAAGGACACACAATCAGTTAGAAAAGTATGGGAAGCCCTTGTTTACCTACTTTCACCTACACTCGCGCACCTACTCTTTTCCACTTTTTTATGGCTTCTCTCCTCTGTTTTAGCGTCGTTTGGGATTATATGCAGTTGAGGCTGCTGTAAACTTTGATTTGGACCAGATTTTTTAGTTGTTTATGAGGAAAAGTTGGAGGATACAGTGGAGGACGAAGGCGAGGAAGGATCAGATCACACGGAGACGGAAATACATACAGCATATACTGATGCTATATGTATGTACATTACATTAAATTCCCATTAGGAGCTAAACTCCTTCAATCGTCCTTGTTACACTTTTGATATTTTAGGTGGTGGTTGGAAAACGGTTTTATAGCTATAAGCGAAATCAATGCAAACCTCTTTCTGCATCATCCAGAACTATCATATAGAACATCATAGAGGGATTGACAGAAAGGATCAAGAGATAAATTTATTCTATTCAATATACCCATTTATTTGTAACGAAAAAAGACTATATCAGATTCCTTCTAAAAAATTGCATTGGTGTAACATAATCGACGCGTGTATTTTATTCGACCTTAAGTTTATGAGCCGTCCTTGTCATTTCACACTGATGTAACCGATACACGTGTACTCAAAAAAAAGATAACCTTGAAGTACCGAGAAATCTTACAATGTAATAATCATGCCTGTCTCCTGGGAGGAAAGCTGACTAAAAAGCATAGTAACGACATAAATACTTGTAGAATAGATAGAAATCAATTTGAAATTTGCTTTATTGTCATTATTTTTATTACATTTATATTTTTACATTCGTCAAGCGAGATTCATTTTCTTGTTCTTATTGTATAAAAAATATAATTAAAGGCCCAAATTTTACATTTAAAACTCATTTATTAATATAATCACACTGAAATTAAATATTTACATTACGTTGATTACATTGGTGGTGGAGTTCCAAGATTCAAAATAAAAATACTGATCATATGACATTTATATTCCAAACCGGATTTCATCCATTGCGTTTCCCCACTTCTTAGCATTAAAACTCCAATTTAATGCTAATCCCATTTACCAACCTAAGCTTAACTACTTTACACACATTTCTCTATTCCGTAAAATTAATTGAATGCAAACAACGTTTTAAAAACTTTCTATTAAACTGAAATAAAATATTCACAAAACTAAATTCTATCGGAAGGTTCAATAAAGGATAACTTTCACCATAAAATTGATACATACAGGTCATCTCATCTAGTTTCACTATTGCAATAATTAAAAGCATTTCAAATGCGTTTACCCTTAATAATTAGGGATTTGCTTTATTAAAACCGTAAAATGTGCGTATATACAAAAAAGCAAAGCACAGTAGAGATTCAGGTAGGTGTAGTGTTCTAAAATATAGCATGTGATATGCCTATGCCTACTAGAGGACGTTACGCTGATTGTCTTACTATCAAATCAGGGTGTGTCTAAGGCACCTGATTTTGCCTTATAATATTACAACAGCTACTTAAATTGTAAGGCTCCATTCACGTCACATATAGTTTAGTTTCTGATACCGGTTACTGCTACTTTCACTTGTGTTTTCAATCTTTACTTTGCAAAATACACATGTATTATATGGGAGATTTAGAAGATATAAAATATCCTGTTACATTTTTCACTATGTTCCATCAGCATTGCATACCATGTGACCACATTATCAGTAGTGGTACAGTTGCTTGTAAATTTTGAATTTCAGTCTCAGGAATTTTGTGGAATATTTTTGGATACAAGATACAAACTTTTTTTTTTTTTAAAATGTGACTTTATAAATAATCGGGACATTGAATAATAACACATTTCTTTACAGTAACAAATAATACACCTCTATTTATTCTAGTAGATTCACGACTTTTCGTTTACGCAACCTTGCCAGAACCACCAGGAGAAGGAGAAGTGTCGTCAGGAGACCTGGGTGATTTTGGACTACTCCTTTTGTCTTTGTAGTTTTTAATCACTTGCTTTCCAGTATCTTTAGCAACCTTTTTAGCCATGGATTTAGGTCCTAGCTGTTGCACATTCCATGCAGTCATTACAGCACCCCCGGCTGCTGCAGCTGTGTCGTTAGCCAAGCTACCTGCTTCATCGCCATATCTATAGAATTAAAATAATTAGTAATATTATATCTGTGGTATACAAAGAACTGGATGTAATAAACCGTAAGTGAACGAAGATACACAAGCAATGAAATTGTAATTTGCGAGTGAAACTACCTTGATTTATCATGAAAAATAACCTTGAGATTCTGAGTTTGATTTAAATTGATTGATTTTTTGAATTTTCGCGCGTAAAATTTCGAAATATCTATTGAATTTAAAATCTACTATTACTAGTTGATTCACCGTAAAAAATAACGTTTAGATACTGAGTTTCAATTAAATCGATTGATTTTTTTAATTTTCGCGCGAAAACTTTCGAAATTTGCATTGAATTTAAAATCTAATATTACCACATGATTCACCATTAAAAATAACCTGTGTATACTGAGTTTCAATTAAATCGATTGATTTTTTAAAATTTACTTCACTCTACACGTACACTTACACTCTACAAGCACCCCCCCCCCCCCAAATTTTCATCCAACAATATAGTATTTTCAAAGAAGCAATTTCATTGCTTAATAAAGTAGATAGTTTTTTAAATTTATTTTTTTACCTGTGGTGAACTATTTGCACAGTGTTATTGGCAAGGCTATTAGCAAGAACAGTCGCTGCTGACTCCAATCCCATGTATAAAGTTCCGAATCCCGCCATAGCTCCTGATGTGACTTCCAGAACTTGATCCATCTTTCTAGAGGCATCCACTTCATCCTTAGCCGCTGTCTTTGCCAAAAGTCTAGTTCCAGCTCTTTGTACGTGAGGAGCCAAATGTCGTCCAAGAGCCATCGTAGCATTACCAACTTGATTTACTATAGCAATTGAATTGAAAAATGAAACCGTCCGTAAAACATTTCTTCAAAGAACAAATCAACATCACATCCATTGGCAAACACTTACCAAGAAATCCGCTGACTTGAACCGCCTTTCCCGTCACCGTTTTAGCTACCTTCATTCCTTTCTTCACTTCTGGTTTTATTACTGTTTTTTCCTTTGCCGGATCCATTCGTGACTGCAAATAGTTAGTACCTCGATCCAAAAGGATGGAAGTTTTAGTAGCTCCATACACTAAACCTTTGGAGACAGCTTCAGCACCTGTAATCCCCATTTATCATTTTAGTTTCTTGCAAGAGTTATTAAATTTTCAAATATTTCCGATTATCATAGAAATAGCCATTACTGCAACAAATCCATAACAAAAAGAAAGATTGGAATAGCTAGTACTACAGTGGCAGTGGCACACGCATGGTGCAACTAGCTAATAAGCAGTTAATAATACAAATATTGTTCGAGTAACAATCTACTTTCAAATCGTCAATAGTTAATCTCACCCCACTAAACACGCAATCATGGATCCCTTACTGCAGTTTGATAACACGGATTTAAAATGAGTTACATAATTCCAACTGGCTTAAAAAATGAAACCGAAGGACAAACCAAGAAGCACGAAAAGCGTATATAAACGAACCTGTTATCAGACCTTCTGCTATTTTAGTGCTTAGTCTCCTTGTTGCATCAGTGGGTGAGGTGGGAGTTGTTGCTTCTTCTGATGTGACCGGAATTGGAATAGCAGGCGGAGTGGCAGGGATGTCTTCAGGATGACCAGCTCGGGGAATCCTGTGTAGGCTTAGTAATTGGGCAAGTACTTCTTCAAACGTTTGTCGACTCTCAGTAGAAATATCAGGCGGAAGTATTAACCCTACACTGCACCCTGCAGACATGGAATACATAAAAATATGGTTACTTAGTGGTTACAATAATTTTAAAAGGAGTCAGGTTTTATGGAATATACATACCTTGTATTTTAGCATTTAAATCCGGAAAGAGGTAAAGACCCTCTTGAGTTAGGAGTACAGGAGACCGTGGAACCAATGGATAGATCCAATCTCCTACTTGAAGGAATGCTGGGATAGCTTGGTTTCCAGCTCTCACCTCGTCTTCTAAATACACAAAAAATAATTCCATTAATTAATTGATTTCCATAGTACACATGTGCAATTTTTCGTTTGCAAAATTCACAAACAAAATAGCAGAAATTCATCACTAAACCTAAAAACTTACCACTTTGTTCTGTAACCACAACTCTAAGGAACGATGGATAAGAAGGTGCTGACACATTATCATCAGGGCTGATGAAATAAATCTGAACATTTTGTGGAACTGTATAAACTTCATGTGCATTCAGTGGAAGGGGGTTTGACATAGCAGCTTGCTCTGCAGCAATATCATCCAAAGCTGTCACCAACTCTCGATAATTAACTCCTCCTTGGCTATTAGACCGAACACTGCTAGCTCCTTGTTGTTGTTCCCCGTATCCACGGAGAACATCATCATACGATGGTAACGGATTCGTAGATAAGGAGCCCATATTTGAATTAGATGGTGTAGTCATATAGCTAGGGTTCATTGAAGCGGCTGCTGGCCCATTTAAGTAACTGTTGTCCTGTTCTTCAGTAGATGTGCCAATTTGCAAATCACTGACCCTCTCAAGAATCTGTTTCCGTGTGAATCGCAATTTATACGTCAAATCATCAATCTTGTTGACATCACACTCTGCAAATCCACCCTGATGAGCTAGATCAACAGCTTGGTCAATAAAATGAAGTGCTCTGCTATATGATTTAAATGCATCATCCCGTCTCCCTTCTTCATCCGCTGTTTGAGCCTCCGCTGTAATTTCAACTGATGATCGATGTAGTCTGTGGAATTCTTGAGCTCTCAATGCTGGATGTTCAGATCCATCAAGTTCTAAAGTTGATGATAAGCTAGAGGCTCCTGATCTCTCCTCATTCCTCCGTCGGGGTGGAGCTCTTGGTGGCTCTTGAGATTCCATTACTTCTCCAGTGAAGATGGGAGTCTGTTTGAATTGAAATAAAAACTTTGTTAAGAAAGGAACAGAAAACACTCCCATGTTTTTTAAAAAAATTTGACCTAAAAAATTAAACTTACTTGGTTACTTCTCACTAATTATCCAGTCCACACGCGTAGCCTAGATTTAAAAGACGCCGTTTCAAAGGCTGATTAAAACTTTTTGCCTATTTTCACGACAAACGTTAAAGGAAGAATGAAGAGCGTCAGCTCAAATGCTCGTAACGTAACTACATAGATTGGCTCATCACCAAAAAACGCAAACACATGGAATATAAA
This sequence comes from Orchesella flavescens, assembly GCA_964034955.1. Classification (NCBI taxonomy): domain Eukaryota; kingdom Metazoa; phylum Arthropoda; class Collembola; order Entomobryomorpha; family Orchesellidae; genus Orchesella; species Orchesella flavescens. The sequence continues at coordinate 30,414,502 of OZ035953.1, forward strand.
AGTATCCTATGCAAGTACAGATTCTAGAAAGTTGATTGTCCACGTTTCTTAGTGACACGGTATGGGGGAGTAAATATATATTTTGGTCGGTGATATCTCACGATTGATTGTTTATTATTTTGTATAGGATCCCAAAAAAGTGGTAGCATAGCGTATATCTATGTCAGCTGATTCGTATGTGAATCATCATCACAATATCATGAGTCATGTGCCATCATCTGGCACAAAAAGGATACATGCGATGCTAAAAACTCATTCAATTCAGTGAGTTCAACCTTGTATCCCATTCAAATAAGACAAAGTGAATGTCTACCTACTTTACTATATTGCATTGACGACTTATAATGTGCAAGTAGGCTAGAGGCAAACTAAAACATCATAATCTGTTAGTTTGTTTACGTTGACCGTATCTACGTAATAGTACAGTATAGTCAAACCATCCAACCATTTACTGTACCAATTACTGTGTTGAGGTCGTCTAAATTGTAGAAACGACAGTTAATTTTTTTGTGGGTTTTGATAAAACTTGTTCATATTGAAAAGATAGACGAATTCCTCTCCCTGTGCAATGTTGTGATTGGAAAAACAAGACGAAATACAAAAAGAATACAAAAAAACATTTTTGGGAAGATAAATCAACAATCTACAAAGGCAAGAAGAGGAGACGAGTATTATTTTCTTTATGTACGTAGTGGCATCTCTCTAATTCTAATAGTTATTGAGCTTTCATTGATTGATAGCGTTTCGATTTCTACTTTCTGCTTACATTCTGATGATTATCTACTAAGCTAGCATGCAATGGATTACCATACGACTAAAGTAAAATTGGGGTTGGTTTAAGTAAGCGCTCGTTTGGTTTCAGCGCTTGCACATGAGATAAAACTAAAAATCGGCAAGGCAAACGAAAGAAATTAAGTTGAGGTTGAGTCAAGTCGTTTGAATAGGCACTTCTGTAGTGTATTTAACTTGAAGTGAAAAGTAAGCAAAATTTTTTTTATTTCATTAAATAAATGTCATTATTCAAGATTCGGAATGTTTTGCAACTCAGCTGTAAGATAATATAAGTATCTTGAATTAGGGCGTTTTTCAGTTTCCCTATACCCATGTTTTAATCTCAGATAATTTAAGAAATATTCATTACAAAATAACCATTTCAATAACCATGAGGCCAAAAAGGATCTTCTCTTGATTCTAATTTAAATCTGAAAAGGAATATTAACACTGATATTATTATTTAATAGTGCTAAAATTATGTTTTTGGATATATCATACCTGAGCTTTTGAATGTCTATTAGGGATTTGTGGAGTTAAAAGCTTTAACTTTTAAATAAAGCGAGGTTTAGTAGGAAATTTGGTGAATACTGAAATATAGTATGATGAAGTGTGATAAATATAAAATATGGAACAGTAATAATAATAACTGGGCTATTTTATGCTTTTTTACAGGGTCTGTAAGTAACTGACGTTTCCAAAATGCCTATTTTGTTCACTGTTATCGCCAATGGAACCAACATTTTGGCAAAATACGCCACATGTGTGGGGAATTTTGCTGAAGTCACGGAACAAATTTTGGCCAAGATACCTGCTGAAAACACAAAGTTGACGTACTCTCACATGAGCTATTTGTTTCACTATGTGAAAGAAGATAATATTGTCTACTTGTGCATCACGGATGATGTAAGTTGTTCATTTGATTTAAAAAAGCAATTATAGTATTGTAATTATATATCTAACTTAAGAGAAATGATAAACTCGTTAAAACTTTAGGACTTTGAACGTGCCCGAGCTTTCATGTACCTATCGGATATCAAAATTCGATTCGAAAAGACCCATGGAGCAACTAGAATTCGTGATGCGCTTCCCTATGCAATGAACTCTGACTTTTCGCCATTAATGGCTGCTCAGATGGTACGTAATGAGTCATTTCATGTCATTACTAATTTAATGAATCTGCTTAGTTTTGGTAGGTGAAATTTGAGAGCAATAGTTTTTATAATACAACTGTTTTAATTACTGAACATAATTTCGCTATCAGAAACGATTCTCTGAGTCCCGGGATTTGGACGCAATTTCCAAAGTGGAAGGACAAATAGACGAGCTAAAAGATATTATGGTGAAGAATATTGGTACGTTTTTTTCTCTTAAAAATGTATAGTGGCATAGTTGAAAAAGTACTTCTAAAGCATCATTACTGACTGCATTTATATCAATCATTAATAAGTAATTGCCTTAAATGAATGGTTTTAGACAACATCACCTCACGAGGTGAAAGGCTGGAACTCTTGGTAAACAAGGCGGAAAATCTCAATGCAACGGTATACATTAATATATTATGTTTTAAATTGTAACTATCATACTGAAACCTCCAATGGATAATTAATTAAATCATTCATATTTACAATTACAGTCAATCTCATTTCAAAAAGCCAGTACAAATATTCGTCGAACCATGTACTGGAGAAATGTTAAATGCTATGTGATTGCTGCACTTGTCGCTATCGTAAGTTTAATCAAAATGAAACACTACCAGCAAAATTGTTCCTAAGTAAGCGTCTTAACATATTTTAACTATGAATGTATGTTTAGCTGGTGATCTACATTTTGGTGTCATTGTCATGCGGAGGCCTTGCTTGGGGTGGATGCATAGGAGGTGGTAGCAGTGGTGGAAATGGAACTGGGAGTAACTAAATACCACGCCGAAATCTGCCAACCGCAACGCAGCATTTCCTAAAATTCCAGTCGCAAACTTAGCAGTAAGAATGAAAACTTTCCCGAGCCAAAATGAAACAAATTCGTTTCATACTCTTTATCAGTTACAACTTTTCGGAATGTCTTGCATTTGATAAAATGAAACTTGGAATTTATTCAAAATTTGAATATCGACAAATTATAAAAATGCGCTGTTAGTGGGTAGATATATTTAACAAAAAAATTCAGAACTGAAGTCAACTTAAGTTATATGTATCTATGTTAAATTAAGTATGCTACATGTTTCGATATACTATGAATCTTCAAAACTACTATGAAACTTTGTATGTGATTGATTATTGTTATGTTCAATATAAAACTGTAATGCACGAAAATGAATGACAGTTATAATACGAGATAAAAATAAATCTGTTATTGTTATAAACAAACTCCAATAAGAATATGAGATTTCAAACTTTTACTTGGAGTGGTATTCATACTCGTTTAGTTTGTCATGGTAGTTCTTTCTTACTCATTCAGAATGGGGAAATGAAACTCTGGATGCTTATAAAAATGTATGCATGAGCCACATTTTCTTCTCTGAGTATTGAGGGTTTTCACCCTAAAAATGTGAAGTAGGAAGTAATAAAAACACTCCGGCTTTCCATGATCCTATAAACACACCATCTCATTTTCCGTTCCCCTCCGAAATCGGTTTCATTCATGTATATACAAACATATAAATGAGGTTAGGCAAATGTCTGGAGAAAAGCACAACATTCTCTCCTCACTTCTTTCTTATATAACACCAATATTCATATCTTTCGTGACAAGAACTACTCACCCCAGAATGGGAAGGAAAAGAACGGTTTTGAAGTGCACTTAATGCTGCCTCCCTAAAACCTATATATTTATACATTGTGGCCGACAACCCATCCAAGTTTTAATATAATGCACACCGTACACGAAAGCTTAGGCATTCTAGTTGGATGGTTGAATGAAAGTCTTGTGTAAACTTTGTGGAGTTGGTGAGTGGAATACGAGACTCAGCATGAGCATATCATGTCATCGTTATCATGAGTCAAGTCAGGTATAAATGTCTAAAAACAGAGTCATACATACATTGCATAGCTATAGTTGTTATCCCCTTCTCTTCCCCATTATTCCATGCTTATGATATTCCACTGGTTTGGAATAGTGTCTTGCCAGCAGCCTGCACCCCATGCTTGCCTACCACCACGCTTGTTTCTTTTCCTTCTTGCTTTTTTTAGAGGTCTGGAAGAAACATCCTTAAGAAAAATACCGAACCGGTGGAACTCGGGAAGGGGCGCAAGCGTGTGTGTATATACTATACTCACACTCACCCGCAGACTAGTATATGGGTAGAGAGAGAGAGAGGAAATGTAGAATACCATTCATGCTGTGTCACATTGATTACCACTAGGCCAGATCAGTAGTTTCTTTTCTTTTTCTTGATCCCTTTAAGACTGTCTTTTCGAACCGATCCGTGTAATACATTTGTAAGCATTAGCTCTCTCTCTCATACACACATCACACATGCACTCCAACTTCAGTACTATTATACTCACTCGGATATCTGTACTGTAGATCATATCATATATTTATATTCTACTCCCTGAAATTCAGCAATGTGTAACAACGTCAATCGCAAAACAAAACCTGTGTACAAATAAGTGGCTGGGGTAGTAGTGTTCCCAAAACCTGGTATCGCATATGGCAATCTCATTAAAACGGCGAGTGGATTTTATCTGTCTGGACCATTTTCCTATATATCTTTTTTGTCCACACGTGAATTGCAGTTTGTGAGGACTCTTTTGTGCAGATTTTTTTCACCATACTGCGGATAAATGCGGTTGAAAGACGGTTAAACCAAATTTTTAATGTACTTACAGCTACAAAGTGTGTGGTAGAATTTGTGAGCCCACTCAAACTCTTTGACAGTATTAGATGAAGTGAATAAAAGTTTTAGACGTGTGCGAGCGTGTGTACCAGTTGTGCGATGATCCAAACTTCTTCCATTGTATTCAAGTAGTGATATTTGCTCATTCTAACTTCTACCGGAGGACGTTAATTAAATTCAAGCCAATCTCATATTATATTCCTTAATAACTTTTACTATTTCTTAGTATACTCCATGTGCCTGCTGTTAATTCCCAGTTGCTAGTTCCAAGATTTTTCATGTGTAAATTGCATAAACGTTTTTAAGAAACAACTTTTTGAACCAAAATTACCATAGATAAAGCAATGTTGAAGTTTAAATAGGGTGTAAAAATTAATACCATTGCAAGTTTTTCTGTAGTATGGTGGTTGCGTTGGGTTAGGACTAAAAACTTTTTTGCTTAATTCTAAACACATAATAAATAACTTTGTCAAAAGTTTTGACAGCTGTCTACCATAGCAGCCATAAGTATCTTAATTCTGTCTAACAAGAATATCGTCAGAGTAAGACATAAAAATAGATAGAGACAGGGAGTAGGAAAAACCTTTTCAAGGAGTGTCTTCTTTACAGAAATGTACCATAAAACGGATGAAGGATGACCCTAACAAATATGTGTAACATGGGCCTTAATCAATGCTGAACCTTTTTGGGTGAGAAAAAAAAATTCTTTTAACTTTTTCAAAACACAAATTAAAACATTGCTTGGTTAAACATTTTCTTCATATATAAGTAAGCATGTATAAAAAACGTTGTATACCGAACGAAAAAATACTTCATCTGTATATAGTTATTAGGTACTTAAAAACCCTGCATCTCATCCAATAACATCTTACATAGGGGTGCCGGCTTTCCTCTTGCTATATCTGTGCAAGCAGCGCTTCACAAAAGTAGTTACATTCATTGCTTGTAATATGATGCATAATTCAAGTCAAAAGGACTTTGCAGTCAGTAGGTTTATGCTGAAATAAAAAAATACGAGATAATAATTCAGCATCATAAAAAATTTATGAGAAAGGACTCGAAATGGAAGAGTTGTGTGTGTGTAAACGGAATTGAAGTAAAATATTACAAGAAAGAGAAGCATATATTGAAAATCAACGGTTTGAGAGGTCATTTTGATAATATTTTGATTTTTGTTGATTTTCAATATATTAATGTCAGAGGATGGAACTCAATGAAAAGAGAAGCATAATTTCATCTAGAATAACTCAATGGAAATTTGAAACTAGAGGTCCCTAAAGGGAATCATGTAGGTTTAAGTATAAGAGCTAGAGCTTCGGTGATTTTTATAGATTAGGATTTGTCATCATCATTGTTTGGATTTTTTTTAAAAAGAAATCTCATTTACACATAACTTGTAACTAGTTTCTCTGAAAATATCGTCATGGTTGCCTTACTGCTTACAACTTCAATCATTTTCTGATGAAGTTGCACAGTTGAAAGGTAGTAATTATTCTTGGATGACACCAATGATCAGGAGTTGAGCTAACAGTACAATCTCAAGCATAAATTTAATGGAAAAGCATGGTTAATTTTAAATATAACTAGTCAACGTTTTACATTGCACATGACTCTGCTCCACGAATGTTGTAAAACTCCAAATATAAAGTGGTGTATTACAAGTCATCTGCATTCCCCTAAACTCACAAAAAAATACATAAAAACGGGACTTCGTTTCAATTTTTTTTGTACAATGGAGGAAGCCTTTTTTCACACTTAAAGATGTTACTGTAAATGCGTGTACAAGCATTTTCAACACAAAATTACCAGTTTACATTGAAGGTTCTAACTAAACCAGGGGGAGAAACGTGTAATAAGGGATGGTTATGACAGAGTTAATGGCTAGCAGAAAACAGTAATTACTCTTTTATCACGTCGCTTCTTCATTGTAGCACATTTGATGCGTGCATAACTCACAGCTCGTATTCTAGGAACAAAATCAGACGTTCGCCAGCACTTGCATATAAATTGATGTTTTTGCAGCTTGCACATAATTTAGTTTACCAAGCACCTACATTTTTTTGTGCAAGCAAAGCAGTTTTTGTGCTGTTTGTCTGTCTGACATGTACATGATATTTCTTAATCAGTTCATGTAAATAAGGTAGAATGATGTTATTTGCTTGTATTCCGTTGAGAATCTAGAATTAAAGATTAAAATTCTCAACATGGTCAATCCGCTTCCTCCTTTAACTACTTGCGATGAGGTTGTGATAATATTTTGAAATTTTTTCACCTAATTTGTCTATCCAGCTACTTTTATCCCGAATTGATGCATATTTTTGTACCTCGTTTAAAAAATCTGGCACTTCATGAATATTCATTTTATGTCAAAAATATTCAGCATGAGAGAACCCGATGTTTCTTCTTGTGTGTCGATACAGTCAGGTGTCGGTGTATTCGAAAACTTGAGGTGCTTTTTATGAGCAATAATGTAATGTATTCATAATGCAAACGAAGTCATTTTCATCCCAATTGCAGCTTTCTTTACGTTTGACTATACACTAAATTGCATTCTTTACAGCGTTTTGTATCCTTCTACCACTAGCTAATCTAACAAGCTGTCATTATTATTTGGAGCAACCGAAAGAATGCATTGGTTGCACCATTTCACCGCAGCAATCATAATCATAATAATCACAAGAATACAAATGTAGCTGCAGATTCGAGTGCAAGCAGAAAGATGTGCAAGCTGAGAATCCAAATGTGCAACTTGATAATAACACAAGACACAATAAAATGAAGCAGTTAAGTGGCCGTAATTCAGCTTCCGCAAGAAGCATCAAAATTGAACTTTGTCATTTGCAACCGTCTACCCCCTTTCGAAACTCAGTATGAAAAAAAGAAAGTTTACCTAAAATTATCTTCAGCCAATATTCGCTCTCCAACTAACTATCTTGTACTTCACCATTCACCATCCTTCATTATAATAAATATGCTTTTAATCAAGAAAAAATTGTTCCGTCAACCAAATTATTCTTTGGAAACGAAAAGGTCTGACACTCTGACAATGTCATACATTCCTCAATTATTTAACCATTTTTATGATTGCCAAAAGGAAAGGGAGGAAATGAGACGGTTTCTGCGCCTTCATGTCATGTCAAGAATACCTAAAACAAAGGGTAGTCAATTGTAAGCCGAAGTGCATAGTTGCATTTAATGCGGTGATTCAATCGTTTTCCCTTGTTTTCACTTCTATTTTATTCCCACGTGTACACTTCACCTTGATAATAACATTTTAATGCAGGATTAGCTTGTGGACGTAAGGTAATATGGGAAATGATAAATTTATGTAGGTACTCTTTATCAATGTCGCTTTTGCAAAATAAAAAAACAACAAAAATAATGAAAACAAAGTGTGTCTGCACAGGAATGTATGTATAAGTATGTATAAGTAAATGTGGCTGTACCGAAACCCATCAACATGCTATTTTGAGACATCAACTTGCATATACAAGAAAATTGGTTTAGTGGAGCATCGAGCACTCACTTCACCTCACTCTCCTTTATCATTTTATTTATTGTGGTAAGTTCACTTCACAGAGAAAACGCCAAATCATGATAAAGGATAATCAGTTTTGTAAGCTTGTCGTGCTGTTTGCTCCGCTGTGGATGTAAGGAACCGGTAGAAAGTGATACCACCTGCTGTACCCATGCACTCTATACACGATCCCTATTAAATGTTCCGTAGAAATCAGACGAAGACAGAAAGAGAGAGAGAGGGGCAATAAAAAATGTTTTAAATGTGTACACTGTTGACTTTTCAAACGGTCACGTTCTTTGTTGGCATTATATTACAGGGATAATGTAAATTAGCTTTTGGATAAAAGTGTGACTACTTTAGTTACATATTAGCACAATAAAAATGATAACACTTTTACAATGACTGATAAAAGGTATGCATACCTACAATATCAGCGGTGCAATCCAATGTTTTCTAATATCCTTTTAATTTTATTCAAAGTAATACAACGGATTGAAGGGATAAAAAGCTAGTAATTAGGTACCGATAAACAAAGCAATGTTATTAAACACTTTTGTTATGAGCAAGATTAATATATGTAAGGTATTTGACTCCACATATATTAATCTCCGTTCTCTATCGGATGCATTTAATTTGACGGATTGGACAGTATTATTATTATTATTACATCCTTATGCAGTTTTGGATTAACGTGAAGCTTTTCTATGTTTCTCCGTGTTGGTAACCCAACGACGTTCTTATCTACAAGTAAAAATACATACGAGGTACATGAAATGATTTGATTTACATGGACACTCTCAGTGAGTCGGCATGACGAAACCAAACCAAACCAGGTAGATTTTTTTTATAGAAAAAGTAGCTTTCATGTCAACCTAAAGTGTAGGGTTACTACAAGTTGCTTTTTGCTGTCACGCGTTGTATGACTCCTCGAGGCGTATTTCCTGTGGCTACCAAACAAACCAAGTCTTGTAGAGCAGACCAGTCAAAGTATGCAGTGCAAAGGAGGCTTGTCATTCACTATTAGAGATGAAAACCTCAGAGAAATCTCATACTCTCTAGAAATTTACATGTGTGCATAGTAAAACAGGAGATAACATGTATAAATGCGCTTTTATGCTATCTGCATAGAAAACCCATCAAACCAAATAGCAATCAAATGACGATGATGACGATTGGAGAGGAAAAGTTCTACGTGAAGTTGAGAAAAAAAACTTGTGGGTACAAACAAAAACGCACGAAACAGTCACATAATATACATACTTGTATAAGAGCGCAACATGTGAACTCATCATCAGTGCACATTGATGATAATAAGAATAATGACTGTTTTCTTCCTTTTTTCCAGCATCGTTTGGTAATTAATACGCAAATATTGCTGGGAGGCAAGGTAGGGTACAGGTACCAAGTTTTGAATGATGCATGGATTGCTTATCATTATAGAAACAAGTATTGCAGCTCAATACAATGTAGTATTATATTGCTTCTAAAATCATGATTATTCTGAGAGAGAGAAAAAAATGACGTCACGCTAAAATATCAAGCTGCATAATGTGATGTGAAGCGATTTGATTGCTTTGTGGCAATATAAGTCTAACGTTACGGTAGCTGGATGAGCTGCAGATGCATGATGGTTGAAGCATAACAATGTATTCCACATTGGCTCTGGAAGAGATGCAGTCACCTGCAACGAATTAGGCATTTACCTTTTTATTACGATTTCATTCTCATTTTTATGTAAAACAGAGTTGAGTATTTCACTCCATTTTTCGTTTCTCACTCACTATATCCACTTGGAAGCTGGTGGGTTTAGAAATACTTTATACAAAGTTGCCAGTTTTTGTTGTTGAATGTTAGTAATGGTGAGGCTTCTCATCATCATGCTTTTAAAACATGAATGTATAGTACAACAATTTTCTGTCGAATAGTGAAGTATAAACTTGAGAGAGATAGAGCTCAGTCAAAATGTGTTCATAACAATGTAATAACACAAGTAAAGTTTCAATCTGTTTCCATTATAAAAGTACTCAATTAGGATTTCAACTTTGTTCAACGCCCCTCCCATTATCATCATCAAATTGTCACTGGCTCACTGCTGCTGCTGTGCTGTAAACTAACGATAACTCATTACTCAATTACGTTCTGACAATCTAGTCATCACATCTAAAAAAGTTTTGTCGATTTTCTGTAGTATCTAGTAGTATCAAAAATCTAGTTTTATGTGATTTAAAGTGGACGTAGTTTGTTGTCTTAAATGATTTCATATCATCGTGATTGACGAGCATCAGATCACAAAAAGGGGGAAGTAAAATCCACAGAATTAGTTGCAGATTTAAAGTGTTGCCAACAATAATATGGCTACTTTTATAGCATAGTTAAAAAAAGTGCAGTGTACTGACAAACAAACGGTGTCGAGACCATTACAGAAAATAGGGGGAGAGATGAGAAGTGATTATAAAAGTGGGTAGCGTCACTAACGACGAGTGGGAATTTGCAGGTTTCATTATTATGTTGCAGTAGTGCATTGTAGTGTCCCAGTTGACAGTAAAACTTCCTGAGTGAATCACCATGATGTCGTCCTAAAGGGTTTTTTTTATTACGAGTGTGTTACGTTATTCAATCACAGAAAATTGACATCAGTAGCTATAATATTGACTTGACTCAAAGCTTTACTGCTCACAACTCGATTCGTTTTGTTGTACACTTGACGTTTATTATCAGAAAAATCGTAAACCGTTTAATTTGCAGCTGCCAACGATCCTTTATTTTCTCTCTTTGAATTTTTACTGTACTTTCCTATCATGGAGCTTTTCCGCTTATGTTGTCAAAAGTAGTGGTAGTAATATCACTGAAAATGATTGATTTCGTCTTTGTTGCAAAAGATGAGGTATAGATAACTTGGTATCGGGCTATTTTTATAGGACTTTTTATCACCATTATCTAACAACATTAGCATCATCCTCCTATCAACCATCAACTCTGTCAAAGAATGACAAAGAGGAACTAGCTGAGCCAACAATATCTCTACAATAGAATGAATCCCATTTATCTCTCTATTTTTACGATGCATTTCGCTTTTCCACTTCCATTCCAATCTGATTAATAATCTTTTCTCACTATCGACAAGGCGAGAGCAGGTTGCTTAGCCAAGCCTCATACTATCACACCACACCACACACCATCAAATCAAGCCCAAGTAAATTTTTTTGATGCCAAAATCTGCTGCAATTAAAATAATATTATTTATGAAAGATGAAGATGATGTTGTGTAGCAATGCATAATTCATCATGAGAAATAGTAGGTGCGTTTTTGTTGATGGGATGCGAATATATACATCATTATCGTCAGCAGGCAAACCATACCGTGTAAAATCTAATGATAATAAAAAAAACGAGATGAAAAAGTGCAGCCAATGAAGAAGATGATGATGATGATGATGATGATGATGGCAACTTAGTACATACATAAGTATATGGGTGAGGTATTATTACGTGTAGTTTTTAAAAGTAGCATCTTCTCAAGCTCGACGATTACGATTACCGACAGTATGAAAGTAACATTTGAGCATAATTTTTTGAAAAGACATTATCTGATCTGATGTAAAAACATAATATATAGAAGCTATATAACGTGTGTGCTGTGGGTCTATCTATCTACTCACTCACTCGGTAGATCATCTAAGCATTCATGCAGGCATAATGATACTCCAAGAGTTTAGCTTATGAATGTAATGTGAAATGGTCAGGTCGGAGCCAGTGGCAAAATACCAACGGCAAGTAATTTCACGAACAATTTTTTTAACAGTATTTTTTCCCATCAGAGGGAGAGGAATGAATGGACTTATAGGAAATACATATTATAGGATGCAATGCAAGCCATTTATCAGCACAACATTATTGGCCAACTCACTCGCTCATTTTCTTTCTCAACAATTTTGCTCTTAAAACCATCATTACTTCTGTTCCATCAATCATGCAGCCGTAATAAAGAAGAAAATTATGCTACGTGAATATTTAAAAAGCCACATGTGTAATACATTATGATGATGAGGTTTGCATGAAAGGTGCAGTGTTGAGAATTACAAGTTAAGTTGCAAGGAAAGGGAAACATATATATATATATGAATGAAGATGAGTAAGAAAACATTTTAAGACAAATCTCTTTTCTAGAGAGAGATCTTATGGACCGATATATGCTTGATTTTAAGGGAATGTTATGTTATGTATTTAATACAGTGTATGTATATGTAATTACACTTGTATATTATGCATACATCGTCAATAACTCTCTTTTCGGGATAAAAACATATAGAAACTTGGTACACATGGATGTGTTTGAGATGGAAAAGAAAAGTAATTCATTAAGTATGTATATTTGTAAAATATTTGCACTCATCATCATCATCACTGGTCGAATAACAAGCATCTGCTTGCCGTTTTTTAAGCTCACAAATGTGTGAAGAAGTAAGTGATGAAAGAATCTTTTGAAGAAAGGGTGTGTAAAATCTGCCGCGGATTGTTACTTGAATTTGTCGTGAACCAAAGAAGACTAATGCTTACGTTCTTGCCACGCTCATTAGCTGATTTGTCAATGTTATTGAAACACATTTTACCTCTCTTAAGATGATCAGGAATGTTGTTAAGAAAATACTTGCTCACCAACCACCATTAGCTCTGCAAGATTAAATCTGTAGGGTTTAAAACGAGAAAAAAAAGCATGAAGAAAGGAAACAAGAAATCAAAATATTTCACAACAAAAGCACAAAATAGAAAAAAAAGTTCCTTCTTTTGTGTCAATTTCAGTATTGGTCAAACCATGGCATTGTCGTGAATGTTCTAATATTATTTCCTTCGTTTTAAAGGTTTTTTTTTTGCTCGGCAGTGAATTTCTAGCTTTTCATAGGATTGCTACCCAGAACGACTTTCTTGTAAACATTTATTTATGAGCATCACAAGAAAAAATGTAAACTAGAGTCCGTGTCCATCCGGCTGTGAGTAAGAGATTCCAATTGGGTACAATAGCACGTTTTGTACATTGCATTGATGTAAAATGCACAAAGCACAATACAGAAAAAAGAACTCATGCAATTTCTCTGAGAGAAGGAGTTGTTTCTGTTCTAGGCGTATGTACATACAACATGGGGCATGAAATCAGCACTATAGTTCCTTCCTGATTCACTTGAGTTCAATGTACCAATCTATTCTTCAATGCTACTATTACCATCATCATCTCATGAGCCCTATAATGCATATATACACGCTACTTAAATTCAATGCCATTTTGTGTATCTGCATGAAATGCTCCTAGCAGCACTCCTTTTTATATCTCTACATCCTAACTCTAGGTATTTGTTATTATCATCCGGCTCTTTTGCAAAACTGTTACTCCTCGTCTGATGTTGATGCTGCTGACTGCTATGTGGTGTGTTTAGCGATATTCCATCATATCATACTATTTTATTACGTTACGTACTTACTTACTTACTCTACACAAAATATGACTTGACTTTAGCATCAGCAAACCGTACTTAGGGCAACTTGACTGACTTGGCTGATGCGAGATGTTTTTTCTAAGCTTGTGGTGGTTTGGTTTAGATAGTTGTGCCTAACTAAAGTATCTCTTTTATCTTTATCTTTGCGTGCAGTAATCATTACGTATGATTTTTGCTCAAAAAAAGTAACGTAAGAACGTGAGTGGCTATGAAATGATAGGAAAGGAATAAAGTACAAAGGTATGTTAGCACAAAGATGTTTTACATCAGACAAGTTTTAATTCAGTGTTCTCCCTCTGTCGATGTTCTCATGTGTGGCAGCAGCGTTGGGAATAGGAACTGTTATGTTGTAGTGCATCATGCATCGCTCGTTTGTACACACACACACACAGTAAAAAGGGCTAACTGAACAGAACAGAAGAGAGATGAAGGCGATTGAAAAGAACAAACCGATTGTCATTTTACTATATTTTGCTGTAAAGTAAGGTGAAATACCAAGTCCAAGTGAGATTTTATTTTTACCAGGATTACACATTTTGCGACAGTGTCGTACAGTCATAAAAATTTGCCTTGCATGTATGCCCTTGAATACCAGTCCGTCAGTCGATTGGTAAGCAGCATCCCATCAACATGCGATCACATCATTACTAATCTACAATTGACGTGAATTTTTTCTACGATTTTTTTTCTAAAAAATTCTGAGTTTTATCGTTGGAAGACGTTACCACAGGCTGACACTTGGACTGAATATATGTAAGAAAAATGGGAATTTTTTTGGTGTCGCAGGAAGCTAGATAGGTTTATAGAATGAGCAATTAATACTGTGTCAGGGAAGGAGGACAAGACAGCACACGACCACAATCTGCCTACATTATTGTCATGTACGGAGATTGGTTTGATTGATGACTGCATTATAAGTACAAATATATAATACGTTGCAGATTTATTATTAACACACTTGTTTTGGTGCTACCTCACTTGTTTTAACAGCTGCTGCAAAACTCAACCTTTCTTAATTACCTTCAAATTATACATACTAATAATAATGTACCTGTTGCTGCCTCAAAAATAACAACTACTTTAACCTGACACATTTGGGATTAGACTGACAGTGAGTGCCGTTGTTTTGGTGCTACCATATGAATCAACCACCTTTCAGAGCTCCTTATGGCTTTTTTTATGTGTAAAGTGAAAATCTAACTTATTTTGTTGCTAACATACACGCACTCACCTGAGCCGCGTCACTGGAAATTTCTCTTTTACAAGCAAACTATCTACTAAAAATTGGATTTAATACAATATGGAACTTGGAACGGAATGTCATAATTTCACAACGCCCTTACTTACAACCTAACCCTCTCAGGCTTTTGTGAAGGAAATCTTTTTTTTCTTTAAATTGTGATATTAATAAGCTTGTGTAATTATTAACTATAACAACGGAATAATTACTCGCTTGTGCTGTGCTACCAACATCCTCTTTGATTAATCAACTAATCATATTTTCTATTTTGTTACCAAACGTAAAACAAAATCCGTCAAGCTGGCTGAGCCACGGTTTTTCCAGGTGAGACCCTTTCCACGTGCACACTTTTCTCCAGTAGTAGTAACCTAGTGCTAGTTCATTCACATATGACTTTTATGCCTCAAGTTCATCTGGAAGGCAACAGGAAAATGGGAAAAAATAGGGCATTAGAAACAACAGGCGGAGAGAAAGAAGTTAAATCGATATGTGTACATGTCGTGTGTAAATGTATATGTATATTTATTTCGTAATTATTGTTATTACTGCGTTCCATGCTGAGAGCCAAATGCTGTCACGAAATACTGCAAACACGGGCATATTTGTGTGAAGAATACATGTGTGAGTGAGCATTTGCAATGCCTCTTTGGGTTTAAACTAAACACAAAGCTCATGAGTTGAAGTGGCTATCCATAGGAGTTGATTTGGCTGTATGAAAATAAAGACTGTTTTGCATGCTGGTCTAAATTTGATAAAGGAAGCTTAATAACAATATTTACATAATATGTGAGCTCGTTGCTCATTTTTCTTTGTCAGCGGGCCAGAGTTGACAGGAGACAAACATATATATGATGTATTTTAGGTAGCTAATAATGGAATACAGACTACAGTCAGACTGAAGAGAGTTTGAGAAGTTGCGCACGCATTCATGGCTAATCCTGTCTTGATAATTTTATCCAAAAATGGGCAACGATGATATCATTGTCAATCAGAAGGAGCCGTCATGTTAGCTTATATTCATAATATTTCTTTTGCTCGGGACTATCTTGAAGAGCCGAGTTTTCATTTGTTTTCGTTAATGAGCTCATGAGCAATTTACACATGTACTTGTTCAATTTTTAATATGTAAAACAAGTAAAAGATTAGGAACGAAACTGTAGCTGACAAAAACAATAGCAAATTATAAGTTCCCTCGTTGCCGAAATCGCGTCTCGTCTAGTTTTTCCCTGCTCATAATTTAAAGTAAAAAAGTCAAGGCCAAGAAAAAATTGGTATGGTGTTCAGGAAAGAATGTTTACAGTAATAAAATCAATCGTGTTTTTTGGCATCTCGATTCCTATCCCTTTGTTCTTGTTCAGAGATACTAATCATCAATCATTTCGCACATTTGCGATCATATCTTAATATCCTTACAACTTGCCGATTTTTTTTTATATATTTTACTTCTTAGCTTGAGTATCTGTTTGGAGTACCGAAATAAGTATTACGGCAATTATAGGATTATTTTGAAGAAACCAAGAATGAAAGAAGCTTTGCTTTAATAATCCGATACTTCTTTAAGAATATATATTTTTAAAGTTTTTTTCTTCTCTTTTATTGAAGACAGTAGCTTGAGTACATAAATAACAACTTTGAGGTCAGCTAGCTGAGTCCTTTGAATATTTGCTGGGACAGCCTACATCATAATTGGTTTTGAACGAATTTTCCCAGTATTTGCAAACACAGAGGTTTAAAACTGAAATCACGACTCCTTGAGAAATTTTTATGCTGTGTCATAATAACATATTGCAATTCGAAACTAATATGTACAACGCATTGGTTAAGTGAGGTGTTATTTTTACTACCACTATCCCTGTGGTTTAATCCTGTCACGTATTCATAAATTCCATTCGGCCTATTACAGTCGCTCCACACACCATTTTTCACATCATAGGATCCGTGTAGTACAACGAAATGAGCAATCAGAAAATTGGTCCGTGGTTTGAATGCAAGAATGCATTATGCATACATGAAGAATTTTTTGTAACTTTATTTCTGATTTACTATTTGTGTGTTGGTTCTTGAAGCATTTTTTTTTCATTTTTTAATTCCGTATGATTTTGATGTGTGGTTGGTAGGGAACCCATCACGTCGCTTTGCAATGCGTGTTTCACTATTATCGCATCACTTCATCTTGCATATCAATGTCAATATGAGAGAACACTCACAATGGAAAAAGTATAAAAGCTAACTCATTCAGCCACTTGTCATTCCTGTCATCATTTTTTGTTTCCATGAATATCTCTTGTTTTTTATCATCTCTTACAAACTTTGCGATTATTTGTTTGGATAAAGGCATTAAAAAGGATTAGAGAAGTATACTATTAACTATTTCCCAATAGGATTGGCTTATAACGACAACGTTACAGCACAGTCTGAATATAAGACGGTTTAAAGTAATTGGATGAAATAATCAGGATTCTACGATGGGAATAGACTTACCAGACTAGATTTGAACTTTAAAAGGATGTGTTTGAAACTTTATATTTTACAATGGGTTGTCTATTCCCCGTCTCATTTCGACCACCCTCTAGAAATAACTTTCTTGAGTTGCGTACGTCATCCTTCATAAAATGAGCTAAGATTTTCGTTACGCACGACCTTGGTATTGGGAGATCCAACAAAACATTTCATATATGGACACAGAATTTTTATAGACAAATTTAATTGCTATTCGGTGTGCACTCATGTATAAATCATGAATGCATGTATGTTGCCATAATATGTTTGATAATCAAGAATGATTCTATAAAACAACAAAGGATTCTCAAGACTCTCTTCGAGTGTTCACAAATCAATCAATTTCGTTGTTCAAATGTTGAATCTCTTTCCATTTTTGGAAATGATATTTGAAATAAAAACGACTTACTATGTCTGGATAATTTCACAGAACATTTTTTAATCTTAATATTGGAATAGGAAATCATGAAGGAAATTAGGAATAGTTGATGCTTCTAGGAAAAAGGAGTTCCGTAGAACTAAGTACGTAAACCTGTACACACATTTTTTGTTAAAAAATGTCACAAAACTTAAGGGATTTACCCTCAATACACTTATAAATTGCAATGCAGCTATGCTATAAAATTGATGCATTATGTATCATTTACGTAATGTTTGTGGTTTACATTCCATGGGTACGTTATTATTTGCATACCATACGTTAATTGCAAATTGTTATTACCCTGTGCTGCAACTCTAAACTCGCACCAAATATATCACTCTTTCCTTTCAACCGTTGTCTCTGCAAACAAATGCAAGGGAAAAAGTTTTTGTTGAGCTACTGACCTAGTAACTTTCATATGGTGTTCTATCATTATTCCGGAATTATCGACTACTTTGACACATATTTGTGATGCATGAATAGGATACCTTTCCCGAATCCTTGACTCGATTTCAGGCTATAGGCACATGAACATGCAACCTCTTACTGTGTATTCAATTAGAATTCCAGTATGCTGAACTCATGTGTAGGCTACGGCTTGTTGTTGTCCTCGTTCCGAGACATCAAGGTATTATTGTTTTGTGGTGAGTGGAGAGTCTTGTCCATCAACGTTGGGTACTCTTCTAGCGGTATTTGTTGGCTTTTTCTGTCATTGATATGAGAACTTTTAGCCGTGACTCTTGGTTTACGCACTGCACTGGAGTATAATATCTAAGGATCATATTCCACAAGAAATTTTCTTCCCAATTCAATCTAAAGGTTTTTGACATTGCCCAAAGGGCATTTCTAAATCCCATTTTATCCCTGTGAAGTAAACCACTAGTTGCTAACCTTTCATCACTGAGATATTTGGTTAAAATCGAGACAATTTTTGAGCTACAACATACTACATTGAGTTTTAATTCTCTACGCAGTAGTATCACATTTCAACATATTCACAAAGAGATAATTTGTTTCCTGCATGTAACTCCTTCATTGGTTCCAGTTCTGCTCTTCATGTGAAATCGGTAATAGGGATCGTATGGACACCATTAAGAGACAAAATGATGTGATTATCTCTGTACACAATTTATGAGTAGGTATTATTGTGTGTTTTGTTCACATTTTGGTTTGAGCAATGAGCAACGTCTATATTAGTAATGCTATACCGGCTTCAAGGAAAAAAAAGAATCTTGACATATGCGACAAAGTGAATAGCTATTGATGTGACATTTAGAAGCAATAATACTCCTCACTTGTGTGCACTCCATGAGCTGAGTAATAATATATTTTGAAGGGAGAGCATATAATCCTCACTTCATCTCTTTTTATTGAGACACCAAGACCAAGACCTAAAATAAGCGAGAAGAACAGGTGAAGTGAAGCAGTATTGGGCTGTCAAGTGCTTTTTTTATTCCAGTTGTAATGGAACCTTGAGGCATATCAAATCAAATGGAATGAACACTGACAAGCAGTTATATATACCTTGGTTGTTAAAGATAAGGAGTTTCGTCTAATCGCATCTACACATGTAAGATTGTTGTGTAGCTCATTGAAAAGAATCAGTTCGTCAATCGCCACTTTATTTTATTTCTTATGAACACTTATCCAGCATTCTGTCAGTGAAAGAACAAAAAAATACCTCCACGATGATGATGATTTGTTGCTGCAATGGACTATAAAAAATTGAATTGTGAATCCTGTCAAAAGGCATGAACACTAAAAAAGAGGCACTTTTCGATATTGCTCTCAGTAGCCTCTGATTTTCCACCTGTGTTACGTCATTCTGTCTACCTCTCTGGTTTTGCTTTATTGGAAATTTGCATAGCCAAATTTGTACGTAGTTAAACGTTCCTTGGGTTGGAATATTGAGAAGAAAAATAATAGTTCTAACCGGGCATTTGAAACATAAACTTCATTGCCAAGGAAGTGCTTCTTGTTATATTTCTTGGCAAAGTTTTTTATTGTGTAACTATCATCAGCCAATAAGTTTTCAAATCTTTCCATTCTTGCATGAACTCGTTAATTTGATATTTTTAGCTCAACTAATAAGCTGTATCAGTTTTATGTCATTAATTTATCTTTTCCCAACTGAATTGATATTTGTTCTGACATATCATATAAATTAATTTTGTGTTTGTATTGGCATTGTATGTTTGTTTATTACACCGGATGCAATGGTATAGTTCATTGACAGCTATAAACTTTGTTGCTGGTTGTACTGAAGTCAAGCCACTCGGCTCTGCCTCCTTTCAGCGTTAGATCATTTCTTGATTTATCTTGGTGCAAGCTAAGAATATCTAATTTCTGTTAATAATCTGATGATGGTCTCTTAAGTAGCGGATTATACACGTCTTCAATTGTGTTGTGAGCTACAGTAATCTTCTACTAATAGTGACTGATTTTGTACTAATTCGTTGGTGTGAAATATTTATTCTCAGCCTTCAAAATGATGCTCGCAGTCTATTTTGAAAGGGTAACATTTTAAAATTCAAAGCTTATTTTGTATTTTGAACATATATATGGTTTACTTGGCTTTTTATCAAACATGGCTTCTTGACATTATTAGATGCATACAACGTGAACGTGGTAAAAAGATTAATTTCTTGACACCGGTCCACGTGTAGGCGGACAGTTGTATATAAAGCTACAGTTTTTAGTGGTTGTTTGTAAAACGCGTGGGCTTCCTTGTACGATCCCGAAGTCGCTGGCAGGTATAATATTGTGTATCTTGTTGAAAAACCACCTCGATCGACTTTTCATTCCTTTAATATTGCATGATACATTTTTATTTCTACCTTTACCATTTGTTACTTTCACAGATTTTCATTGCCCACTTTTCTGTTAAAGGTAAAATAGGATGAGTTTCAAATATGTAGGTAGATTAATATACAGCCTCCTTAAAGTATATTTCATCAAATGGTAGTAACACGGGTTGGGTTGTCCTTTGTCTTGAAAAGATAGAAGGACATTGTCTATAGTATTCATATACACATTTGGGGAAACATGATATGTTTATGCAAACTCTTCCTGGAACTTCAAAAATACATTACGATGAGTCATGAAGGCATGCAAAAACAAATCATTGAAATTACGATTAAGGAATGTGATCTTGAACTTGAGCATTCTAGAGGGTTAGTTTCGTTAATTGGGATGGAATTGATTTGCTGCCGCTTGAAAGTATGATTGCCAATTGTATATTATGATGTGTTGGGTAGCAAGATAAAAAAAAACAATCTCATTATTAATTCTTTAAAGTGTGCCTGCTTGTCACCCTACCGCCCATTTTCTCCATATATGGCATAAAACACTGCGTTGTTGAAAGGAGCCGTGCATTTGGCTTAAAACACTGCGTTGTTGAAAGGAGCCGTGCATTTGGCTCGATCGAGATGATTGTTGACGTAAATGTTGATATTATTCATTATGTACTAGGGAATGAAGAAGTTTAATATGATATAGTTTTGATAGGACTGTTAACACAGCAATTTATCACAAGTAGGTGCAATACTTTGTTCATTGAATAAACATTAGAACAAAGATGTTATTTCATTAAATGTTAGAAAAACAGTCATTTTCATAACGATACACACATACATACTTGAATGAATATAATATTTATATTTTCCTAAATACGTAACTTATAAATACACTATCGTTGGTTTGCAGAACTATTAAACATCGATATGTGTGAGTTCGCTATAACTTTAATACACACAAATCCAGAGAGTCCATACCTATAATTTTGTCTTCCTAACCTCATGTTGTATAATATTATACAAATAGAACAAATTGAATAAGCCTCCTTTACACGGTTACTCAAATTTAGAAATTCGTACTATTTTAAAGTCCTTCTACCATGTAATTTCCCCATATTGTCTTCCTCAAAGATAGCCTGAAAAGAGATATAAAAACAGATTGGAAAAAATGTGCAAGTCATTATAACATTCTGCCATACTTCTTCTCCCTTCTTTTGTGCAAAAGGGATCACTGATTGGAAAAAAATCAGCGTGAAGTTACAAGCTCTGAATTTATTCTTGGTCGTGTCTGAAAAAGGAAATTACTTGCTTTTACAAATTTCTAAAATTGTGGATGATGTAGCTTGTATCTATTTTATTAACACTAACTTATTTTATTTTAGGAGACAAAGGGATGGAAACTATCAAACCGTTTCTGTCATGTGTAATAAAAACTGGTGAAGTGACTTTATGGTTGCAGCACAGATTTAATATATTTTTAGTAACACAATGGGGCAATCGACATAGACTAATGATGCATTAACATCATATTTCCAACTTTCCATATATTCAAAACTGCATTCCTCAACTTCTCAGCCTCATATTTTTCTCATTTGCTATTCTCATTTCTTCCTCTTTGAAAGCAATAAAATTCAAGTTTAAAAATAAACGTTACTTTCGTAAAGCATAATATTAATATTTTTTGTATTTGCAGCAAATCTCACGGAAGTCGTCGGAGCCACCAGTAGGCGTGAATGGTCGCAGACGGGTTGGCAGGATGTCGTTGGGTGAGATTGGACCCTGTCATGGGTCGCTTTGCAGCTTGACCCCGAGTGTGAACATCATTTCATCCACAAATAACAATTGTTTGGTGGGCAAAGACAATTCCTCAGGTCCTGTCTCCCTGCCGCTTCCTGGCGCCACTGCGGATATCAGCAGACATCCACTTAGCTGTTCCATCTGCCGTGGAAAATTCAAAAACCCAAAGGTAAATTAAGCAAATTTATTTCTAAATCTATTTTTGTCTCAATCCCTTCTTTTCGTTTCAATGTCTCCAGTTTTCTTTTATGTACCTCAATTTTATGTGAATGAATTTGCATACAAAAAGTATAAGCCGAAAAAATTCAGGATCAGATAAAAAGGAACAATGCCAGCAAATTAAAAGTATTTTGTAACCATTTAAGTTTACAAAAGAGAAAAAGGTCAAAGATATGGCTCATCTTTTCGCAAGCCGTCTGGAAAATAAAATATTAGTAATATTCTAATCTGAAAGCGAGTGAGTGAGTTACCCCAGGGTTTAACATGACGTTCATGTGTATCTCACCCATTAAAATATTGTTTCGCAGTCCTACACACAGATTATGTATGACATAAAGTTTCATTTTATGTGTGTACACTTTACTTTAGCCAGGCTTAGCAATATCAAATATGCAATTTTCACACTGCTAAGCCTCATATCATGCCACTGCACTCACACGAATTGGAACTAGAAAAAACCAAGTGTCAGACTCAGACTATAAAACAACAAAACCCTACCCTGCCCAACAGATATAGTTATGGGAAGCAATGTTACATGACCTTCCAGGAGCATTTTTTCGCTTCTCTCAACTTTTGCCGTTCTATTATTCGTGTCGATGTTGCAAGAGTCGGATTAATAGTAAGCGAACTGTTTTTCGTCCAGTATACACCACCTTCATAACATCACACACAAGAAATCTTGCTCACTACTACTGCCATTTCTCTTCTCTTCTCTTGATAGTCAACAGTTTTTTTGGACTGCTTCATGTTGTGTTCCCTTTTAGTCACTTATTTGCAAGGAAGACGGCAACATACGTACGTAAACTCATTTGAAAAACAAGGATTTTGCGAGTTTAATTTGCGAAAAATAGAAAGGCTTTCTTGCTAAAAAAAATAAGTCAGCAGGTTAACATTTCACGCACGTGTTTTACACTTTGGATACGACATTTGACATGGTTTCCACTAAATCAGACTTGCTAATCTACTCAAAGACGGAGTGACAGAATGATTTTTAGAGTTTGATTTTGCTATATTACATTCTCTAATATTGTCGACTAGTAAAAGCCTGCATGTGGGACGATTGTATAATATGCTTTCATAAGGATGTCAAATTGCAGTTTCACAATACCAACTTTGAGTAATAGGTGAATGACGTCTGAGTCTCCGATCCAAGTTTTAGTGACGCATTGGTGTTGAATCAAGGGTGTAAAAGTATAAAGGAATTCAAACATCTTCTTTATGATTTTGGGTGGCATTTGCAGCTGGCAATTCTTTCTTGTGGTAAGATTTGTAGGTAATGCGAATATGAAATAGACAAGAAAACAAGTGCCATAAGACCATTATTTAATATTATTAAGATTCGATAAAAATAACTAAAAGTTTGTGATTACATCATACACATGAAGAATTAGTAACATTGGCTAGTAAAGCTTTATAATTTGATAAAATATAATATTTCCGTTCGTTCTCAAATCAAATTTTAAGTGAGTGAAGAGTGATTTTATCTCCACGCCATATTCATTGAAGATGAAATAGTAAATATTTTATCACCTCGTAAAACGTCATGCATTTCATGGACTTTTGAAATGTGTTGCGACTCTCATCGTCAGTTTGGTTTGTAAGTGATAGTGAATTAGAGCTTGTTGTGTGTTCAGCAGGGAGAATCTGGTCTAAATTGAAAAGTATCCTCTGTTTTATTTTTCAGAGTGTTGAGATTCTTGTCACTTGTGAAATTAGATAGTTTAGTTGAGTTCCATAATAACATCATACACATTCATATACATAATCCTTGCATTTATTATGATGCATGGGTAAAAGGGTGTAAAGCGCATGCCATTAATGTTCTTCTCTTATTTTTGTCATGCTTTGCATTAAAGTCGTTTCCATTACTAGCTTCCGTTGCTCATAATAATGTAACTTAACCTGAGTAGTGACTTGGGTGTAGGTGTGAGTGAATTGAAAATGATGACTGGGTAGAGGTATCATGTAAGTACAGTATTTGTAGACGAATATGTAATTAATTCCAAGAATTCATTGCATGCATGGAAAAGCAAGGTTCACGCGTGTTTCCATTCCATATGTACGTAATATTTTTATATTCAGTTCGTTGTCAATTCTTCTGAGCTTTGGCAGACTGTGTGCATTCTGCTTCGCTGGCAACGCAGACTAAACCAGAATACAAAACTAAACTAACAAGATTCACATACGGTGAGAGTAAATAAAGTGCATGGTACTAAAGTAATCACTGAACGTTGGATGTTGTTTCCATTTTCCTGTAAAAAAATATGTTGAACATTACAATGCAAAAAAGGCATATTTGAAATTGTTTTCATTACCTCAATCACCTCTCATACATTTTCATTTTTTTTGCATGATGCTTTATTGACATGCAATCGGATCTCATATCTTAATGCTCCCTGTCCTTTGTTTTTGGCATGTGTGGTAAGTACCTTTTTACTCTATTCGTAACTGGATAGGATTGTGCTTATTCGCAAGATTTCATTGCTGCAAAGGATCGTTGTTGTTACTGTTACTGAAACATATTAACTAACCGTCGGATGTTTTTTATGTTGGTATTCTGTTTTATATTCACCCCTGGAATTACACCTGCATAATACATGCGCACGGTTCTATTTGTTGTATCAAAATGCTTGCATGCATGCTTCTCTATATGTTCATGTACTCTATGCGGTTATGTGAATTGTTCCGACAGGACAAGGTCATGCAGGTCTTTCCTAGAAATAATAGACAAATTTGCAATTTTCTTTCCCTCACTGCAGTTACTACTAGTTCAGTGTGTTTCCAGTCGACATTGTGTCTAGTGCAAAGGGGCAGGGACTAAAGCAAAAAAAAGTGATATGAAACCCTACAAGTTTGTGCATACACGTATTAAACTTTTAACCTGTTTTTGCATATAGCTCAACATAATATATGATATGTGTGTGTGTAAGTGACACTTGCGTCGCCTGAGATTACTGTGACTGTGGTGGAGTCATCAGGCATCTGACAACGAGCTACCTTTTTCTTTTAATGATAACATTTTTTTTATCCATGCATGTTTTGCATGTTTATAGGTCTTTGTTTCGCATTACGTGCATTTTACAGTTGTCAGTTTGAATTATGTGACGTGCTGCATTTTCTATTTACCCATCATCTACATGCATCAGTTCAAATGAGCATGCCAGTTGGAAAAACAGACAGGGACAAATTGATTGTAGGCTAGAAAAGTTTAAATATTCACCAATTAAAAGCACAGATTAACATTTGGTCTGCAGTCTGCTACATGTCGTAAAATACGTCACTCTAGATTTGTTCGTATGTTACGTTGGATGCATCCTCGTTTCAAACAAATCCTTTCCGAAAGGTTGGAATTTTGGAAAGTTTAGATTTTGCTTCACAGAATTCTAGTTTTATGCATTCCATGAATGTGACTTACCGTAGTAAAAAGATATTAAAAAAGTGTAGGAACAGTAGTGGCTCGGCGTTCTTTCTCATAGGCAGGTGGAGTACTCATTAAACAAACTTCTTGTGAAAAAGAATTCGTTCGTATTTGTATTCACAATAAAAGGTGGCATATACTAATTGACGGAGTAAAATAGCTTTCTTGAATTTATGTGGTGTTAAAAACGTGCTTTTGTACTTCACGAGAATAATACAGCCCATTGTTTCGATTTGAGTTGTTTTTCGATCACGATTGGAATTGATTGAAAAGGTTTTCACTCACTGTGGCAGAATCAAGTGAAGCAGGTTTTGCGTGACTTTTTTCCCATCTTCGATCTTGGAAGGAGGTATATCCTTTATTCACAGTAAACATATTGCAAAAAAATCCCATGTTGCTCCATTGTTGAAAGCTGTCATTGATTCATAAAATATTTTAAAGCTGATCATATTTCACGTCTCCTTTTTTGAATTGTTGGTTAGTTACGTTTTTTAAATGGAAATCTCGAAATAGCAGATATTATCAAAAAGCACATGTAACTTTATAGCGTAAACACGCACATGTACTATAGCCTCCCGTGTTTCTGTAATCTGCAAACGTATCACAGCTTGTATCTTTCATCATGTAAATGTAATTTCCATGTTTTACGTATTCAGATATTGGATACTCGTATTAATATTCGACTTCCTTTGTCCATGCCCAAATTTCGCATACAAACTTGTAATTTATATGCATTGCTGGGTCCCTGTCGAAATCCCGTGATGATTAGGTGTAGAAAATAGGTGTCCACTTCTTAGGAAGCTGCCAGAGAAGGATGATTTGCATAGGCATGCAAGTTCCCACATAATAAATAGGTATTTTAATATAAATGTCTAGGACGATATAAATCGGGGGACGCATTACATCATAGTTATATAGTGAATTGTGTTATTCGCGTAACTTTTCGTTTCACAGTGGGTAGCTGAACTAACCCTACGTATGAAAGTATGAATACGAACGATCATAGGTTGTCGTGTGTAGGTATATAATTTTCACGCATTCCTGAGAGAAGAAACGCGAAAACAACTCGGGAGTAAGTTTTTCTGTGACTCTTATCAGAAACAAACTTTTAGTTCACATTTTGAGTGTATGCGTGTTTGTCCACAGAAAACAAATCGTAGTAAATTTTCATTTGTGTT
Organism: Orchesella flavescens; assembly: GCA_964034955.1. Taxonomy (NCBI): domain Eukaryota; kingdom Metazoa; phylum Arthropoda; class Collembola; order Entomobryomorpha; family Orchesellidae; genus Orchesella; species Orchesella flavescens. The sequence continues at coordinate 30,441,687 of OZ035953.1, forward strand.
TGGATTTGGGTTAGAAACTGACTTAATTTAATGTTCATTAGTTCGTTCCTCACGCACTAAATCTGAAGGCAAAGTGTTAATAAGTTAGGAAATTAGCTGATGAAGTGAAGGTGATAAAAAAGAGACAGGTTTAGTTCTGACTTTGAAACCAAGTAGGGTACATTATCGACATGCAAAAATTAATTTCGGCTAAATGAGAGAGAGGGAGAAAGAGAGTGAGTGAGCTTATAATCTCATTCATTGAGGGTTATATTGATTTAGATAATCTCAAAGATAAGATACAGTTACGACTATTACAAAGCGTTACTTTATGTTCCACTTCCCTAAATGATGAGAAAACTTTTTTCATGTTGGATTTGTTTATTGTAGGTTTTACCGTGCTTGCATACATTCTGTGAGTGCTGTCTGATAGCATATTTACCTCCAGAGAGCCTGACACTGACTTGTCCCGATTGTGGACAGCAGTCCATTCTGCCAGAAAAAGGGGTAAGCTCATTTTTATTTCCATTTTTGCTAATTAATTACTTGCTAGTTTTATTATGTGAGGCATAAAATATTTATGTATGTATGCCAACCTTCAAGGTTTTTTGGTTAATGTGAAAAATAATTAATTATTAATTCCGACTCAACCTATTTTGCAGGTTTCAGCCCTTCAAACCAATTTCTGTGTGACGAATCTCGCAATGGATAAAGAAGGTGTGGAACATCGTTGTCGTTATTGTGGCCAGCTGGCCAAATTCAAATGCCATGATTGTGATCTGGACATGTGCCAAGAGTGCTCAGTCAAGCATCCTGATATGGTTAGATTTTTACAAGAAAAAAAATTAGGGATGTGGTCAAATCACAGAGTAATTGGCCATCATTCTTTCTGAAAAAATTAATTTAATGTCAGAATTAATTTTCTCATCTATGTATATGATGCAGGTGGAGGATGGAGAACTGGGAAGTTCCTGTCATCAGATTCTGCAACTGGACAGTGAGCCGCCACAACGTGTTAAGAGACTGACCAGTGTGAAACGAACTAATAGTTCGTCGGAAAATGGTGACGGTGCCAGATATCTTTACTGCCCGAGTCATGCAGGTACGACTTTTCTAGATGGTGTTATTTTTCTGTGTGTGATACTTAAAAGATAGTGGGTGTAGCTTTATGGTGTTATCACTTCTTGATTTTCAGGTCAAACGTTAAGATTTTTCTGTAAGGATTGTGACACAGCCATTTGCAGTAGTTGTACAGATATTGAACACGGTCGGCATACAACGGTTCGTGCAATGGATGCAGTATTGGAGGAAAAAATCAGACTTCAAGAGTTGATGGATTCAGTCCAATCAAACGTAAGGCAATATGAAATTTTAGGTGTTAAACACTTATTTGTACAATGGTATTGACTAATTTGGGTAAATACATTGTAGGTGAATAAGCTTCAAGATGCAATCAAAAGGACTGAAGAAGGGAGCAATGCTTTGAATGATGAAAAAGGCAGAATCATAAGTGATATTGATGAGACTTTTGATAATCTATTGCAACAAATCAATCACCGAAGGCAGCAGCTAAAGGACGATGCAGCAGCCCAATTTAATCTCAAACTAGATCAGCTTCGTAAGTTAAATTTGTTTCTAGTTCCCAGTAAAATGAGGAAAAACTTTATTTGACAGTTACTTTACAAATCTTTTATTATTATTATTATTATTATTATCTTATGCAGAAAAATCCAAAAACTTGCTATCAACCCACCTTCAAGATGTCAAAGAGTGCTGCTCCCTCACTGAAAAGGCGTTGAGCCATGAGAATGAAACAGAGATTCTGTTTGTGAAGAAGCAAATTGGTGAACGTTTAGAGGAATATGCCAAAATGTGTCTGAGCCCTGAATCTATTACCAAGGACTCAGCAATAGAGTAAGATGCTTTGATGATGCTTATATTATGATGAATAAACATTCTAATACTTAAGTATCTTTATTGTGCGTAACAGCTAATTGAAATTGATTGATTTTTTTAATTCTTGCAGATTTGATAAGCAGAGCATGGATAGTGTGGATATTGATACTTTGGGTCGCGTTTTCTCTAACGTGCAAAAGGGCTGGGCCTTATCTGGTGATGTGGTAGAGTCACGTTGTGTTCCAATTCAGCGTCGTCATTTTCTTCGTCTTCACATGTCCGCCAACAACTCAGCCGACATACACTTCAATGACATACAAGTTACTTGTTCTACCAAAGATGTCGTGTTTACGTTTGAGCAGCCGATGGAGTCAGACACTCGAACATTTACGATTCGATTCCTTGTGTCACGTGTTGGCCCATTTGCATTTTCAATTTCTGTCAAAGGGCAGTTTATCTCAGGAAGTCCATTTCAGGTAGAACCGAACAAATGAAGTTAATTTTATACTACTGGTATATCTATATAGAAAGTAGAAGATGTTGACAATATTGTTTTCCCTCATACAGTTTTATGCGTATGATGCTGATGATGGCATCACGAGCTCTAGTCCAAGTCCGCATCACATGAATGGAACCAACTCAAGGGGCTCGCCAACAGGTAGCGGTTACCTTCCAAACTCGTCACGTATTCCACGTGCCAACGGTGGTGGTGCTCCATCGCTGTCTCCCAGGTCAAGGGTATCTACACCCACAAAAAAGTTTCACAATGGACACGGGCATGCACATACAATGCGGGCTAATGGTAATTTATAAGCGATAAACATAGCCATAAACAATGATTAAGAGTGTAAATATAACCATTAATAATGATTATTATTTTTAAGGCTCTGTTCATGGGCTTGGGTCAAGCTCTAGACGAAGCAACACATTGGAGGACGACTTGATCTTGAAAATTGGACAGCGAGGAAGAGGCAAAGGAGAATTTACCAATCCACAAGGAGTGGCATCAACACCTCAGGGGCGCCTGGTGGTCACTGATTCGAATAATCAATGCGTTCAAATTTTTGATAATACTGGAGAGTGTAAAGTGAAGTTTGGTGTGCGAGGGAGGACTGTTGGCCAACTTCAACGTCCAGTTGGAGTTGCTGTTTTGCCATCCAATGGAAATATTGCTATTTCCGACTATGATAACAAATGGATCTCAATGTATGACCAAACTGGGAAATTTATGAGCAGGATTGGTCATGGGAAATTATTAGGACCGAAAGGCATTACCGTGGATTCCAATGGTCTGATTTATGTTGTGGATAATAAAGCATCTTGCATTTTAATCTTCCAACAAAATGGGAAACTCGTGAACAAGTTTGGGTCACGGGGAAATGATGAAGGACAATTTGCAGGCCCACATTTTGTGGCAGTAAACAGCAAAGGAAATATTATTGTTACAGACTTTCACAATCATTGTGTCAAGGTAAAATGTCGACAAGTTAAATAATTTACCTCCATTCCATCGTTTAGACCATTATTAGTAAGCGTAGTAAATTGTAATTTGTTATCATACATTCATCCTTTAAACTAGGTTTTCGACTCGGAACGTGATTACCTCTACAGTTTTGGATCTAATGGGGAAGGAAATGGGCAATTTAATGCTCCAACTGGGGTAGCTGTGGACAAAAATGATAACATTTTGGTTGCAGATTGGGGCAATAGTAGAATTCAGGTAGGTATTACATTCTCAACCCAAAGAGTTTTATCACAATTTTAAAATACAATGCTTTAAAATGGTTTTTTTCTCATTCAATACAGATCTTTGACAGTCAAGGCTCCTTCTTATCATATGTGAGCACTTCCGTTGAACCATTGTATGGTCCTCAAGGTTTAACTGTAACTTCGGATGGGTACGTGGCAATCGCCGACTCGGGTAACCATTGCGTCAAACTTTACAAGTATTCCTACTAGAGTAACTAGACTACCCCATTCACCCCCACATGGAAAAACTAATGAAATAATAGTAGAAATTACTAAAACTGGAAATTGAAGGATGTGTTACATAAATAAAAAATAATCAGTTTATATAAAAAAGCTAAGGACAAAGTTATAAATAATTATCGAAGTACTCGCAACCGCTTAGTAATAAGTAAAACTATGATTGTTCATGTTATTGTTCTTTAATTTACCATTTAGTTAACCAGCCACGATTTCATTTCTCTGTTACTTAATGAACTCCAGTACTTTTTAGTGAATATGACTAAGTATATACACCTCATGTTATAAATTCATTTATGAAAACATAGATATATATATAAATTGTGAGAATCTCCTTGATTATTATTGTTTAGAATGAGACATTACCTAATAAAAAAGACGGTAGTCATGTAAGATGGATGAAACGGATGATGTTTGTATACTTTAGTTGATTTGAGGTTTTGCATTTAATATTATTTACCTTTAGGATTGAGCAAAATGAGTAGATGTATGTATATCATATGACAGAGCTTAAAATATTGCAAAAAAACTATAAAAAAAGATATACAGCCACTTTCCGTACAACATGTGATAAATGACAGGAACAGATTAAAAAGCTCGAAGTGGTATGAGAGGTGGTGAGGCCCGGATTATACCAATTTTTTTTCTTCGTCTACATTTCACGGGCAGGTAACAATGTCGTGTTTCCTGCTTGTGGTAATTACATTTCCATGCGTGTTGGTGTTACCTTAAGTTGAGAAGTGAAGGTGTGTGCTACGTGGTCAACTTTACTTCATACATTTGTATGGTATTTGAATGTGTTAGTATTTGTAAGAAGATACACAATGTGTGCAACCTTTTGAGTAAGTAAGTGTCAAACTGTTTGAAAATGAAATAAAACGCTATACATTAACACAAGTAAAAATTGTTATGGAATCTGGACCCGCTCAATTTTCTTTTCTTAACATACATGGCATAAGATAATTTAATCAATCAAACAAATAAACTGTGGAGGATTTAGTTTGACTGGGTTGGCAGATATAGATGCATTTCTGATTAAATTATTATATTCATTCAATCATGCGTGGTGATTTATGAAGGAAGAGCTTCTTCGTTTCTTTGGAAAATATTATTCTGCATGATTTCAGAAATCGAAGACCATTGCTGCAGTAACATTTTTTTCTGAATTCATCATTCACCACTGCCCTTGGTACAGACGCATATACTTGCACACATACTTTAATAGCAAGCACGAAAAAGCTGTATTTCTTTCATCTTTGCATTTTATTTGGCATCCCCTTTCCAAACTTGTGATCAATGGGACAAATATTTGGCACAATTGCAGAACCAGAGCATTCTGAAATATTATGTGAAATGCAGTGAAATGTTTAAGTATCCATTCCAAGTATAGAATTTGGGATTTTATTTCATTGTTATGTTCTTTTTTAAGTATTCTGGACAATTACATTCTGGATGAGCAATCCAAGAAATTGGAAAAAAATGCGACATTTCATCACACAAAGCTTTCAGGTGTGTAAACCTATTTTATGATAAACTTCATGCAGTATTGTGTTGTTGGATGATGTATGAAAGAAACACAGGTGGAGGGTACAAACATTGAGCTGTGGTGTTGTCCCTTTCCAAGGCACTTCGTTCAACTTTTACCACTTTGGCTGTCACTTGCAAACAACAGATCAAGTCTGACTTGGAGCTAGCTCGCGGCTAATTTTTGTGATCCATTATTAATTAACGAAACCTCAATCAGTTTGCAACAATTAAAACCATGGAATGTAGCCTTAGCCAAGAGATTGCAGCGATGAAGGCTGTAGCAGTACCTACTACACAAAATGACATGTTATCGAGCTGCCAAGACGAGAAGGAAGACTGTCCAGAAGACGAGATTTTTCCTATTTTTCGTCTATTACCAGAGGTTCAGAGAAACAGTTATGCCTTTCAATAAGTATTATTAACCGTAAATTTAATTTATATGACCCTTAATGAATTTTGTATTTGTCCTTTACTAGATTTGGAAGGGAGTTCTCCCGTACTTAAGTGAATCCGAATTTTCATCACTGATAAATTGCAGCCCTCAATTCAGGGAATTGGATGGCCTGTGGTTGGAAAGAACCGGAGTACTGCTATCACTAGTAAGTAGGAATACTGCGAAACTAACAGATATTTAGTCCAAAAAACGAGATTTATGTAAACATTGACATTATGTTTTTTAAATAGGTTTTACCCATAGTTGTGAGTAATCAACGTGGTGTCACCGCTCAAACAATTCTAAATATGCGACTCGTAAAACATGCAACAAATAAAGGGGTGAACAGCATGTTGGAGGCGGAATATTCACCTCAAAGATACTGGGATAAAATAACGAAGCAGAATGTGGTTTGGACAGTGCTCCACCAGAACCTGAATGCAATTTGTGAGCGGAATGTTGGTAGGGACGAGAATGGAAGTGTAACTGAAAACCCATTTTTGGGGAAACGCTTAGTTGTAAATATAGATGTTATTCACTTTGGCAATCAAATCAGGATGCAATTCCTCCATAATATTAGTATACATGGGCATCATGTGTCTGAATTCGTGTGCACCAACCTGAACCACATTTGCTATGCATTCTCCGTTCTTCCACTTGTGCCAAATGTGAAAGTTTTGAAGTTGTGCACGGAGGAAGAGGTGCGAGATGTAGAAGAATTTGTTAGACCAGTCCACTATCCACTGTTGCCTAACCTGGAATTTTTGGATGTGGAATCATTTTACTCTAACGAAAACGACCGAGCTCACACGTCAAACATACGATTAAATACAGCGTTTGTCCGACACTACGGTGTCCAACTCAAATCACTCAACTGCAACGACAAATTTCTCAAAGGATGGTGGCAATATGGCAAGTGGTACACTCAACGCTTACGAAATTTGGAGAGGTTGAGAATAACTGGAGTAGGTAACAATGCCTATGCTTTTGCTGTTCTAAAGGTGGAACATTTACCCAATCTTCAAGAGATTTATCTACAGAGAGACACATATAGTGTTTATGATCATTACATTCAGGATGTGTTGGATGTGATGAACAAATGTTCTTCAACGCTAACCGCCTTTTACCTGTACGCTGGAAATATCGACAGGGATAAGATTCCAGGGACGGAGTTAAGGGAAGGGAGCATGACACCATTGCCCAAGCTTACAAAATTTGGCACTAATTTGGCCCAAGTCCATTCTTCCTGGTTTTGGCCATTCATTCAGAAAAAGTGCGAGAAACTCGAAGAGTTGAGCTTTGACGCCATTAAGGGGTTTGAAGGACGTGAGGAGGTTTATGCCATGATTACAGCACAAGCATTTGAACTAGCACCTAATCTCGAGAAGATTACGGTAACCTATAGGGATTTGCGTAATCAAAGTCCACCAATACGACTAAGAATCTGTCGTAATGGAGAATCTTGGCATCGGCTAAGAAGTAATGATAAGTAATACATGTGAGGAAAACGCTTTAGCCCGCAAACATATTTTCCAATCGCAATATTTTTAATAGAAACGCAAATCATAAATGTCAATAATAATAATTATTACTTAAGTGATAAATTTGTACGATTATTTATCTATGTTACATTGCATAGCAAGCAATAACAAAATGTGCTACAATAATTAAAGTGATTCATCATTGTGTACCAATATTATATTGTTCTTTTTGGCTGATGTAAACTAGTCTAATGTATATTTATGGCAATGTGTAAGATGCCGCTGTCGAGGATTCCAATCTCAATAAACAACTATTATTATTATTATTATTATTATTATTATGCATATGATGTCTTGTGTCCTACTAAAAATGTTTACTAATGTGAATGAAGGAAGTAGTTAATAACTTAATTCATGTTGTTTTTCATCCATTTCATAATTTTGGAAGTTTGCGACTTTGAAAGTAGTTGGTAGACTACTCATTACCGATCCGCTAATCCGCTAGTTTAGATGTAGAAAGAATGGGGGAAGCATAATGGGCTGGCAACATAACTAAGCACCAAAGATTGACTTCCGTTGATTACCCACTATAGGTTTCCTCTACACACAATCATTATCAGTGATGATTTATCACCATTTCATTCTGTTCATTTGAGGTTACCTCTTCTCGATTAAAAACAATAGCATTTTTTATCGGAAGAGGATGCTCATTATATCCTTCATGGAAAACGTGAACACCTTATTCTTGCTAGGAAATGGTGTATATTTTCATGCTTATACTGATGAAAACTTTGAATATGATTGCTTATAAACTAAATCCAGATCTTTGTGAATAAATCAAAAGTACCAAACCGCATGGTATGGGACATGGGTCTGTTGTGTTGTGGTCAAGATACCACTACACCTGACAAGTAAGCACATGCTTATCTTGCTCAATGTCATTGTATTATGTGGCATCAACATAGCTTAATTTTACATGCACTAATCAATAAATTTTGATATGGCACACCAGCTGAGCTTCCACGTGCTCGGAAAGGATTGGGGTAAAAAGAGGCTCCATTCCATCTGAATATTTTCTTTCATAATCCTAAAAGTATAACATGGAACAACCAATTAACCTTTTAAAGAAGAACTTCAAAACAAGTTTGACTTAACAATCCATTGACATGGTTGATCATGCTAATCGGGCCTTGGAAAAAACATGGAACGTGGCTACACTTATGCACAAGGTCACATCAAAAACATATAGCCACATTTGTTGATAAAAATTAACGAGATTCTTGGGAAGACCTTGATCACTAGTGTATGTAGAAAATGCAGGGAAGTGGCAAAAGTAGGTATATAATACACTTAAAATTTAATGGAACATGGCAAAACTTGCTAATATGTTTGTTATTTCTTCTGAAAACGCAGTTTAATTAGCGTTTTGCACATGAATTTGCATATTACCATCCACGCCGAGCCTTTTAATGTAGCTAATACAATTAATTTAGCATTATCAGCTTTTGAATGATATGCAACGCGGTGTGTCTTATACGTGCCTTATATGTAAAGGGGAAAGTTACACAGGAGGCAAGCGCCTAAATCATAGGTTGCTCTTCTCTAGTGATAAGCTTTTGACTGACATGCTATATATCATGCCTTATGCTTGAAAGAAGGAATGGTCATAATTAGAGTTCCCCTTAGGTTTAAAGGGGCAAAATATGTAGTAATGAATTAGCAACACATCTTTATTTAAAGTCAATTAATTGTACATATTCAAGAATTTTGGTCTCATAATAAAAATATTTTTAGAGAATCATCCATACATTGGTATTTGCTTTTGCTTCTATCAGTTTTTTTTCAGATTTGTTTGCAAAAAATTGCGTGAAATACCATTAAACACTTAAGTACCGTTATGACCCTGAACGTCCCATCGGAGACAAGTACGCATATCATAATTGATTTTCCCTGTTGATTAACTTTCGAATGATATTCCATGTGATTTGCCTTACCTTACCCTTAAAACAAGAAAATCAGCATAACATTCAAATACCAACGTGCTAATTGGTCGGCCTTGGTCTCCCTACCATAGCTACATACCATAATTCTAATTCAAATACAAAAAGGAGGTAACCATAACTTGGCTGTAGAACATAATATTTCTCTCCAGAAATTAGGAAGATCTATACTACGCATGCAAAATAATGTTTTCGAATTGTAAAATCGCAGAAGTATTGAATAGGCAGCAATTTTTAGAACTTCATGCAAATTTATCAATCGGACCTTAACAAACTCCTCTGATGTACTGGAAGTTCTTTTTAACTGAAATAGTTTTACGAAGCACATACGGTGTTCTAGTTACTGTTTTCGTTAGATAAACCTTTTCAGTTGCAATGGCTGAAACCCAAGCATCATATCAGTCACACAACTGGTTACCCGCTGATAATCACTCATTCAAATATTTTTTAAATGGTATTTTTAATAGTGAGCATCACGAAAAAAATCAATATATACTTCGAAGCCACCACAAAGTTTGTATGTATAATCATTATTACACCAATCTTAAAACTGCTTGTCTTAAATATTTCATTGATAAAACTTTACAGGCCTATTTATCTTTAAGGCCTTTAAGTTGAAGCCGGCCTAAAATTTTATGGCAATCCGCCTACACATGTCAAATACTAGCTAAACGCTCATATTTCATTTATGCTGGACCCAAACCCTTCCATGAAATGAGTGAAACTAACGCAGTAAACATATTTAATGCTTGATGAAGTACACTTTTAGTAGGAAAATACAACATAGTTTTAAACACTATCATACAACTTTCCTGTTTTCTAGGAATAATGTGGTTTAGCACTAACCCAAAACAATTAAGTCAAGAATTGAGTGGAAGTAAGGTAGCCTATGGCACCTATTCTTCAAAAACGTGTTCATTCATAAAACTTAAGTGTGTGTTGTATTGGCTTGCTTCACTCCTTCGAAATGTATGTTTTATGGTTTATAAACAACCAACCGAAAAGTTGTACGATATATGTCGGTTTCATTTTTTGTATGAGTAGCTACGTGTACATTAATGCCCTTAGTTTTTTACTCAACAACGAAAGTTTGTGAACAACCAATTCGTGAAGAACCTCCATGGAGTACATGAACGGACCAGAAAACGTGATGATATCAAACGAAACGATGATTGGCAAACGGAGAAAATAAATAAGCCTCGTTGGAAGATTGGTGTGGGTGTATAAAACCCATTAAAGATCAAATTTAAAAAATAAGGAAACAGTTATGTTTATTAAACGAGTCTCACGAAACCCCATAAAGTTGCTTACTCGACACCCAAACTTGCGAAAACAGTATTTTTTTTAAAATTACAACGCTATTACATTATTGCACTCAAAATTTCACTTCACAAATTAAAAAATAGAGTTCTTGAGTGCCTATTAGGTATATTGACCTTTTAGTGATTTTTGAAGGTGGCAGGAACATTGCATTCCCATCCTTGCATGTAGAAATCAGACGTATGTTCACATGTGGGAGCATTACTAATAAAGCCATACAATCATTAGTTCTGTAGCTTATAAGTATAGCAGTATGTATCTATTCATTAAAATAGAAATCGTAAAAGAAAAGAGATTGAGCTGACGCTGCAAAGGCTCACATGCAGAATCGATTCATGCGATAATGAATAGGAAATAAAAAATACGTTAGAGAAAGCGCAGCAAAAAGAGTCATTTCTATACAATTGAGTCCAAAATGATCTTTTTCTGATGACGGAGCCCATATGTCTGGTTCCATGAAAAATACATACCAATCCCAATCTCGGTAGTGTTTGTAGTGTGCATAAATTATCCTACGAAGTCATTCCAAGAAAAACGTACTTCATTTGAGTACGGCAGAAGAGTGACAGAAAAAGAATCATCGACATTTGGTATGCATCACAATATTTCGATATCTCATCGCATCACTCACCCCCCACACACCATGCCACACCACCTCTTTCCAACTAACCATTTCTTCTCTCCATTAAACCACGCTATGAATGATAAACAACACAATGAATGAACAGAAATGAATGCGCATTGAGAGCTGAGCACATCTGAAACCTTACACGGGGAATGTGAATGAATAAATGAATAGAAAAAAAAGTTGGAGAAAGAGGAAGAAAAACAAGAAAACGTAAAAACGTCAAATTTTACGGCAACTAGACATTACCTCACAACCCAAGGGTTCATATAAGTTCAACTTCTCCTCGTAGCTTCCAAAACATTCCTTATCTACATGGAAAACTAGGTACATATATATTACATCTAAAGTCAAGCCCATATGGGGCGCTATGATTATAATAATACCACCTAAAATTTAACTGCAGGCACTGCACTCTTTTTCTTGCTTCTTATGACCGTTGAACGTGTGTGGGAGAGAGTTTTCTTAGCACCAGAGAGAAAAAAACCGTCTTTCATAGTTGACTTTTGATTTGAAGTTTGTGATGCACCAGAAGCTAAATACCTTTGGATGGATTTACTTGAGTTTCCACATGGGTGTTAGTTACTCCTCTCTCATGGTGTTGACTAGCACTTCAACTAAACTAAGGAGCTTATCAACGAGACAAAGGCCTACGGAAAGTGTGTGTATAAAAATATAAAGTCAAAGCCACACTGTTTCTGCAAGCTAAGCTGGGAGAGCCCAAGCTCAAGAGGTATTTTTCTTATGACTCGCGCATAGATTGCAAAAAGCTGCACATAGGCCGCTCACATATATAGAGAGAGAGAGATTGGAAGGAGCGTGCATGCAAGTAAAGGAAAAACGGATTCGTTTTGTAAGTTCACACAGTTGTTGCTAAAAAGACTTGGTCTTGATATGATGTTGGTACGTGGACGACTGCTGTTTCGTCAGTTGCTGTTGGTATACATAGATTGCATGTGGGTAAGAAAGAGCTAAAACGTAACGTGTGTCTACACATTTCATGCATTGAGATTCGATGAGAGGAAAACGTGCAACTCATTCACTTTCTCGGGCATTTTTGGCAAGCATACAAAACTGGGGTTCCCTGCAGCCAACTAGCCCATTTCGTGGGGAGGCATTGCGTTGCTCAGAGCTAAGCTTATGAACAAAGAGAAAAAAATAAGAAAAAGATTTGAATGCAAAGAATATAAAAAAAATAGTTTTTTTCTTCTTGAATAACTGACCATATAATAATATTTCTGTCACTGTTGAGTAGAGCACAACCAATTTTGGCGACTGTAAAGAATAAGTATAATAATATCAGTTCGTTTGTATATTTTGTTGTACGTTCGTACCTACTTTACATCAGTGTGGGCTCTGCTACTGCTCCTGATATTACTGCGGTAGAAAAATATTTTTTTTGGAGTGATCAAATCTAGGTGCTGTTGTTCCCATGGTGGGTGTTTAGTATGTACTACCACTCCAAAAGAATATCAAAAGAATACTTTAAAGTCCATTAGATTTTGTTCATTCACTTGAGAACTATCAGTTTAAAAAAGAGGAATAAACCGTGAGCATTCTATTGTTCACATAAAACTTCAATAAAATATCACTTTTCTGGAACCTAGAAAAATTTCAAAAGGTGAGCTTCATTGAAGCGAAGCTAGTTTTTGCTCCTCTATTCAAGGCTCACACACACAAAGAAAACGTCCAGTGAATGGTTATTTTATGTTATGTTCCCTTTTAAATTAAGTTTGTGCCCACGTAAAATAAAATAAAAAGAGTTGGAGGCACAATCGATTATCAGAACAGAACTTGCTGTACAAGTGCATGTAAACTTTTTTCCCCAGCAAAGTATTCATTCGACAACAATGACTATTGTATTGTACATTTGCTGGGTTTCAACGCACTAAATGTTGTATTTCGAGACAAACGAGGCTCCTTTCTCTTACTTTCTTTGAATGAAAAGTGTGTAGCTTTTTTTTTATTGAAACACTAAACATGTGCCGAGAAATTGTGAAGCAAGGTTGCACCTGGGGGAGCAATTATTAAAACTAGTATTCTGTCTTGTATCCAACACAGTAGATGAGTATCACATTACATTTAGCGGCGTCTGTGAAAGAAACTATATAGTGCTAGTTTTGCAATCCATTCCCCACTCACATTTACTTTACCTTCAGACTTGTGAATTTTTTTGGGGAAAAAAAGTAAAAACAAGTTGTAGTGTCAAGAGACTTATTTAAAGAATGACAGAAGACAAGTGGTCTCATGTCACATATGTAGTGTCGTCGTGAGAAAACACAGAGATCAGGCTTTAAAATTATTAGAACGTACCTGCTTCTCTTTCTATAAAATAATTATATGCTAACAACCGCAAGAAGAGAGATGAGACATACAAGAAAAAATTGACTAGCGTAGTAATAATAATAAAACAACCATCAACTTTGGAATGTTGTTGAAGGAGGGACAAAGTTAATAAAAACCAAGCGAGGAATATTAAGAATACCTCTGCAATGCGTCTCACAATGACCCAACTTGAAAGAAAAAGCTATAACTCTTGCTGAAGCACTCATGCAAAACGGAATGGTAGAGGATCTTACGTCTATCCAAATATAATCATGGCTATCAACACGCAATAAAAAAATGGTTTATATGTATGCGTTGAGACCACTGCTTGCAAAACAATTTCAAATTCAACAATAGTGTCATTGAACTAGAAGGGAGAAGTAGAAGAAGAAGAACTAAAAAAGAAGAAGAAGAAGTAAGTTAAAGGAAGATGGAAGGGAATTGGAAGAGTGAGAAGCAGGCACTCGTTCATCATTTCCTACAAGAAAGTGGTGAAGAGCAAGGTGAGAGGATGATGTTGGAGCAAGGACAAGATCCACTACAACAGTTCACATCATCCATGGAATTAGGTTTCCCCACTGAAACCTACAACCTAACCAGCCAACAAGACTATGAAGAAAATTATTTGGAAAAATACCTTGGGCCAAAACATCTACCATTCAGCTCACTCATTCCTATCACGATAATTTACTCCCTTATCTTTGTCACGGGGATATTTGGTAATCTGAGCACCTGTCTTGTCATCGCCAAAGCTCATTACATGAGGAGCTCTACCAATTACTACCTCTTCAACCTTGCAATTGCTGATATGCTAACCCTCATATTTGGTAAGTTCTTTAAAACTACTCTTTCATATTCTATGCACATGTATTCTTGCTTATTCTTAGCTTATTCTAATGCAACAAGCATGAGATATTGGTTGTGTTTTCTTCTTTTTCACCTTCGTTCTCAATCCCTTCGTCTCTTGTGGTTACTAACATAGAAAATGGGATTTGGTTCTTATCAAGAGATAAAGTTATTGAGCTGAGAAGAAAAGATGCATACATACAGTACCTTTCATACAATGCCATTATTCCCCACTGTTCTTTCTTCCCATTAATTTTTGCATCAACAAGGATGAATCAACACGAGGTAGAGCATAAGTATGGAGATTACTTTTGGTTACCCGTCAACAACCATGTGCATATCCCTATACATACTTCATTCGTTTACATCTTCCGAAACGCATTTTCAATAAATTCTATAAGTAAAAAACAACTACTGGAATAATCTGGATGCATAAAATAAGAAACCTACCAAACCAACAGGTATAGACTTTTGAGTACACAACCCAGGTACATTTGATGCGATGTCAATATCAGTTTCCTGGAATATATTCCGTAAACAGAGCCCTTCTCAAAGATTTGTTACTACATTCAAAATTGTCCTTTGTGACTCTAAATTGTACATGCTCCCTGCCCTCATGAACTGACTGGAAGTTTGAAATTGAAGAGCAAGTAGTAGGTAGTAGAGCTTTCACAGCGTGACTTTCTTTTCGCTCCCCCTCGTAATGTGACAAATGACAGGGGGCTCGGACTGAGCAATGATAATATTTTTTGGGGACTTATGTACTACTACTTTGCCCAACAAAACACATCGAATGACATTTTGAACATGTGAGCTGTTGGGGTTTGGGATCAATTTGGGATATACATTTGTTGCAAAAAGTTTGAACGCAAAAGGGATTTTCGATGAACTGAGCTATTGGCTTAAGTAATCGTACCTAAATAATATGTCATGTAGTGGTTGCCTTCCTACAAAAGATCAGACTGCGGTTGATAAGTAAAGTTTGATAGAAATTGTAATGTCTTGCTGTGACATTTTCTGTTTGATCCTGATCGATTAGTATTGCTGTAGACTTTGGCAGTGATATGCGGTTAACAAAATGATAATGGTGAGGATGTATTTAATTTCAACTAGGAAACAAACGCAATGGCAAAGAGCAACAACAAAAACATTGAGTTTATGTCCCCCTTGTTGTGGTTTTTTGCCAAATCCAAACCTTTGAAATATAAGGGATTTGATCTGTTGCCCTTCGATAGTCCCCAGCAGTCATTCACGCGCCTTCGTGGCTCCCAGACTTCAGGGAATTAAATGCAAATCAGGTAGATAGTGCAAATGTGCAACATTCTTCATTTCCCTTGAATCTCCAGAATTTTATGATGGTGCAGTGTCTATTATTATCAGTGTCTGTGGGAACCCCATCATCATAAGGTTGAACCATATGGGTTTGATTTAATAAAATCCTCACAACTCTTAATTGCACCGGCGGATCTTCTAGGAATGCATCAAAACGTGAAAAAGCAAGAGACAGGTGTTGCTGCTAACCCCATATAATTTGCACATCCGAAGGAATTCACTTCAAAAGACTTAACCTTACTCACCAGATGATGATAGAACCATGAAGACAATGAAGTAGTTTAGCACAATGGCTTGGAAAAATTCCTGACATGCCTTTTCTTTCAAGTCTCCGCATTTGAATAAGCGTGATAATTCACTGGTAAAGCCATTAGCGACCTTTACCTACCAAATTTAACAGTTATTGCATTTTTGTCCTCCTCTTTAATAATCGTGTGTAGTCAGGATGCATGCGGAAAATTGCCATTAAACAATTACTCGATGTTGACGGGGTTTCCTGAGAAAGTGCTGGAGAATCTTGTGACTTTTGGCAAAGTTGGTTGCCATACCACCAGGGCACGTAGAGACATGATATGCACAACAAAGGTTAGAGCCAGTCGTTGTCGCACCTCAATCGTTTTAATTGACATCTTTCCAAGTAGCGCATTAAAAGAATGTCAGCCCCAGAGAATGTGCGTTGGCCTAGCACTACCTCCCCAGAACTCCATACTACTTACTTTCATCTCTTCTACGAGAACCAAGGAGAAAGCTTTCAATTCCATGTTGTTTCTTTGTGAAACTTGGTACACAACTCAGCTTAAAATGGAAAGTTTTTATCCCTGCAAATATTTGAAAAGCTATTCTTATAAACATCACCCTAATGCAAAGTATAGTTACATACTGTAGAAAACGACATTCGACCCTATTGAGTTCAAATTTGGTGTAAAAGCAAAGATTTGAGAAACTGATCTAGACGTTGACATCAAGTCATCTCTTCAAAGAAACGCCTTCTAACCCATTAAATTCTCATGTCTCAAGAATCCCCAAAAAAACAAGTAAGCAATTCTCAAATCTAATTACAAAAAGAATTAAATTAAAAAACAAGAGTTCTTTTCAAACTCAGTCGACGGTAGCACCATTTCCAGTTCGAAACATGAGATTAAGAAGCTTCATAGTGGTGCCATTATGTTTTCCAAGTATTAACTTAATCTATTTGTAGTCTACATATAAAATATTGTAGAAGGAGCGTGGTTGAATAAATAAATTATTTTATTACAAGCATTTGAAGATGTGGCACAATACATTTCCTTCACTATGTTTAATTGGAAAGTTTGTACTTTCACTTATTACGCACTAAGGCTTGCTATATAATCCTTTAAATGCTATAAGGGTATGGTAGTAGCACTACCTTTAGTATCCACCACTTCTAAATTGCGTACCGTAGGCTTGGATTTTGTGTTTTTAAGCTCTTCAGTTAGCCCCCTTTTGTGGCGTCCGCTTAGGTATCAATAAAATCCTTCAAAAGTACTCTTTTATTAGTCTAGAACAAGTTAATCTTCGCCACCTGCCTTCAAAATTAGAAAAAGAAGCAAACCCTTGAGTTTGCTTTTGTTGATTTTACTCCATGACGTTAGAATTATTTGAAGCCATGAAAAAATTAATGATTTTTTTTTACCAATTTCATGATAAGTAGCAATCGTACAAATTGCAACTACACCTACTAATGCAATCAAACCAAACATTTCACTCTCAACGATACTCATAAAACATTGACCTCTTTTTAATTCACCTTCTCATCAATAAAAATGAGGGACGATGTACTTTATTCTAGAAAGGAACTAATAAAGTTTCTTTCCACTCAATAATTCCATTAAAAGATTTTCTCTCACTGGAGAATAAATGAAAGGGAGTTTATGTATTGTAAACAATACGAATCTTTTTGCATCATGCTGTAGACTCATGTAATCTAGACAAGAAGCACTTTTAATGATTGCATTCCTTTACTAAGAAAACAGTATAAAATTTTGACATTACCATGTCATCAATGACACATCGTTTTGTTTAAAGGTTAAACTTTTTGCTTTTAGTGCTAAGCGTGGAAGGAATAAAACGTGGTTCCATACAACTGAAAGGCTCGCTTATTTACCATGAAGGCGAAATATTTAATGAGTGAATGACATTCCTTGTTATATCACAGAAAGATCCTTGAATGCTATTCACTCATCGTCAGTTGAGTCACATGAGTCGAGTGACGATAAATGTACACTACTCTTTCTGTTCTCGTGGGCGATAGATTCGAACTTGGGAAATGGATGCCTACATGAAAATGTCTATGTGGTATCAAACTATCAAAGAAGCCGACGGGTGTCGAGTTATGCATATTCGTAATAGATAGTTGGAAACATTAATTTGAATACACATGCACGCCCATTCAAATTACAATGGGCATTGACATTGGTGAGAAGATAAAATACGAATGATTGTCATTTCGTTTAATTCAACGGATCCAAGTTGTTGGAGAAGAAAAATTTTGCTGTATTTTTTCTATAAGCAATTTTTGCAATTTTGGAGAAAAAAATTGTCTTGCTTTGATATAAATTAATAGTGAACAACCAACGTAGTAGCGTGGTCTTTGCTGTGAAATGCATGGAAATAAAAAAAAGGAAATGATCGTCATCATCTCTATCATGCCACAACTATTATTAGGTATCAGTTGTTGTTATTACAAATATAAACGATTCTCCAAGTCACGAGATAAGAGTGGGAAAAAGGAGGATGATGTTCAACAACAAGGCCTAGGTAGATAGGTGAATATCAAAATATAAAGTATCGCTGCATACATATTATCCAAGTTTATTTTTAGCTGAAAAACATGCCATTCAGTGTCCCAACGCTATCACATCACATATAAGCAACGAGCATTCAACAAAACTTGATAGAGCAACTACCGGAGCTGAGAAAGAGTCAAGTCAACTCTCTCGTTTTGAGAAGAGGAGACCATCTGCTTCTTTCCATTTTGCATAATATCTTTCTCAATTGAAACAAACAACTCAAGTAGCAATCATTCTATTCTAATTGAAATCAATCCAATCCAGCTTACTCAAGAGTTTGTACAACTTCCTGTCACTATTATTTATTCCGACAGTCACTACACTTTCTCCAAATGAATGACGCTTTTCGAGTTTCAATCTTTGGCCGTATTTTCACCTACGTAACAAACTAGCATAGCATAGCATACCACATACCATACTAAAACCGTTTCCGTAGTGTTTTCGCATTTTGTTGTGAATTTTTTAAAGGATGGATTTCGTGGGAGTTACGGAAGATGCTATCTCCTTCCCTTCAAGAAATTTGTTCAGGCTCTGTCACACTTTTTCTACATTTCCTTGGCTTGAAAAGTGACAAAATAAACACTGAAGCGACAGCACAAATCATACAATTTGTACATCAAAAAGCAATCAAAGTCACACCAACGAAAAAAAAAAGGCGAAACCACTATAACGAAGTAGAAGCCTCGTTTGCTCTTGGACACCAAACTTAATGTTAAAGGTTGGAAGTTGGAATGCCCAATCAAGAATTATTTTTGTCTGCTACGTCTTGCGATTACAACTCACTCCACAGTAATTTCCTTCATGTGCTACCATTACCAAATGCTCCGAAGGCATTTCGCGAAAGATCCGGTCAACTTTGATAACGCTTATCTCAAAGAGGACTTCCTCAAATACAATAATCTGCATATCCCCTGAAAGATAAAGATTGTGGCTTTTGAATGATGGGTTGCTTGTAGTAGCAGTCATTTGCTTTGTAGAGTTAGAGCTGGAAACGTAAACGCGAATGTTTTTTACAACGCAAGATATTCGTGCGCAGATGAAACTGCATTTTTGAAGAGCCTTTCTTCGAACTTAATTAGAAATGAGCTTCAAAAAGATGGTTTTGATCCATTGCCAGTGCGATCAACTATTATTGAGTGGTACAAGCGATTTCGCAGTGGTTACCCATCGCCAAATGCTCTAAGTTAGTTTAAGTTTCACTTATTTCTTGCAATACGATCTCTTTCCTCTGGTTTGGTAATGTAGCCGTTCTCTTCTTCTAAATACATTTGAGCCTAATTACATCTCTCTACTCTCTTTTGTTTGATGTGTATCCCACAAAAAAATAATGAGAAAAACACAAGTGATTTTTGGAGCTGTATGGTATCCCCAACACAAATAATGTAGTATTGTACACGTTCAACGTTAT
The DNA here is from genome assembly GCA_964034955.1 of Orchesella flavescens. Classification (NCBI taxonomy): domain Eukaryota; kingdom Metazoa; phylum Arthropoda; class Collembola; order Entomobryomorpha; family Orchesellidae; genus Orchesella; species Orchesella flavescens. The sequence continues at coordinate 30,461,655 of OZ035953.1, forward strand.
TGTAGCTCAAGCTATTGATACCAATCTGACACTGTTTGAGGAAGGTGTAATAACAACACAGAGCGGAAAATGATGTTTTTGTTTTCCTACTGTTCCATTGTGTGTTATTGTTTTTATTTATATCATGTTCCATGTTCCACTGATGTGCTTAGGACGTTGTAAACGTTGCACTTATCATTATAGTTACATCGCATTATAGCTTTGCTTATGAGTTTACCATCTGTCAAAGTTGTTGCTCCCACTTTTGTCACTAGCCCACACAGTCATGTTGAGTATCATCCTCTGTATTATTATTCGCGATCCATTCCTGTATTATTAAAACCCTTTTTCGTACTTTATGCATTTGGACGAAACTTTTCCCGGAAGCAGTAAGCAGCTTGAAAGCGCAACATTTGAAGCAATTTACAGGATTCGTTGTAACTGACAACAAACTATATATGCTGCTTTCCCACATTATTTGTTCTACTGCAAAAACATCGTTAGTTAGTAGTTAGAACTGGCTAAATGAAACCTCCTCCCTGGAATGGAATGAACTCAACTAAATACAACGTGTGGAGGGTGTTAACTCAACATATTATTTTGCCACGGATGGAAAATTGACGTGTACCAGCATCGTGTAATAATGGAGCGCTTAATTTGATACCTAATTATGATGCTTTGTGTTCAAGTGTTACCACGGAATATCACCGTTTTATCACATGTTTGACACAGATTGCATTCCGTGTAAGTTTCGTAATAGTGCCAAACGGATTGTTTGTTTGTTCCATTACGCAAGTCCCAATGTCAGTTTTTTAAGTTACTTGCCATGTACCTTTGCAAAAGTCTGGAAATATATGTCCCATAGTACTTGATACTCATATGAATTTCCCATCTTTGAAATTGTCGACACTGAGAAACAATGAAGTATTTATTACATTTTTGAAGGTGTAATAAAGGCTCGGTTCCCAAAACTAGGTTCTTGTAAACAACAAACAATTCCGTCTATATCCATTACATGGCTTCTATTTACTTTCACTTGCAATAAATTTGTTAGCTCAACTTTCCTATTTTATGTAACGGCTCATTGAATGTTAATAATAAATTGAGAGACATGTCGCCATATGTTGACTGAGAATTGAGAACTGTTTCGATCAATTATTAAAAAGCGAAAGTTTTTTGGGTCTCAGGCAATAATTTTTGTGCAAAAAGGCCTTTTGTTCAAAATGAGTAGAAAAGTTGGTTCATAATTCATACAAAGAGTAGACGGCAGTGCAGTGCTTTGGAGGTACCCCCACCTGCTTCTTAAAACTATGTTCCTTATATTATCTATCGTGTAAGTAATTCCAATCATTGTTATCATATAACGATTTAGCAGGAATGAGACTGTATAGCCCGTGTACAAATAAGACATAGCCTCTAGATGTGTACAAGATTTTACTGAGTGGGTGCTCACTATCCACCTTTAAAAGAACTAATTTCAAAGTAAACCAATACATGAATAGACAAAAGGGAGAGTATCGAATTGCATGGTCTTGTGCTCGATCCAACCTGTGCCTGTGAAAACTAAGAACTAGCGTCTAAACCTGAGATCAGACAAAAAAATTGAAGGGCTCCAGAAGGTCAAGATAAGGGTGGCATAGGATACCTTAAAGAACAAAATGTTGAATGAAATGGTAATGCGAAATTCATACATTATGTAAACCTACCGCGTAGTTGTTTTGAATCTCTGTGAATTAAGAAGAAGCATTAAACAAGCGTATGATGCTTCCCTTGTTATTCTTCTAATGTTGCATGATGTAGTTCTCTCCCTCTTTGAAACAAAGCCCCGACATATTTTAAAATATGGAAGATGCAACTTTTTTCACAAAACAAAAGGAAAAGTTAGGAATAGTGAACGTTCCAGGTATTTCGGAGGTCATTGTTTAAAAATATTTCTGGATTTTTTACTAGAGGGACGGAAGTTTCGTACGAGAAAAAAAGTTTATTTATTTATTCCACCGGCGAAAAGCATGGAACGGATGTTTAGTGCGCACAAATGCTAAGTTTCATTGTAAGACAATGGGGTAAAGGAAAAATTGGAAGCAAAGTAGTAAGAGATAGGATAAATAGGTAATGTTGGTAGCATACCGTAGGAAAATAATCCTGGAAGAATAGTTTATGGAAGCAATTCGTTATTTGCCAATGATATTTATTCATAGTTTACATAGCCATCTACTTCGCACGCCCACGAAACACTGAAACTCACGTAGTCTTCTTGTGTCATTATAACATAGGCCAACCAAAAGAATTATTGTAGGGGTTTTATAAAAAAAAATTGAGTTCCACAATCAGTATTACATATCGTTGGTGAAAATTGTAAGTGCTTGCTAATAACTACCTACCTTTGTTTCACACGTTTGCTTCTTTGGTGGAGTCGAGTATGTTTTGCAAGAGTCGAATATATAATATCAAGAAATGAAAGATCTTTTTGAAACATGGCAAACTATTTCAACACCAGGGCCATAACCTGACACTTCCACTTGACTCTGTCTGTAACTGTTACCACATTATTCAATATTCATTCTTTCAGCTTCACCAGGCTGGGAGTGGAAACTCTCATCGGAGTTCAGTGCTCTTCTTGCTCCCCTGAAATTATTTTTTGTATTATACACATATACACTCTCATTCTCGCTTTATTTTAGTCAACTGCTCTTCATGTAGGTAGATGCGGATGTTATCATCACATTCACATCATTCCATTCACCGTATGATTAAGTAGATCGTCAAACTTTTGTATCTTTCTTAGGATCTGGTGATGTTGTTGATGATGTCTGCTCTTTTAATCATAAATCATATAACCTTTTCTATTATTAAAATAATATCTAGCATTATTAGAAAGAAAGGACCAACTCATAAATTTCACTTTGTTCTTTTTGTATTATATACTTGTATAAAACAGTAAAAACTACTAGCACAACTTGCTATTTTACCCCGACCTCTTTCCTACAATAATTTCCTTTGATAAGAATTTCATGTGAATTTTATTCTTTATGTTATCATCATACAAAATAAGCACAGTTGTTGTCTTTCTAGCATTTACTCTCGTACACAAATAAATCAGTATTATCATCCTCATTTTGTGTGATGAAAGTTTTACTATAATATTCCAATGAAAACTGCCATTTTTTTCGTGGGACACAAATGGAATATAAAGTGCGGAACGTGAGCAAGTGACTGCGGTATGAAATCTGTCAAGCCCATCATGCCATGAACTTAACATAACAAGGAAATCAACTATATCTTTGTAATAAAAATAAGTATAATCGTAAAGACAATTTGTTCAGTAGCCAAAACAGCAGCGTAGGAAGGAGAGTAGTTTGCTGTTTACTTCTACTAGTTCACGTCATGGTTTTATGTCATTGGGTTGCGGCATCTTTTATTGTATTGCATTACTTTACCACTGTGCTCATAGGAACTGTATGGAATGCTTGCATACAGTACTTTTGAAAATGAGCATGTCAGTAGCAGATAAGAAAACTGAAAATATGTGGGCAATGTGTGCACATTATGTATTTTAAAACACACTTTGAGATAAAAACGAAGCAAGGTGTCGTTTCATGAAGGTTTTGATAAAAGAATAATAATCGGAATTTTCAAACTGATAAAGAAACATGCGCGTACCTATTATGCGAGTATGTATAACGAAAATAAAATTTCAAACTGTTTGCCACTGTGTTTTACTTCCATAAAATAAAATAAACATCATCACAGAGAGAAAGTAGTAGTACTACACATAGAAGCTGAAGTTGGCGTTTAATGACCTCGTTCACTTGCAAACAGTACAAGAAAATGTTAATAAAATTGTAGTAAAAAGCTAAAGTGTTTCTACTTATACCCTTGTTTTTTTTTAGAAAAACATTAGAACGGTTTTTTGTCAGTTGACTAACTAAAAGCTCATTTATTACAAGAGTGCTAGTCTGCTATTGAGTAACATTCGCAATGCCCCACTTTAAAATCCTAGGACTCGGGAGCAAATAATATTTTACCCTTAAATGTTGAAATCGATGACAAACAAGGTATTTTAAATACTGTTTTAAAAGAAGTATGCCATTGCTCATGCAACATCAACTCACAATTGCGCTGACAAAGGATTCCTGGATGTAATAAGACAAAGTACACGGAAGTGTACTTTGATTCATCTATATTTTTGTAAACATAAAAGAACCTTATAAAGTGTACGAAATACTCTAACAGTAATTGGATTCAAAGTCAACAACAATAAATTTTAGTTCCATGAAACACGAATAAAATCACCAATGTACCTTTGAACTTGTTTGATGAAGCATTGTTAGACAAACGGCAATTTTAAAGACGATATTGACTAGCGATCAAGGTGGATGGACGGCAGAACTGTGTTTGTAATTCATTCTGTGAAATTTATAACAAATATAATATGTCCATGCTTCCAGTAATACTGACTGGGCATTTTGTAAATGCGCAGGCCAATGTGTGGGTGGTTAGTTACGTAAATATTCCTGGGAGCTATTTTTGTCTGACGTTGGCGCCAGGTGATTGTAAATACAAAGACGCTTTAAACAAAATATTTACTTACGCCTGCCATATTGGATAGAGAATAACAAGGAATGTGAAATAGGATTAAATTAGGATATTATATCGCAAACTGAAAACAGTCTCCTTCTAATTTAGACAGCGTTAATTCATTATTTTTAGCTTTGTTTACTTATACAGCCCTATATAGTAGTCGAGATTATTAGCGTAACTCTTGTTGCATAAAATTACTGGATGATAAATGACGACATGGATATGTTTTGAAGATGGAGAGGGTTGTTTTGGGTATTATGTATTACTTTAGTTTTGTGAATTCTCTTACGTTGACATATCAGATTTGACATCAGCTTAGGGATTATCCTAGACTCACGTAGGTTAAAATGCATGTGGTGCATAAAATAAAAAGTAGCACAATGCAAATTTGTTGGCTGATGCAACTGACAAACCTTAATTACAACCAGAATGAAACACTTAAATTTTTAGTAACTGTTACGGAGACTTCCGTCTATTTACTATCTGATTCTATTTTGTATTCACCGTCTCACTTAAGCGCCAACGGGTATTTAAAGCATTTGTATCATACTAAATTTATTCATCTTGAAATGTTCTTTTGAGGCGACGTTTGAACCTCCCCTCACATTGTCATTTTTATGCGTACCAGGGCTTGCTCAAAACAATACTTTTGGAAGCTAGATACATGCTTTCATCTCGATGCTGCAGGCTATCACTTCAAAGCATAACGAAGTTTAAAAGTTACTTTTCTTCCTAAATCGTTCTTCTTCACTTTTTTCCCTCTGGTTTTCCGTTTCCTTCTCATGTTTTGGAGGAGAAAGACACTACCACAGTCAAGATTGTGCGAGTGAAAAATTATGCGGAGGCGTGAAAGATGAAATTAATGATTGTCAAAGATTTTTCTTTCTGCACATTTCTGTCCCGTTTCATTATAACTCCTGCGGGAACACACACGCACGAACTGCTGCGTTTTATTCACATTTCTTATGCAACTACTTTCTTTTCGTTATTACTATGTCATTCCTTTTGCACTGTGTTTTACTGTGTGGAACCTTGAAACATGACGTCAGCGCAGCGTTACCACCATTCCCTGATTGTTACGTGCTGTGCTGTATTATTAAGCTGCGGTGTACGTCTTTTTGTCTATTTGCACAAAAATTATTTCATCTTCTATTGTCACTCTCGGCACTGCTACTAACTTTCGTGCTTTCCGTTAAGATACATAGGCACAAGGAAATCAGAGAAAGTCTCAACGAGCCAGTGGACCTAAATCTGAAACCTCGCTAAATGTAAATCATATGTAAATGTCGTACCATCCCCTTTGACACATAACTCACTGCAATCATGTCGTCATCAGCTGAATTTTAATGCAATCGGTCATACTTAAATCAACAGTAGAACAACCTCCAACTTCTAATCTTTCTTGTAGCAGCTTTCTGGCGCCGATTTGTAGTCGGATAAACGAAGCGTAATAAAACCTTGTGCGAAAATATTATTGTGGTAGAATAAATTAGGTCAAAGAAGCCCATCTATTTTTCAAGTACTAAACAAGTTGAATTGTTTGCTAGTTTTGTCTCCGTCATTAACTGTGGCGTAGAAATTTGGCATGGTTGTCAGATATTCTGTACCTAGCCAAGTTTATTGAAATCGTTCAAGGTTTGTTTTATATTTTGATGGGGATTTTTAGTAGCAAGAGGGGTGGCCATTGATACTTAAATCTCAAGTTAGAACTTGTCAGAAACTAAAATTGCTCGTGACCGGCAGCAAACATTTCAATAATGCTTGGGAATTGTTGAGGATGAGTGCTAGTTTTTGAAACTCAATAGCCCTCACAAGTCACAACTTCATCCTCTCTTTGTTATTAACTGCTGGAAGGAAGGTCTGTGCCAACTCTTTCATCTTTGTTTCTGCGAGCAATGTAAAGTGAAGGTACAAGGTAATAGCGACTGTCACTGCATAATTTAGAAAATCCGATTTTACAACCTTTCCATTCGTTCTCTTGTCACATGCCGAAGGGCTTAGATTTTGGTGTCTCTACAACACCCAGTAGCTGGCTGGTAACCCATCATATCATTCCTAGAACAAACTCGGACTGTGAAGATAATATTTCAAATAAACTAATTTATTTTTTCTACTCTCGTGATGGATACGCACTTTAATAAAGTCCTATTTGCCCTATTTTCCTGACAACTTTGTGTTTCACATGTCAAATTTTTTTTATGAAAGACTTGGAGCAAAAAAAGCTGTTTCCTTAAAGGCTGCTTACTTGTACCATTCCCATCCTTATGAGCGATAAAAGAGTCTGGGTTTGCAAACAAATATGTGCTTAGCTCATGATAGCTCACGTCGGGTTGGTGTTCATCAGTTTCATAGTCACGATGGCTATTAAGAATATACACATGGGTTGGTTGTTGATATCATAAGTATTCTCATGAGATTCCAAGAACAATGTTTCAATTCACGAGAGAAAGTCTGAAAGAAATCCCAGCTTAGTCGGTGAAATGTTTTGTGTAACAGCTTGAAGCAAATGCTTTGATGTCCGGCTTAGTAAAATCATCTAGCCTAGTTACATAGTGACCCATAAATTTACCAGTATTAGCTCATATAATTGCTTCCACCACTCACAATCAGTCAAGTGCTTTGGGATGCAGTCTAAACAGAATAGAAAGGGGTTTTTCGTTGTCATATGACGCATCTTCATGCCATATCATTCTCTATCATTTATGTAAAATGACAGCTCTCACAAAGATGAAGCAGACACGCTTAATCCATTCCCTGCTTCCGTTTACTTGGACCTTTTTTGTTTTTTGGCTTGATTGCCTATATTTTTTGGGTGCCTTAACAGCGTGTTACATTTTATACACTTGTTACATCAATTCAAGTTTTGCGTCTGTGAGCCAGTACCTTTCATGAGTAGGCTATGCATTATCCTAAGCCCAGGTTAAACAATAAAAGTCGTTGACAACGACACGCCTCAATGCAGTAACACCGGATAGACCTTTTCTGAACGGATTTAGCATTAGATGCTCCCAGCTTCAAGTTGTAAACGTCCATTCCAAAAACCCAATCACGATCGAAGGACGCTTTAAGTTTTTGTATTGGCTCTCTATAATGATTTACCATGTAGTGATTGTCTGCATTCAAGATGAGCTTCTCATGTCCTCATTCTATACAACCCAAAAAATTGGAGAAAAGATCAGCACAGCAGCATTGGGACTATAATGAGAACGAATTGTTCAATATCAGTTCGGTCAGCAAGCTAGCTGAATGATCCAATGTTCTAGTGTCCCACTGATGCGACGGTCCCGATGAGAGAGTGTTCCAAAGAGAAAGACCATTATCATCATCATCATCACTGTACAAACAAAGTTTTCTAGTTGAAATGTGCCTCGCTCCCATTGTTTCTAGTGCTACATGGGCTATGTATATGGCTGGCGAGTCCCCAAAAAGCAGGCAAAGTACTTACGTTCTCAATCTCGTTTATTATATAATCTTTGAAAGTTTTTCGTTGTCATGATTTGTTTTTTTTGCTACACGAACATATATACATCATATAGTTATGTAAGTATGGTATGCATGTAGGTATGAGTACAACACAAAAAAACAGCAAAATGGAAGATCTTAGGGCCAATAAAATCACAAGAGGGGCATCTCCCAAAAAACGCGTAGGAGTCAAGTGTCAAAACTGACTTTCTAACGCTTTTTGTCTTTTTCCCAGTTGCAAATTTTGGTGGCAAAATGTCATATTCGTCTTCGTCAGTTATATTCAATGCAAAAAATATATATTATCTGCATGATATGAAAGGAAAATCCCTTAACACCTTGGTAAAACATATTTCTTTCCTAGCACAGATCCTTTTTTGTTGAATTTTTTCTTCAAATAAACTTTGGAGCACGTACATACCACAACTAAGTTTAGCAAAGTTGGCTTAAAATTTAAAGTTTGCAGGTAGCATAACATCCCAATTCGAAAACTTGCAGTAGATTTTAATACTATAGCAATTTTCGGTAGGTTGAAAGGCATTGTGAGCTAATCTAAAACAACTGCTATTCTTGTTTAAGTGGCAAGAAGCATACATGGGAAATCAATTTTTATTTTAAATATCGTAGACCCGTAAACTCTATTTTTTTCAATTTCTTTTTATTCTTGTCTACCCCCAATACATATCCGCATTCCCCAAATTCATTTCTAACATCTAAAGAGATCCATTCAAATTGTATGTAAAGCTCAATTCATTTAGTGGAGGTCTGAGTTTATTGAATTTTCCCTAAAAAATATATTTGCTTAGCCGTACATAGCGTATGTATAAGGCATAAACTGAACCTTCTTTCACAAAACATTTGCAATAAGGTTTGAATGCACAGCGTTGGGAATGCAAAATTGAACATTTCGTGTAATTCATTCAGTGGAAAAATTCATGGAGTCATGTAAACATGCATGAAAGTACACCTAGACGGAGACATGAAGAGCCCGTCCTCTCAGTTGGAGGCGGAGGAGTTTTTTCCACAATGAATGCACATGAAGTGTTGTCCTTGGCATTTCCATCCTTTCCCTTCATGAAAGCATGTTAGAGTGAAGAGGAAAAGAAGAAAGTTTGAATGAGGAAGAAGGAGCCAAAAGCTCCAAGTACAAGACAGTGTCAAAATTGCGGAAATCCAATGATATAATTTTCTCCCTTTCTCTTTTTTATATAAATGTGGAAAAAATATAGTTGTTGGAGTAATCTACAGAGAGAATCTAGAGACACTGCATTTAAATTTACGATATTGCAACTTTTTTTGAGCAGGAAATGGCTTAAGAAATTCCGAGAAAAGGGAGAAAACTCGTGGTAGTGGCCTAGCATGATCATTGTACTCTATGGCCTGGTTTACTTGACAAAGAACGTGGAAACATGTTGAAAAAATCCTCTTTGCTGTATTAGCTTTAGTTCTATTGAAGCATCTTATAATAAACCATAACATTGAAAAACCAGGAAAGATATCCTATAGAGCTCACTTTGGCCCAACAAAGGCTCAAAGCTCACTGACACACAGATGCATAGTTACATGATTATTTTAAGGAGGATATAAAATGGGCTTTATGGTCGGTCGAATGTTGGCGAAATGGAGGAAATGTGTGGGAGTCAGTGAAATCCATAATGTGGGCAACTTGACTTCAACAGACAAAAATGAATTAGAAAGTTGGGCTCGTTTCTCCCCATCCAACTTGCGTTTTATTTGTACCTACGGATGTACGTAGATTGAACGCACGCACAAACATGCATAGAAACATACATATTATGACAATGCTGTAGCATCCAACAGATTCTCGTAGAATTGTGTCCTCTTGCAATTTTCAACAAAAGAACCGAAAGTCAAAGAATGCTTCGTAATGGATCAAAGTAAATCCAGATAATAACATTAGTGCAATACTTCTTCCTGACTTTTTCCTACCGTTATGTTATGATATGATACATAGTCTTGCAACCATTTCATGCGCTAGTTTCCAACTGTATCGGTTTTTTTGTGTACTCTAACCACGATGTAATTTAAGTTTCTGAGTTCTTTTCATCCCCTGAAACGTACAAATTATGAGTACTCTGAAAAATAGGATCGTCGGTTGACATTAGGAAGGGAATACAAACGGATGAAACCCATCTTATATAGACTTTTTGTTTTTTTCTGGGGCATCGTGCTCCTATCTTTCATTTGCTTTCATGAAGTCATTTCCCTTACATTCTATTCCTTAAAAAAAGTGTTTCAAAATCATGCAAACTTTCGTTTATGTGAGGATCGGACTGCCGTTACATGAAAAACCCTTGTCGTAATACACATTTGAGGTTGGAATGAAACTTGAATGAAACAGTGAAATGATCAAATAAGCTGGATAAAATGAATTTCCCCGATTACGCTTATTGACTACTATCACAATTTACAGCGGAAATGCGACCGGAAATTCTCTCCATTACTTTTCATGTGTGTGTAACATGTCCTAGTCACTAGGTATGGTGGGGAGTTCACATTCTTCTCAATCGAGAACAAAGTAATTTTGAGACTTCGCTTCCACATAATAATCATAATCATCTTAGCCTACATAATATGTGATTATACCTATAATTATGTAGACATCACGTCAACAGAGCTACTACATACGTAGTTGATTATAATGATGATACTGACTCTCGTTCCCATTCATAAAAGTTTCCTTCCTCTGAAAAGTGTATTTCTGTCTCATGACGAGAAGGTTTTACATAGTTATTCCGGTGATGTATTGCAGCTATGGCGGTTCAGAGAAATTTCACTAATGGCTCTTTTAAGGTATGCGTAATTTGGGATAGGTAGAACATGATCTCATCGTGTTATGACCATGGCCCTATGAAAATTGTCATAATACATAGACTCTGTGTAATCAAGGCAGTAATTATTACCTTAACGACTATGGCTTCCAGCATAAATTCTTCTTTAGAAATGGTGAAGTACCGCTTTCGCATGAAAGAGAAATATTATGTTGCCTTCATTTTTAAATGTTAGGCCTTCTCCTCTTGCACATTTTTAACACAATACTAGCGCCAGTAATAGTTCCATAGAAAAGTGGAACAAAAAAGAAGGATGATAAAATTTAATTACTGGCGTGTAAAGTTTACTCCAAATTGTTTACTTTCTACAAAAATTTCCTAGAGATAATGAAAAATGTAACCAAGTAGAACAAGGATATAAAATATATGCTTTTACAGCCCGTACCAGGATCCGGACCAATACCAAATTACGTTTTAGCATGGCATAATGAAAGAAAATATATACAAGTAGCATTGAAAATTAGGATGAAACCTTTGATTTTAGTTTCAATAAAGTAGCGTAAAGCTACTAAACAAATTGTACTTCTTGACAGTATTTTTCAATTTTTACGTAAAATTTATGTTGGATTCGTAACTATGTTACATCTATGAGTTTCAAAGGACGACGTAATTTTATTAAACTTCAACCTTGAACAGTAGTTTTTTGTTGTAAATGTATCAGTGTTTTCACCTACCATCTGACCTACAAAAACATGTGATGAATCAGGTTTATCAAAATACCCCGTCTTAATGATGATAGCCAATGCATTTTACTTCTTGCTTTGGCCTTATTTCAACTTGGAAATATGAGGAAGGAAAATCCTTTCCACTAAAAGGGCCCACTATGCCTTCCAATCCAACTCGATTCCCATTCACCCATCATTGAACGCACTCAACAGAATTCTCCCATTTTTACCTGAATTTCCTAAGAGCTCATCAGCATTAGTCAGCTCAGTTTAATTTTCATTTCCTAGCTGCAAGGATTACACGACCTATATAAGCTGAAAAGCTCGTCTTTATACCTGTACAAACATAAATACACAGATGCTGCAAGTTTACAAAACCCAAGTTCGTTGTGTTCATAGTAAGCGCTCACTTCATTTGAAAAACTTTTTCATCATGTTTCAAGATCCTTCATATTACTTTAATACAACTATGTATGTTCTCTTTTCTTCTAAATGTTATTAATTCTGTGCTATTACAGTGGAGCTTACAAATTGTTGTTGAGCGACTCTCCTGCTCTGGTGGGTTATTTTATCTAAAGCATAAGATCACATGCGTAATCCAAATACTCAGAAAATAAACTGCTAGAAGCAGGCCAGAGACGTAGCTGAAACATGCGTTTAATGTATGTGAAGGCGATTAGTGACTTTATTAGTTAAAGCCCACTTGCATGATTCCCTCCGAACCCCCCTCCATGATGCCTCGAAACCCAAATTCGTGGGCATATTGGTCATCGTATTTGTGCAGGAGAGTTCAAACAGACAGCCTGACGGACAGACAACTACTTCGCTGAATATTATTCAACTGTGTAATAAGTACTACTAAATCATCGAAATTAACAAGTTTACTCTGAACTTGAAAGTATTTTGTATACTTATTACTTCAAGACTTTAGGAAAGTATTAGAGTACACTTATATGTTTGTAGTATTTACTCACATGCATAATCTGTAAATCTATAAAGGGGTAGGAAGAGATACCACTAAGCTGATGTAAGTTTCTAAACAAAGTAGATTAATATTTAAAATGTATATTATGCTGGATATAAATCCAAATGAATTAGCCATCCATGACAAATGATTGCAATTCAGTTGATTTCACAACTCCAAACCACAACCCACATGATTTGATGAAAAAGTGGTAAAAGTACTTTCACTCTTCAGGTCTTTCACTACCCGGGATTTTCACCAATTGTCGTAAACAGGGTAAAGTGGTTATGTAAAAGATTTCCAACATTTGATTTCGGATTAAGCATAAAATAGATTTCATGATTTCTCTCAAGTCTCTGATCTTTTAAGTTCAAAAGTTTGAGCTAAATATAAAAATAATGTGTAGATAGAGTATAAAATTTCTTCTTTCAAACGATTGGCAATAATGTATACAATTTTAATCTAAACATTTTCAGATTATTTGCTCTGTTGCTCTCCTTCAAGAATGATTTTCTGACATTTCAAGCTTTTCTAAGCTCAAGTTGCGCATTTCTCTTTCCAAGAGCAGCTTTCATTTTCAATCCAAGCTTTCACATTGAATTGCAACCAAGTTTGCTGATGCAATCACAACAAGCTTAAATGCCCTTTTTTTGTCGTTACACTAACAAAATATCTTACGTATAAGCTTAACTATAGATTCATATCATTTTATTACATCAACGGGATAAACCATGAAAAAAACAAATGCGTTTCTTCAGTCAATTCTCGTAACACTTGTTTACATCTATTTGCCAATTGAATAGCATAACAATGAAAGCCCTATGATCAAACAACAAAATTCAGGATATACTCAGGAACAACTAGTGCGACTTGCTTTATCCGGGAATAAAGCTGAAGCTTGAAGCTTTCCTTAAAGTGGATAAAGAAGTTATACGAACAATAATGCTGAGAATGCATGATGTGAAGCTTAAAATACAGTCACATGGAACAAAATGCAATGCTGCAATGAGCATAAATGAACCGCACATTTATCACAATCGACATTAAAGCTTTAATTATAAATAATTTGGGAATTGATGCTTGCGATCTAATATACATAGGTACATATTTACGGGATATTGCAAACTTGCGTTATTATAATACTCTGGACTAGTGCTCCAAAAAATGCTGACAGCCAATTTATTCATATCATTATAATTGATTGCATGCATTTGACATTGATAATATTAAGTTCTTCCCATCACTCATCTAGCTGGTAGTGCAAGTACGTGCCACTAACCATTACGGGTAAAGTTGCGATTGTAGCCCATTAATTTGGGATCCTCTGTGGCGTATCGAGTTTGCTACACCAGAATTTTGCATTTGCTGGAGAGTACATGAGCCCCACAATAATCACCATAAGTTTCCAGCCACTCGATTCAACTAATTAGATTATGCTGACTAGAAATCAAGGATAATTAGTTCAAGTGTGTTTTGTTACATCATGCATGAACCAGTGCGGAGTGTGTTTTACGATGCAGTGCAAGCAAAGCTGCATTATCCGTTGCTGGTACTGCAACAACACTGCAGATAATCAACATTAAATATACATATGAAGGAAGTTTTAGTAAGAAAAACATCATATTTGAGTCCCATAATGTATGTTTCTGTAAGTGCATGCAATGGTCTTCGTACTCCCGTGCACACATCGCATTCATTCAGAATGTTCTAGTTTATGGGAGTATAACACGACACTGAAACTCCTTAGCAACTCATACAATCTACTTGCTGACCCACAAGGGTCGATATGACTGTGTACTTCTTCATCCGTTTTCCCTTGCCAAATTACTTTTCTCAAAACCATAGCCTGAAAAGTATAGACTTTTATGCTAAACTTACATTCCCTCCTTTCCTACCACCCATAAAGAATGGCACTGAAAACAAAGAGGAAGAAAAGATATGACGAGAAAAGTCAGTTGGTGATAGGAATGGAACGTGTAAAAGCAAAAGGTTGTTTCTGTAACGAATCACTGAATTTCCTTCATGCTTGACAGGTCTGAGGCGTAGCACAGGCTTTGACCCAACATCATGAGAGTAAGCATTCATAATACCCATCCGGTTTACTTTCTCTGCTTCAGTCTCTTAAAATGCAATGATGTGTCTAGGAAAAGGGAAAGAAAGTCAGTATATACTTTGGGTACAACTTCAACGTTGACCCAACAAATGTTTACCTTATATCAAGAATTGCTTCAGCAGCTCAGTAGAACACTTGATGGATAAAAATAACTTTGTTTCTGACAAAACTGGTTTATCGTGGGGAAAGAAAAACTTCCGATTTTCTGAAGAATTGGTTTAGACGGAGCAGAGGTAAAAAGCATTACGCACTTGTGGGACGAGTTGACAGAATTGGATGAAAAAATACGGTGGAAAAAAATGGAGACTGCTGTCATGATTTGTAATGACATGTTCCACGCACAGTTGACGGAGAGTGCAAATTTAATGAGAGTGTGGTAACCGCAGTATAGATTGATCACCAAATCATAGTTGTTCCATATCCCATGATATGAGAGATGCATTGACAAAACTTTTTTTTTTCGAGATCGAATGCCAAAACTTTTCTCTTCGTTGTAATTGTTAGCTGCTACTCAACTCCCTCCAGTCATCAGTCCCAAAGGAGACAGGTAACTTAACATACCTAAAACAACGTGGGTGGCTAAAGTGGTGAAAGTAGTGAAGTGCCAAAATAGAATTTAAGTTGATAAGCATTTGGAGGAATGTGGCGTCATTCACACAAAACCGTAACTCTGGTAGTTATATATAAGCATTTATACATATATTTTCTGCTAGTATTTATAATAGAAAAGGGAAAAGAGCAGGCTTGTACTCACTCCACTTGCAAGTCCAGATTTATGTAAGCACGTTGTCGCTAGTTTGATTGACGAGGAAAGATTCGTACCCAATAAATGAGAACCTTGGTTCAGTCATTCATAAACCTGAGAGAGCTGTGGCCATGGTACGAGCATAATAATTATGCTTAGCAGCTTTAATAAGTCACGATGTGCACGCGATCTGAGTACAAATCCCTCGAGGTTTATATAGAAAAAAAATCTAGTGACTTGCGAAAGTAATGTGACGCTAACAGCACCACCAATATAAAATGAAGTGTATCAGCTCATTTAGCCGAAAAATTTCATGGAGGTCATACAAATTAGTTGATTAAGTTTGTTACCGCTTGCATAATGATATTGCGGTGGTAGTGCAGTAAATGAAAGACTTTCCTGCATTCCAAAGGCGTTGCTTAAATCCCAAAATTTGAAATTGGTATTTAACAGCCCATTTTCTAATTTTCTGTTGATTAAAGCGTTGACTTCAAATCTTTACTAGTTAGTAACGTATTCATAGGTCATTAAATAAACAAGGAGCAAACATTTCATCATTCACTTTTATGGCTTAATTATAATATCACAACCGGAGTGTTTATACTTCTACCATACTATTTTTTTTACAATTTAGCTGTGTGGGAGCCTTGGAATGTTCGAATACTTCCATTTAACTACGCATGGTGAAAGTAAACCTTGTGCTCAATGACATATTCTCAATAAAAGAGTCGTTAAAAATGCAGCCACAGTTTTACTACAAAACGCTTCATGTACCACCACCCCATTTCGGCTCTTTACACTTTACAAACGTTCGGCATAATATTTTCGTAGAGGATTCCAAAAAGCATTAATATTTAACTCTAGCAACAAATTTGATTACTTTCGTTTTGAGGCCTACATCCTCACACAGGTTTTGTGACCGCTATCTGTCACATCTGTCTTATGGGTTTTAGATGATGTCATCTAGAAATTCAAGAGAACTTTTTATTGCTGATGTCAGACTGACAAAGAAAGCACCTTCTTTTGAATGAACTTCCTGTTTATTGTTACCCGCACTTTCTACACTATAATCTATCTAGCTTTGAAAGAAAGAAAACATCATAATTCATGAAAGCAGCAACAAAAGGAGTAAGGCTTTGACTTGACGTAACACTCTTGTTACTTTCTTGATTACTCGCAGATTTTTTTCCATCCAGAGGCCTTCAATCCATTAACATTATATGTATGCCCAGTCATGTAATCATAATCGTACGTGCGTAAAATAAGTGGTGCGGAAATTCCACATATCTTCACGGAGTTTGAAACAGGAAAAGGGTGAACAGCAGCTGCTGTGCTAAAGCAGAGTTATGACTTGAACAGCCTTCTTAATTTCAATTTCGTTCGTGATTCCTTTTGCACTTTTCACTTAAGAAATATTACCTCTCCTTTTCTCTTAGATTTTGTGAATGAATGAACCAGCAGCTGAAAAATTAATTATGCTACGTTTCAACAAATCTCCCTACTTGATTGCATGCAGTTGCAGAAGTGTTACAGCAGCAGACTAAAGGCTTTCGGAGCAACGCAATTTTTTGTAATACTAAAACACGAACTAAGCTGCAAAACCGTAGTAAAACTATACAAGTCTTTTGTTTTCATACGCTACAAGTATTTGCACAGATTGCACAACCGGTGAAACAACATTTCCAAGTAAGGAAATGCAAACAGATTTTTTTTGTATCAATTCAAAATCTCTAATTGGATTTAAGTTACCCGTTGTTAAATAATATCAGCCTCGAAATGAACGAGCAGTTTTGTTACCACGTAATTCCTTTTTCTTAATTTCCTTCATTCTAATGAGCGTTTTCCTTGAAAGGCTTAAAACAATAAAAGTGACGATATTTTTCCTGTTTCAACGAAAATTTTCCTGCACACAAGAAAGTGTATTACACACCGCCTATGATGGGGCATCACCTTGTTTGCTCCCATGAATGTTTATCCAAGAAATTCCCCTCATTTTGTAGCACAGCTGAGGAAAAGTGACGACATGAATGAAAACAATGATATGATATCAACCACACGCTATGAATAAAACTGGTAGAAAGAAAGAATAAAAATATATACTCAATACATGAAATAGCATGGTACAGCTGCGTGAGGAATGAATAAAAAGAAACATTCCGTACTCGTTCTTTTTTGCTTTATTATGACATGGCATGCCTCAACGGGCATGAGTGAAATGTTTTGAAACATTCTTTGCAAGAATATATTCCGTGGATTTCTTCTAGAGTCCCCGAACAGCGTGAGTTTTCAGCACAATAACTGCTTTTTTTTGGGTTGGTTGGTAGTAGGCCACTTGAAAACTTGGCTTCCGAATTTAAAGTACTTGATTCAACATAAATGTATGCATGTATGTCTGTAGAATAGTACCAACAAGCCTTTATGCTCAATCTTATGAAGGGAAGCGGTTGAAACCACTTTCCCATAAGTACATGTAGTGGGTCGGTCCAGGAAAGATTAACTAGACAAACGTCAATTCCTCTTATCTTCCAGTTACTCTTTTGTCCCAGTAAGAGGTACGCTCGTACCTCCATAAAATATTTGTTTAAGCATGCATGTCCTGTGACTCTCCAAAAAAGTTGGTAACTTTGGTCCTTACCGGGTAAGTTTTGTATTGCACTACTACAGAAACGCATCTACGTGTGTATTATGTTAAAAGAAACCATGATACTCATTTCAACATGCTCAATATAAACACTCCTCTCCTTGAGTTTACTTACAAAGAATTACCGAGAGGCAGATTGACTTTTTACGAAGCTAGAAAAGGGAATATAAAATTCGCATGCAAATTAGTTTGTCGTCCTCTGTTGTCTGTTTTGTCCTACTTTTTTAAGTTTGTTTCTTCAAACTTTCTCACTTTTTTACTATCTGACACCTCACCGCATTGCATTACAAAATAAGGAAACTTGCATAAGACTGAGGTTCACCGTCATAATTTTCCATGGGCCTAGCGCCAATATAAATGTAGATGACAAGTAATATGTTCACCGTTGTTTGAAAAGGAAAGGGAACTTCAGGAACTGGAAAATATTTGAAATTAGATACACAGGTAAACAAAGAATAGATTGATAAACAAGGGAATCATACGACTTCCTTTTCCTTTCGACTCGGAAAAGTTTCTTTGCCTTAGTTTCGTATAATTGCTTGTAATTTTGTGAATACAATGGAATGTTTTGTTTGTGTTTGCTTTGTGCTGTAAAGAATAAGTCGGAAGAAAGCCTATCAAAGTTTTCCAATCGTCTCTCTTTGTTTTCTATGAGAGTAAATAATGGGGAAAGTCAAGTTAGCAGTCAAAATAAGTCTACAGTATGTACACATGCACATACACACGCATCAAATGTATATTTGTTTATCAGCTTTCTCTTTGAATGGGTGTCTTATGATATGATTCTCAAAGTGAGAACTAACGGGTTGGGGAAATAACATAACTTTATTAATAAACAAAATAGTTTTGGACAGTTAAGAGGCCAAATATGTTTTTGTTGGCAGTTAATCCCTCAACATCGGACTGAGGTTTATGAATAGGGTAAAAGTTATTGTTAGTTTTATGAGTGATCTATTTATCACATTCCCGACTGCCCCATTTTTTTCTATCTTCCCAATTTCCGGCTTTGCAGGCTCAACCTTTCCATTTGGAAAAGTACGCATGCTGACTATTATTCAGTACAAAATTGAACATCCGTATTGTTATTTATTTTCTGTTTTTAGGCGGATTGCTTGAGATTTCGGTGATAACTTCAAAAATCAGACTCTCAAAAAGATCTGGTTTGATAATAATAATATTCAATGCTTTTACCCTTGCTTGCCATTGAACATCGTTTTGTAATCAGGGAGTGTAACTTCATTCGGGAGCATACTATGACGACATGGCGTCATACATTCATATTTCTGCAAACATTGAGGATCCGAAAATTACTCTTGAGATCCAAATAGCATAGAAATCAATGCATACTGGCGTATTTGTACAACCAAAAATTTACATTTGTAGAATACACATGATTCTGAACGTAGAATCGGCTAACGTACTTAAATATACTCCCTTGTCAGAGTGATGTAAGGACGTCTGGCATTCGCGGATTTGTCAAAACCGACAGACGGTGAGTAGTTCAGATAGTGAAAAATTAGATTATCTCCTGTACTGACACTGACTATTGTGAAATGGACTTGCGTAGAAAAGGAAGATGAAACGCACAATATTGAGTTAATTCTCATTCCCTTGTTGAATATTTGCATAGTGGCGTAGAACTACGAAAATGAAGTATTCTATACCTTGCTTCTATAATATATGACTTTTTGAATGCATTGGGGACCCGGCTAGCTGCCTCTATCTACTCTATCCTAGTCCTTGAAAAAGGTGTGTAATGCCCGAGAAAGGATTGTGAAGTTAGACTGAAAACCACAGGAGTTGGAGAAATTCATGAAGTTACTGCCAAGTAGTTTTTGTAAGAGTTTGAACAGCAGAATATATATTATGATCATCAAAAAATTATGATGCATCAAGAAATCTAAAAAGTCCTTCATTTAGAATACGTGTTTGCGAATAAATTACAGAAGCTTATTATTCAATATAATACGTTATTTGTTGTATTTGCCTTCCAATCAGATTTTGATTTGTTTCTGTTGAGTTGGAATTTATTCTGTTAATGTGCAGTGTATTGTGTACGTACCTCCAAGGCCTTTTTATACAAAAGTTTGGTTTGCTGATACACTCAATTCAACTCCTCTGCATATTACAATTTCCCAAGATATTCAGTTTCTTTGTTGATCCGTGACGATAAGTATAAACCTTCTTGGGTTTTTTCTTCGAAAATGCATGTATTATGTGCTTTTTATTGGCCAGATGTTTGTCTCGTCGTAGTTGACTGACTATTTTTCCATCAGACCAAAAGCTGAATAACACCCTTTGAAAAAGTAGAGTGTGCTGAATATTCTTATATAAAGCATAAAATTGCGTCTCAACTATTCCGAGATTTTCATTGCTCCTTCTCCCTCAAACCAGCCTCCATCTGGACAAATTAAACGCAGAGAAACCTCCCTTTGTACTTATATAATACATAATATTAGCCAAAGTGCGGAAATCATGCAGGAAATGTTGGCAAAATAAATTACTTTCGGTTGAATACAACTTCCTTTTCCAAGAATATAAAAGTTTCAACTAATCAAGTCACTAAGCCCGTTTTATTTACAGCCTACTCAAAAAGTCATATAAAGGACTATACATTTGGCTGCAAATTAGAAAGTTTGAAATTCGCGTTATTTTTCATCATTTCACACGTAATCTAAAGATGTGTCTAATGTCCCTAGAATCACGGACAAAAACGTGGAGACGGTTCGTTTCCCATTTCAGCCTCTATTGCTACAAACTCAGTTTTAAAAGCAAATGCGCTGCATTGCATCTCTGTACTCATAATTCATGATGCCACTACGGTAGTTGCATGGTTGGCTTTCTCTTTGAGAAACAAGCAATTTCTTAACGACCTTAGACACATTTTATAAATTAGATATGAAGGGTAGGTTCAACACGATACGTTGCATTGTATGATATACACTTTTGCTCGAAATAAGAATGTGACCCAAAAAACCGGGATAGCCAAAAAATTGGGGTAATAAATTTCAGGAAATGTTGCAAGGTATGTAGGGATCTGTGAAGGTTTGGTGGTAGTTGATCACAAAACGATGAGAGTAGATGGAAAAAATTTCAAGTAGATTGCCTCAAGTCCCGATTCTGCAGCCACTTATGCACTATTCAATGGTGTTAAAACAAGTTACAAAAGCCATGTTATTTTCTTTATTGAACATTAGCTGAGAACGGAAGGCGGTGGATTTCATTCATTCACGGATGCACCCATTCATTTTGAGAAGGAGAGGGATGCGATAGCATTCTTTGCATCTAGGGTACCATCATTTCATTCATCTTGATCGGTGTGGGAGAACGTAAGTTGCAAGAGAAAATATTGCCTAATGCAAAGTAAAGTAGGGAGTACTGCTTTTGGCGGACTGAGTAAAAGTAGAATCGTAGTGGCGGAAACGATCGATAAGAATTCTTTTTACATTAAGGCGTCATACATTCCGCTGAGGAGAAAAAAACTAGATATTTCTCTCATGGAGGATATTACGTAGGAGGACCATTTTCATGTTCGATGCTTCAAGATAATCTACAAAAAAAGGGTACATTTCAGGAAAAGGAACAAGTGCCTACATATTGTATATTTGCAAAAAAAATGTTGAAGCAAGTATGGTATCATATCAATATTAGCATCATTTGAAGACATTACGAAACTTGTGCCACGGCTGCTGACCAGCAAAGATCCCATAGATCGTAATAATAAATCGTACTTTCCAGTTATCTCAACTATGTTCCAGAAATCTGTATCGTTTTGGAAGCACTCCAAACATAAAACGTCTTTTTTCTTTGCGGGATATTTATGAAAATACGTAAATAAGCTGACAGCTTTTGTGCAAATTGCGTATATACATTTTAAGTAATAACATGTATAAATTGGATTGAGAAAAAAGGTTTTGTTTGTTATTGCTCTGTCATTTCCAGGGTTAGTTGACACAAAAAAAGGGAGTAGGATGTTTTTGGAGTAAAACCATTCCACATAATAACGAATTCTTAGTTTGAATGGCAGTGACCTTCTTACAAGTGAACATATTTGGGTGCGTCATTTTGAATACGCTAAAGTTCAAAGTAATTCTATATATGCTTTTATAGCAAGACTGAATTCCGGGTTTTGTTGTATAATGACAATCAATGGTGCAGAAAATTTTACAAATAAACAACGTTTAAATGGGCAGGTGAAACATGGTATCCGGATCTTATGTCATCATTCATCACTACTTTTTCCTTTAGTGATATTGTTAAAAGTCAAATAAATATTAGAACACATAACAGCTTTTGGATTGGAATTTCAAAAATGTATTCTTCCCTTAACAAATGTAGTCAACCAAAGTCGAATCTTAAAAAGATTTGGTCTCCAAATTCCATCACATCGGATGCAAATCATATGTAGGTTGGTAATTTAAATAGTAAAAGTTGTAACATCTAGCCCTACAGTTTAGTTTAATCGACTTCCTATATTGGACGTGGTCTGGCTTTCATTTTCACTTTTCAGATACCTTTCATGACCCTATTCAAAAGTCGGTCAAGGATTATATTTACTCCTATTGTCCTTTTGCAAAAACCTATTACTTCTATCCATATAAGAATAAAAATGATTTTAATACTGCCACTTGTGATTGACAAGTGTCATAAACTGAAATGAGTACCTATTTTATTTCCAGACGGCTTTGGCTATAAAAACTTATTTAAATATTACTCTATCTTGTATGCTAAAAGTATAATGTTCAAAAAAAGTTCCACCGTTTCCGGAGAGTCCTTGTTTTTTAAAAGAAATGTCCCAAGAAGGTAACTTTTATTGATATATATTTGTTGCAAATATAAAACCAGTTATAACTCTTTTTTGAAAAGCGCTGTTAATTCGAAACATAAGTAGTTTCCTCCAACTACTCCAGTTGGAGTCTGATACAAGAGTTATGGAAAAAGTTACTTCATAACATAATGTAGATAATCATAGTAAATCCCTAAAGCCCAGCCTAACACTAAGTAATAGTTAAGTAAATATTTGACAGTGAATATTACTAGGGATTGTCCTTCGCCGCCATCAAAGAAAATTCCAATGAAGCTTCGAAGTCTTCCCTTATCATTTTCCTCATGGCATCCAACTCCATGATCATGTTGTTATTCGCTTTTCTGTGTAAAATAAACGCATGCGTATGTAGGAATATTTTGTTATCGAAGAATTGAATACGGCAATAGATGTTTTAAACGCTTGTGTATGCACTTACGCCTTAAGTACCCGACACGCTTTGATTTTCAGATCCTTGAATGCATCTACAGTTCGAAC
This sequence comes from Orchesella flavescens, assembly GCA_964034955.1. NCBI lineage: Eukaryota > Metazoa > Arthropoda > Collembola > Entomobryomorpha > Orchesellidae > Orchesella > Orchesella flavescens. The sequence continues at coordinate 30,484,959 of OZ035953.1, forward strand.
AAAGCAAAATAATTCAACTGCTGAATTGGTGTCATACCATGCTGGCCTCTGTAGAAGTAGTTCGTTAGCCAGTGTTTGCTTCAACGGCTCAATTTCATACTTGAAAGCCGTTTTGAACAACTCGACGGCCACCTTAGAGTTGGAGAAAGCTAAAGTGGTACCTCGGGTGTAAAAAAAACTCTTCAAAGCAGTTACACCCTCCTCGGACACATCATTCATATGTACAGTGTCAGGGTTCGCAAAATATGTTGCCAGAACTCGACTGTTCACTGCAATCAACAAAATAGTTTTAACTACAAAATTAAGTGAGCTAACCATATAGAGAATATTGTTGCTTTAACTCGTAATTGCTAGAACCTGAGAGAATGCTTTTGTGACAGTTTAAACGATGGCCACTACTTGAAATGATGGAAACATCGCTTTCCAACTTCTTAGCAAGAATTTCCTGACCCATGTTCTTTGATGTAGTCCCCATTTTATCATCATACAGAAACTTTAGTTCAAGGATGACGTAAACATTCAGGGTGGCAATCAATTCAAAGTCACAAGTGGGAGTTGTCGCTTTAAGTTGCTTGTAGGTGTCGATAAAATTTGGAGGCAATGGCAAGCATCCTTTGTGACAAAAGACATCAGTTTTTGAGCGCTCAATAATTTGTTCACTCTTTCCCCAATGCTCAATATTTCCATAATTGGAGGGTGACCAAATAGGCATTTCTAAAAAAATTTAAAAAAGTTAAGTATTTATTACAGATTTGGCTGCTGTATCATTTATGCGGCTACACGCAATGCTGTTGTTAATTTAACCAACCTCCTGTTTCAAATGCTTCATTAAAAACGGTCACTTCTTCCTTCGTGTCCTCTCGCTGGATGCTATTGAACTTAAACTCGGCCATTACTTTGGTTTCGTTGCTACAATATACCTGCAGCAATTCCAAGATCTTCCCTTCCATCAAAATTTCTCCCATATGTGGATGTAAAAGATCTACTTCTAATTCCACATGAAGCGGTCTGAAATAAATGCATGAAAAATAAGTATAGAGAACAATAATAATATATAAACCTGCAACTATAAATTCACATGTTTAATAGATGTGTACTCACATATACCGACCCTCTTCCAATAACGCTGCCTTCAGCGATTCCCAGTGATCTGACCCATTGGGGTTGACCAAAGAAATATCGGCTAACATTACACCCAAAAATTTAGAAGCAATATCGTCTTTATGTTTTAATGTTAAGGGAGAATCTTCATGAAGATGCAGCAGCATTTTGTTTGACATATTAGACGACATTGCAAATTCAAATTGATTTTAAAAACAGTACTGAAAACCCAAAAATGTTGAGGTAGTAGTAAAATCTACTAGTGTCTTGGGTATCAGGTTATGGTGGATTCTTTAGCAATATGAGAACCTACGCAATTATGTGATATTAAGTACCTACTCGTATTTCCAAGAAATTAAGCTCATTGTTCCATTGTCTTTCAACGACAGCAAGCTATTCTACGGAAGCAATATTTCGACAGCCAAAAAACTTATCAAATAGTAATTTAAGAGTACAAACACCTTGATTAATATACAGTACAGCTCATTCTTCTTCAATGCAGCTGGCGCTGTGTAATTTTGTCCACGTATGTATTGCAATGCATGCTCTAATATACGTGATGCTTCATCCATTCTGAATACTGCCATCTTATGCGTTGATACATTTTGTGTGCGGAAATAGCTAATGGTGCATCCAAATAAGCTGTATTGTATGTAACCTCAATTGCTCAATGAGCAAAGCCTAGACAGGATGGCGTATTTCATACGTCTTAAAACATGTTGGATTGAAAAGAAGTCCTATTTAAGACAATATATTCAATGAAAAAATGCCACCAAAAACGATTAAATGTAATGTACATTATAGTGTCGGTATCATAATAAAATATGGTTATAATATTGTAGGGAGGGATTGATCAATTCAAAACTTTATTAAAGTTAGGATACTGCTGTTTATGTTTTACATCATTTATTTCAGGAATTGGTTTCATGGCCATTGCAACTTTTTTTAAAGAAACATCCCATATTTTCAATTTCTCTTTTTTCAAGGTCAAACACGAATCATGTAGCTGTCATCAAGTGACAGCTATTTCATGGACGGTGTGAACGCAATAAATACTAGCTTATATGCCTTAGAAAGGAAGTTCTTATGTATGCAATGCAGTTTTTCTTCTTCAGATGCATCATCAGATAGTGATTTCTGATGATTATGTACCGTTGATAAAAGAAAATTTTATGGTGTGATATTTCTTTCTCATTCATTCTCGAAAAGTTTTGCAAATATGAATCTGCGTCTCTCCATTCAATATTACCTTGTAAGAAAGAACGGACATGAAAAGTTTATTCCACAATCCCACAAAATACGTAGAAATGCTTATTTCAGCAAAGTTTTTTACTCGATTCAAGGGCTTCCCTCATTTCTCCATCCATCTACGTACTTTCCACACATCTTTAAAAAGTCTCACAAAACTAAGTTGTTGCAACTGTAACAACATTTCCACTTGTGCTTGTGTTTTAGTATCGAAATCAAATGTATAAGTTAGGATGAAAATCTTACAGTTTCAAGTAGATTCTCGGGAATCCATTGAAACGAAAACTTTTCATAGTTGATGCATAAGAAAAAGTCAGACAAATAAGGAGAGCAAGTAGACAGCATCCTAATAAATGAGTGGTATAGGTATAACATCATAAGTAGGTAACTAATAAAGTAGCTAGTTTTTCACAAAACTCATAAAGTTTCTAACAAGTACCTTCATGAAAGTATTACTGGTCGATATGGAGTAGTGGTAGTACTAGTAGTACTTGTATAATTTTATGTTTGCTCAAAAAATTTAATGTGAAAAACTGATACATTTCAAGAAACACTCATACACCCTCAAAGTGAGTAAAGGTTGGGACTTGACGTCGACCCGTAATAAAAAAAAAGTTTGAACTCGGCTACTTCACTTTGAAATCGCTTGCAACGACGTAATGTGCATGATGTTAAACTTTTTTGTTGTTGTGAAATCCTAAATGGCCAAGTCAAATACTTTTTTCTCGTATCGTTATTATGACTACGCCTCCACAAGTAACGTCCTCATTGAGTGAGTGAGTGAGATGAGACGATGGAATTGCATTACGTAGGAGATTCTGCTGAATCCCTGTAGGCTTGAGCGCATTGCATTGCTGCTTAGTTGCTATCATTAATCATTATTATTCCATTTACGATTGTGTAGAGTGTTCAGTCATTGTGTGTATATTGTGATGTGGAATGGCACGGCTTGCTCACTACAATAACAAGAGAAAATTAATGGAAAAAGTGTGCGAATTCCCATGTCACTATATGTACTCATGCTATGCAAAAATATCTTTCGGAAAATCCCACGTTCCCCCAGTTCACATGTTATTCATTCATTCGTCTCGGCTCCTTGCTTTCTTTGCATTAATTGAGTTGGCAGATGTAGTGAGAATGTTGCATGTGACGATAAAAATCATTAGCAGAAGCTGCCTTTCAGTATGGTCTGCCAGGTTTTCAGAAGCTCTTAGCTAAGAACGTTCCTTTTGAACTGAATTAAAACTTTTTCCCAACAATAAGCCTGTTGCGTTAGGTCCTAAAGTTAACTTCACCCTGTGGAGAAAATAATAGGGTAATGGATACTTGATTCCTAATCTTGATTTCAAGATCTAATCCTCCAAATAACTAAAGCTGTGGACTGTCTCAAGTACTTTATGACATTTACGATCCCAATATATTTTGTTGGGTTCACACTTTATCTCTTTTAAGGAGCTTAGCACCATCTTTAATGCTATTTAGTGAAAGATGCTGCTGACGAATGGACTACTTTTCTTTTCAATATGGTTTAACCTTCTATATAATTCCGGCTAACTGATTTTTCCCGGTTTCAGCAAAGAAAATAGTTTACACGGAGACTATAATCTGTGCCTGCTTAAAAAAAGCAGGATGTATTATTCTCAGAATAGATTTTCCACTTCACTTCGTTGAAAATATAGTGGTTTGACGTGCTAACAGGATACGATACAAGATACAAAAAACTTCCAAGCAAATAGTTGAATTAGAAGTTGTCAGTCAACCTAGGATTTCTCTATTAGAATCCACAAACTGCGCATAAAGTTTAGTCCGCAGAATTCCTCGCAATTTTTCTCAGTCTCAGATTTGTATCCAGCTACTATAGAATTTACTTATCTGTATCTCTTGGAAAGAAGCTTTCCAGTAAAAGAAAGTTTGCGGAATTAGCTAGAAACTGTACATGGCTTATGTTTGGGCTTACCTTTTCCCTACAAAAAGTGTTTATTCACCAGCGTATAGTTACTTTATGTTCAGCCACAACGACCGTTCTGCCATCTTTCTGTGTCGTGGAGATCGTCAAGCAACGTTATTAATGCTGGAGAGTGGAATACGTCGTTTCTAGTTTGGTCGACGGATGAGAGCTGCACTGTTCTCAACCTGTCCCGGGAGTCTACTCTAGGAGAAAGCTGAGTGAGATCGTACTATAAAGGAGAGAAAGCGAAGCTGATTCAAAGAGAAAGTGTGTCATAGCTGGGAAATCATGTCCATAGTTTGTGGATTTGTGAGAGAACTGTGTGTGATGAAAAAAGAGGAGAGAGAGAGAGGTTTCATTCACCAAAGCGTCCGTCTGAATAATGAATGCCATTACCAAAGTAGAAGTGGTCCATTACTCCTATTCCTCCTTCTCTTTTGCTATTTTTCTTCAACAAAATAGTTTCACTATGTCTTTCATGAAAATCGTTCCGTTGGTACTAGTCTTCACCTCCCGCAACTTTCTCCCCTTGTAAAAAATGTAAAGAAATGTACTTTTCATGAGAAAAGAAATCGTTTCTATTACCTCTTTTTTCTGACTCACGAGATTGGAGGCAATATACGTGTACATAAATGGGTATCTGACAACTGCAACCCCAGCATTTTCGACTTATTCCGTAGACGAAAAAAAATATGTAGAATTCAAGCATGTGATGCATTTAAACAAATGTCTGTGTAAGTACATAAGTTCTATATAAAAAAGGAGAGGAATTATTCCACTCTTATGTTATCATAATTTATCTCCGCATTCTTTTCGGCCACTTGAAAGATACCGGACCACACACATATTTCTTCTTTAAATACCTACAGCTGCACCATTCCTGGAAAACTTGGGTAATGTTGGATGTAGACAAGCTTAGAAAGTGAAAGATGTTCAGCTTTTAAAGACATTCCTGAGCTCATTCTTTCCCCGTGCGTATAAGTTACATGGAAGCGTAGGAGGAAGAAGAACCAAAACTGGATGGCCAAATGCTACCATAATACAATTAAAGATCATTCGTACCGCCATGGTAGTTAGCTAGAAGTAATTAAATAATTTGGTTGCTTTTCAACAAAACGTATAATGAGCTAACGACGAATACATGTACCATTTTAGAAAGGGGAAGTTTTGCTTAAGTATTCGTTTGAATAATAATGAATTCAATGTTGGAAAGCCAGTGTCTCTATTATCCAAACAACTTGTCATAACAATTTTCAACTCCAGCTACGATTAGGACGTCACTGGAATTGTGCATCGGATTAGTAGCACACTATCCTTTTGTAGCTTCCGTCCACTCAATACACATACTTATGTATACATAAAGCCGATGGCACTGTCAACAGCGTTGACACAACAAAAAGCCGAGCAACCATTCATGCAAGGACAAGAGAGTTGCATTGTTATATTGGATGTTTTGTGCATATTTCGGTTTTGCCAGTAAAATAACAATAACTCATACACAAAATAGAATTGGCTGACAAAATATATTATGATGCTTCAGTGATTGGGTTACTGTGTCACACACGACTACTCTTGGACACAAATGTTTTTGAGCTTCCACTCTTGTTTTGTCAAAAGCTTGACGTTCACATTATTTCGGATCTAGCTTTCAAACTAACTTTCTACAAGGGATAGTATTATTTTGGGTTTTAATTGGATGTTCCTGAGGCTTGGTCTTTGGTTTGAAGTATAAAGCATCAAATTAATATGCACCTGCGTTTACAATAACGGGATTGTCTTTTCACCTTTACATTATTAACTGCATAGATCCTCCAGTTTAATTGGGCTGAACTGGCACCAACTTCTTTCATGGAAGGTGGCAATCTCTCTTCACATTGATCTGGGCTTTGCATAATATTAAAGTTTGTGAAGCTATTCATGAATAAACTTTGGCGTGAACTTTTTTTTCAAACTTAAATTTTAACTTACTTCATTTACTTTGTGAGTCCTGAGCTTGCACCTTTGGCATATTAAACCACTACTTTTAATGAAATAAAAGGGCAGTGATAATAATGCATATATATGAAGCGTTGAAATCGTATTAAATACAATATTGGTTTTGTACCCTTGTAAGTAAAGTTGGGAACAAAGGAATTTGTTACCAGGAATGACTTTTGTGTAGATTTAATTAAAATGCATTTCCTGTGCAAAAAAGCTCAAGAAGGAGTGTCTCAAGTTGCAGAATTATAAACTAAGCTGCTCCATATGGTTCCGTAACTCCATTTTTTTGTGAGTTCAGTTTACCCCAATTCTGAAAAACGCAATGGAATCTCTCTGATTATATGTATTGGTTGACGCTTTAGGGGGAGCATTTATTTGATGTGTGATACTGTTCAGAGTTGTTTAACCCCTACTTCCGGGAATTCCGTGTCTCTTCTTGCAAAAAAATTATACAAATGAAAACTACAGGCAGCAAAGTTATACTTTGAACTCATGAGACTTTTATAGTTTTGATTGGAGATGGTTTTAGATTCTAATCCTTTTTTATTTAAAATTCATGGTTTAACAGTTTTGAATGCAAAACAGGACGCGCCATCACCGTCAGTAATCACAATTTCGTTTTTGCTTACGTAATTCAAGTATATTCTTTGTTCAGTTTTCAATAAAGTTGTCTGTGGTTTCTTGGCCCGTATATTTAGCACAAGTTAATCTTCAGATTATTGAAATCAGCACACTGCCCTGGAACGTGTGAGCTTGATATTGGAAACGATAAACACTAGCTTAGCCTAAGCAAGATTGACATTTGCTAGTTTAAAAAAACAAGCTACTCTTTCCCTTCACTTATCTCTAGTTTTCCATAGTCAAGCCTTTTTCAAAGTTTGGGACTTTCCTGCAACGTAATCTCCAAAAGTATGTAGGTGTATGCGTATCAAGTACTGATCGGAAGTTTTATAGCACCTTGCGTGTTAAAAAACTGGAAAATGTCTAACATCCATTCACCAAGATTAGACCATGGGCATTAGTCATGGGGGCGAAAATTTGCAAGGCAGTAACAGGACAAGAGTGTTAACCTAGGAAGAGGGAGTTGTAAGTAAGTGAGTAAGTAAGGGTAAGAAAGAGATCCCATCAAGGAATTGCACCAGTTGTGTTCTTACAGCCGCTCGGAACGCACGCACGTAGGAGGCAAAAGACACATGACAGCAAGCCTGTAAAAGTAAAGAGAACGGACATTCGCATGTTGAGACCTGCGGCTCTGTTTTAGCTAGACTATGACAAATTGTAACTCTTACTAGTGAGACACACTCCGTCTTGAGCTTGTTCATTCGCACATTTTTTCTCACCGAGTTCAAATGGTCTATTACCAACAAAATATTTGTTGATGATGAAGAATAAAACTTGAATAATCCTTATTCAACATTGACGGTTTTTGAGGAGACTTAAAAAGGACTTATTTCCGTAACACTACGCACCACAATAACAAGTTAAGACTTTATTATGCCACGTGGTGTGGTTGACTCTAGAATAAAATGTGGTTTCTGTGGTTGTGGCTAAGTACATCATTATTCTATTGTCAGACAAGGAGTGTGGGTCCCACTATCGCAGACACTTTCCCTTCAAGTGAGTGCTGTTGAAATGAGAGCTCATTTACACGAGTGGGAAACGCAAGGACAGATAGACTTTTTAATAGTTTCTTTTGAAAGCTGAAAAACACACACTGAGATTCTGCAAAGAATGGAAAATTTTGAAGATTTATTCCCTTCCATCGGCGGAACTGAAGATCCGTATCTTTACACTGCTTCCTTTTTTGAGGAGGCACCCTCCTCCCTATCATTCCTTAATGATTCCTTCACTCTTGCTGATACAACAATAACTGATAATGTGGAAACCGCGTTTGAGAATATTGACAAAGGGGTAGGACAGGAGGAGTTTCCTTGGACTTGCCAAAATATTACGGAGTTTTCTGTTAATGACAAATGTGTTGATGACTACTTGCATCACTACTTGGGACCGAGAAGTTTACCACTTGAGACATTAGTCCCTGTCACCATCATTTATATTATTATATTCGTTACTGGGGTATTTGGAAACGTTACCACTTGTATTGTGATCCTGACCAATCAGTACATGCAGACTGCAACCAACTACTACCTCTTCAACTTGGCCGTGGCTGATATGACGACCCTCGTTGTTGGTTAGCATGAAACATTTTTTTTATTTTCAACTTATTTCGTATTATCTATTCTATAAAATAAATTACATGCGTACATATGCATGGATACGGTCTTGGCATGTAAATTTCTAATTAAAAAGAACTTTCTATAAATCTGAAATCATTGCTTTCACTCACGAAAATAATTTAGCACGCATCAAATATTATGAGTTCATTAACACAAAAATTGAGATTGTTTCCCACATGGAATTTGTAGCACACACTTGATTTGATCCTTGAAAAGTAGAGCAAACTCGCACATGCATTATATTCATTGAGTAGACATAGCACTCATTGATTTCACTCAACTTAGGGAAATAATGAGATTTGAAAGGCATGACAGCTCTCCCACCACTTTCTCCATTTGAAACAAGCTCAAGAACGTAACCCCTCCTGACAGACAGATCATACATGAATGTATTGAAATTGATCTTGATAGAAAACGGAGAAATGTTTTTCAGAGAAAGTATCAAACTTGGTTTCACATTTAGAGAAGGAATATCCGTGCCTGGTGTTACAAAATGTATTCAATCTTTAAAAAGATAAGATAAGATGAGCTGAATGTGAGAAGGAAAGGTTTTTTATAGCATGTATCATCATATCGCAAGAGCCTCAAACCTGCTAAAAGAATAAAGCTTATTATCAACCTCATGCGAATATGTTGGGTTTGGAAAGCTGGTGCCAAGAATCAACTTGTAATTCCCTTTCTTTACTTTTCATTTACAAAGGCTTATAGTGAGAAATGAGGTTCCGTCTAGTTGGCATCATGAACATGGAAATTATTGAAAGACTAGATTTTCCTCCGGATTTCCGTGCACTCCATCTTTTCTTTTTTGTTCTCTCCCTCTCTTCTTTTTATAATAATACAAAAATTGGGACACGGCGTGATATGGCATCAAGAAATTGGAGCAACTTCAACCTCAAACCTTTGCTTTACATGCACATTTGTATGTGTAAAACCAATCTTCTCCTTTTTTTTCAGTTTGTCGATTGTACAAAGAACTAGTTCAAGCTTTGAGCATTATCTTCATAAGAAATCTGGTTTGGTTGTTGAGCCAAAGCAAAACTGATTGCTGGACTTAAGACCTAGTATTTTCAATCCACTTTTTCTGTCGTCGTATTGTCATGATCATCATCATGATCAGTATCAGACATTCACTGGATGGCATCAAAACTGTAGCAGAATGCACTTTCTAAACGAAAGCCAAGGGAATTGAAATTAGATGTATTTTCCAATTTAAATTCGTTTTAACGGAATCAATTTTTGTAGCCAACCCCAAAAACCTCTGCAATGTGATGATGGTATTTCGTTGTTACAAATGGTATTACACTATTACACGGATGCTTGGGTTCAAGGCTTTTCGACCTGTAATACAGTTAGACACGGGTCTGCACTCGTAAAACAAAACCTATCTACAATGCTCTGGTTTGAGGAAGACCCCCAGCTTCAAGTCACTTTCACTCGCTTTATCTTATTTTTTAGCAAGCATTAGTTCTGGGGTTCAGAAATGTCGCTGGCTGGTTGCAGAGAGTCTTGTTCAATCGTCTAAACTGTAAATTCAGGTATACATTAGTACCTACTATCTATGGTTCCACAGAGTTTCGTTTCCAAAGGTTAGAATGAAGACTGTGGAACATTATCAAAGCTAACAACTCCTCAATTTCTAGACACAGACAGTGAACAATGTTTTCGCCGGCCCGTATACTTATATATTTTTCTTTATGGTTTATTTCTTCAACTCAAATAAAAAGATATAAAATATCATCATCTTCTACATTCTTAGAGCTATGAAAAATTGCAATTGGTCTTGCTCCTTATGTGGTTTTTGGGAGTTGTTTCCGTGTTCACTCAACTGGTAATATTTTTGAATAATGCTCTGATGTAAAAGGGAGGGCGAAAAAGGGAAAGCTTATAAAGCATAACAAACATTTATGAGCGTCTGTGTCTGTGTGTCTGCGTGTGTTATTGCTGAGGATATTCAGCAGTAAACAAATTTCCTATTGAAGTCTCACTTTCCTCCTGCGTAAGCCTCTTGAACAGGAATACAGAGAAAATTCTTTCCGTTGCCAATTTCCTCATGTAGGAAAAAGCCCAATGGATCTACAAATTATGCCTATTTTTGGAATAATCTGCGGAATAGATAGAAGACTAGAATCATTCATCATTGCTAAGTGCGTCTTCGTATGTATTTTAGTTTATGATAAACCTGCTTCCAAGAATTTTGTTTCTGTTTCCTTCAATTCGATTATCTATCAAATGTACTATTGTCTGGTCTACTATATAATTTAGTTTATGAGCTGGGAAGTTTCGTTCTTTCGCTGAGTACAACAAAACGCACTATATCTATTATGGGATTTTTTTTTCAGTATGAATGGGGTAAAGCATCAAAACTCATTTTGGGATCCGCATTAAAGTGCACTTACGAGTTAGCAAGAAAGATTTGGATTTAGTAATATTGAATCTTTTTATAAACGTAAAGTCTGGGAACTGCTTTTGAATAAACTTGTCCAAAAAATTACTACAACAGGATTGGAAATAAATAATGATTAATGTTGTGCATAATCAAAATAAGACTCAAGTAAGAGCTAGTTTCTCTTTTTAATAATGCATTTTCAAAAGTGAAAATTTTAGTTAGTTGTCTTATTTTAAATTCCGTAAATACTTACACAAAGCACTCAATCCTGATGAAGTTATGACATTAATGAATTGAAGGCCGCAATTAGTTCAATTAACCTCCAGACATGTTGGGATCTAACCTTGATAATACAAACGGTGAAGAGAACACATTAATAGCTGAGGGCGGAAGGTAATTAGTTGTATTAACGTGTTTTTAATAGAACAGCTAATCCGATTAGTGACTAACGGATGACTAGCAACTTATTTCCTTTTATGTCGTTTTTTTATTCAAAAAACGACGCATTATGATAAAAAAAAGGTCGCGCTGGGAAAATTTCTGTACTAAAAGGATGTATGTAGGCTCATTTGCGTTACATTCCTTCTATGATTTAACACGCTGCATTCATTTTGTCAAGTAAACTTTGTTTACTGAAGAGACGCGAATCCATCATTAAAATCTTTGGGGGATGACAGGGATTGAATAGAATGCACGTATGTATATTGTTGCAGCCAGATGATAAATTGTGGTAGCCAGGTTTATCTGGCAACAAAAGCTGACACTGAATGATCTTCTTTCACTGACACAAGTTTCAATTAGTGTAGGGACAAGTGGACTTAATCGTATCGGTATAACATTAAACACGAGCTGTTTTAGTGGAATAGCAGATTCATACTCATATTTAGTTTACTAACAGGTATTAGAAACCATGCATGTGAATCATATTTGTAGGCATAATGTGTTGCTATGATATCCGCCCGACCTCTTTCCTAAATCTCGTCTTAATGATATTAACGTGATAGCTCATGTCAAAACAACAAGATTCCCTTGAACAGACATTGCACTGCTTCCACTATTCATGTTGTGTTACAGAAATGGGCGATTCAACCTTTCTTACATTAATGTACCGTATGCTTACAGGAAATTTAATAAAATAGCATAAAGTTTTTTTCTTCTAAGTTTGTGTACAGGAACGACCCGCTTCTTAGTCTTAAAAATAAGCTCTTCATATGAAATTCAATCTTTTTTTCCTGGCAGTCATTAGTGGTGCAAGTCGAGAAGCACATTTCTTTGAAATTTGAAATGCAGACGGATGTAAAGCCATGGAAAAACAAAGCATGTTTAAAGTATTCAGCCCAACAAATTTGTCACAACTGAGTGCATAACTTGTTGACAAGGTTGAGAAGGAAAAGAAAATTCTATTAGAATCGCCATATTTTTTTCATCAAAAGTATTATTACATGAGCAAACTTTATGCAATCAAAATATGAATTTCATTCTGTGTAATGAAATGGAATTGACAGAGCGCAGAGGCGTGCACTTCAAAGGATTGCATCAAGCATAAAACACAACACATTTTTTGGCTTCTTTGGAAAAATGAAACATACTGGGCAAATAAAGGAATGACAAAATTTCTGTGTTCTAAAGACATGACCTTCTTAACGACTTTGCATTTACTGAAAGCCTATGGTGTTTATTGTGCATTGAATGGGTACTTACTTCAGAAAACAAGTTCTATTTATCTTTTGATCGACTTTCCACAATCCTCTACCACAATCCTCTTTTTCTTTGTCAACCATGAAAAAACTTACTCAGATCGAGCCCAACTTTAAATAGTTTGTAAAGGTTATAGGTTGAAATAACAAAAAGGTCAATTTTCTATATTTCTATATATATGGTACAACTACATAAGATCTAACAAAAATTACCAGCACCTGTTTTCTTTTATCTCTTCATTCCAATTCTATAGGTGCATGACCAAACTTTCATTTCATATTTGCCATCAAATGACAAATACCGTAACTGATAAGTTTTGGACGAGTGTCAGCTTCCACTCTCTTGTAAATTGACTCTCATTATGAGAAAAAACTTGTACCATGCAACTATTCCGGGTTTGCATTAACCAATCAACCCAAAGTACATCCACAAGAATATGTATGTTGAGAGAGCTTATATCTCACGTAGTATAGCTATTAAATACGCTTTCCTGAAAAAAAACTAGTCGAAAAAGACTAGGGAATGTTAATATTTATGTATGCCTGCATTAATAGCACCACACCGTATAAAAAGTACGGTGGAATGGCAGTGGCTTGCATTGCAAAAGGAACTTCTTTGGTGTGTGTTCACTTGACGACACTTCTAACGAAAAGTTATTATGATAGCTTGTGGCATTAGCAATTGCCAACGTATGAGAGTAGTGGCCAAGCACTTCCCACAATTTTTATTCTAAGAGGTGTGATACACTAAAGTAAGTTGCCGTAACTCTGATATACCAATACCTTGTCTTATACTAATTTTAGTTACTTCATCAGCACTCTTCCTTCAGTAATTACGAATCATTTATGAGAGACTTAATACTTGTAGGACAGTGTCCACATTAACATCCAGTAGTAAAAATGCAAGTATCTTCTCAGAAGCATGTGTACTTCGAAATGAACTTCTTACATAGCGAATTGCAAAGCATTAGAGATTAGAGAGTCGATGTCGACGAAGTAAAAAAGAGTTTGATTGCAACACATGCAATCTTCTCAGGCCCATTTACTACTTATATTCTCTAAGCAAGTATTATATGCTAGGGATGCCTCATCCATTCCCGAAAAAGCCATTGGTTTAGAACACTATACTTTGGTTGTGCGAAATTCTTTCCAAACTGCATGCGAATAAGGAGGGCATTCATTTAATCGTGTACTAAAATAAATACTTATGTACCAAATATGAATATAGATATCAGCACCATGTAATTTATATTCTTTTTATTAGATTCGTGGCCACGATTTAATGAAATGCAGCTTTATGTAAGAATTTTTTAACTATATCAAGCGGAAATATGAAGAAAGATCTTAAATATCTTTAGTTAGACTTAATTGTGGATAACTCTAGTCAGTGAGTAACCTTAACATCTTCTCCTCTGCTTCTGCTATGTTGACTGCAGGAATATAATTGCTTTTGATTCTGCACAATGAACCTTTGAAGAGTGTTCCAGTGTGAGAGGAAGTAGAACCCTGGAATTCTATCTCCGCGCCAATGAGACAATGAATATAGACGAACTTTTTTCAATTTCAATACGGATAAGTCAACTCCCAAAAAAAAATTTCTACTTTTTCTGTCAGCTAATAGTACCCCCTTTGATAACATAATTGTGCAAAAGCATTCTGTTCGAAAAATCATAGTTTTCGAATAATAGGCATTTTTTCAAAATTTGGGTTTTTTTGTGGGGGACGGTCTGGTGCAAACACGGTTGGATCAATTGACTTGATTCTTTTTGTAAAATAAACTTAACTAAATTATCTAGATAGACTTTTCTTGCCCTTTTCAAAATTTTGATCTGGGAGGTGACCAGAAAGTTTCAAAATTTGAAATTCAAATATTGGCGCTTTAAGTAATTCAAATTGAATTTTTAACAGCATAATCGAATTCTACGCATTAAATTACGTATGTAATCCCATTTTTCTTATTAAAAATACTTTAGTTTAACGACTTTTATGCCATTTTAGAGATAAGGACATTTTTACCCACACTCACACAGGCGTACATAAACAGATATGATATATAACGGCAGCATACAATCTGCATTTCTCTTTATGTACCCTTGCCTGCGTGTGGGTAAAAATGTCCTTATCTCTAAAATGGCATAAAAGTCGTTAAACTAAAGTATTTTTAATAAGAAAAATGGGATTACATACGTAATTTAATGCGTAGAATTCGATTATGCTGTTAAAAATTCAATTTGAATTACTTAAAGCGCCAATATTTGAATTTCAAATTTTGAAACTTTCTGGTCACCTCCCAGATCAAAATTTTGAAAAGGGCAAGAAAAGTCTATCTAGATAATTTAGTTAAGTTTATTTTACAAAAAGAATCAAGTCAATTGATCCAACCGTGTTTGCACCAGACCGTCCCCCACAAAAAAACCCAAATTTTGAAAAAATGCCTATTATTCGAAAACTATGATTTTTCGAACAGAATGCTTTTGCACAATTATGTTATCAAAGGGGGTACTATTAGCTGACAGAAAAAGTAGAAATTTTTTTTTGGGAGTTGACTTATCCGTATTGAAATTGAAAAAAGTTCGTCTATATTAACTTGTGTGAACAAATTAAGTTTAAAATCAACAAAATAGTAATTGACACGCACAAGCACTTCAAGTTAGTACGTAGGATTTACAAGTATACCATTTCTCACTTGAACATACTTTGATTAGTGTTATTATTTCTCACCTTTAAAAATACAACATTTGCTCATCGAATTAAATATGTATTGCGACAGTTAAATCACATTACGAAAAATATTTGTATCATTTAGATCGTAGCTTAATTGTGATGTTAATTCCAAATTTCGATGTGGTGCTGATTTCTTTTATATAGTTGATGCATTTCTTCAATAAGGAGGAAGGAGAATTTACGAAATATATTTACCGTCGTCTCAATTTCTCCAGCTTGTACGATTTTTAACTCACACACATTGCTATACCCGTTTGAAAACGGATCTTGGATCTAACGAAGAGTTTTTTCCACCATATTCAACTACACATGTACAATTTTTATTAGAATCATATACTTTTAAGAGTACAAGTAAGCATATTACAGCTTTCAAATTTTACAGGGTATTAACCCTAATAAAAATTGAAGCTAAATTTTCCAGTAGTATATTTTATCCAGAAAGTATGTATGGGAAGTAAAGCCAATAAAAGTAACGTTGTACATATTGAAAATATTGAGCAGAGTTTGTGCTACGTACACAGGAACTCCTCGTATAACAAGTAACTGACTGACGTCAATTTGCCTTCACTGCTTCGTATTATTTCAGAATATTATTCGGTAATCACGATTCCGCTTACAATTATGATAACCAAATTACAAAAGTAAACTTTAGGATTATACGGCAATTGATTGACTGTTTTCAGAGATTCCGGATACGTGAGAGAGAGCATTTCCGTTGGCTTATGGGAATCAAGAAAGAGGCTTTGCTTTCAATATCATATATTATTATCTTTACGTATGAACGAAGTAAAGATTGAAAATGTAATTCGGGGTATCACTGGGAAAACATACGAAAAAGTTTTCATAAATGCTACTCTCACTGAGTACCCCTTAGTAATGAAGAAATTACTTGCGTATTCCAAATATGCGCAATAGGTACACAATATTCTTGAAAATAATCTCATGATCAGACAGTCTTATACATATATTCATCATGAGAATACATAAACTAAGCTAGCTAAATGCCCTACTAGAGTACAACATTCTGCTGATTGTGAAAGTTGAGAAAGTACGGTACGTAATTCGGTACTATAATTATATTTACCAAGCCTATTTGATCATACATGATTTAGCACTGCATATAGAAAGACTATGTATATTTGAGGATGAAATCTGATAATCTGGCTTCCAATCATTAAGCCATATTTGCAGGCCCAGTCTGTGTTTTTTTGCCGACGGTTATTCGACTATGTCTCGATAATATGGCTGTGTTTTTCTTTCCTGAATGTCGTAGGGAGGTGGTGCCCTGTGTAATATGAAAGCGAGTTTTAGCAGAGACAAAGTTGATTATTTCTTGGTCTTTAATTCCATATTCATACGTCTACCCAGTTCTGCTTAAAAAGTAGGGACGATATTACATGGTACAGTAAATGTAATAAAGCTAAACAGAATTCTAAATATGTCAAAATAATTGTCTGTGTAAAATTAGATTTGGAAAATAGCTAACCCGTTTGTATTTCCTTTAGGACATTTTTTATCAAGAAATATTTATCGATCGTAGATCGTTAACTGATTTCGTTCTTATCACAACATGCTAACAATTTCAGAATTTTGAGGTAGTTAATAACACCCTTTGAATTTTTTAACGTGCTCTTTATGAAATAGTATAAAAGTAACTAAGGGTCAAACTCTTATCATCAAATTCCTTGTTGAAATTTAAGCAGGAGTACTTCCGCTTGTTTCCTTTAACTGAAAAGTGAAGTAGTCTTGGTTTGGAGAGTAATATAAAATGAATTAGATGACTGGTTTTAAGTTAAAAGTTATTGAATTTTTAAAAGTAACTTGTATCCTTTTTCCGTGAGACTAACTGAAAACAACATGCACTTCTACTCGTTAAACACTTTCAAAATTTACATAGCGTGTCTAAAATATCTGAATCTGACTTGATATGTTTGAAATTTTCCATTGTTACATTTAAAATGGCTCTGATGTAAGAGCACAAAAACGCGGCATGCATTTTTTATAAATTTATATATAACTTGAGGAGAGTCCTGGTTTCGCTACTGTCGCCCAGAAAGATTGATCGGATCAAATCCGGTACTTCACCTGCTATTCCTATTCTTACAAACCTAGTTATTTGATGAAAATTGTTTGAATAAGGAAATATTCCTGAATCAAACCATGAAGAACTGAGACACTCAAATATTGATGCGACGGTAGTCAGTCAATGAAGTTGACATTTTCAATGCATTCTTCTCAGTAAAATAGATTTACCTGACAGCTTAACAGGGATATTTTCATTCATCCAAGATTTACCCCATGGGAATAATATGAGAGTATCTAAGTTATGTATCATGATTTTAGTATATTCAAACGCTATAATTTGGAAGGTGTATAACGTGCATTTGACACATTAAATATGAATACAGTAAAGCTACTACCTCCAGCCCCCTTCCCAACTTTTCTTTCCGATTTCATCCTGCTAAAGTCTAAGCTCATTTTGCACAGGGAAAAAAATCTTCACAAAATAGCAAAGTCTTTGTTAAATTCTTCCTCCAGCAATAAAACCAGTTATTATCATATCACCATTACCGTTATCGTCATATTGGTTATTGTTTTTACTATACCAAATACTAGTGCATAAAGGAGCATTGTACTGTCGTCATAAAAAGATGAGAACCACTTTGGATTCCTCGTTAGCAATTCTTGTCCTCTCATTTCGTTTCGTATGGCATAGCATTAATTTTTATTTCATAGCATACCTACGGTACTTTCTACTATAGAAAAGAAGTAGTTTTGCCATGATTTCGTCGCTAGTACATGTATGTACATAAACACTTTATTCACAATGAATATATGTGCTTCTAAGAATATCAACGTGAATCAATAAGCATAGCGTAGAGACCATTCCTGAGTGCAGCTGGCGTTGTGCAACGTGGCCTTTGCCAAATATCTTGCTTGGTTTAATCATTTAAACCATGCCACTCCCACGCACAGTGGAATTGCTTACAAGACCGGTCTGTAGTGTAAGTGAAAGTAAAAACCCAGAAACCTAAATCAAACGAGTCTGTGAAAACGCTATTTTCATAGGTAAGTAAGTAATTAACTTTAGTGACGTAAATTTGTCTATTCTTTTGGAGAAACTGGTGCACGTGATAATAAAATGGAACCGAGTCAAATGAGCCTTTCGCATAACCAAAACACAATTGAAATAAAATTTTGCTGTTTACAATTCTTACATAACCCACTACTTAAAACCCAATCTTTTATCAAACGACAATAAAAACACGTAACTTGCTGTTCGTGACTGCTGCAAAATACATTTCTTATTCATTATTACATTTTACTCTCGAGACTTAGCTCAAATCTGCATAATTGCACGCAAATTTTTCTGTGATTTATTTCTATTAACTCGGTTTTGCTTATGCGAATGAAAGTGTGCGAGGAAAGATTTCATTACGTCAGTTCTTTCAGCACTACTCTTTATTATCATGCAACTCAAATAGTATATAAAACGGGTGCCAGCAAAATAGGAGTACAGTCACCTCTACGTGGGGCAACTAACGAAGCGAATTCTAAACATATGTGGATGGGAATACCCGTATGCACATACCAAAATTAAACTTAAACGAATGATGCAAAAATCATCACGGCAACATGACTATGACTGTGGCCTACAGCCCAGTTCGCTGTTGTATTTTTTTAGGAATGAGAACTTGGTGAAATTCCTTTTCAATAGAGTACTGTAATGTACTCACAGTCCAGCTCACGTTATTGTGCAGTCGGCGACGGCAGCGCGGAGATTAGCTATTTTATGCCTAATATCTCGCTTTCAATACGGCTAATACATCTTGTACGCCATAGCAGACTGCATGCTAGCATGGGATGAACTATATATGTGTACGGTACCTTCTTACGGAAGGAAATTGAGATGTTATGCGTGTCCGGTGAAAGCTAATTTAAAATGTTTCTCCGGTTTGTGTCGCTCAGTGTTAAACATTATGCAATTCTTGCATGTCTTGTAGTCACAAATATTACGCTTGATTGTAGTTTCAGTTAGCGATTCGATGCGGATACTGGAAAAATGTTGCCGAACACTTACCTCACATTTCTAACCGATTCCGTTATGTTTTGCAACTCAAGTGAAACCAACACACTACAGTGCTTGAGAACGTCCCAAGATTTACAGATTTTAGGTTGGTATATCATGGTTTTCCTTGTTGCAGAGAGCGCTGAAAGTGACCATCAACATATTACACACTACACGCAGGGTTGTGGTACTGAAAGTGACAGGTCATTTCATTGATTTGGGAACCATGGCGTTTCATGAAGCAGTGTTCTGCATACGTAATCGTCAATGTTAAAATTATGTTACAACAGCATCACTGCCCACAGAAGGTCGGTCTCATCAACTGCGTTAGGATTCCAGACTTCAAAGCGTGCCATTTTAGCCTCCATTATTCTCAGAATATTTTTTTCATTCATCATAGCAAAGGCGTAAAGAAATGGTAAATAAACCACCATGATACATATATAATGCAACTAATAGATTGAAGAGCAACGATCTGCATAACAACAGTGTAATCATGTGGACTCTCAAACTCTCAGGGTATGCGTAAAATGTTTTAAACGTGATATATACTGTGATGGTTTCTAACTAGCAAAGTATATATTTTATGTCCTTTGAACATTTTTCTACTGAAAAAGTATCATTACGGCCGTTTGCAACACATATCACACATCGGTGCGTACTCATACCTTAGCCTGACTCTATAATTTCCCACTACATTAAAAAAATAAAAAGAAGACAAAACCCATTAGGATTTTTAATTGGCTCTGCATGGACACTAGAACATCTGAAGGTTGTTGATTACTTACACTAACGAAGGTACAACATTTAATAAGAAGTAATATAAAGACACTTGTTCTTATAAATAAACCAATTCGAGTGCCACATGTGCTTGATTATACATTGGTAACTCGATTATGTACATACATAATCTGTTTAATGCAAGTCATGTAAAATACAGAATAATGAGGCTTCTTATCTCAATCGTCGTTTTTGTTGCCGCAATTTTAGGTAAAGTATCTTCTAAACGATTTAAATGTTACATTACACTTCCCAATTCTTCAGGGAGTCGTTTGGGACTTGTATTACAAGCCGTGGCTCCCATAATATCATGTAGTTTGACGGCATTTGGCTTGGATACATAATGGAGATATAATCATGTACCTTAATCAGCCAAAGTAAGATGTACAGTGAAATTTCCAGTGTGCAAGTGACTAAAGTACTACGAACCTCACGAAATTAGTACAAAAAGTTTAATGTCTGATTTTTGTCCAGCGTTAAAAACATTGAAATCGCTTGCTTGAAGTGTTCGCTTGTTTAAATGCAGACGTTGGAAAACGAAACATTGTGTCGAATATCACCTACAGGTTTGCAGTATAAATGTCCAATCCATGCCAACATTTGTGAAATTGCGCATAAATCAAGTACATCATAGAATGAGTCTATAATATTAGAATTAGTACTTTGTACGAAGCATAGGCACAGAAGAAAATTTGCTCAGCATATTTTGCGGATAATATTTAGTGTATTAATCAAGTCAACGAATGAAAGACGCCTTAATTTTATTCGCTAGACATGTTAAACACCAACATTACAAAGAAACAATACTCCGTACCATAAATAAGAGGCCATGACAACGTAATGAGCAGTTAACTTAACGAAAAGCATTGGGTACTTTGTGATACTGATTGTATATGCCAAACGTGTTTCTGCTCAGTGTCATTATAATGCATTCATGCCTGAGATAGTCAACACATACATCACTATTTCCAATAGAATTGGGATAATTGTGATGCTCAACTCGCTGACGCGTACTAGAACATATGGCAACTGGAATAATCGTGAAATTGAATACCTATTGAAATTGTGTAACAAACAGGAAGAGAAAATATGGTAAAGAATGCGGATGGGATTTTACCTATTTGTTTACATTAAACCACTCGACTCTATCCAAGTCTGATACATTAATTGGTACACAGTATTAAATTCAAAAGCAAAAACAATCATTACAATTATTGGTATCCAGACAAGCTAACACTAATCTCCAAACATCGTGTTTCTATTACTCTATATTTTAAAACTAGGTCACGCAAAAGTTGCTTGGATCTAACAATTCGCCTTGTATGTATGTCTGTCTGAACTCTCCTGCAAATCATTGCTATTTTGGTGCTCGACGAAGAGCTAAAAAGAAAATATTTGTAGAGAAACTCACAATAAATGAAAAAAGTTACGATAACTCATAAACTTTTTGGAAGACACATAACCGCTTAATTGCAAAGCTAATTGAAATTTTACATTGGCTACCAACAAATGCCGGTCTGCTTGAAAATCCCATTTTTTTTTTACTTTTTCACGGCATGTGTTTGTTTTGTAAGTATTATTGACATGAAATGTGGGGAGACAACTTTGTGTGGGTGTAGTCGTAGTCAGTACTGATTTAGAGTACATTCGTTTACTCTCTTGTAAACAAATAGGATGAACAAATTTGTTGGCGTGTACGCACAACGCAGTATATTTTGGAAATTAGAAGCAAGTTATATATAAATATCATTCATTCTGATGAAGCTTTTGATAGCCCACACAGAAATGCCGCAAGGTTCATTACAAGCCATACATATAGGATTTCATTTTGCAGATTCGCAATTAAATTTGTTAGGGTAAAATGCGTTGTTGATGTTCAAAAAGTTGGATGCTTTTCAATGCTATCTGAGTATTTTTCCTGATATAATATAGCCACTCATATATACTAATTTAGATAAGCTCTTTATAAGTAATACATTCTGTCTGACATTGGACACCCAACAAACCGTGAAGTATATATATGCATAACATCTTGTACTCAAAATACCCGATTCAGTTAGCTGGAATTGATCCATTTAAATTTTTGGCTATCTTATTCTTAAACTATGGTTCATTTCATTATATATGTTGCTTCTTGGTGGTGATGATTAATAAAGTTACATAGGGTTGAGCGTTCATGATGATTTCATTTTGAATATTCTCATACATCATATGAAGGTGGAAGTGAACAAACGAGCGAAATATATATAGACTTACGTGCTGAAATGACGATAATAAAAATAGACTTAGGTGTTGAATTGACAGCAGTTAACGTAAATACACATACAAAAATGTTTTGCGGATTCCTCATCATCATTATATCGTGAATTTTTGCTTTCAAAATCACACGCAAAAGAAGTCAGGCGGCTCAACAACTTTCTCCTTACAAAACATGCATTTCCTTTCCCACGTACCTTTTTACGCATAATGTGACTAACATTGTGGTGTGCTATTGTGTTGATTTAATA
The DNA here is from genome assembly GCA_964034955.1 of Orchesella flavescens. Taxonomy (NCBI): domain Eukaryota; kingdom Metazoa; phylum Arthropoda; class Collembola; order Entomobryomorpha; family Orchesellidae; genus Orchesella; species Orchesella flavescens. The sequence continues at coordinate 30,507,636 of OZ035953.1, forward strand.
CTGAAAATTAATACGCTTCTGGCTATTGTGTAATGTAACAATATCCTAACTAGAAGTACTAATGGGTACACAAAGAGTAAAGAACTACAAGTTCTCAAACTTACCGAGGAAATAGGATTTGTTCTTCTAATCACCTTTCATTTCTCCAGAATTTTAGTAAAAGAATAAATCCTCACAGTCAAAATGAGACGCAAAAAGTTTTATAAGTATGTATATGCATTATGTTAGCAGGAAAAAAACCTGCAGCACATCATGCATCAGAGCTACAACACAAAAATAATGATTTCAAGGATGCAATATCGAGTTGAACTATTCTAAGGGCCATGTGGTGTGATGTTGTTCTGCTAGTTTTGGGATATTCTGTCTTGTTCCTAACTTCACGTAGTTTGAGAGAGTAAGTGTGTGTGTTGCGGTTTATTTGGTAAAAAAGTTGTTGCTTCTCACACATGTACACAAATTGCATTTACTTGCAGCAGCGGTGTGGTTAAGCTTACCTGCCACGGAGATCCAACACGTTCCCGAAAGTGTAGACGCCGGTCGTACAACTCTTCCCAAAACATACATACTTCATCTTAAATGAACTAATCTGATGATTTGGAGTTTTTTGCACCCCTGAGTTCCATTACTAATGATAATGATGTTGCGTGTTGGTCAGTGGTATGTAGCTGTTAAGTAAACAGAAAGCCCCTCATTTTCGTGCTAGGCACTTGCTTGCTCTACCCAAACAAAGTTGTTCCTCTCATCTGTCATGACTGCCAGCTAATTATCTAACTACTAAAAATCTCTTCATTTCAACACACCTTCTCCTCCCTCTCATGTCCTTGCTTTTTCTCCTTTTATCTCTATTCTCCAAAATCAAGGTAAACATTGGTATAGGAGTTCCATATTATATTCATATGAATTAAATGCACTCCAATCTCGCCACAGAAAGAATATGCATTTAGCATGTATGAAGGGAAAACACGACACCCTGAAGGTGTTTGTGAAGCATTTTGTAACAATAACAAATTTAAGACAGGCAAGTTCCAACAACGCATATATGAATAGCATATTTTCATGTTTAATCTCCGCTATGAGTGTAGCGATTATGAGAACACAACATTTGCACCAAACTGGTAAATACGTTTAGCTCGATTAATTACATTTTACATCACATTCACATATAAGCAGCTTTCGCCATGGCCAATCCCAGAGATGAAGTCGGGAAATGTAACATGTTATTGCTAACATATTTCTTGATGAGTGAGTTTTCGTTGCTTCTATCCATCAACCATCAGTTATAACTCACACAATATACATATATATAGTAAAGACGACAACCACGAGCGTCAATCGTTGAAGTCAGTAATTCCGGGAACAAGCAGATGCGCTGTATTTGTCATAAGAATTGCCATATCAGATTGTCTACGAGGTTTACTTTCCCATCGAAGCCTTCAATGGTTTATTTTGGTAGGCTTTAGGTCAGCTTTACTATTCACGTTATGTACATAATAAATAAAGATGCACATCTTTCTACAACAACGGAACACTTTTACAGTTATTCCATTCCATTCCAGCGTCAAGTGTGAAGGGGAAAGGAGCGGCAGGATATTGGATAAGATCCAGTCAAATTCCGACGGCATATCTGTTCATTTAACGAGAAATTTTTCCATGCTATATCTCCATCTCGGAATGAAGGAAGTGATTCACTTTTCCCATTCTCTCCCCCTTTTTTGCACACCAAACATGAATCAAAATTGTTAGTGGATGCTGATGACTTTCTTCAAACTAGGAAATCTATGGGAGCTAGAGATTTCGTTTGTTGTGAAAGACTTTTTTTTTTGGGAAGACGACAATACTGCCAATACTTGTCCTACTATACCATCCTCCTCCCAACTTTTGTCCTTTATCATGGAATTGTTTTCGTTTGTCTACAAATAATGTTTGGAAACTACGCGAAACAGCAAAAATGTAGGGAGCAGGAGCCAAAAACGGAGTAAAAGGAGGGAACTCAAAGAAAGGCAAAAAAAGTGGTTGCTTAAACGGTAGAAACACAGAGAGATGCGACCTCCGATTCTGTAGTCAACAATTTATCCATATATACATAAAAACTAGTTCAATACATAAATACATCCCAAAAGTTGAAAGACTCAATGGAAGCAACAACTTCAGCAAAAAAAATACGGAGAGAAAAGTAGGGTAGATGATGGAGCTAAAGCACTAAACACAAGAATCTTTTGATTAAATTATAAATCATGATAAGCCATGTATAAAAACAGCATGCAATCCCAAGAAATGTAGCGTGGAATAAGGAACTTTATCTCCAAAGAAAAAAATAAAATGGCATTTTGTCAGAATATAAAGTAAGTTGTAATGTGTGCGGAGAGATGTGGTGTGTACCATGTATTTTTTTTACCACATACATCTGTATCGCTAAATTATGATACATGCTGTACATGTATCATCAATGCCACTTCCAACCTTTCATCGTCTTGGTGCTGATCTACATAACAAATTCCATGTCCACATATTATTCTGGTTGGTAGGAACAAAATATAATAATAAATGTACTTGTGTAAACTGGATTCTCTTGAATAATATGGTAAATCATGGATGGAATGTTAAATTTGTTTTCTTGGATGATAAAAATAAGTCCATTATGATTTCTTCTGGGATTTATACAGCCTATTGCTTTCCGTTGCTTGTCACGTTCAGTTTCTCAACTGCCAATCCTTCTTTTTTGCAAAAAAAAGTAAGAATGAATAACTGTCGGATATAAGTTAAAATTACGGTTTGCCCACGGGCTGCCACGCTCAGCACTTCTTTAACATTATTCTTGTCTATCTTAAAATTCTTTGAAAACGGGTTTAAGAAGCATAAAAGATAGATGAAGATTTAAAATATGATATGTATAATCATACTTTGCTGGTGTACTGGAAGGAAATTTGTGATTGACTTATGGCTGCTACATTAGCTACACAACATCAATGATGTCTTACTGCGACTTTTGTCGAATGAAATGGATCATTGATTAGGTTGCCGCGTGGGGACTTGCTGTGTTTTATAATAGAAGCCGTTTTTTACAGTTATTACGTATGGTAGAATGAAGACATGGCGCTTACAATGACACCAAAGTGTGCGTCCTTCCGTCTACCCACAGGTTTGATAGCGTAAGATTGCAGTATTGAGTTGAACATTTCTGATTAGTTACCAATTTAACATTGATTTAGCAGCCTGGATTCACATTTATTTGTGGTTTATTCCCAGCATAAATGTCACATCCAGAACTGAAGTAAGTAGTAGTTAGAGGTGGTGGAGGAGGCCTCCGAGGGCTTTTATTCAGCCATGTAAAAAATTATGTTTGTCGAGATATCTTAAAGCCCACACAAATACGAATGGATATATATCTTTTATATATATGGCATTCATTCACAAGGCTCATTCCAGGTTTGCTACATTAGTCCTGGTACCTTCAAGGAAGAAATAAAGTTTATACTTTTCCTTTATGGAAAAGCATTATGGAGTATTACTATTGCAGTATTCACAATTCAAGCAAGAGATGCTTAGCTTTTTTTTCTGCGATTTTTGCTGAGAAAAATGGTCGTAGGCAGTTTCCACCATTACGCCATAAATTGAATGAAAAAAAGGAGCTTGTTTGCCAAAAAGAAAGTCATATTGACTCTATAGCAGATCGGATTCTCATTTTTTGTGGGTTTAAAAATGATTGTTTTCACAGTAATAATATTGTATATTTTAGAAGGACGTTGGTGAAACGTTTTCACTTGACAAAAGTTGCATAAAAGCTCACAGCAAGGTGAACACGATCTTACCTTGGGTTTAGTTTGAGTGGTTTTTTGGCACAGTGGGTTTCTCTATGCATTTAAGAAGACCCGAAGCCTTGTTCTTGAACACAGCATCTGCTTAATGAAAGTAAACCTTCAACAAGTAATATATATAATAATATCACTTGTCTTTTGAACAAAGTCAACGTGCGACCTTCTTGTACAAGGCAATTACTATATTTCATAATAGGAAAACTAAAAAAATACAAAATTTCAGTGTGTTGATAAATCCACGAGCAAGTTATCAGCATTCAAATATTTTGAGAAAAACCATATTTCCAGGTTGAATTCGTTTAAGCTCTTTGATTAAGAATTTCCTCAAGACTCAGATGCTCTCAAACTTTCCTTTAACCAAAGGATATTGAAATTTCGTGGAAACTTAATCTTTCGACTCTTAGTATTTTAGTTTGGAATGACAGATACCAGGCATTCAATGAGCACTCTTTGAATAATGAATAAAAATTGGAGCAAACAGGAATGAATGATGGCTTCACATAACTAACTCTCAGAAATAGAAAATGTTTTCTATATAGACTTTGAATACGATTTTTCCCGCAAGCCCAAATAATGGGATTTTACTGTCTGGTTTTTAACGTATTTATTTTTCCGGAAGGATTTTTACTTGTTTGTGAACGTATTCATCCTACTTATTGTGAAGATGGTGGAAGGAAGAAACTATTAATTATGTATGCCATTATCTGTCTGTTGGTTGGCAATAGAGTTCTGATTTGAGACTCTAACATTACTGTGATACCATCTAAATGGGTTTGACATAGTAAGCAGATCGAGCTTTGTGTTTTGTTTCAGAGGCAGTTTCAGTTGTCTTGGATGAACTCATGATACATATAAACAACCATTTACTTATTTTGTAGCTGGTTAATTTGACTAATTATAAAGCATAGTGAAAATATACTTTTACTTTGTTTTTATAGTCAGTACTCTAATTCAATTGATTTTAGGATGAGAAGTAAACCTCGTTCCCAGCCACGCACTTTATCCGCAAAAACGTCAAATATCATATATGAGTTTATAGATTGTGGATAGTAAATGTGGGAGTTTGAAGCCTTCAATTTGCATACTTTTCACTGTCCTAAAAAGTAAAAGCAAATATTTTGCTGTTAAGAGCAACAATTTTTGCTATGGTATCACTTATTGTTATCATAATATGATGTTTTTGTTATTGTTATTACATAATACGGTGTGGTTGATTGAAAGGTTTTGTTAAGGCTAGTAAATACATAGTTCTACTTCTTTGGAACGACGTAGTAGTACACTTAATGATTGACACTGACTAAAACTAAGTTTTCTTACATCAAAAATAACATTTGGAAGAGTCTTCTTTACATTGGATGTTGCTTACACAATTTTGTTTACTTCTATTGGTACTTGAACAAAATGCAAATATTTCCGATACTACGCATCATGAAGTGATAACGTAGATTCCTGCTGACATACTTTCAAAGATTCTTATGATAAACTGGTTGACTAAACCGCATAAATAAGTAGCGTAAACTTGGTGCCCTTGACATTAGGCGAAGGTTCCAAACTTTCTTTTGATGTTGGTTTGAAACATCACTTTAGTTTAGTGTTATACATAACTACATAAGAAACAAGAGATAAAAAAGACTTAAATCAGGTTGTATTTTGCAGTTCGTTGACTTAGACCGTGAACTACGAATGGAATATGTTGAAAATCGCTTATCAAGTTACTATAAAGAAGAATTTTGAGAAAGAATGGCAACCTGATGTTGTAAGCAACTAACATTTTCAATATGATTAAACCTTGCGTTAGATTTCGATCTTCAATCAACGTGGCGAGTATGCCATTTCCTTGTGTATGAGATAAGTTCCAATTTCCTTTTGCTATATCCCTTGTAATTCAAGGAACTACAAGGAAAGACTATCAGACAGCAATGTTTGATCCTATTCCCTGTAAATTCAGACACTTCATAGTCTTGGATTACCTTCATTTCAGTATGATTGCATAAGTATGACTATGTGCATGTATATTAGGTGGAGAAGGAAGTAGATGGGGGCAAAGTGAGTTTTCGTTGAAGTAAATAAACAGTAATAATAAGAAGCCAAGAGATGTGAAATAAGGATATGTGGATCGTCCTCTAGGGAATTTTACGAACGATGACAGAGCCTATTATGAACATATAGGTATAGATATATTTATTACTGTTTGCATCAAAAGGAAAGGAAGTTATCAGAGAAAACTAATCCAGGATTATATTCCTCCTTGATCTTCAGATTAAAATCCTTGAGGTGTTTCATGTAGCTACAGAGAGAGTCTCCAAAAAGGAAAAAACTGACATTTGCTTGTGTGCTTCATTCGCCTTGCGTGGTTTCGCTAGAATGGTTAAATTTTTTAGTGACTTTCTCTGAAGAAAGTTTGGACTTTTCCATGATTGTTTTAAAGCCAATGACGCTTGCAAAAGAAAAACAGGTTCGGTTCAGGGAATCCAATTCTGTCGAGCTTTCACATTTCAGGTATCACAAAACATTTCTTGTGAATATCACTAGCTTATTATTAGTTCCGACTGCCAACTTACTCTTTCATGGCACTATGAGAAAAAAATGTATCTGGTGAGACAACTTAACTTTTTTCCTTGGTTTTTAATCTTCGTGTCTGCATATGGAAACATTTGAATGGGGAAATTTTGTTTGAGTTGATTTTGTATGTTCACCCACGTTTACTTCATTGTATAGACAAACAAACATTAAGACTTTTTTTATTATCTACTTAGAAAGTATAATTGAAACATATATGAGATAATTTCTTCATAACAAAACCGTTCACATTCTTTATTACTCTTAGGCAAACAAAGCTCATACCACGCTACATCAATTACAAGAAATATGATTTTAATTACAGCCTTTTCACTCTAATTCTATAAATTATTTTTCTAATAACCTGTCAAGTTTATTCACCTACGAAAATATAACATTCTTCGAAATAAATTTACGACATCAAAGTAATATGAAGCAAATAGTTTGCATCCTAACGTAAACAAAACGTAAAGCACCCAGCATAGCATTTGAAACTTTTACTTGCCATGGCTTATTCTAATTTGAACCAAGTTCTTCGTAAAAAGAGTCTTCTATAGAACACTATTGTTTGTAGTAAAAATCGGAATTTTGCACTTCCTAGCAAATTCATAAACTCCAAGAAGAATAAGGTAACTACTACGAAAGTAAGGATATAAATTGCCGAACATCTTAACAGGTTAGGATATTATGCAACTGAACCATTAATGCATAATTTACGCATCAAAGAAGCTTCAGTCTTCGTGCTGCACATGGCTTTTCTGACTATATGGGTTGGATAAAGTTTTCACCGAATTTTCACCATGAATGAAACACCGTTGACTTCAATGCAATTAAATTGCAGATAAAGAATATTTTCAACTATCCAACACTTTCTTACAAGTTGCGACAAGGCTTCATTCACTTATTTTATATACTTTAAAACTTTCCACAAACTTTATGTTGACCAAGTGGATCACACATTGCTGTTGAAAGGCATGAAAGCTTTTATCTCATCTGAAATTGAATGAAAATCATACTGGGTTGAGAAAGCGAAAGAAAGTCACAACCACTAAAATACTGAGGCTGAGTTCAATTGCATTTTCTGTCATAAGATTTGATGTTATTACCACGCCCACTGAATGAATGCGATGGGTAAACTCTTGATTCAAAGTAGACTTTATACCAAATATTCCTAAATCATAATAGGCACTTGCAAATATTGACTCTGGAATTTTTAAAATGTTAATTTTTCATCTAACAATATATATATACTTAAGTAAGTAAGTATATAAACGGTATATATTATCATGCATATTTACAGGGTTGCAATGAAAACATCCAAAATTTGCGTAACTTTCTCATAATATCCATATCTTATCATATTACAGGAATAACATTACATAAAGCCTTTCCCTTTGGCACTAGCTAGTAGCTATAAAGGTTGCAGAACTGAATATATCATGACAATGTCATGCATGTGCTTTCTTAACTTTTCTCCCATTTTATTTATGATTCAATTTGAATATTACACCAGAAAATTGTTATTCTAGCAATTTCAGTGAGTTTCATAGCCCACATTTTCTTCTTCTCTTTTTTCAGCAATGCCAATGGAGCTGTTCGTAATGTGGCATCAATATCCATGGATATTTGGGGAGATAGCATGCGACCTCCGAGGAATCCTCACGGAATGTACAACGTATGCGTCCATTCTAACAATCGTGGCATTTACAAGCGAACGCTATATCGCCATCTGTCATCCAATGCGGTGAGCTTTCTTACTTGATTTTTATCTCATTTTTCTTACGCTTTCACTTTCACTTATGGCTTTGAATGTTGTTGGCCTTTCCTGCCAAAAAGCATTAACGCATTTTTCGTAATAATGGTTGTGGATTTTCGCAATGCAATTATTCTAAGCCGTTGCGTAAGGAAATAATATATGTGAATGGATGAGACATGTATAACATAACATTATGATGTCTGGATTTTTGATGCAGAACCCAAACCAAGTCCAAGTTTAGCCGGGCCACGCGTGTAATCTCACTCATTTGGGTCATCTCCATTGCCTCAGCTTTACCCTGGGGAGCTTACACACAGGCAAGTTGTAGACAGAGAATAAGCACTTTTTTTTTTTATACATCTTATTATTGCATTGCTCCACTCATTCGCAACAAGACTTACAGACTCAAGAAGACTCATTTATTATCATGCGTTCTTGTTTTTTTACATCACTTTGTTCATTGTGTGCGTGCGTATTGTCTATCATTACATTACAAACAACCAGCCAGCCAGCCAGCAGGATGATCACCAACTCACAGCTTGCAACTGGTTATTATAACAACGTTGCGTTCTATTGTGTTGATGATTCTCCTACTATTCTCCCCTATAGCTACAATCCTGCTGATGCTATCATATTAGTGAAATAATAAATGTACTCATTTTATTTTCTTCACAATTTCCACAACCCGAGAAGAAGAGGAGCCGTCATTTCAAAAGATGGAGATCAAAAGCGAAAGACTAGGAATTTCCGAGAAACGCCAACTCTTATCAAAGAGCATAATTTGCTGCTGATTAAACTAAGCAGGCAAAGAAAAACGCGCAAACTTTGGCAGGATTATATTCAATGTGGTATATCATTTGTAAGTGTGTGGAGTGAGCACATGAGCTCCGTAATGGTTTTGTAATGAATGACGCCCTCAAAGAAATTACGCAGCGAGGATTATAACATTAAGTTTGCAGAGACAACTAATGAATTCTACAATTTACACATAAAACTTAAGTTTAATATACATAAATACACATATTATGCATCTACTTTACAAACAAGTAGCAGTAATATAACACCTATTATCTTTGAACTAACATAATTAACTTGGTTGCCAAAAAATTAAGCATTGCTGCGTATCTACGGCTAGGTAAACAAAATGAGCCTGAAAGTTGAGGGAAAGCACACGAACTGGTTTGTGGGTTCTCGTGTCAGTTACTGGGAACTAACAACGGAGCAAGCTATACATACATAAGTATGATGATGATTATGAGGCTAGAGCATGCATTATTCCATCCAAAATCCACATTGTTATGTGGAAGAGACACTGCAGTTTCATAATTCTTGTAAATGTTTATTCTTAACCTAATTAACCAGAATCCTCCATGCTCGGAAAGAAGAAAATGGGAAGGCACGGCATATTTGTGTGCACTCATTGTGAAATATGGTTTAGCGTTTTTACTTCTCAACTCAACTTATATATACGAGGACTTAATGTGCTTTTAGGAATCCCTCCTTCCCATTTTTTAAAATGACATGAAAACGAAAGATGTACAAGAAATGATAGTTGTATAGAAGTTTTGGCCTTAAGAGCTTAGCGAGTAAGGCATTGAAGGAGATGGCTCCAAGGAATCATGATTTCAAGGCAATTAAGACAAATTGCTGAACTGCAGAAAGAAAAGCAAAAACTCATCATCATGTTTTTCTACTTATTTCGTTCCTCCAGATTTTTTAGACACACGCTCAAGTTTTAGCCTCGTCGTCGCCTTGCCACGCCACACCACACCACACCAAGGGATGCAATTGAAACTATATATGAACTAACTGACATGAGAATGAAAGAATGGGTATCCTACTGCCTTTGAATCACTTGTCTACTGGTATCCTACTGGTGTTGCAACTAGCAGCATGTCTCCTCAGCAAGAAGCAAAAATAAAAGAAATTGACAAGCCTGTCGTATGTTGCATTTCAGTGTAGTCTGTGACACTTTATGGACGCACCTCTCAACTTGACAACAGCAGGGGCAAAAATAGTGCAGTATTTTTACAAGGAATTCCTTGACCTTTCACTTTCTACTCTTGACATTTGAAACATGCAAGAGCGGAGTATATAAACAGCATACACCAGAGTAAAAAAAGATTAGGGGAAAATGTGGTTCCCATGAACCAAATGCAGTGATTAATGATTGAAGGAAAAGTAAATCAGGATACTGGTGACTGGATGCTTGCTCTACCAAAACGTTTTTTATATTTATACTCCCTGTAACAAGTCAGTTTACACGAGAGCTTGAAAGTTTTTTTTGTGTATGTATAAACGGCAAGGCACACCATTGCTTGCGGCTATTATGATGCCACCCAACTTGGAAACTACACACACATACATACACCCACAGTCAAGCGAGAACAATCTATTTCGCTACTTCGGCTCATTACCCCGTTTTTCTAAGCCATTAAATTTAATGCTGTTGAAAATGCTTAAGATGTCCTCCCTTCCCTGAGTGGAATAAAAGTATGCAGAATGCTACAAAAAATATGCCAATTTTTTTCAATCTTTCCCCAGTTTAGGAATAAAGGCATAGACATATATTCCAGTCCAATATATATTCCAGCTTTGAATTTTCGTGTAGGCACAAAGTAGATTTTGTTCCAAGGTTAGACGGGCACGAATTGGAATATACCTGAGTAAATTTCAAGACGATATATGAAAAGAATCAAATTATGAATGCTCTGAATACACCTAACCATATTTGCTTGAGAAAGCAGCTTTCATATACCGACATTCCACTATAATACTTAGTCTAGCAGATTATCCTTCTCTAGTCTGGTCTAAATAGCCAAAAGAAACTACACCTTCAAAGCTCTTTATCACGTTTACTCTGAATGTATGTGAAAATCAATCTTCCTTTCAAAAAAAAATGAATACGCACTGAAGCGCTGCGAGTTATCTACTGAAGGATAAAAATTGAATGGACCTTTTACTTGGACTTTTTTTTTCGTTAAAAACGCCACTCTGTTTAGTCCTCTCTCATTGTTGCTTGGAGAAAGTGAAAAGAGTGTCATGTAGTTAGCCGTTGTTATATATGGGATGATGTGTTCGTTCACACAGAACGAAAAAGATGTATGCAAAATGGATGGACCAATTTGCCAAAGGAAAAGGCTAGGATTTAGTAGTTCCCATGTGGAAAAAGAAAACGCTGGCTATAATAGGCATTCTATTGTTACATCATCATTCTTTTTTAACCTTTCAAATAAATGGGCATTCTACTTCGAGGCTGAGGAAAAGTGATTTTCTATCAATAATCTATTTCGATGCAAAATGACTATTGATTTTTTTATGTATCCATAATTCACTGCTGGAAACCTATCAAAGGTTTTCAAGTCTTTTGTTCTAATAACTGAGTCTATCTTGAGGCTGGTCAAATAATCGGTTGCGATTGTAATGGAGTGTTGAAGGTTAAGTAAATATTGGGTTAGATTAATTAACTAAGTTTGATGATTTGATCAACAACAAAAATTTTTGTTTTTAGGTAAATTACGTGCAAGATAAATGGAACAGGACCATGGAGGAGTCAGCATGGTGTGGAATTCCCTTTGACAAGCCTGACATATCCAGCCAGCTGCTCATGGTCGTATCCTCTTGCATCTTCTTCGTGGCACCAATGACATTAATTCTGATTTTGTACTTGAGAATCGCACTGGTCCTTCACAGAAGCTCTAGAAATAGATCTCTTCGCCGCTGCTGTGCATCACATCACTCTCCAAATTTGGCCAGCACTGCATCTGTAGCGTATCAAAATAACCAAGTGCAGGGAGTGATTGGGGTTCCAGGTGCTATCCCGATGCCAACTCCACCAAATATTGGTAGCTCTGGAAAACGATGTCAAGCTGAGCGAGCGCATATTCAAAGCCGGAGAGCAGTCATTCGAATGCTAGGTAAGTGTTGTGTAACACCTCGGTTCGCTTCCTTGAATTTGGGACCTTGCACTAGAAACATTGAAGAAGCCATGAATCATTTAACAAAATGTTTATATAATGACATATATTTCAGTTGCTGTGGTAATTGCTTTCTTTGTTTGCTGGGCACCATACCAAGCACAACGGTTGTTGTTTGTCTATGTTACACAATACGGGGAATGGACTGCCACTTTGAGAGATGTCAACCAGGCTTTGTTTTACATAGCAGGTAAAAAAGAAACATTTTCAAGCTAATTAGCAGGCACGCTCTATTAAGCGCAGATATGGTTTTAGACATTCTAATTAATACGTATTTACAACTTGTTTATTGTCACAGGGGTTTTCTACTTCCTCAACTCAACAATCAATCCCATTCTATATAGCGTCATGTCCAAGCGATTTCGTCGGGCTTTCCGTGACAAACTTTGTCGAGCAGGGTCTTGCTGTCTTTGTTTTTGCTGCAGTGAGGTTGTTATAATCGGACCTGGACCGCCAGGACTTGGACCATTGGGTGGGTCACACTCTGCTGGAGCTCAGGCACGACTTCGCGCAGCCGATAGTCACAGTACCACAACTAGAAACAGACTTATGGCAACTTATGCAAGGAATAATGTGAATACGGAGGGACCCAGAGTTGTTCCTCCAGGTGCGATTCCGTACACTCCAGGTAAATAAATGTTGTGTTCTTTCTAGCAATACAAATTTGATATATATATATACCTAAACATTAACTTACTGTATCTTGTTTCTTGTTAAGATGAAGTCGTGTTGGGTGACGATGATGAAGCTTCCTCTTCAGATAGACATCGTACCTACACATATCCTCAAGGACGAGGTAATCGGGCTGGAAGCTCTACAAAGAAATCTCATTCCCTACCTGACTCATCCCTTCTTCCTCTTTGTTGTCTACATTCTGACGATGAAGGAGCTGATCGAGGAAGAGATTTTCGGAGCAGAGGGCACTACGGTTATGGAAGTCCTCATCGGCATGTCTATCACAGGAAACGTCCCGTAGAATCATCTTCCATGTCTGCTGAATGGCTACTCAAAAAACGATTTGCGTCAAAGAGTGATGGAGATTCTCCCTCAGTTCATGACGGCTACCAGTCCAACACAACTTATGTCACCGGTAAGTAATGATGATGATGATTTATTACAAAAAAAGATATTGCAAAAGTATCACACATGAACTTATCCAAATATTTGTTTTGTGTCTTAAGGATATGACGGGATTAAATCCATTCGGAAAAGTGGAGTAGGGTTGGTTCTCGACAACCATAACTCTAGTTGCGCCGATGATGAGTTGACTATCAACCCCGTGGAAGAAGATTACGAGTATCCATCATCCGGCTCGGAATACCATAGGCGTACCTACCCTCAGGATTCCGTAGTACAGCAAACTGCTGGAGGAAAAATACATGTCACTGTCACTAATCCATCTGAGTCCTCAGAGGCGTTGCGTTGTAGTGAACCTTTCTTATCAGCCCATGAAACTATACGATCATCACCAATCTCTTCTATTAATAGCATTCCAAATGCTCGCCACAGCTTTAACTCTAACTCATCATCCAAACCAACAAAAACCAACCAGAGCATGGATAAAAATGGTGACTCCATTCAGTCCACCGCTATTACGTCTAGTAGCACTTACCCTCAGGACGTCTCAACGGGTTCTTTTGCTGGAACTCCTAATGGGAAGGCACGATTCAGTGAGCCCAACCATCTGTTAGGTGCTCCCGGTCATCATGATGAGTTGAAATGCTTTAATAAAGATCAGAATCATAAGGAAAGAGACAATGATAACAACGGTGATATAAATCATATTCCGGATGCTAGACGGCTGACAGTAGACTCGGGCATTTGTCTCTGTGGTCATGAAGCCGAACTCGCAGAAAAGCATATTGAGGCTTCTGTACCAAAAGCACAAGCTATTGTAGAACATTCACAATAATGACCTATAATAGGGATGCTCTATGCTATTGCAAACAGTCACGATCAGTCTGAAATGGGCAAACCACACAATGATCCATATTTTATGATTGACGCCGTATAATAACATATGATTGTGAATAACACAACAATTGTTAGCAGTTGGCAGTTGAGTTGAAGCTAAGAGTGGTTGCCAAAAACATTATCATAAAAAAAATTGTGGGAGTAAATGTGCAACTGTCAAATACATACATATATTGTTTGTAACGTACACATAAGTTTTATGCTAGCGGTTCTTCTTTCAAGCTAGCATTCGGCATTGACTTTAATTAGAAATTTGATTTGACGATCCGCATAAAATAGCTAATTTCAATGTGCCGAAACGATAGGTTAATTCTTTGAATTTCTTTTTGGTAGTTAGAATTGTATTTTATGTGAAGCACTCGCTGATTAAAATATCCAACAAAATGTCAAATTCATGATTTTAGATAGTGAACGATTTTTTTTGAATATATCTATATGTATATGTGATATATCTCTTCATAAAATATGTATAGAAGCACGGAGCGAGTTCGTGAAAGAGAGTTTTACGTTGTTTGGAATATTTTAGTGGCATTACAACTTGCAGTTTCTCATTATAAAACGTCAATAATACAAACACAACGGTCTCAAGAATATGTATACATGTAAATGGGAAGAATTCATGATGTTTCAAGGTTAGATAAATGATATTTCACAGGGTTCCTTTGAAAGATGATTCAAAACGTATCGCAGCATTGATTAAATTCAAATTCATCTTAGTTTAGAGTCTCCACATCACATTTTTTGTCACAGTCAAAACTCTGACATTTATATTTGAATAGGATGTGAATCTGGGAATGGGATGTGGGTCTGTGATTTGATGTGCTTGATTATAAAAAGGAGTTTGTAGTAGCCAAGTGGAAGTCTGTGTGTTTATGGAAGTGCATGTGAATTCATGCATACTGATTTCCTTATTCGATACAATCTTCCTCCAGAAATCAGTGGAAGGTCAAACATAGAAACGTCAAGTTTATTCTAGGTAAACAAGAAAAACTCTTTTTATTGATGTCATGTCATATTTGATATTGCTAATATAAATCCGATTTCAACAGTACACATTTCTTTAACATATATTAAGGTTGTATTACGTGTGTACGTGCAGGGCTCATGACGACTTTGGAAGCGTTCTCTGCCGCTCGTCCTTTCTCTAAAGATGTAACGATGAATAGATGGTAGGTAGATGCAAATGGAAATTTTCATGTCACTATGAATATAAATCGTGTTTAGCAACAAATATATTGTATATTAAAAAACGAAAAAGAAAAAAACAATACAACTGTGTACCTTGTACTTGTCCCCCAAACAAACGTCTCTCGTGTACGCGTTTTCTCGATACGGAACAAATTATATAGTCTCTGAAAACGAAATTTTTCGAAGGTGCTTGGTTTAGAAAGACTACACAATGTATTTTTCTATTTTTTTACTTCAAGGTTTTGAAAACAGAATGTATTGGCTCATTGTCAATTCATTACTTTGCAAAAAAAAATTGCGTCACTGACAAAAAAAAAGAAGAAGAATTTGCTTGACTGGAATTCGCATTGTGATTAAACAAAAAAAATTGAAAAGAATTTACTTTTAAAAAAGAAGAGGTGTTTTTTATTATTTTTTTGCGTGCGCTATAAGTCACACCAAAAATCAGGTTTAGAAATACAATCTAATAGAATTGATAATTTACACTCAAATGATCTCCTGTAGAGTTAATATGTAGGAGGAAATGTAATTTAATATCTTCCGGGTGTCTGCTTCAGCAAACTTATTCCATACTGTTCTATTATACTATATAAATACATTGATATGATGAATGTATATATAATATCACAAATGTGTAGGTTTTGGCATGCGAAAGAGTGTCGAAATTATTAAATGTTGCGTTGTTACGATAATATTTATGATGTACCCAGTGATATTATAAATTAGGAAAGCGTGCATGTTACATGTTGTATCTGATCCTTAAAAAATATTCTCTGAACTCGTGCTTTTAGTTGTGAGCATACTGATTCTGATTAGTCATTAAGTAATAAACTAATTCATGCACTTTATAATGATTGTTGTTAATTGAACCATATGTACTCAATAGATTATTGCTCTTCTGATACTCATGTACTCATTTCCACTATATATTACATGTCTCCATTTCTTGTCTCTTTGTATCGTACTCTCCGTCTCTGCTAATAAATGCAAGTTTGAATGAAATTTTTGCAAGTTTTTTTCTTCTTCTTTCACTGTCATTCTATTTTTATTATCCATATTTTATAGGAAAACGTGCGTCAATCTGTCATCTGTTCTTTCATTTTAAGGTCTGACTATGGTTTTACTTAAAAGGATTTCGGCATCGTTTCAAACACACATTTTGTTAATTCAAAGGGGTTTGGCTTTTCTCAGCACTTTGAAGGAAAGTGGTTTTTCATATGATTTAAACAAGGAACGAACTGTAGAGAATTACCATCTGTACCATACTATACCATACCATACCATGAAATGCCATTGGTTGCGTAGGCACGGTTGAAGTTTGACTTTTGAAAATTCCTTAAAACATCAAACAACGACTGGGTATCTCGTGATTCTTACACCACGCATGTATATATATATTTGTCGAAGAAGCACATAAAGAATCAGATACAACATTGACAACAAACAAATTCTCATAAAACAGCGTTTTCCACGGTAAGTAACCACATCTAACAGGAAAACTCAGAGAAAAATGTCCATATATGGATAGACATGTATGTAAATTCGTTTACACTAACGATACATAAATGTCCCCTAAAAACATCAGGATGGAAACAAACTCTCCATGAAATTGAAACTTGATGAACTTCAAGGCAAAGATTCGTTTACTGCTGCTCCTGCTCGTCTTTTGTAGTTGTG
Organism: Orchesella flavescens; assembly: GCA_964034955.1. Taxonomy (NCBI): domain Eukaryota; kingdom Metazoa; phylum Arthropoda; class Collembola; order Entomobryomorpha; family Orchesellidae; genus Orchesella; species Orchesella flavescens. The sequence continues at coordinate 30,524,582 of OZ035953.1, forward strand.
TGGTGAAATGATGATATTTTCCATTGCATGTGACTTTTTGCTCACTGCAGCATGGGGATCAAGTTGGCTCTGTCTCAGTCTTTCACAAAAGGCTTTGGTGTCATTGTCATGGACAAGAACACTTATTTGCACGAGGTAAGCTCAAAGCACATATACAAGGCCTACAGTTCCGAAAAGACCTTTTTGTAAAGCTTCTCGTCGTCGGTGTATCAGTTGCAACCCATCTTTCCAAAAATAAACTAAATGTCTAATCTTAAGAAGCCAAACTCATCACTTTGTGTCGTCACAAAATAATAGAAATGTGAATTGAAGAACATTAAACATTCCATTTAAACTGGGATTTCTCTTTTTTTTTGTTGCAAATGAATAAATGAATGAATGAAAAAGACTAACACGTGTTGCATTATATCCCATTCCGTGCACTTGACACTGTTATTATTCTCCACGTGATACATGTGTTGGCATGTATGCAAATAAGCTCACATTCAGCCATATGGCCAAATAAAATGTAAAGTACTTTCTTACAGACAAAAAAATACATGGAATGAAATGCAAACTTGAAATAAATGGTTCCTTTGAAAGAAAAACTGCTTAATGTATTTATCGTCAACTAGTCCTTTGTTTGTTCAGTATCACAAGCTTTTAAGAAACATTTTGCTCCTGAGCAGTTCCAAATTCCTTAATGCAAACATAAAATACATCTAGCCAAAACACGACAGGAACTAAATTAAGTTGCTTGACAGTAAAAAGGAGTTGCAGAGGGGAGTTGAACAAACATAACGACAGACACTACAATATTATGCTCAACTGCTACTGCAGTACATTGGCAAAACCAGTGACTGGAAAATATGACGACATCATTGATTTCCTAGGATATTGAGAGCATGAAAGAATTTCGTTATCCTATATTTGGATCTCGGGTTTTTGTATGTTCTACAACCATTTCTATGTAATGCGTCAGAATTACTGGGTAAAGACAAAAAATAGGAGGGGGTGTTTACATCACATCAGTGTATCCAACAACATTTGCTGGCATATAAAATATTATGCTTACCACTTGAGGAAATGCAAAACATGGCGATATGATGTTGTGCGTGTAGGACGCATGCAAATATACAAGTGATGTAATGTGTAAAATGCAATGAGGAGTGCATCAACTTTACACAATTAGATTCAGTTACGGTGTCAACAAAATGCTAAGCCACATAAGAAGATGTAATCCTACGAGATGTGATTCTCACTTTTGGCTTGACACTGGTTCACGGAAATTGACTCATTTACATACTGAAATTAGATTTTAATACTTGGAGTAGAAACACACACACAAACATCTTCCTGCTTACGCACTCGTGCATATACTCCAAGTAGGTTGTATAGCAAGTTCGTTGTCAGGTTTTGAAATTTGCATATGAGAATTGGAAATCATTGGGTACGAAAAGGAGTAAGGGGAAAGTGTCGTCAATATTATTATCATCAACAACTCCAACAACATGTTTATTACAGTCAAGTTTTTCTTATTCAAGTCCTTACTTTTTGTACATGCATAAGTGCATAAAAAAGGTTGAATAAATAAGAGACACGTACGGAAGTAGGCTCTCCTTCCGTCGTATTCCCTAACGCTACTAAAATTTGGATCTAGAAGAAGTGTAATGTATTGTTGTACAAAACAATGGAGTGTCTTCCACAATCTCATGGAAGGTTGAAGGAAAGCTTCGTCATGATTGGAAGTAATAACATGTAAGATAAATGTAGGTCAAAGAAGGGCACTGGTGGCACGAAATTTACATTTATCCATGGGGCTCACAATCCGGTGGATTTTGAGCCCAACAACCAAAAGACGTTGGTATATCTGATTTCCATTTTACAATCACTTTTCTCTCAATTCTAAGAAGAAGAGCGGGTCTACATGCTTGTTCCCCTGCTAGAAAGTTTCTTCCTTTGAAAGTATTTCCACTGAGAGGGTTGGGCTCTCCGTGCTTCTTCTTACTCTACTTCCCATCATTTTCATATCTGAGCTTTTGTGGAATGTAAGTTTGCATACATGAATATTTTAAGTTAAGACTGGAATGATCCATCACATCACGTAAGAACATGGTAATTTCGGGCTTAGCTATCATAATTAGCATTTAATGATATGTCGGAGCAGTAGCATATACGTTTTATTACTCAACAAATACCACGTTTCTTTCGTAATCGATCATTAATTCTTCATTATCATCATTCATCACACACATGGTTCCACCATATGAGGACAAAGTGGTTTGCAAATAACATTAGGATAGGATAAAAACTCTTTCGATTTTATTTTATATCATCAAATGATGTTTCAAGACAGAATCATCAGCGGGTGCAATATGACATGATGTTAGCTTTTCGTTCTGTCCATCAATTTTCGAGGTCACTGCAGGTGACCATTCAATACCAAAACCTGTTTTTTTTCTCTCTATTGAGTGTTACGGCATATCCAAAATTAAATCGTCCATCTTTATTCCTCATAAAAAGCGTTTTAGTACATGGCATCCACAATAACCATACATTACAGATATAATGTTCTGGACCACAACTGCATTTTATAGCTGGCCATAAGCTTGGTTGTCCAGGGGAAGCAAGGTTTTATAATGCCGCATGCAGCCGACATGTTCATGTGTGTGAACTTTCAACTAACTAAATCCATTTTCAGATAATATGCCGCATTCTCCCTATCTAAACAAAGTGAGTGATTTTGTTTTGTGAGCGAGATAACACTTCCGTCGTACGGACTGGGCTCTCTATATTCTATTCTCTATTCACTTGTGTGGAGCAGCGCTGTATGCTTGCAAAACGCTTGTGTGTGTAGCGGAGTGAGTGATGAAGAAGAAGAAGCGAGTTTCCATTTTCCATGTCTCTTGCTGAGAACATAGACTAGGAATGTAGTGCAATGATGTGCTGTGGCCAGTTGCATTTTGGCTTCGCCTCTTGCCGCACACTCTAACTAAATGCTAAGCGCTGGCTCAGCTCAGTCAGATATAAAGAGTCCAAAGCCTGATATCATTATCATGATTTTGTTTTGTCTAGCAAAGTTCTATTTTCCAAAGCTTTGAGGAAGGAAGTAAGGCGAAGCTAATCATTCCAAATTCCAATCACTTCCTAGCTCACTAAAAGTTTTGGAAATGTGAGCAGGAACTTGAAAAGTGAAAGTTTTTTTTTCTTCTAAGAATCTGAAAAGTAATAGCAAAGTTTTTTTCCAAGGGTGTAGTAAGTAGTATACTAGGGCTGATAAATTTAAATTTGTTCCAAATTGTTGTTGAATACTTTTTCTCTCGAATAATAATATGGTGGAAAGAAGGTGAAGAATATGACGGACAGCATAAAAAAGCTATAAAACTGGGGTAGAAAGGGGCATACTGAGATTTGCTGTGGAAATCTGAAATAGTAATTGTATCTTGAGTGGTTCCTCTTGGTTGGTGGTGAACTTGTAAAGTTTTCAAGTGAGTTGATGATTAGGCGTACCAATATGCCAACACAGTTTCAACCATGACGAATTTTGATTATGACTGGTTATTGAATGGAACTAGCGAGCCGTTGCAATTAGCCACAGCAATGGAAACAGACGTTGAGGACTCCACTTCACAACCAGAAATGCCAGGGAACTGGACTGAATTCTGTGAAAACTACACTGACCCTCTTCTCAGTCGACGGTGCTACGATGAATACCTACACATTTACTTGGGGCCACGAAACTTGCCATGGGAAACATTGATTCCTATGACAATAATTTATATTTTGATTTTCGTCACGGGGGTATTTGGAAACGTGACCACCTGTATTGTCATCCTGACCAATCAGTATATGCAGACTGCAACAAATTATTACCTCTTCAATTTGGCCATGGCTGACATGACAACTCTCATCGTTGGTGAGTACTAAAAATAGAACTTGTAGTTATATAAGCAATTTCATTAATTACCTAAGAATTTTTCGTGGTTCTTTGAGGAATGTGATCAAAAGAATGGTAGCACGAGCTCACGTGTAAATGTACCCCCTTAGCATGTTTAATAACGGTCATGATTGGATGAACCCGAGACATAGTTTCTATATTAAGAGAGCTTGGGTACTTGCCTTCAAGCTTAATCCAATCCTTTGAGCTTATTACAGAGGTGAATCAGAGAACAAAGATTCGATAATGAACCGGTGATGATCAGCACCTAGCCCTCACTTTTACTGCTGGTGTTGAGATTATCTTGAGCTGATGTCTTAGAGGAAGGTTGATGTTAGATGGAAATGAAATTTTTGTTTGAGAAAGCTTCGCACACCCACAAAAGTGAAAGGTTGATGTAACGGCATTATACATAATGAGCCTCTCCAACTTCGTCTCCTTTCCCTTTTCCTTGTGAGTTAGCCAAATGTGTTGTACAAAGTACAAGTTCACATTGCACTCACTACAACAACTAATACTACTACTACTCCTTTTCAACATTTTTTCTCCCTTAACTTTCACCAGGGTATGGTTTTATGGGTTGTTTCCGGAATGAGATTTATCTTAAATGCCACGCAATACAGTTAGAGTGGACTGCTTAAGCCTTTACTCTAGTAAATACTCTAGTCTTGACTATAACATTTTAATCTGATCACAGAAACCATCAACCATCACCAACATACACAAAACACTAGACCGTACTTTAATCTGCTTTCAGAAGTATACACATATAATAAATACGTAGGTAAATACCTGCGCCTAATATAACTATATTGAAGTGTGATTTTCTCATGATTTTATGGCAGCAGAGCACACCATAAGGAAAGTGCCTGGAGAAAAAGTAAACACTTCAAGTCATGTTAAAAACTACTTGAAATAATTGTCATACATGCTTTGTTATGTATGCTGAGAAAAGAACTCTTTTTCCAAAATTATACAATCACTTTTTCCGGAGAAGTCTGAAGGTCACATTCAGTTTGATTAAGTTCGACGCTTTCCAGTCACATTTTGAAGTCACAAAACGTCCTATAAGCGACCATTGACTGCACAATAGCGAGTAGGTTGCTTGCATGAATTCATTCTTGTGAAAACATGAGCGGATTCGTTGTTATATCAGGTTCCCAACAGACCTTGAAAACTAAGCTGTCAATAGCTACTATATTAAATTAGAATTAAGCTGGAAAACGAGAGCAAAATATAAGATGCTAAGCTGCAGCTCAAATAACTAAGCTCATTTTAAGGCGAACCACCTCCCAAAATACTTACATTTCCTAGCACAAAATATCAATCACTTTGAAAGGCAGTGGCTGGCTCACCATAATTCCATTGTGGTAGATGATGTACATATACACTAACCAACTCATGAAATGGTTCTGTTAGCAGGAATTATTCGTGTCATGTGGTAAAGGTTTTGGGCTTAATACTTTGATAAATGTTGTATCAACCAGCGTTGTTGATATTATTTAATTCATCTTGACAACTCCATTTACCTTCAATCAACGCAGTGTGTAAAATTAAACACGTACATATGAATTGCATGCAATTTACACAACAAAACATAAAATGGTAGGTCTGGGTGTAGAGGAATGAAAGAAAGGCTGAATTTTGAAACAAATCAAGGTCATTGTGAATCTTTTCACGATATAAATTATTAAAATATGCGGATTTCAAAACAAGTAAACAAACACAAAAAAATACAAGTTGACATTTGATAAATTGCGCAATCGAATTCGTTTGAAGAAAGGATGGATGATGAACATACTTTTGTATGCAGATGCATATCCAAGAGGGATTAGAATGGTTCCCTATTTAATTCTTCTTGTCTCTGGCATTAGCATATGAATTAATACACGACTTTGACACAAAGCGTCTGACTACTACACAACCTCCCACGAAACTGAGAAGCCCCGTGACGAAAAAATTTTGGCTGCCTCGTTGTTCTGAAGCTAAAATTGCTAATAAAACTGTAAGCTCGTACAATACTGGAGATGGATGATGCACCTTTCCTAACTCCATTCCTATCGTCTCTGGAGTAGAATACACGAGACTAATCTGTGTTCAGTATTGAAACTGTAAATAATCCTACTTATTACGTAGCTGAAGCGAGAGCATTCAGCGAAGTAATGGTTTTACTCAAACTGTCCGTCTGTCTGTCCGTCTGTCCGTCTGTGCGCACTCTCCTGGTCACATACATTGACCGATTTGGATCAAATTTGGTACACATGTAGCACTACTCAAGAGAACCTCTGGGAATACTTTTCAGCCAAATCGGTCAAACGGTTCGAAAGTTATAGGCGTTAGAGTTCAGGAACTCATCGATTTGGCTGAAACGTATACGTATCCGTAAGAATTGCATAGTATCCGTGTGGATGAGCTTGTGCATACATTCGAAATCATTTACTTGTGCATAAATGCAGAATCCGGAATGGAATTCTACAAGTAATGCTCTTACTGCGTTGGTGGAGGAGCGCGGAGGTGGGTTTAGAGAGAGAGAGAGAGAGTGGTGGTGGAGGAGATTTGGTGGACGTGGGGGGAGGGGGTTTGGAGGTGATCACTCAACGCCTTTTTCAGCTACGTCACTGGCCTGCTTACTAGCAGTTTATTACTTAGCCAACAGTTTCCTAAGCATCACGAACTTATTTAATGAATGAAAAAGTTCTTCCTTAATCACACATGCTGTTGGCTATTATGGCGCAACAATCTGTTTACTTACGGAGCTAGCAAAACTTACAATTAGTTTAATGTCTGCATTGTGTTCTGTCTATAAGCCATGTGAATGTGTAGTAGTGTAGGTATATATAATGTATCTGATCACTTTTCCGAGTGATTGAGCCAACTGAATTCCATCAAATTCACCAAAGTTTCAAGGTCTGCGAAAACCAACCACTCTCTAATATGATTTGATTGCATGGGCTGGTTCTAAATATAGTGGATTATTTGCCTCTGGTGCCTCACACCAACTTTACTTTTAGCATCAACATCTTATGTTCCACGTTAATCATTTTTTATGTAGTTTGCTAATATCTCCAGAGAGCTAATACTAAATAGTATGCGACATAGCACAAATACATTCCCTACTTACCTCTTGCTTGCTCCATATCCTTATGTAACTCCACATCACCAAATTCGTATTACAACGCATATGCTTTGAATTGAATAATATTGGCTAAAACAAAGATGTTTAGGCTTTTGATGCTTGAAAGAGAACCTTGATCTTGAGTTTCCAGCCCGTGTTTGCTTACCACCGGCTGCATGTGCCAGAAAGTAAGTTGCGAGTGCTGCAAGTAACTGAAAATACACGTGCACATATTATGTATGCTCTATAGCTCTATTAATTGGTTCTGTTATCCAATAGGACAGAACATTTAGATTTATTCTTGATGTTGTACTCAAGTCAAAGACGGTTTTTAGCCTACATTTTGTTACGCAAAAGCATTGGAAATGCATGCTGCGTACGAATTATGCATCACTTCTTTGTCCTTTTGTTTCATTCGTTACTATTGAAAAACAAGTTGAATAACAAAGAATAGGCGTATTTTGTTCACATTTTCAAACGATAACATTAGATAAAAGTTTTAATGGAACGAGGACACATCAATCAGCTTTACCAGGGAAAGCTTGGATCTTTTCTACTCATTTTCCCGTAAGAAATTGGAGCAGTAAGTCAGTCAGCCTGAATTTTAAATGAGGTAGGTGACAAACTTTGATCATGCATATGGTAATTGACACGATCCCTGTGTAATTGGACTTGACGTCGAGACAATAATCATTCGCATATAAAGTTTCTGATCAAAAAGACTTTTTTTTCTCTTTGTTTCGGTTGGTTTACGTATAAATTACATACCGTGTCGAATAATATTTTGCAAGTGTAGACAAAAATAACTTTATACTTTCATAGTATTTTTGTAAGTCTCTAGCGCGTAATGTAACTTCATCTCCTAACTTTATGATTACGTTCCTTTCATATTGGGGGATCACACAATAAAATCCCAATACAATGAAAGGTACATGATTTGAATAAACATTGGAGGAGAGTAAGAGTACATATGTTGACAAAAGGTTTTTTTACAACCCTAATATGTATTTGCTTGAGTATCTCCATCCATATGAGAAAGTCCGACTGATCAATCCATTCGACAGGGAGAAGAAAGACATGTGAATGAGACAATATTAGTTCTCACGGTTTTCTGCTCTGTCAATTTTATATTCCTCAATGCTCATTGTGTTTCATTCCCACTCCTACCACTGTTTGGATAGCTAGAGGTGGAAGCAAAAGTTAGATCGTGTGTCCACATAGGACGGACGCCTGAAGTGAAAGTGGTGTTTCATGTCTCCTGCCAAGAAAGCAAAATCTCTTTAAAATATGCTTATTTCCTTGCCTCCTATAAATATACAACTGTTCCACTTTGGGAGGATAACATTGTGTCAGAGAATAGTGATGGTATTCCAATAGGTATTTCCCTACGCTTTTTTCTGTATGACACATGAAGACAAGAAAAAAAGTGAGTACATGCGAAATGAAAAAAGGACATGAAGTAAAAAAAGGGCAACATGTGACTGACAGACGTGGTAAGAGCGACAACACTTTCTTTCTTAAGAACTTGTAGCAGCTGAGGACAGCCTACAATTCGTATCACTAGAAACTATAGCAAAAAGAAGATGGGTAGAAAAATACCTACTTTCTCCCTTTCAAGTACGCCCTTTCACTCAACTTGATCCTGGATCTTCTTTTTACTCTTCCACTACTTCATATCTACGTTGCAACACATGACGACTGTCAATTGTGTCATGTCACATAGTCATCATCAGAGTACATGTTCGTTCTACCTGAAACCAAAACTGTAGAGTTCGTTTCGCATCAGGATGGGCACTAGCTCTAACACAGTCAATGCAATTCACCACGATATATGCAATCAAAAGCGGAAATGATGTGCGGATTCAGTGAATACATCAATAACTCTGGTATTTATATGGGTCTACTACTCCTCGTCAGTTTCGTACGTCGTGATACGCTTAAGAATGCATGTACGTGTACCTCTGCTCTATAAGTTTGTGTGACTGAAAAATAAAAACCTCACTTTCACTTTAATATCATGAACCGACTGCTAGTGGTTGTGTGCATGATGATGGGATCTGACGACGCTGGTGGTATTCAGCTGTGATACTTAAGTTACTTGAACACAACGCCCATTCACCACCACTACTTTCTCCTTACGTATTCAGTTTTCTAGATAAGTATAAAGAGAAGGGAGGCACTTGTATTGAGGACTTTTTTGAGGAAATACTACGACTACCTGGATACTATTTGGAAAAAGGATCAGGAAGTTTTCAGCTGAATTGGCTGACAGTCTAACCGATGTAACTGTTATTCCCTATTTGTTCACCACTTTTTTTATTGAAAGGAAAACATTCATGCATGTGCTTATTCATATCATTTTGGATTTAGTTTGTGTACTCTACTTCCAAATTCACTTCCGATCGTTGAAGTATATAGGCAACTTGAACCTTATCGTAACTTGTAAAAGTAGTTTGCTCCTAGGAAAAATAACATTTTGATGGAAAATTCCCTCCTTGGAAATGTTTTATGATATTATTTGATTTTCTGGTTGACAGCATCGCATGACATTGCCTGTGTACATTGAGCAAATTATATTTGGTTTGCAGCTAGCTTGCTACTTATAATTTCTGTTACTAACGTAAGTAGCAGTGGAGACACACATTATTGCAACTGAATTCACTAAAAACTCGATTGATACTGAAAGTTATAAGTTTAATCTCAAGAAATTTTTCAAGATGGGTTGGGAATAGAAATTTTCTTTCTGCGTGCTTATTCATTGATATAAAACTATAGCAAGGTTTATAAATGATTGTACGAGTTTGAATAGAAAGTAGTATGACATAATACAAAAGACTTAAAACAAATCAGAAGGAAATATGTGGCTAGTGTACACAGCCATACTCACATCAGTGATGTAACCCAAGCATCTTTTTTCGATGATAAATGTAATGTAACGTGTGTTTTTCGATGACAAACTTCTTCAGGTGATCAAACTTTTCAGAAAATGAGTTTTGGTGACAAAAATAAATCGGGGCATTACTTGGTCGACCAAAACCACAGTTTTACGTCTTCAGATGAGGGTACCATCATATAAACTCACAAATCAGAATCCATAAGAATATACGCATCTAAGAACTAGCAGCAGATTTGAGGAAAAGAAGAAGAAGAAGATTCATCTCAGGTTGAAAGATGGTCGAAACCTCAGGGTGTCTGGAAGCTGACAGACATTTGTGACAATTAGGTACATCTCGCTGAGAAATTAGTTATCTTGCGTGGCATGGGGCAAAGGTGTACTGACTAGAACTTGAGAGTTTCTTCCCTCTAATATAATAAACCGTCTTCTTTTGAGTTGAGAAAACTTTGTGATCTTGTTAGCCAACCTTTAACGACAATGTTTACATAACTTCATATACTTAGTCTTAGCTTAGGTATACCTTGTGGTATCAAATAAACGCTATTGATTTCAGAAACAGACGTTTTTATACTATGAATCATGACCATATGCTTATCAAAAGTTTATCTACAATGTGGCTAATGAAACTGAAATAGTATAAATAATGGAAGCACAGTAAAGTATCATTTCTGGCTCATAATAATGCCCTTCAGAAGATCGATATTGCCTTGAATTACAATGCGTTCTTTCTCAAATGTCCTTTTTGGTCATTAGCTTTTAGAAAATCAAACGAATTCATCTTGTTTGATACAATAGTTTTCGGATGTCTAATGAGAAATCCTTTGAAGGGCTTCTTAGATCACCCCCATAGAAAACTCTCTCATTGCTTAGCACAATACTGCAGGTTATTCCTTACAGCCAGAAGTAATAAAATGTTCTGTATATATCTATTGTCACTTTCCTTGCTGACTTCAAACCAACTTTCTGTTTAACTATGAAACTACGCACAAAGTATATATTTTTGTTAAGAAATGTATCAAAGGAATTCGATCTTTAGTAAATACTCTGACGTACGCATCCGTACAGGACCAATTTTGTTTTTGTCAGAAATCTATAAACCGGACACTCTTTCCTTCTTTAATATCCTCCATGCCTCCGGGTAATGTAACTTCAGAGGATCAAAAGAAGAAAATTAAACTGTGGTAACGAAAGCCGTCGAGGGATAAGTAAGAAAAGAAAAAGGAACCGAAAAAATGAAACAAATTAAGGATATAGGCATAAGAAATATGTGTTTAGCGGAGAGTATGGGTTTTGTAAAAACGTGTGCTGCTCAAGAAACATTCATTTCAGTATATCATGGGAATACCAATAAATCCTATTATTAGAAAGTAAATCCACTTGTTTTTATTCAATGTGGCAATGCGAATGCTAATATATTGCGCGCTCTACTTTCTCCCCATCTTAGCGTATAGTCGCTGAGCTGTGACTAGTCTACAAACTGAATGGACGGGAGCTTTTTATTGATAAAGATTCTTAAATGTGAATGGATTTGATTCTTCATTTCCTTCCTGAAGTAGGACATTTACTGGGCTTAACAGTATAGACTCCTCATCGTCATCCTATATACTTGAAATGGGATCGGGATTGAAGCGTGGGATAAAGAGAGGAAGGAAGACAAAAGGGAATCAAAGTACGGGAGCTTCATTTCATCATCAGATTAAAAAGAAAACAAAAAAAAGAGTTCCTGCACAAGTGGCATGCATGGTGTGTGGTGGTGATGTCTAAGTGTATGTATATGTACGCAGACAAGCATACATGAATGTGTGAGTGGGGTTATAGAATTCGCAGCTTTTTTGGAATATTGCCTACACTCGCAGAAACCACATCACCAGGAGGAGTAGAGAGACCATTGTTACACACACACACACAAGTGTTAGGTTCGTGGTGGTGTTTAGGCTATGTACTTAATTCGTTTGGAGCGACGTGTAATAATGTGGATGGTTTTTTTTCTGCAGTTTTCTTGGTGTAAAACATTTTGCAATGTTACATGATATAACGGTTAGTTACGCTTTGACTACATGTTCTCTCCTCGGGCTAACACTATGTGTCATGTCTACAACAGATATGGGAAGAGTAAGTGTGGTACCAGGCTTCGTCATGTGTGTATTGCCGGACTAGAAAGTAGACTGGTTTTTTGGAGAAACGTATGCTATTATAAGAACATGTCGGCTATTGCAACAAAATGTAACCATAATATATCTATTTAATTACAGAGGGAAGATACTTTACTTATTTTTTTTCTCGGTTGCTGCCACTTACTTTCCTTTTTCATTTTCCATATTAAGTACTAGGTAGTCCTTGTACTGATTGCATAATTGTTGACCATCCCATCATCCCACTATACTTCCATGGAATATGAGAGAGAGCAATGTATTCAGTAAAAAGTCTCTGGGGCCATTGTTTGTGCAACGCCGCCTGAACTTTGTGCAATATAATCTCATGTTATCTACAAGAATAATATCGTCACTATCACTATCATAGCTCTCGGAATTTATGGGGTATTCTTCCCTTTCACTAACAATAAAATTGCACTTCTCCGAATGCTCCAACAACAAACGCTTAATCGTAAGTGTATTTACACTGACAATCCTAATGGAACAACTACTACCTGAATTCAAACGTCAGTTCACGAATTTGAGAGATAATTTTGCGGGGAAATTTAGATTTATATATGATAAACATAAACGTAGATAACGCAACCTTGTAGAAGTAGCATGCCTTTAATTATTACCTGTTTCAACATTTAACACATCGACAGTTGCGTTTATATATAATTTTATTTATTTATGAATATCTCCATATATCTATAGCCTTTGACATTTGATAAATAACAGAACGATAATTGATTGGAGACTATTTCACGAGGTTGTCTATTTTAGTAAAATTATGTAAAACAAGTCACGTAGCGACCCCACGCTGAATATTTGAGTTGAACCAGCTCTGATAACTATTGTTTTCTTAGAAGGAACCGTAGACGTCTGTAAGCGAGCACAAAGAGCTCAGATTTCAGACAATATATCAGATCTTCACAAGTTTTTGCTAGTATTTCACAAGAAGCCAACGGGTAACTTGCATACTAAAAGGTTAGATGCATATCACAACAGTATAAATTCATTAAATACTCGTAATTTCATTACAAAACAAACAACAAACATCAGCTCCAAGAAACCCTTTCGAAAAACTGTCCTCCGGTGGAACAACGTACAACATGTTTGCTTCATTTTGGCATAACGAAACGGAATTTCTCATATAAACACAAGTAATTTTCGCGATTGAAGATTTGCTTTAATGCCCCTTTCAATATTTATTTAGACACTCAAGCAAATATGACAGGAGCTGTTTTAATATATATGTATTAACATTGCTTTCACCTAAAGCCTTTAAATCGTTTCATATTCCCCCTTCATTCCAGTTACCATTGGTATGGATCACTAAATAAGCTTGTTAAACGAAATCATAATGTAATTCCATAGCAATTTAATTAAGCATGAAAAGTTTTAGGTTGAACTCCTCCGTCTAAAACAACGTATGTACCTAGTTCAGCTTCAGTTCAGTAGTCAAAGAGTGTCTCGAGTTAAGATAAATTACACAAGCTTTTTACCACTTAAACCTGATGGATGGCTACGAAATTCTCAGCTTTCGTTTTTGCGTCTTGTCTGATCTGGCGTCATCAACAGCAACAAAATATAACCACTATATTACTTACTGCATTTTCTGTAGAGTTGTCGTCAAACAAGAGAAACTCGTACTTAGCAAAACTGCATTCAACCTGGGCTTTCATCCATCCATGTGGTAAAATAAATGAATTGAATCCTCATGCTTCCGGGCTACGCCCGCTGTGATTAGTAACTTGGTATTGTATGAAGTTTCGTATTTCACTTGAGTTTCTTTCCTGATGTAAGAGAAAACAAAAGGTTTGTCTTCTTGCCATGTCAAAATCAAGTACTCAACTTTCTGCCCCAACTGCTCAGAAAATAATAATTAAGGAAGAAACTTAAGTATAGGTGACAAACAGTGTGATATTTCATATTGTTTAAGTAACACAGTTAGAACCATCTCTTTGAAGTTTTCTGCCAGGAAAGTGAATATACAGAAATGTTTAATGAAAAATGATCACTGTGCTAGTGCAGTAGAGAAATGTTGTCAATCATTTTCCTTTGAAACCAACAAGATTAGATTTTGAAAGTAAGAAGATCTAGCTGATTTATACACAAAGATGAAATACATAAAAGCTTCTGAATCAAAAGGATTTCGTTATTACGTACAGGAAAAGTTTTTTTATTGAAGGCAACTCGTTTAACCAGTGGTGTCTGACGTAAATACACAAAATGCCAAATGGTGAATTGGATAGATATACAAGTGAAAAATAACTATAAATATCAACGGCCCATCGCTTTGGTTTTGTATTAGCTCTTTCAAAAATGCTTGCCATCCAACTGTAACAAATCAAACAACGAGTGATTTGTCTTTTTGGCATGAAGTACAAAATATTTACGTGTTATTCAGCATCTTGTTACCCTCTTTGTTTACTTAACAACATTCATGTTACTCACGTACCAACACGTTGCTTGATTCGTTTCTTTGAGGTGGAAAAGCATAAAAAAAATAAAAGTAGTAGATTTATTACCGCGAGAATAAATGGGAAGCGACATAAGCTTATATCAGACAAGTTCAAGTAAACCCAAGGTCTTATTAGTGGAATTGCTTGTTGTATTCGATTAGAATGATAGCAACCCCTAGTACTGGCATAAAGCGTAATCTTTATGGTATAGAAAATACAAATACGATCCAAAAGATTAATGACAAGGTTTAATCGAAGCCGACCGAAGCAATGCATTGATATTGAATTGCCGACATAAAAACTTGAATATTTAGTATTTATATTGTGTGAATGTGAATCATATTTGGACGTATTCATAGATCAAATGCCGGCAGTTTCAATGCAATAATCTGGTATTTCATAGTCAGGGCCAGGGCTGAACATAATGTGTGGCGCAACGCGGAAAAGAAACATTTAAAATGTATTCATATTGCATTATGGAGTTTGATATACGGTGTTACTTGACTTGGCATGACAGTCGGACATAGGAAATGGTCATAATAGCATGTGTTATACTTGTTTATGGGGATAGCGATAAGTTGTAAGAATGTTCTGACTGTAGCGGAAATGGCAAAGGCATCCACTTCAAATCTAAAAGCCGACCAGTTTAAAAAAAAGTTGTACAATACATCAAAAAAATGGGGGGAAGTTGCCAAGGTCAAGAAGTGAAACTGAAACCATATCACGTATTTAACATGTTTTCTTTTATAAATATTGCACGCTCATTTTTTGATCCCGTGCATGACCAAATAATCTTCACTACAGTTCAATTAGTAAATCAGTCTCTACTCCGTATTAAACGAATGTGTCCGTCTTGCGTTTTGCAACGTTGCTATTTTTTTAGCTATCGTGTGTTTACAAACGATACTGCGTACCAACCCAACATATTATGTATGTATCTATTTTTTGTAGTCCGTTTCTCAACTTTCCCAAGGAAGGATTTGATCGAAGAAATATCAAGTGGGCATGATTCCTATGACTGCATTGTGCTCTGTAAACTTTTCTCGATTTCTAATGATAACCACGAAGACCAGCAAGAAAAAATACCCAGCAAGTTTTATACACACATGCGATATTCCTTTTTGCTGAAGTTTTTGAGCTCTTTTATTCCTTTTTTCTGAAACTCTGGATAGGTCGGTCGAATGATCTATGAGAACTGGACCACTTCCAGCAACTAGTGCTATACAACCAAATACAACCATTCAAGATATTGTATAACTTTCTTTGGTTTTGGAGAATTTTCTATGTACGTGACTTGTAAATGGCACGCTCAGAGTTGCCCGAACGTGTGGGATAGATATAGTATGTATGTATGAATGAGTTTCATCACATGAATTATACAAAGTGGAAGCTCTACCCCTCCTATTTTCATTTTTTATGTCTTAAATACAACAACAGCCTAGTCAGTCCTACCATCTAAGTCACAAGAACTCTAAAAGTTTGCACCATGCTAGAGGAAGTTATGGCACGTGCTGGTCGTGGTCTTCGCCAACAATTTTGTTTCATGCATTGTAATCTATATAGCTACAGCTCTGCGTGATGTGGACCGTTGTACGCGAAGAATAAAATGCATTCAATATATTATTGCTATTCATCGGGTTTTCCTGGGAACCTTTTTTATCAACATTTATACCATAATAAGCTTTGTTATCGATAAGCTCCTCTCCACTTTTTTCGCCGACATTGAAAACTATACTTGGAAGAAAGTTTTGGGGAAGTTAAATTGAGGTGACAAAGCTCCATCTCATCCCATTTTTAGAAAATATGTAATATCTTCAAGGACTGTAGAGGTTACACTAGATTTTAAATCATGTTATGCCAACTCATGCCATTGCATGACGTGAAATATGAGATACAAAGCGGGCAATTTTTCTCTCCCATATATTTTGTAATGCATAAAAACGCTCACAATAATATGAATAGTAATGGTTGGAAGGCCCACACTTATTGAAATGTAGAGACAGTAATATACCCTTTGTTTGTGCAACTGTCTTGTGAAAGAAATGGCTAAGGAAACCATTCTTGAATATAAATTAGAGCTATTTGGAACCATACCAAAATATACGATCCTCCCATATCAACATGCGGAATTACATATCTACGCAGATGCCTAAGCAGAAGGAAAATTAGTTCGGATAAGAGAAGATTTCCATTTGATTTCCTAAGCTTATTTGATGATTATGAATATTATATTTGGCTGACTTAGAAATACATGTGCGTGTCTGTAAGTGTATTGCCTCCATCAACCATTCTTTTTCAAAGAATTTGTACAAACTCAAGCATTTTAAAATGGATATTTGTCCTTTTAGTTCACTGGAGCCTTTTACTTATATCATCAACCAAGTTCACCCTTAAGCTGAGATTGACACTGAGCCAGCTAAATGTAGCAGCTGTAATTTGCCTACCTCTTGGCACATTTAATTTTTTTTTCAAAATTTACTGGAGAAGTATTTTAAAGCCGGAAGTATTTTGTGTTATCAAAAAGAAAATTCTGTAGCTCACTGCAGCTGCAAGTGCAGGTTCACTGGCTGAATTCTTCAAATTAGCGCAACTTTCAGAAATCAACGTAGACTCATTCAACGAAATGCTCATTTCGCCAATTTGGTAAATGCATGCTTTGGGAGACGTATTCGAAATTATGTAGATAAAGTAGTAGTTTTTTTGTAGCTGTATAAAAAAATTGTTTGTCTACATGGCAGCTTTGCCCTGTAATTTACAATTTGACAATGTAATCTTGTACTATTGTAGAAAAATGAATACAAAATATTATGCTGTGTATCCTAACACGGAAGCATTCAATCCAAGTTACTTTCAACCAGCTACATTAATGATGGCCAAGTTCATGACTTTATTTGAAAGAACAGCCGTACCATTACTCTTTACGAGCCCCCTTCGGCTTCTGTTGCGCTGCGCTGTAAAGATATACACGAAATATGGTTTCACAAGATGACGAGCTATGAAAATAACAAGTGAACAACTGCTTCCAAGCACTCATTTGTTTTGGATTATATATCTTGCACGCAATCTCACCAGATGAAAGCGTTATCCGAGTAATACAAGACGTGATGAGCTGAACACTTTAAAAAAGCGAGCGATTTACATTATTCAAATTGAAAGATATTCTCACACTTTCAATCGGCCTTGATTCCAAAAAGAAACTCCACTTACTTGTTCACTCCTTGCTTCACTCTTCATTAGTCAATCAAAAGCGTGTGTTTCAATGTGCTACTGTGCCGGCAGCCCTGTGTAGTGTAAAGTGAGACCGTGACATATCTCACCAGCCCATTTTTACACTTTACATCTGTGTGGAGCCAACTCACTCAGTTGCTTGGCTTGTATTCCATTTTATGACACCAAGATCAAGTAGTGTGCAGTGTGCACCAGCAAAGTAACATAATATAATGGTTGGTTCAAGTAACAAAAAATTGGTCATAACTATGCTCCCCATTCTAATAAATTTTTTTATGAAGTGTATAACGTACCTGCATTGCAAAACTTATGCGCTGCACTTTGGTACTCGGCAAGCTCAGTGCCAAATTTAGAGCAACTATTCTACCATGTACACTTCGGTATTTTGAATGAAATCAGGTGCAGAAATGAGAAAGTAACCAGGTTTATGTTCTTCAATTTTTATTTCTAATATTTCGCTATCGAGCTACAAACAGAATAAAAATAATATTTGTTGTTCTGACGGAGTTCATTACTCCTTTGATGTACTCTGTACTACATTCGGGCTATTTTCTTTCAAATTTGTTGGATTCATTCACGATGAAAGATATTGCAACAATAATACTATACAAGTAAGTACAAAGTTAGTTGCTGAAATAACTTTGCTGAAAAATGGAGTGTTGATAAAAGCACTGGCCAAGATCCAGTTTATTAATTTGAAACAAAATACCAAGTGAAGAGAGAACAACTCTATTAAAATTGCACATAGATTGCGCATTAGATCAACCTTCATTTGTCTAGAAAGTTCACTCTTGAACTTCTTCAAGTAGCGTTAAGCAACTGTGAATTCCGAAGAGTTACGAAAAAATCTAGGAAACTAACTAGTTTTGTGCAATACTAATGAAATTGCACATTCATTTTAAGTAAAAATCCATATTCCCATCAAACCAAAGAACTACGGTGATAACTCAATCGCCTTTGGGTATAGACGACCACACAGAATGTAGCAATCTCGTGCTGCGTTTGATTACGAAAAATATGTTTTATGGATAAACAACTTAATGAATTGCATCACTCCTGTAATTATATACCACTAAATCAGATAAGTGGTTAAAAAAATATTTCACCGTTCAGCAGAGCAGTAAGCAGATGGTGATTATAGATGTTCTATTCAAGATATTTTCACGTTTATATCCTTTAATTACAGCTTTGCTGAAGCATAAACTCCAGTCTCAGCTTCTTGTACAGAAAAAAAACTCCCAAATATTGCCTTTAATGCTGGAGGATTAACAGTTACCACCAAAACTTAGTAAAAAAATCCACAAATGCAGGTCATAGCTAAATTTATCTTTAGTTGAGGCGGACTTGATTGTCTCATTGCATTACCTACCTGTTAAAATTAGTAGTGTCATATCGTTACGTGCAGATAATTCCAGTTGCAAATTGTTAGCGAACGAACTCGCAGTTCACCCACTCATAATTTATCCATTTTCACTTCAACTGGATGCTTGTACGAATGCTGGAATATGGGAATGTCACAAGAAGATGCATTACGGAACACTTGCTATCAAATTAACAATGATTAATGTTTCCATGATGGTCGCCGCTATAAAGCCTTCTCTCATTCTCATTTGGGAGGATTCCCTTTTTTTTATTATAAAAAGCCATGTCTCCAACTGCTGCTTTTCATTTCATATTGCCCCTTCGTGATGTGATGAGATGAGAGTGCTTGTAATTTATGCTTTGGGAACATACGGCAGACTAATATTTATTAATTTCCTAACGATCTATTCGTTTTCTCTTGTATTATTCATGAAAACCTCACGACTCCCACTTTCTACATATTCACAACGTGTAAGACAACATACTTCAGAGGAAAACCAGACCTACGGTATAGCTGACATTCACAGAATCACGTGTTAGGTACCAAACTCGTTCCGAACCTTCAACATTTTAACCAATCTCATCAAAAGAAATCTTTAACTGGGAATAATGTGGAAACAGAAGGTTATGGCAACTGGCATAAGTGGTTTTTCACAATTTTATTGCATTGATGCATGAAATAACTTTCATGGAATTTTGGCATCCAGTTAGAAGAAGTTTCTAGATTTTTAAGTAAAAAAACTAACTTTATTTTATATCTGCTTACATGATGATTACGAAAGGATGACCTTCACCGCTACGAAGCCGCTGATTTGGGAAAAGCCGTCTGAAAGCAAGAAGTTGATTTCGCAAAACTAATGTATAATATGATGGGAATGTAATGGTAATGGTAACATTCATTTTGTTTTTACTGCAAAACATGACAAGTTTTGACAAGCCAAATAACTCAAAAGCAGGCTACTCAATATTGCATTTTGTTACCAGGTATTATATTAGTATTAACAACTATGGTCGCTGAAACTAGCTCAGCGTCGTTCTTAGTCAATGCTCCCATTTTTGTTGGCAGCTGTTGGTTGGGTTAGACAACTATGTTATATTCTGTCGTAATAATCTACACATGGACAAAAAATAACATAAAAGGCTTCATCTATATTTTGTTAAGTTAGGGAGACGCATTGCTACAGACGATGAAGAAATGCATTCACTTTAATAGGATACTTGCATATGTATATCCACATAATAAAATCCACATTATATGCATGAAATAAATGGCAAATGTTGAAACAAGCAGTAACCGTGAAGCGTCGTGGGCGATTTTCATTTTCTGCACTTTCATTTCAAGCTAGTTGTCTGTGACTGTGAATAAAAAAGTGGGAGATTAAGTATGAAGTACAAAAATGAAAAGGAAATAAGTAGGCGATAGGGAAAAGAAAGCTAATACCACTTCTTTGTTACTTTCTTCCGCTTCTCCTTGATCTTTTTGGATGGATAGAATAAAAGTCTGGAAAAGCTTGATGAAAACTTCAGTTGACAAAATGAAAAAGAAAAGAAAAAAACTCTTTTCCTCTTGCTTTTCACTCCGTTTTTTATGATGCAAGTTGTAGCCTCTTTTTCTACTGTGTTTTTCTTCAACAGGATAAATAAATTGCTTCTTTGCTAGTTACCACATTTGTATAATATATACGACATGCATTGTGTTATATTATTGTAAATTGTAACTTATCTAACAAGAGTATGCAACCTCTTCTGTTGTTTTATATGAGCCTAAAAGGTTGCATTGATGTTTTAGCTTTGGAAGAGCCCAAACAAAATCATTATGCAAGCTTCTGTTTGAAGCTGTTCCTACGCGACACACATTATTGTTTTCACTTTTATTATAACAACATTGTTTTCCATCCCTTTCTGGGGAACAGGATAATTAAGGAAGTTACGTAAAACGTAAAAACGGGGCCTTGATAAACAATATAAAGGGCTTTGTTTCAATGCCGTTTATACAATATCAACTTTAACTAATTTCAGCTGGTGTGAACCAAAAAGTGGAACGCAATGTGTTTACAAACAAACAGATATTTGCACTTTGCACGGCTTCATGCTTTTATTTTCCTCTTTGAAACGACATTATTATTTAATAACACATTTTAATATTTTTTGCAAACGATATTTGAATGTTATGAAACCTTGTGTTTGAATGTCGCCACTTCTGGGAAATATGGAGACGACAACGTTACTTAGTAACTATGCTCATAATATTAAGAACTGGAACTGGAGTCAATCATTTTATCTTTGTTTCTGGTAGAAGACTCTACAAAATGGAAATTAGATTGTTAAGCATCTCTCCAACTAATCACAAAAGTCTAGGAGAATGAGAAAGATGGTCGTCAGCTTGTGAAAATTGAAATGAGGACGACACAAAAAATTACTTATATGCGTACCTACATTATATATTACCTGTCTATCCCTATCAAGTAGAAAACTGTAATGGAAGTAGTTTGGGAATGTCTTCAGCCAGCAAGTGACACCGTTAGAAGTTTTTGAAACTCTTTAAAAACAACTTGTTGTTCATTTTCTCTTCGCTTTAATGTTCCAGATTGCTTTTTGGTATTTTTCAACGTCGCTCATCTTCTGCGTATCGCCACTAACCAGGCTCCACAACTTTTTTTTGAAACTTTTCTTTACATTTTATTCACGCCTTGTGAGAACACAATGAGCTACAACGTATCATGTAAATTACGATGCAAACTGGAGAAAGTAAGAGAGGGCAAGGGATAGCATTAACTTCAGAAGAAGTCTATCTTGTCTCTGAGATTAGCATATCATTTAAGTAAGGAAAGTAGGACGGCATAAATTGGCAGTCAGTGATTAATTTTATATTACAGTGGAAACTCACTGTCATGAAGGTTGGTCATTGTGTTGTGTGCTGATTAACTGTTTTAATTAGAAATGAGCAATTTTTCTTGTGGTTGGAAAAATTGTTTAGGGTTTGGAATGCATAATGAGTTTCAAAAAGTTTAGGTGAAATTTAGGTTGTGTCAGACTTTTTGAAACAAGTCTCCTGAGATAAGTTCATATATGCTAGTTTTAAGCTAATCGTAAGTATAAAGGCGCTTATATAGGCTGTTGATGTCTGTAATGCAAATGTATGCTAGATGCTAGGAAGCTTAACTAGATATACAAAATCCGGCGCTAGTAGTCAGAGCCACTGCAATGCTTTCATATATGCATGCATGTTTTACTTTTGTTGTACGAAATTGAAAGGATCATGGTATGTATGGTAGAATCAACATTGACAGGGGAAAAATGAAACCATTTCAAGTTACAAAACTAATTTCTTACAATTCCAAAGCTTCACAAAACATTTTTGGGATGCGTAGGCCGACCACAACCCATTTCACGAAGTATTCTCCACAGTATGAGAATGAGAGTTATTTATGTGCATTCGTAAAATATGACATCGACATGCATACATAAATACGCCCTGGAAATGCAAAACATGTAGTGAAATGGAAGGCATCATCATTAGCCTTAGCCAATCTTGCGGAATTTGCATTTGGTTGTAAGTAGAGCAAGCACAATAGCTTGTACATTTGTAACCATACTTTTCTCAAACACTTTTACAATTAGTTGTGGCAACAGTTTATACGTATTTGTTACATTATATCCATTTGTGAACCTGTTGGTTGAAATGTACCTACTTTAACTAATGAATGCGTTGGGTAAAAACAAAAGAAACAGGAAGGATTACCCTGTGAATGGCTAACTTTGTTTCACATTGTTTTAATATTGTACTCCGGAAGCGCTTTATTCATAAATACCATTTCCACTAAATCTATAAGCAGAAACTGACTGTGAGTCTGTAAACAATGTGGCTTATACATATGCATTCTAATCTATCCCACGTTTTTCCTGTTTCGCTCAAGAGTTGGTCTGGGATTTAGTAGTGGATAAGTGGAAAGCGACAGTATAAAATGTTCATAATGATGCTTAGTTAGTACAGATACTTATAAAACCTCACACATAGGAAAATCTCAGGACCAGATAATGTGCTATTCTCCACTTAATCCAGTAGTTGTTTTTGGAGTTTCTTAGAAAAAGATTGTTCCGAAAGATACAAAGTGTTTTAGTCTGAGTCTACTGTGTGTCTGCGTACGTAGTACATCGTGCAAAAGGCTCGTGTGCTTTTATCTTTTTAAGAAATTTGTAGATTTGATAGTATGCTTAAGAAAATTCTAGACCTTTTGTATTGAACAATATGTAAGTATACTGATGGCCCTGCGGTTGGTTCGATGTAATAATAGACGCTGTGTAGTCTACAATAATTGTTCTCCAGTCGAACTCTCTCCAGTTGCTTACTACTGTTTTGCCACAATTTTGTTTCTAGAGTTAGGGCCACTGTACGAAAGAGAAAAACGCTTGTCATTGGAGAAACCGTTTGGAACTTGCTACATATATGACACACAATGTTGCTATAAATACAATTTTCTTTTGGTTGCTTTTTCTCAAACGCGGCCAACGACCACCAAGCATGAACATCAACTTAGACACTTTATTGCGTACCTAGATTCCATTTGTCTTCACGAAATGCACATAGTTTAAAGAGGAATCGTGTGTCTACTCATTCTACATAGTTTCTGGGGCTAAAAGGTTGATAGCCAAATCCAGTCCACAATATTAGGCCAAAGGTTTGCAACCCTGTGGGGCATCATATAAAATGAATGTATGCAAATGAAAAGTTATCCTAGTGCCATTGATTACTTGAAACAAAACGTTAGTAGTTATCCAGTTATTTAATTTCATTTATGGACAGAAATTGTTTAAGTTTCCTGGAAGTCAGCGTTTAGGAACAGCCTGGTTCCTCTCAATGACCAAACTCAGTCAATGAAACCTTACACCGAAATGGGAAACTGTAGATAAATTGAGCCAACTAAACTTTTAGTGCCAACGATCGCTCTACTGTTTAAGTATTATTATTAGCACTGTAATATGCAAGAAACATCTGCTTTATGACCAGAGTGAACACAATTCTGTGAATTTCTGTGCATCAAGCTCAAAATTGCATTGACGTTTAGAATGAATGAAGGAGTGGTGAATGGCAGCAGCACGTCGGATCGGAAGCAAATGAATGTGCAATAATAGTCGAGCTAGGGAAAAAACGAAAGAAAAGACGAGGGCGGAATGTTATATTTTTGGATTCTTGTACATGTAGATAGACAAGTAAGCACATTTTCGACATCCTTAAAAGGCGTAAAAGCGTTCCTTTTCCATTTCTAATTTACTAGTTTTTTATTTGTGGATACCTTATACGTTACTTCGTTATAAAGATATGTTCTATTCTCAAATCAATAAGCAATATTGTATAATATGGTGTAGTCACAGCTATAAATATAAATGATTTTGTATTTTTATTGTAGGTGTAACTTAACACTAAATACAGACAATTGTTTGTGGGCGTATATACCTACTTCTTTTATGTAATTAAATGAATCAAATGTGCACTACCAAATTGCCAATGACGTATAAAAGCTCCCCACAAAATCCAATATTTTATGTATTTGTAGTTCTGTTTGACAACTAACGGAAGGTATCAATAGTGCAGGAGACTGGAATAAGATAAAAGTGGAAATAGAATAAGATGCGTTTGTCCCCATTTCCGTTTCAGAAATTATGCACCGTTTGCTTACGTCACTACTTTAGTATAAACATTGCGTAGTATTGGTACCTTGACTAAATTGTAACTTTGCGATTCAATACAAAGGAATAAAAGCCGAATTTTATGGGAGTGGAAAGTAGATAGGTAACCAAAACGTATTGTGTGCTATTATCATAATGACGGTGCGGGAGTGGAAAAGCAGGCAATTACTACAATAAGTATATGGAATTGTATGACCTAACTGAAAAAACCATACGGCTCCGCATTTAAATTATATTACTACAAACCATATTATTATTCCGCAAAAACTCTCCCCGCCTTTGAGAGTTTTCTAGATGACCATTAAGGACATGAGCAACATTGTGTGTATGTATGTATATATAAACGAAAAAGTGGTGAGCTTGTCAAGTCGTTTGAATCTATCTCGATTTCATAAATAATGTATATATGCCTACCACATACATTGGTTTATATTTCATATACAATTTTTTGTTCGTACAACACAGTTTCTCGGTGATGAAACATTACAAGAAAAGGAATCTGGTTGAAGCCAATCATGAGTAAACAGACGTTGATGGCGTGATGGCAGTTTTCTCCAAACTTCTCAACTCGTCTGCAAAGATACTCTGGAAAAAAGAATCCCTTTAACCTTTTTTTGACTCCCTCTTGCTCACAACCGCTTGTTTAGCTTTTTTCAGCAAGTGATGAAATGGTTCTGCCTGCCTGCTTGCCTCCCCACTTTGAAAACAATTCTCGTGCAGTCCGTGCCTACTTTCTTTCGCTTTCACGATCCCACCAAAAAGTACCCAACAAGAAATACAAACCAAGTGCGCTCAGGTTCCAAATCAAGAATTATATACTACAAGAAACAAAAGCAAAACTTTTTCCTTCTGATTGGATTGTTGAACATGTGTTCGTCAGAGCCCATCACGTATCAAAATAACCTTCTTTTATTTTCCGTAAAGTCAGCAGCTTCCTACGATAATATCGTTCTTGGTTTTCTCCAATATCTCGGGTTTCATGGAGTCCTTAAATACTAACATTATGATTCGTAATTGCATGACATCCAGAAGAGCAAACAGTCAGTAAAAAGTCAAAAAGTGAAACTACAAAAGTCAGAAGAAAAGAATTGCGTTTCATGCTCCATCTGTAAGACATACATAGATATAGACATTGCGTGTGGACATTATGCACATAAGTTTTTGCCAAAAAACAAACAAATTCGCGTACTTCATGCACATCTCTTCTATCCTGGTAGTAACTTTAACACATTGTAACCTTATCATGTATATTTATTTTGAAGGTTCTTCCCTCCAGCCTTTTTGAACAAATAGAAAAAAGAGAAAGTTTTTGAGATGAAATGTACAATAGGTTCGAGGTGCATGTTCGAGGTGCATGAGGTGGCAGACAAGATGAAAGATAAGATTGGATATGATGCATACGCATATAAAAGGAAAATGAAAAAATGACACTACTGCTGCCACACCACATACACCAACCAATTTTTGTTTCCAACAAAAAGAGCAAAAATTCTCAAACAGGACATTCATTGCGAGAAAGAAATGTACGAGTAAATATGGAAAGGGGTGGGTAGCAAGCCATGTGCACCCATCCTTAAACCTGTTAATAACATAGCACAACAGTATCAAACAAAAATGCAGATAAAGTAAACATACAACTTAATGTATGTACTATGTACATAATCGGATCCTATTGATTACCCACACTCTTATACTACCTTTCACCGAACATATTTTATAAATCCCATTGAAAAGTATGGTAAAAGTAAGAAACATAATAAGTAATATATTTAGCATCTAGATTCCACAGAAGTGGGCTGCGTAATAGTAATAACAGTGTCCTGGTGTGGTGGTACACATAAAAACGGTTGAAACGTGCTTCTTCTTCATTCCCAAACCATCTCACAAGATTCACGATAATGAATACATATAAAGCTCGTGTTTGGACCACCTGAAACTTCTCAGTTAGGAGCTTTTATTGCCCCATTGAAGATCCACAGGAACGGGCTGCTGTGATATACTTCCCCATATTTATATGAGTGTAGGGAACAGGAAGATGAGCCTTTTGTGAATCCTTTTTCTCAAAAAACCGCAAGCAATACTACTGTTTATTTATTACACCACCAAAAAATACGTAAAATGTTGCCACCACCATTGAGTCACAGAAAAGCTTGAAGCTTATCAAGAAGACGAATAGTGAGAAGCCAAACGCTAAGAGATGTTTAAATACACACATACATATAATGTAATGATGAAACCGACACACTGAGCTAAACAGATATGTGTTAAAAGTACTCTCATATTTTTAAACCTGTATTGAAGATCACTTACATACTTCTATGTAACTAATATTACTGCCTTGAATAGAGTTTGAATTTTTATGATGAAAACTTCTGCCGTAAGAGCAACCGTGTGTGTACGTATCTACTACCAGAAAAAACTTGTTGGGAGCAACGAAAACGACGTTGTTAAAAATGTTGAAAAGCGGGGGGAATCCTTCTTTTGGTGTGGTAGTTCAGTCAAAATTTAAAAGGGAACAAGATAATGTTATGCCTACTCATCTTTCCGTGTTGGTTTTACAAGATTGAGCGTGTGTAGTTTTTTTGTGTCGACTCTGTGTCTGTCTTTTTTTATTCCATCGACATGCCCATTATGGTGGGGGAAATTGTGACTAGATGAGTTTTCCTTTTTCCCTTGAATCGTGATGCCAGATGAATGCTAATAGATAACAAAATTTTCCAGGAGTGAAGTAAAAATATCCTGCTATCTAATTCATGGAATGCAAAAGTGTTGGGATGATCGTGAGTTCAATCTGCACGTTAGTGGCGTACATATGTTAGCTTTATGGTATCCGATTTTCACACGAAAAGCTGTTGCAACTATACATTTTCTCATCCCACTTGTATGTTATTATTACAAAGTGCTAGGATGTATAGAGCAACAATGAGTGAAGGCTTAAAAATGACGTGATGTGTAAAAAAGTCATGAAGGTACAACGGATGGGGAGAAACTAGTTTAGGAAGACAGACACCAACTTTAATTCCTCTTTTAAGTCCGGCTGTGCGATGCTCAACAAAAACCATTCCTACTTTCTACTTTGCCCCATGATTCTATTTTGTCATGTCAGGAATAAGAATATAGCAATATGAATGGGGAGAAAGTCGTCGTACTAACCAATTTCATGGGGAATTGTGGAGTGGAGTAGCTTTTGGATTGTACTACTTGTACATTAGACTTTCTCTGTCATGATGCCAAACTCATTCATCAGGCTCTCCCGTTTGTAGGGGCACATCACATGGCAATGTACTTAAATCGACTTTTGGTCGCTCAGGTAGAAAATTTCCAATCAACAACAGAAGTTTTGAGCATTAACATGTTTCCTTCTCCAAAAACCCCAGAAAATATAAGTTTTACATGAGTTATACCTATACGCCACAATGTTACATAATAAATACGGGATATGGTACAATGAACATGCTTAAGCCAACTGAAGAAAGTCATTCGTACTCAATTTCAACGACGTTGCTGTTTGGGGGTTTGTAATTCATTCGCAATGTGATTTCCTCTGACCGATAGGACAAAGTTGAGACGCGGCGGATTGGAATGGGTAGTTAGTTAGTTCGAGGCACAGGCAACTGAATCAAGTAATACATGTCTACAACGAGACTACCAGGGGACATCTCTTTTCTTTATTTTTAGCTCTTTTAAATTCCACTTGATTTGTTCATGCTGATGTGACTTCCACACTAACACACTTCTTTCCATTCAAAACGGATTCTGTGTATTTTCCTCAACCCTTCCTCGTAGGTATGCGCTCCTTTTTCCTCGCCTTCCCAAGAAGAATTGCATGCAAGGCTGGATGAAGGAGTGTATGCAAAGCCTCACGTAAAGCATATATATGCTGAAGCTCAAGAGCTGTGAAGATATGTTTGGAATTTCATATTTTATTATTCTGCTAAAATCCCTGTCAATCTTTCACTCGCAATAGTAAAAACTTGTAGGATGTACACTGGTGCTTTACAAAGTTCAAAGCTGTTTCGAACTTGAGTATTTGTTGAAAATTTCACAAGAGACATATCAAAAACTACTCAACAGCTTCAGCTACATTGGATTGGTTGGAGTAGTAGGTGAGAGAAAAAAGATTTCAGGAGGCTTTTATATCATCAAACAAGTAAAAAGTCCAACTTTTGCATTTACGCCTTTTGTATATTCTGCGATTTTCACAATCCCAGTGAAAAAACTTTCACCCAGATGATTTCGATAATGACTAACGTGCTGAGGGAATCTCGAGAGTTGTTCCTGTGAGTGTAACAAAAGGGGCAATCCATCTTCGATTGAAAAAAAAGAGAAGGAAAGGGGAAAGTGAGTGAAAATGGCAAGATCACGTTTTAAAGCAATCCGGTGGTGGTGCCTATGAAACTTTAGCTCATTCTTTCAAAAAGGGATAATGTGCTGAGTATCTCAACTGAAACAAAAAATTACTTTATGAGGTGAAAAATTCAATTTTGCAATTTTCTGTAGGGTTGCTTCCTCAATAGATAGTAAATAGTGGTGGAGCGATTTCGCCATATTGGCTGTTTTATCCGAGATACGGAAAAAACTTTTGAGAGTACATTTGAACACCTTGTTTCCAAGCCATTTTATACTAAAGGTGTGTTTGTTTGTTTTTTTCTTTGTTTCTAGCAATGCCAATGGAATTGTTCGTGATGTGGCAACAGTATCCCTGGATATTTGGTGAGATAGGTTGTGATCTTCGTGGCGTAATCACTGAGTGCACAACCTATGCGTCCATTCTAACAATCGTGGCATTCACCTCAGAAAGATATATAGCCATCTGTCATCCAATGAGGTAAGCTTTTGCAATGGCAACAACCTTAGGCAGGGAAAATGTGATATTATTATCATCATCATCATCAACAAATGAAATAAAATATTGAGGTTGGTAACAAGATAACTTGATTGTTTCGACAGGACACAGACCAAATCCAAACTCAGCAGAGCTACCCGTGTTATCACTCTAATCTGGATTATATCTATAGCATCTGCTCTACCCTGGGGTGCTTACATGCAGGTACAATGCCATAACAAACCTAATGCCAAATGTAACAGCAGTAGTAGTAATTAGTGCTTGAGAGGACTTTCACTTTTTGCTTTATAATTGATGCGCAATGCCTCGTTCTTCGAATCAAAGCTATAATAATGTAATGATAGTATTTCCTTGTCAAAAACCCATCAGCGTGATAATTGCCATGCAAAGGAATAAATTCATTTGAATCCATTTTCAACTATTCCCGCTCCGTTGTACATTTCCCCATCAAGAAGCACATTTGAATAGTCATGGTGTTGTAATGACAAGTAATAAATAATAAGTTGGGCAGCACACATACACAGACATCAATGCTCTCAGCATCCAATACTTTAGTTTTGCTTACCCAACAACACCAGCAGCTCTCTAGGCTTGACGACTCACTTTGTTGGAGAAAGTATAAATGATGGACGGTTGTGTAAATCCATTCAGCTCTCAATGACAATGTATACTGCTAATGAAAAGGAGTTACTTGCTCAAATATATGGATTTCTATGATATCCAGTGCTGTCGTCATTTCATGCTCCGATGAAGTGCCAAGTCATAATGAAGATTAATTGAGAAAATGAAACGAAACATGAATAAATGAAGCTTCTGCAACTAGTCCGGCTGGAACATGTAAATCACTATACTTTCCTCTGCTTTATGCAAAAATTGCTTTGCAAGGAATTATTGCGTGGTGTTCCTCTCATATCAAACAAAAACTAATACATGTTGCCTCCTCCATGTCTCCATTGTAAAGCTGACATTTATTTGTGTCTAGTGAAACCGTGGAAAAGTGAAACAAACTTGTATCATTCTAGTGTCCTACAATCATCAAAACTCCTTGGGAGTGCTTAAGAGCTTTTATAAACCGACACGCTCAATGTTATGTTTGCATACTATTTAATAATGCACTCATGTGACTAGCATGTCATCTTCACATACTTTCTCATCAATCTACAAAACTACTACAATTTTCCAAACTTCTCGCCATCCAATTTACTTGTAATCCTAGTTTCGTACTGTTGCCATTTTTTTTGCAAAGCTTAGTTCAAGTTTTCTTCCAGTTTGCACAAAGTCAAAATGTCACTGACCTTTGTCATCAGTTACTTGGTTGAGCTACCACTTGCCACTGACATGCACTTACTATTTCACCTTTATTGATCTTCAAGACTCAGAATAATGGCATTTGACAAAATATCGCTTCCATTTGTTTTGTCTTTGTCACGAGCCAAAGATGTGCACGCATGAAGAGAGTTCATAAGAGTTGCAGAGAAGGCTTTTTGAAAGCAAATTTCTCTTTTATACATGTATGAACATACACACACCATGATAGCAATAGTCTGAGCTCAGGTTGTAATGTTTCGGCTTCTGTTTTACTTTTTGAGTTTTTTGTTGCCACTTTTGGTTAGCATCAGTTCTCTCATTGAAATGCTTTCCATATCCTTTCAAATGTAAGCTATTTAAAACAAAAGAATGTGAGAGGAAAATTCGTGAACCTTGCTCTTACTTTTTCTGTAGCCATAGAAAATGTGAAAGTGACTGACTCCACACATAAAACATTAACCTATATGTTTGTGAAAGAACTTGCATGTTTTTATAGCAAAACTTTTGTCATGTTTCTTTTTCTACCCACATGTAATATGTCGAATGTACTTAACAAGTGTTCAACTAAGCAAGGGAGTTTTAGTTTTATTAAGTAAATTGCAATTTCCAGTGTTGTGTTTTTTTTTATTTTGTTTGATATTTATTTGAAAATTTGAACACTTTGACGGAGCTAAACGGTATGTAGTAAATCTGCATACGGTTGCTATTACTTCATGTTAGCCACCACCGTTTGCAAATATTTTCCTTATCAAAACAGAAGCGCTCCATTGCTGACCGTTTCGTCCCACCGGACTGGTAGGTACACGTGTGTACGAGCATAAGCACTTGTACTTTCATGTAAGTTAAAGAGAAAAACATTACGCTTTTTACGACAGCATTTTGCATAATTCACCTCTCTCTCAAGAGAAATGTAAAAGTCAGTAGGAGGAGTGAACTGATGCAGTAAAATGTAATAATGGCTGAGACTCACCCAAGAGCTAGTTTCTCAGATACGCACGCTAGATTATATTGCACGTTGTACCTAACCAGTCAAAACGTACACAAAGAGGGAGAGAGAAGTTGGTTGATATGGATATGACCGATTTTATGTTAACTAGGCTATTCAATGCGTACCATTATGTTGGAGACCTTTTTATATTATCCTGCAAATAAAAGTCGGGTAGATGTCCGCTATCGCCTGCATGAGTTCTTTGTAATTCGTGTTAAAATAGTTCTTGCTTTTAAGGCACAAATGTGAAAGGAATCTGCAAGCAGGAGAAGAAATTAAAGCAGCAAGAAATAAGTTACTACTTATGCAATATTACGATTTGAAACATTTTGCTATGCTATTTCACGGTAAGTTCTGTCCCATTGATGAGATAAATGTGCCGTCTGTAGGGCTTTGTAATTGCTGGATTTTTTTTTTAAAAAGTAGCGGGCTATTACCAAGAGAACAAACTGTAGAATTAAAAAATCTTGAATGAGTTTGATGGCACAGAAAGGTTGCTGCGTATGGAAAAACCAGTCATAAGTTGTAATGGTCCATTTTGCTATTATGGACAACATTTTTTGTCGGCCATTATTATATGCTAGTATAACTCTGGGCAAGATAATAATATCATGATGACACTCCAGTAGGCCGGTGGTAGTGAGAGCTGAAACACACACACACACGCATTTTTTTATGT
Source organism: Orchesella flavescens (assembly GCA_964034955.1). NCBI lineage: Eukaryota > Metazoa > Arthropoda > Collembola > Entomobryomorpha > Orchesellidae > Orchesella > Orchesella flavescens. The sequence goes on from OZ035953.1 coordinate 30,557,208, forward strand.
GAGGTTAGCAGCCGGTGAAATAGAGCGAGCCCTTTTCATACCATACCCATCTTTTTTTAACTCCTTTATTTTTAGCCAATTCTTTGCATACTCATCGCAGTCAACTGGAAAAAATGTACTTGAATTTTAATATATGGGTCCTAGTTTCCCCATTGAACATTTGACCAAAAAAGGTAAGCCGGATACTTTGTGTGTGATGACGCAATGGTAAAGTGGTATGATGTAGGAAATATCCCACAAGTTGGAATGTAAAGGCCATTCAATATCTACAAGGATTTGATATCTCCTTGAAATTTATCTCTCTTGCAAAATATCTGTCTCATACGTGAAATAAAGCATAAGCTTCCCAGATCTCATAAAATGCTATGGAAAAAACTTGTGCAAGAAGTGGAAAGAAAAAAGAAGCTGGTCATACCTAGCCATCTTTGAAATACCATAACTCCTTGTTTGAGACAAAGTTGATTGCCCTTTTTGGAAACTGCGAAAAAAATCATTGATGGCAGTAGCATGTTCCGCTCATATTATGGTAGAGCAATTCAAAGGCATTTTCTTTTTTCACAAAAGGGTGCAAAAAGTAAGAAAGGCAAAGGTTGAGCGTTAGTAAATGCCGCTATCATGAAATATCTACGAATACCTAATAATAATAGTATGTTGGCCACCACCATAATTCCATATCGCTTGAATGGTGCATGCAACTTTCACCTGCTTATCGCGTCGTACGACGTAGGTATTATTGAGCAACATGGAATATTTTCTCTTACGGAAATTGAAAGGTTTGTCTGAGCACTAGCTGTAAATTTGTCCACAAGAGCCTGCCTACTTGTTTGCGTCGCCGACATAATACAAACGTTGGATCGGATTTGGTTTGAGTGTATTTCCCATGTCGTGTGTTGACGTAGATATACCATACCCCCTAAAAGCCATCATTTTAAGTGAATGGTTGAGAAATTCGAATGAAACCTGTCATTTTTCATTTCCTGTCGGCCGTCATAATTTTTGGTAAAAATTTACAGCTTTGCCCGCCAACATTCTAATCCAAAGGGAGCCCCCTTTTAGGTAATATATTTGAACAAATGTGATGGGGTAAAACAACATACGGCTACTAACGGCGTTACTCTTTCGTTTGCCGTGTTCGGCGTACAAAAGCGTGGCTGGTTTACTGTGTTTGTTTATTGCTACTCTGCAGATATTAAGATAAACTATAGAGAATACATGGCCACCAACTGCTGCTTACGCTAGCACCAATGGGAAAAAAGTCAAGTAGTAAATTGATTGCATCAGAGTAATTACTTTGCCCAGTAATCCAATTTTAATCTTGGTCTTCCTCACACACATAGAATCGGTTTAGGTACTGTGTTTTTGCGCTTTTTATTGGACTTAAATGTTTTGGCACGTACTTTATGGGATGCGAACAATATGTTTTGGTAAAATGATTGAGCAAGAGAGCGACCGATGCAGATAATTTAGATGGCATGCAAGTGCATGAACATGAACGTTTCGTACTTATTTCGTAAATGCAAAATCAATCGAAAAAATATTGCCTGTCAGAAAAGAGCATTTTAGAGCTTACTATGCTAATATTTGGCAGCAAATTCTGCTTCAGTTGTCAAAGCTATTTGCTGAAAGTCGTTTACTAGGACGTTACCCTTACACAAATCAAAATTCAACTGATTTTTATGATAGAGTTATGTATCCCTATTTATTGACACAAATAAGCACCACGTAAGGAAAAGTCACTCACTAAAGTATTAGACACACTTATAAGTTTGGCGTTAGGATTTTCCATCTGGGAAAGAAAGGTAATTGACAATGCAGGAAATTGTATTGCAAACATTGTATTAAATGGAATTAAATAAAACTTTTTGGGAGCTATTACACATCATTTCTTTCCAGCCAAAATGTCTAAAATATGGATGATTTGATTTTGATACTCTTTTACCAATATTCAATGTCTAGTTGAATGTTTAGTTTGACAGTCAAATTATAAATATATAAAAGCAATTTTGGTTTAAGCTCTATGTCTACGAAACAATAGTAATCAATTTTCTTTATGTCTCACAAAATTTTAATTGGCAATGAATACATTTATTTAATAAAAAAAAAGTAGGGGAATATAGTTAGAAGTATGTATAGAAAATTGGGATTTGGACCAGTTTCCTTCATTTTCTATACACTTCCCTGTAATCAAAACGTAAAAATTAGGTCGATGATGTGGATCTGGTATAATTTTAGTATTAGCCCGTCAAATAAGTTTCCGTTTTATATCTAGCTAGCTGCTAACTTTCTTAGTAGCAGCAGATTGTGGTTACACGTGCCCATAATATAGAACTAAAAGTTATATTGATTGAACGGAAGGAATGACGCAGGGTGGCCATTTAATTATAGTTCCTTCAGAAAATCAAACAATATGGTGTACTTTCATATAATCCCATATGGTAGGACGGGCATACGTGATATCTGTTAAACTTCTTTACTTTCTTTTGATAATCCAAAAGATGATTCAAGAATGGGGTGATTTGATACGTTAGATTATTCAATTGGCTTATTAATCTCGTTTCCGCATGTAAGTTAAAGTTTATATCCAGATTTCCAGAAAGCTTGGAAGCTTCTGACTAGAAGCATAAACTTTTACACTAAATGACATTTACAAAAGTTCTTTTTTTTTAATTCTAGGTGAATTTCGTCACGGACAAGTTAAACCACACATTGGAGGTTAGGAACACTTAAAGTCTAAGCATAAAATAATGTGTCTACACAATTGTTTGTTTGTCTACATGACTGTTTTTTTTCTACTGACATCCATTTTAGGAAAGCGCATGGTGTGGGATTCCATTTGACAAACCTGAAGGCTCGAGTAAACTTCTTTTGCTGGTTTCTTCAGGGATCTTTTTTGTCCTTCCGATGGCTCTAATTCTCATCCTCTATCTGCAAATAGCATTGACCCTTCACAGGAGCTCAACAAATCAATCACTCCGTCGATGCTGCGCCTCCCACCACCCATCTCCAGATATGCCGCCTGCTCATCCTCCAGCAAATTCCAATAGTTTTAATCATGTTGGTGGAACGACAACGGAAAGAACTCCTGTTCAGAACAACTTGAATCATGTAGGAGCTTCCGTGTCATCTCAACCAATTCCAATTCCTATTGGGAAAAGGTGCCAAGCTGAGATGGCACATATTCAGAGTCGTCGAGCCGTCATAAGAATGCTTAGTAAGTTTGTTACACAAATCTAGCAGCATGCCTTTTTCATTTACATGCATGCAATTAAATTTTATCCAATATTGAAACTTCGAGGCAATTAATAATTGTTTTTGTAAAAGTCTCGCTCTGAATTTTAATGAGTCATTTTATGATTGTAATGTACTAGTCGTGGTGGTGATCGCGTTCTTTGTGTGTTGGGCCCCATACCAAGCACAACGGCTCCTGTTTGTTAGCGTGTCTAAAGTTGAGGATTGGACTGGCACGTTAAAGGATATCAACCAGGTTTTATTTTACATTGGAGGTTAGTCTCTGACATGCACGCATTACTTAAGTGAAATGCATACATTTGTGAGCCCATTTTCATTCCAAGAAAATATTTTACTTCCACTTGACAAACTTTTTGAGTGACACGATGTCTTAATATTCTAGGCGTGTTTTATTTTCTCAACGCAACCATCAACCCCATTCTTTACAGCGTAATGTCGAAAAGATTTCGACGGGCTTTTCGTGACAAGTTGTGTCGACCTGGATTGTGTTGCTTATGTTTTTGCTGTAGTGACATAGTGATTATAGGACCAGGACCAGTAACCGGTCCATTTGCTGTTTCGACAGCAGCTCAAGCTCGTATTCGTCCTGGTGACAATCACACCAATGCGTTGATGGGAAATAACACTCTCGCATCAACAAAAAGAAAACCACCTTCTCCAACTGTGGAAGCGAGATTGGTTGAGAATAATGTAAAGCCACCATTTACTCCAGGTATGGAAAAAAGATGTTAAATGCATTAGATTTATGGCAACCATTCCCATTACAAATGTTATACAATCCTTCTCCTTCCATGTTCCTGTTTTTCGGTCGTTGCGAGTTGATAATATGCTAATTTTCCATTGCAAAAAGAGCAGTTTATTTCCATAGGGCTTTGTTTGAACAAAATCAGTGCAAAAAAAACTTGCAAATGTGGGATGCAAACTTCCCCACCCACAAATGCTCCATTTGTGTAATCTCCTTTCTTTCAACCTTCTTTTTATGTTTTTTTCAGGAGACGCAGAAGTGGAAATTGAGGATGAGTTATCATCACCAGACAGACTACGTACTTGTACATTCCCTCAGGAAAGAAACGCACGGACAATCAGCCCAACAAAAAAGTCTCATTCACTCCCAGACTCATCTCTGTTCCCAGTCTGTTGTCTCAATAAGGATGAACATGGCAGTTGTGTGGCTGATATAGGGAATGGGACTTGTGTATCGTCTCCTGATGTAAAAGGACAAAGTGTACGGAGTAGAGAACACATCATTCGATATGGTAGTCCCCACCGACACATTTACCACAGGAAACGTTTGCTGAAATTTACGTCACTCTCTGCTGAATGGTCCTTCAAAAATGTATTTCCTCCAAAGAGCGATTATACAGCTACTTTATCATATGACCCAAATTTAAGCCCAGTAAAATCCTACACAGGTACATACAATATAATTTTTACACATGTATATATAAAGCATTGTGTTACATTGAATTTTTTTATCGCTATATAAAAAGTGTGAGAGTAAGAAAATAACTTTGTCACATGTGTTTTAGACGGAGGAAGAATGAAAAGTGACGAGGTCGAGGAAATTGACAGGATGAACAATTGCATCAGTTACGAAAGTGACTACAAGTTGAAAAAGCGGGAGTCAGATGAAGGGACTTTCAGTAAACATTCCATAATGATAGAAGATGAGCCTAGAGCACCCCCACCACCATTCCAGTTCCGTAAGCTAAAACGGATCTCATCCTACGAGGGCGCCATACTCAGCACACAAATGGAATTAGAAAAGATTCTATTTCATGCCAATACAAATAACTGCTTTGATGATAGTGGGTTCACGCCAAAGTCCACCTTTAAACATTCCATACAGGGTAAAAGAAATGGAAATAATAATGTGAAAACTCCTCCTGTTGATCAACTCTTATGCATGGATACGAGCACAGGTTGCATTGCTAGGAGCTCAGATGGCGAAGACGGGATAAGTCCTGTTGGTGACAGTGACTGTAGCCCAGCTCCAGATTCACGAAGGCTAACATTAGACTCAGGGATTTGCCTATGTGGGAATGAGGCTTGTGGAAATGACCAAAAACAAAAACATCATTCCAGTAACACTTTAAATTTTACGATGAAAGCGTTATAAACGAAAGCGGCACCAACTTGTTCTTGAGTACTCAACAAAGGGATAAACCAAATCCCACCAAGTCCGCTAGTAGTAACGAAGAAAGTCAGCATGCAATTCAGAACCAATTAAGATGTTATTGCATGGATGGAATGGAAAATATCCGAACGCAGTAACAGGGTTTCAGTCGAAATACTTACTTTTAGTTTACAAACTTTTCAACTTAATTATCATCCATCATTGCGAAAAGTGTTTTTTTCTTGCTAAATATCAAATCAAATGTGAGTATCTTGTACATGTCATTTTTTGAATCAACCAAGTACATGATGGTAATTCTAAGTATTCCACAAACGAAATTTCAACTAAATATATAATCATACTATATTAGTACCATACAAATTAGGAATTATATTAAATTAAGATACAAATAACATAAAAATGAAGCCGTTCCAAACCAACCAAGTGAACTGATGTTTAACGTAAAATTTTAAGTTGAGCACTAACTCCTTATGGACTTGAGTGCAAAGTATCACATCAACATTTAGTAGAAACATATTAAAAATCATCTCAAAAGGTTGGTATGGAAACGTTGGTCAGGGGGGGAATCAGATTATCTATTTCAGTCATTATCAGTGTACGAACAAACGTTGGATTAGTAAAGATTAAATAGTTATCAATAGTTGGATGACTGTGACATCCCAACAAAATTGTGATTGTCAAATTCAGCATGTTGAGATTAAATGTCTGTATTTATATCACACACCTTTAATCATTGTTTCAATCTCAGGTTATTTATCGTGACCATTAATTTTAAGTGTAATATAGAATTCCATTCTGTTTTATATCGACAATCCCTCAGCTTTCCAGTTTTGTTTATTGTTGGTCTTCAATAGTTACGAATAAATGTGAAATGGATAACTGCTTGTGCTAAATGATTGTTTAAAGTGATCAAAGTTGCCCAATTTTGAGTTCTAGGTTTGCGATATGTTTTGGGATGGAGATACACTGAAATGGTGCAAAATAGTAGTAAGATTTTACATGTACATAGTGAAGTAGCATATTTAAATATAAATATGTGTATTATTTAATTGCTATGTGTATGTTTAAGACGAAAGTATATTTTTGTTTTGTTTACGATTGACAATGAGTGTGAACTCGGAATAAATAATTTCTCAATGACATTTATGTCAGTCTCTATATGTATAAGGACACTAAATTAATAATTTAATCTTGGGTTTATTTCCATAAATTTTTGCAACTTGGGTTTACAAAATGGAAAAATTCTTAACGTTGGTAGTTACCAACATTGTAGTATCGCTCATTCTGAGCTGCCACGTCAGCAAATGAAGAGCATACATCGCAATTACCCTTGTTGTAGTTGGAGTTTGGCACATACGGCTGGCCGTATGCACCACCAGAGTAGTTGTAATCGTAGTTGTTATTATAATCGCAATTGTTGTTATAATCATTTTCGTACGCGAAGTCATAAGTCGGGTACACTGGTTGCTGTCCCATGAACTCGTTTGTCGGTGGTGTTGGCAGCAAGCCGAATCCGCCATTAGTATCCGGAAATGTAGGATACGATGGATTCCCAGAATAGTCATTTCCATAGAGAGCTGGGCCACCGTTACCATAGTACGCCATCGGATTTGGATCAGGGAGTATCTCAGCTCCATTTGGATCCGTAATCGATACCACCTGGATTGATGGGTTAGCACCTGAAGTCAAGAACGTGTTGTAGATGGGCCCAGAGCTCGAAATAGTAGCACCCAACCCATTGCCACCGTTCAAAGTGGCAATGAACTCCTGCACGGATCCCAAGCAGAGATCGCAACAACAGACCCCTATAGATAAGCAAGAATATATTTTTTTAATTAAAAATGGGATTTGATACCCTATACAAAATCATTAAATTTGAAAATACATGATTGCCTACATGAAATGGATGGGTAAAGATTTTGAGTATATTGTTGGTTATATACTCCCTCTCCATTCACAGAAGTTGGGTACTGCTGGCTGTTAAAAAAAGAAGATATGAAGGAATCAATATAAAACTAGTAAATGCTTTAAACGATGCTGAATTGACTAATAAATTGTGCCCATTTCACATATCTTACCCGCTTGAATGCCATTGCTCGGGATTATAGAATTCCGGATTGAGGAAGAGTCCTGTCTCATCGAAAAGTCTGAAAATAATTAAAAACCATCAGTTTTTTCTTCAAGTAGTATTGTCAAGGTGTTGTTTAAGGCACTGACAGATTCTTCTAGTACTTATTTCAGGTAGTAAATGATTCACTAAATTAATTTTCTCTTATACTTACAGTGGACAGTGGTGGTACATGTCGAAAGGATTGTATTAAATCCAAGCCGAAGAGAAATTTATTTGACAGTTTATAACTTTTTGGTTGACGTCAATATGGAGCTTGTGCTTGTCACTTTAAACTGGGTTAGTCTGTGGCACCAGAAGAGTTATAGAGGGGCATGGCGGAACGCCGTAAAACTGAGCCAGCACTAAAACTTTTGATGTCTAGCTAAAAGTAATATTAATGGGCACGAGTGCATTGACTATTCACTTTCGTAAGCATAATTCTGAGAAACAATAAGTTGGAAAATGAATTAGCTTTGTTGCTGCGCTAAAACCCATTGTACTCAACGCAACTGAAAGCAATGTATTTTTTTTTATGTATACATGTCTTTTGCAATAAACTTTCCAATTCAACCCAAAATTGATAGAAATCAATAAAGAAAGTCAAAAAATCATGATCAAAATGAAGGACATCTGACTGTATTCTCCACCTAAAAATGACTACTAACTAAGCAGAATATTAGCTCAGGTAATGGAAATGGAGCTACATATGCATAGTAAACATAACTTTATTTGATGAAACTTGCCGTGTGACGTTTTGTTCTTAGGTTAATTGAATGAATGCAATGCTCTCTACTCGTATTAGATAAAGATTCCTGGATTATCTCACTGTGAAGCTCCTTCCAGCATAGTATCGCTTATCCATTCATACCTCAAGAAGAATTCTATCTTGTGATTAGTACTACGGATAAAACTTAATGCTCTCGGCCAATGGCTTATTAACCAGAGTCGTAGTAAACGACAAATGTTAGCCTACTTTTATAACACACTTTGGAAATTAGATTCTGAGAATTTGGACTCGGTGATTGACCGAAAATCACTCAAGCTAGCTCACATATATATTTAACTAAAATGATACTGCTTTGGATGCTATGCTATGCTGCTGACTTTACTTTATCAAGATCAAGTGAAATTAGTAGAAAGTAAACTTTCATGCATATGCGTTTCACAAGACGATAGATAAAATAGTTGTAGGAAGGTCATATATATTTTTGTACTACTTCCTTTTTGCATATACCTACTTACATACATGCATGGAATCTTGATCACCAGATTTTGGTGTTTTTAGCTAGATTTTATTGAATTCAAATGTTACAAATGAAAACGAAAATACAATGCAAACACCATTTTTCATTAATTGGCATAGCTTAAAAATACTGAGCGAATTTCATCTCTACTAACTCATGCATCGTTTAATTTGAATTTCCATATTTTCTGATGGTTGTTGGCACTTGAGTCCGGGTTGGCAATCTAGGTCATCATTGCAGGATTGATGAAACGCACCGTTATGAAGTTCACTTGGGTTGCGACATCTACCTTGAATACAGTTAAGATTCGTCATGCAGTTAACGGTTAGACCGTTATCATCCCCACATGGTCCCCCTTTAGCCACTTGACATTCATCACTTGACCACTGAACAGGCCAAACAAGAATGTCAGCAGGAACGACACCTCTAGAGCAGAAACAAATGTTATTTTCACGGCATTTAAAATACAATGAGTTTCCTGGGCTGTCTGATGAAGTGAATTTGCAAGCATCTCCCCCAGTCGCACACTGACGGCTGAATCCTGGATATAGTTTAGCCTCAGGTGGGGGCATTTTGTTCATTGCAGTAATAAAATTATTGCCATCTCCAAGCAAAACGACTGCACACGATGTAAATAATATAGTGCTCCATGGAATTGAAACCCCCATCTAGAACACGCAAAACATATTTTATTTATTTATAAAACCCTTTTCGGCTTCCAGTATGCACAATCACGTTTCATGTATTGCATACAGTTCCTAAAGATAAAACTTATGATGGGATAATGACCAAAACCAATTTGCAATTGTTATAGCTCAACTAAAATTAATTCAAAATTAAAACCAAAATGTTTCTTAAAGTAAATCCTCCCAATCTCAATGGAAAACACGAAGGAAATATTCAGGAAAAACCAGATTTCAAACTTTGATAAAGGATTTGAAAAACTTTCTACCCATGCAAATGAGGAAATCATTTAATTAAACTTAGAAAATGTATTCATTTACCTTTTTCTTCAATATTTTTTATCTGACGGTTGATTTACTACTGGACAGCGAAATTCTTTTGCTGCTTACAGGTTTGCAGATCTCAGTACTAATGGTAATGGTGATCTAGCACAGTATGATCTCTAGCTGTATATATCACAAACAAGCTCACAATGTTGTCCATGAAGTTGACCAAGCAGAAAAGAATAGATAATCATCAGCATCTTTTCAGTCTAATCCCTTCGTACCAAATGGTTGTTGTAACACATTGTGCATTTTTATTGTTACGTCATGAAATGGAATGTTTCAAGAATATCTAAAGTAAAGATGTGCACATCATAGAAATCTGGTCAGTGTGTAATAATAATATGATGTCTGATATCCTCTCCATACTTGCTAACCTATAGCAGATTCCATTGTTTGTAAGCAAATTACTATGCGTGCATTCACTCACTTAAGATAAAGCTTTCAAGGCTGGGCATTTTAATAATAAGAGCTGCTGCTGCATTCATGTTTTTCCAATGTGGGTGTCTTCTTCATTGCTGAAGATGATCACTTTTGCATGCAAGTGCAGTGAAGCAGGCTTTGTGAAAGGGAGTTTATATCAAGTAATAGCTAGCAGTGTCCTATTGTTCTGCATGTACACCACCGGTATGATATCATCATCATGCCTTTATGAATTCATATAGCACATCTACCTTAAGAGTCGTTTGGGTGCATTAAAAAGTATCGATGCTTTTTTCTCTTGTTTGCTACATGAGGTATATATATGTAGGTACCATTAAAACAAATTTTGCTGTACACCCATAACACTTTGTTCACTTTAGTCTCTGAAGGCCACCGATTTAGCATTCAGCCCTTCATTAATTAAACAACAATTCGAATCAGGCTGTTTTACCAAAATAATCCTTTGTTGTTGGAGTACCCATTCATGAACAACAATTCGATTTGCTCATAGCCATTATATGGAATTATTAATGCAAAGAATAATTGAGATGGAATTTTCCTGTTTTTTTAGCATACGCCTTTCCATATGTGTACAAAATTAATTTTGAGGTATGAAAAAATAAGATAATTCCAGTTGATTAGTGTTTGCTTTTTTCAATTTTTATTTTGCAGCTCATGAAATGTATACAGTACCTTTTCATTGTACACAAGTAAAGGACAAACAAAAACAATTTGAAATAACACAGGGAATAAAGATTCAAATACAAAAAACTCTATAACACTACAGTACCCATATGACTCAAGCTCATGAAACAGACTACTAAATGTCAAGTCAGTTAATATCATCAAATAAATTAAGCATATAAATCATCGATGAAACTTACAACGCCATACTATTGTGGCTTAAGTATTAAGTCCGTGAAATAGTTTGAAATGTACGGTCCCCACCCTAGCGCTTTTGATAGTTGATAGTCATTAGCGAAGAGAAAGAATATAAAACTGTTGCATTAAAAGTATTCTCTGCACATTTAGAATTCAAGTTAAAAATCAAACCCCTTTTCGTTACATTTCGTTTTCTTTTTCACACTAAAATGTTACTCGTCTATATATAACATATAATATATTTACTCGCATAGTTCAACAGGATAAGTAAAATTTGTTACTACTAATAATAATAATGTAAGGTTAAATATTTGGCAGGATTATTGTCCAGGCAATATCAAAACATTAAAAGCTGTTCAAAACTCGTCATGCTTGACTAAAGCTTCCCCGAAATCTGTGGCTTGAGAGCCAACGAAGACGTCATACTTTTCAAGCACCTCATCTTTGTTCAACTTGTTATCCCCGTCGGTATCGGACGTATGAATTAAATGATTGGACTCGGCCTCTGCATGATCATACTCATCTGGCATGATCCACTGCTTTACCTACAAATTTAATTAAAATGTGAACGTTAGTAAAAAAAATCTACAATACAACGTTCATATACAGGATTCATCAGGATAAAATAAATTACCTCTTCATGATCCAGCACCCCATCATTGTTTTTATCTCTGTAGGTTCTGAATGAGTCTCTTTCATTTTCTACCCAGGTGGGTTCTTCATCCCCTGGTTCCCCTCTGTACAGATCACCTTCAAAAACCAGAAAAAATTACAAATGAATACAATAAAAACGACTAATAGGAGTTTTATTTGTATCAAAAATTTGAACACTCACGAATGTACTCATCCATGGATATCTGGCCATCACCGTCCTTGTCAATATCTTCAATAGTCTCCATCACGACCACGTCTTGCATATGAGGAGCATCTTCAGGATGCATAAAATTGAGAAACTCTTGTTCCGTCAGGGCATCATCTCCATCTGAATCAGCCATTTTCCAGCGCCGACGGTCACGCGATTGCATTTTCACATACATTTGTTTCTCACTTGAGCCTTCAGGTTCGCTGTCCAAAAAGTCATAGTTTGACCTCTTGTAGTCAGTCCAATACAGTTTTGATTTTGCTTGAGGATTCTGAACTCTCCATTGTTGTTGAGCATCTTGAATAAAGTAACGTTTTTGCGTCCACTCGATCCACTTTTTTAATTCTTCCTTATCAACAAACCCGTCCTTGGTTGAGTCAATTTTATCAAAGATCAACCTAACATTTAAAAATCCAACGATATAGACACACCATTTCATTACAAACATTCATATATATTACTATAACCTAACTGTGCGTATGTGTCTGCATTTTGTGTCAGTCTTCATTACATGCACGCAATATTCATATTTATGCAAAGCCAATGTCTATCAGATGAAAGCTTGGCCAACGTTAAGCATGAAACCCAATGAATGAAGATGCATGACAAGCTTGTTTACTTAACCAACAAGATCTGAAAATCATTTTTGCTGAAATTAATCAAGGCATAGACATTCTTTGACTATGTACACTCACCCCAAACGTCTTCGAGATTCTTCCGGAGTGAGGTCATCGAACTGTTTAGCGTCTTCTCCAAGGAAAGCCTCATGATCATATTTAGGATTATGTTCACCATCCGTGAAATGTTCCTGATCACTTAAACTCTGACATGAATCCATGAAAACAAAACAAATGTGTCATCATCCAAAATGCAAACGAGATATATAAAGGATGACAACTGGCACTTAAACATGTTGAATATTACCTCAACAATTAAAAATAAAACTTAACTTCTTACCTTGTCAACAACCCGTTTACTATCCCCATACGTTTTTGGAAGCGTGAAAGCAGTGCATAAAGTCACCGCGATAGTAAATGCCATCAGACTTTGAGCCATCTTTACTGAACACAATGGTAACATCAAACGATATTTTCAAAAACAAGTTGGTTTAATTGAAACTGCAGTAAATGAAAGGCTGATTGTTGATGATTGTACGTAAAAATGTTTTGTTGATATTTTCTATCCAATTAAACTGATTGACACTAAATGATAACTTTGATGTAGTTGAAAATAAATGATTTGATTAGGTGTGCATGTTGGTTGTCTTCAGTCTTTAAAACTGTCCTTTAAAACTTTCAGTGTTGTGGTTACTAGCATAAAATGGCGATATATATTTACAACAATGTATGTCAATGTATAAAAACAATAACAATGTATATACACAACTACAAAACTAAATAATAAAAAAGTCTCGTATAAAAACGTGTAGTGTCTTTATCTTCATCCGTTTTCCCCGTATCAGCTGCCTACACAACAACTCATCTGGTTGAGTTGCATCTTGATCTGATCTTGTCTCTTCCAGAGAGTTTTGCTTTGGCAAAAAATACACACTCAATATACTCTTTACACATTTGTTGGTGTCCCGCTTTTAGTTTTGAGAATTACTTATTCTCCCCGAATCCAGGGTCGAGTAGCATTCCAAGACACAGTTTTGTTTTACTTTTGGCACATGCTATTATGAATTATGATTCGTTGAACCCAACTAACCTAATACAAAGTATTTTATCACTAAACTATCGCGATGGCAACTTTTAAATAATTTTATACAATTATTATTTCTTTAGTTTGAGACACTTAAATTTTAATTGTTCAAAACTTGTTTATGATTTTGAAATTAATAGTTTTGAACTGTATCATGTAAAATCTGTTTGAAATTTAACACATAAGTAACTGAAGAGTTTAAAAAATAACTGATTGAAATGAGTTAAATTTAAAGACTGGAGTTTAAGTAAGGAGTTTTCTAGATATATTATTGACAGAGTTCAGCCAATTCAGGCTTATATCGTTGGGATACGTACGAGTACGCATATGAAGTGAAATACTCTCTGACTTTTCTGGAATTCAAAGCTCAAAGCAAAACCAACCCTTCGTTATTTCAGGAAAGAACTCCCACATGTGTTAAATTACTTACACGTATTGTAAGCTGATTGGGAAGATGAAGATGCAATACATTAGTACCATATTTTACCAGACAGACATGATTATATGATTTTATTCCATAATGTAGTTATCCCGTTCTTTTTTCAGCTCCGTAAATATTTATATGCATCTTGTGCATTGCATTAGCTGCACTCTTGAATTTGTATATGCATAACGGAACTTATTCCAAAGAGATGGCTTAAAGGCAAAAAAAACCAAGCTTCCCTACTTGTACTTTTTTTAGTGCTAGGAGACTCAGCTTTTATGTATCGTCAATGTTGACGATGGATTTACAGCAACGATGGAGAATGAATAAAAAACTTTGTTCAGCAATTTGTTCTTGTCAAAGTATAAAGGAAGGAGAAGGACGTTGTATTATTTAGCGAAGATGATGAGGGGTGATGATGGTAAATAGATCTTTACCGCAAAGTAAGTACACATATGAGTAAAGATGCATATGTAAAGTATAATTATATAATGTGAGACGGAGAGTAACAAAACCACTATGCGGAAGCTAAATGGATGGATGGTAAAGAGCAATGTGAATGACACTGACATAATGTTATTCACAGTATCAACCTGCATTCTACTTAATCTAAATTAAGTCATGAAGAAGCTCTTTCCAGCAGATAAAATCTTATGCTCGCGGTGTTCTAAACGAAACTTGTGAGTTCAAGGTCAACTATATGATTTGACTGCGTAGATCACTTAATATATATAAAATAGAAACGGACAAAGTTAGAGACGGAATTATATACGGTGAAGCACTTTATTTACAACATTCGTGTGAAAATTCTCTCTTTTTTTTGCACAAAATGCATGCGCTTTTGCGGACAATATTATATGGTTATTGTGTTCCAGTAGCAGAAATTTAATTTAATTTTTTTGAAAGTTACTTGGGTTCTTCGTCAGGGTCGGGCAAACTGAACCGGTGAGCGATTTGCAGTGTTTCTCGAAGGCCCTTTAAAAATATAATTATTTTTTAATTTTTGTTATCCTGGTTAATTACATAATATATCTGCAAATATTTAAGGTACTGTGTATTTATTTACCTTATTTTCAGTCCAAAGACGACTTATTAATTCTTCTTCTCTGGTAATGGCATCTTCATCCAAGCTAACAGCCTTTCTCATGACACATTTCATCTCATTCATTTTTTCCGTTGCATTTTCTAAAGCCTGGTCCAGTATTCCCAAAAAAATGTTTGATTCATAAGTACATAATGTTTCATAGGCCAATGGGGGTGTTTTAACATTGTGAATGTAAATGTAAAATGATATTAATACTTACCTTTGTATTTGTATCCATGCTTTTTAACAATTGCTGGTCATACTTTTGACACTGCATTAGTTTAGAAACATGTTGTCGATACTTTGACATGATAAGGTCGATTGCATTTTGCTGTTCTTCCAGGGCAATTTTTAGATCTCTGTTTTCCTGTTGCAGATCCATAATATGCTTGTTTTCTTGTTGAATGCCAGCAACCAATGCCATACGTGGTCTCTCTGATGCGAGATCATTAAGTTGGGCAATATCTTCATTGTACTGCGAACAAGACGAAGATGGGGATGGTTCCATGATTAATTACTTCATATGTACAAAACCAAGTTATTTCAACCCCTTCCGAATTTTTATCAGCAAAATTAAAGATTGTTCAAGAGTTGCTTTTTTTAAATCTATTTTTATAAATTGAACAAACTGCATATATATAGATATATGTTTTTAAACTACAACTAAAAATGACTTTAAAATCTCTTTTGGTTCCCACTCAAAAAACAATTAACCCCAAAAACTGATAATTAAGCACAGGAAATGTTCACAAACACATAATGAAACGGTGGTGTGGATTAACATGCGAACACCTTCACCACCACAACAGAGTCAAAGCAAGATTAGGAATAAAATGGGATTGGTTTCGGTCAGCGGCAATAATGTTTGCTTGTTGTAGCATTCTACATATAATAAAATGGTTTGCAAAAACCATCATTTTTTTCTACTCTTCATCTTCGGCATACCTGTTTCATGGCTTGAACTTCCTGACATATAGACTGCACTTGGGACACGAGCACATCAGCTGCTGACTCTCGTTCTCTTAGTCGATTCGACAGTTTTTTCGCATCATTCAAAACGTCTTGAAATGTTAACGCCATGATGGTATTTACCTCAAAATCTGAAATTTCATATAGAAATCACCAAATTAGCATACAAGATCCACCATAATTAGCACAGGAACAATGAGAATGGACCAACAATGAGTGCAGATGTTACAATGACCAAACTTAGTAGCCCTACGTAAGTACATATGTACGTACGTACGTACGCAACGCATGCAAAAATATGATGTTATCCTTCCTACTACGACAAGTGAAACGTCACAATGAGAGTCATGAAAAAACGCTTACAATGTCTATAATAGACAAGGCTGCAAAGAGAGAGATGAGATGAGGTGATTGAACGGCTACGCTGCATACTTTTAACTAACAAAAATTACTGCTAGCATCCAATCCCACCTTGTTTTTGCTACGCAAAATATTCATTTTATGTATGTAGGTAGGTATATACTTCAGCTGAACTCGAAGTAAGTAAAGTTGTAGTATTATTCATCAATGCAATCATCAGAGAGCAGTAGCCAGTTTTTGTTTAATAAAATTTGACTGAATTAGATAGAGACTAAATGAGCATTCTCATGAGTAGCTAAGAAATGGGGGATTATGATACTACGGATAGAGCCTGCTTTGTTGTTGTTTAGAAGTTGTTTTTCATGATGATATGATATTATAATGTTGCTGCTGATCATGATGATATATGTGGACCACTTTAATTTACCTGTTTTTTGTTAGGATTGACATATAATATAGTAAAATGTATGATTCCTCTTGCTTACCCGTCTCTATGCTTTTGGTGTAGCTGAAAACAGCTACGAATGTATTGCAAGTCAGAGCAAAAATGGTCTCCTCCCTCTCGTCTTCAGCAAGTGATTGTGGATATTGTAACAATGTTACTTGTATTCATCATTATCATCACCAAGGTATGTTATACATTGTCGATGGTGTCTGATGCGTACTCTCTCTCCACAAGCCAACAATGGTCAACACAATTATCAAAACACAGGTGGTGGTGGTGATGATGATATGATGAGAATCAATGTGATGTGGTCAGTTGAGTCTGCTGCTGATGGAACAGATTGCGAGATAATTTTGAGATCTGAATCAATGCTGGCTGCTAGTTAGTCTTGATGAAGATATACATTCTGCAGATGATGAGACTGATGAGAAAAGAATTCAATTTCACTGCATGTATTATATATCACACAGTGTGGTGAAATTTTTGTCGAAATTGTACACGCTTTTTTGTATATAAATAGCACTATTTGGATTGCTGCGCAGGTTTGTTGTTTTTTAAAAAAAAATGATGTTGTTTCCTTTTGCGATTATATTAATGTAATAACATCATTCAAACTGTGATCACATCACTCAACAGTCCGTAGCATGGTTAAGGCTATGTATCATTCACTCACGAACTTAAGCAGAGGAGGTGTACCACAACTCACAATTGTTGTTTATAGGTTTTTCAGTCTTGATTTTTACACTTTTAGGTATGCTAAACATCAAGGTAAAACGCTAAGCTTAATCTTATCATAACATGTGTACAAATAGCGTATACGAATATGCTTTAGATGCTACAAGGTGATGTGTTGATCTATTTACTTTAGCAAATTAGCTTGTTACAAAAATAGGTCTTAACACTACTCCCTTGTTTTAATATCAATTTATAAGGATTCAAAATAGATGTTTTATCAATTCTAAACCTATTAACATTGATATTGCTAGTAAATCCTGAATTGGGTGAAAGAACCACACTCGATTCTGTTGTACATCATTATTTAACATGGATATATCAATTAAATTGCTAGTTCGAGCTTATAAAATTTTCAGATCGATGTAAACCATTACACTGTAGTAATAATTGTAGATTGTATAAAAGGGTTTTCACAAGTCACTTATCAATAATTTATAAAAATACGGTATAACTGTGACCACAAGTGTTATATCAACCTGAGTTTAGGAGATTAGAAAGATAAAGAAAATGGGTTCCTATTACACAAATAATCCAAAGTTATGAATAAGGATTATATATTAACTATTCAATCTCAATTTACTGGATGTGCTGACTTTGGAAATTCCACTTAATAAGGTGGAATTTCGATATCGACCTCGTTCTCTCGATGAGTTAAAAATATGTTCGGGTCGGGTATAGGTAGCAGTAATAGGCTGTTCTAATACATTTTGGAGTACATATTGACAAACATAGGGATTTCAACAAAGCGCACATGAAATTTTCGGGCGTAGGGGTAATACGGCATGAGTTTATACGATCTTTTAGTAGACATTTGTTATCTACATTGATGCCTTTAATGCTTAGATATTAGCATTAATTATTAGCCATTCACGTCAAGTTAATAACTACTAATTAGATCCATCCTTGTCGTCATATGGTATTAAGTGGCGATTGAAGCCCATCATCAAACTCTGTTAGGTATGAAACGCATGCATTGTAAATGATAGGTTGCAGGTAGGATTGAAAAGGCGAGGAAGCAAGTTGTGGATATTGGTTTCTTGCTAGATGATGAACAGGTTAGAGCATATTCCAAAGCAACGTCATAATTGACTTTTATTTTATGAAGCGCATCCCCATGACTACTTATCTGTGATTATAAGTATAAATATATTGGGGACACATGGGAGACGTCGCTAATTTAAAAAATCGATGATGCTTGACATGCTCTAACCGCCTTGAGCACATTAAAAACACGTTTTTAGGAGCTATGTGGTAACTGTAGATTTTATTTTTTAGTAGTCAACAACTTTAGCCGTATGTTAATAAATATGACATTGCAACAACCAAATATTAATTCGAACTATGTTTTATTATGACCAACACATCTAATGACACAAAACAACCATAAATTGACAACAACGAGTCCATGTTACTATGCATTCATGTGTATATATTTATGGAATATATATTATGCACACCCAAAATGTTATTACCACTTGATTACATTTTATCCTTACATACATATGAAACATATATGTAAAAGAAAAACAAAAACATTCATTGTTGGAATTTAAATGCTTAAAATTGACATTATTTCTCACCATTTTATGGTGTTACTTAACCACAATCAAGATCACCTAGTAGCTTGCATTAGTACTATAAGTTACTCTGGAGTAATTTGCACAAATTTCTCAACACAAGACCCAGTTAGATGGAATTGTCAACACAAGAATTTGATGAAATTACAATACAGACACAAATCTACTCAAAGAAAAGCCGTTAACCTTACGCAAGCACACCCTAATGGGTAGCAAATCCGAAAATACCCAAATACATATACCGTCAAATCCATGCTTTTTTGACAATTACGAAATTTATGTGTTTATTTGTGTATTTTATATATACATAAAAGTATATATAACTATGGTACGATATTTAAGTATATGGCGAAGCTACATAATATATTTATTTATGTATGAAATAATTTAGTTCTAAAAATATTAAATCATTCCATAAGCATACTTCTCGTTCACGATCGAGTTCCGTCCGTCCACTTGTACAAATGACCTTTTCTTCAGCGTACTTAATTAATTATGTTAGTATAGAAACATTACATAGAAAAAACGTGACAATAAAAATTATCATTTAACGGTGTCACACACGTGCTAACGAAAAAAAAACTATATTTTGTGAGTTTGAAGATGCGATGTGAAGAAAAACAAATACACTATTTTACATTCAACATTATTTAGTTGATTACATGGCTTTTTTTTACGATTTTACAATCAGAACATTTTACGAAATGGATTTACCTTATTGCACGAAATACAATTCTACGAAGCAATACTAAACTAAATACATCTTCCCTACTACTACTACTTTTGACTAGCCTAAAGTATAAGGAATATTTATAACTGTACCTTTAACAATGGAAACACACACAAATAACATTATAATTAACCACACGTATTTACACAAGCGTACACGTTTACATCTACCACGACCCTGGAGACAACTAGTTTCCATTTTGAGATAAGATTCATTTCATTGACTTAACTGAAAACAATTTATTTTTTAAACACAAATTGTAAAAATGCAACATGCATGCATAATTCTCACACCACATTGTTAAATTAAATATTTTGTAAACATCAACCTAATTTCTCCAAAAGTGAAATAAAACAGTCAGATACATATTAGTTATTTAAAGTCGCCCATTCATTTTCTTTTCTTTACCGTAAATTACCACCGCAACTGTGCGGATTCAATAACATGTTTTTCGGCCTGGTTTCTTGGCTGGTCCAGCGGTTGGCCTGGAGGATCCGGCGGATGCGGAAAATGAGCTCAAACTATCATCCGTCCAGTAAGGTTCATTGGGATCACTGGGAGGAAGCGGAATAGGAGGAGGTGGAATTCGAATAATTCGTTTTTTTGTCAGTGCCAAAGGACTGAGTGAAGCGTCAGGAATCGAGAGAAGATCCTCTGAAGAGTCATCATCATCATCTCTTACAGAGCGAGATGAGCCAATTGTAGAGCTGTCAGATACTGGGGACACTGGTCTGTCAACAGTTGCGTTTTTACCATCCATCACATAGTTTCGGCATGATGGTAAGTTGTAATCTTCAAGTAATTTCTCCTGTACCAACTTTGGTGGTTTGTCATTAAATTTGGAGGTGTTAGTGCAACTACTACCACCACCTCTGGCTGTAATAGCAGCATCTGCGGTTGACTCGCTAAGCTCAGTTGATGAAGGAGCAGATGTAGTTTTCTTAAGGTATTTCATGTAGTCTTCATCATCTGTGTCGTCATCTGAGTCCAAAGTTAGAGGTGGGGCATTGACAGCTGCTGCTATAGCACTGGAAATGGAATCTGAGATCGTTTGCTCGAGAATTGGATCGAGTCGTGGAGCAGGTTTTAAGGGGTAGGTTCGTTTTTTCTTTGCATTTTGAGTTTGGTTCAATATGCTGCTTGATTTTAAATGAAGACCGGATGGTCCTGCAATTGCTGGTGGTACGCCACCTGTGTAGTAGCTTGAGTATGTCGAAGTGCTTGTTGGAAAGTCAATGTCGAATGAAGAGTATAATGATTTAGATGAGCAAGGGGTTGCTGGTGATGGCGTGTATGTTGACAAGTCGCCAAGCGGGTGGAAATTTTTGAAACACTTCATGTCTTCCACTCTTGGAGCTGGCTTACGGATGACTTTGTTGGTTGCTACCGGGGTCGAGCCATATTTTGAAGGTTCAGGTTTCACAGGGGTTCCCGGTTGTGTACATTTTGATTGCGTAGCTGATAATGGAATTTTTTTCCCATGTTTTACCTCTCCAACTTTTACTGGAGCTTCGGGTACCTTCTTTATATTTGTTGATGGAGAAAATGAATATTTTGAGACTGATTCAGTAGATGCTGTACTTTTTGATGCAATGGCTGTTCCTGCAACAGCATTTGCTTTGGATGACAAAGATGAAGCTGTTGACAACGGATTCCTCATTGAGTTTGAAGCTGCTGACAATGGAGTCCTAATTGAGCTTGAAACTTTTGATATTTGAGCTCTTATTGAGTTTGCAGTTGCTGGCATTAGAGTTCTCGTTGAGTTTGCACCTGCTGCTGAAAATGGACTTCTCATTGAGTTTGATGCTGATGCTGCTGACAATGGACTCTTCATTGAGTTTGGTGCTGCTGCTGACAATGGACTCTTCATTGAGTTGGACGCTGCTGTTGACAATGGACTCTTCATTGAGTTTGATGCTGCTGCTGCTGCTGCTGACAATGGGCTCTTCATTGAGTTGGACGCTGCCGCTGATGACGGAGTCCTCATTGAGTTTGAAGTTGCCAGTGTTTTCATTGGAGTGGCCAAGGATGAAAGTATGGCTGGCTTTATTGGGCTGCCAGGTATTGGAAGTGGTAAAGATTTCCTAGCAAAGACTGGTGCAGAAGAAGGACTGATAGATTTTGAAGCGCCAGCAGATGATGACGCAGGAAGTTCTGGAGCCACCTCTGGTTTAACTTGAATTTCTGCAATTGGTGCTGAGGCGCCACTTGGAGAGGAGCTTGCCAACTTAATTCCATTGTTGGACATGACTAAACCTGCAGCTGCACTCATCGCCATCATTGTTCGTTTCATAGCAAATGCATCTATGGGTCTAGACTTTTGTGAATTTCCTTTCTTGCTTGGCCCTGGAGTGGGCTTGTTTGGTGTTGCTTTTGGAGTTGGTTTTGTTGCGATGATTGGAGGGACTGCAACTTTAATGTTTTCACCCTCTGTTTTCATTGTCGCTGTTTTAGTTTTGACATGTTGAACAATTTTGGGTTCCACAACATTCGGAATTTTGACTGAAGTTTGGAGCCGCTTTACTGTTACAACTTTTGTTACTGCAAAGGTGCTATTGGTCAGTACACTCTTATGCTGATAGTTGCCAGTTGATTCTTGTAGCGCTTTAATTTTTGCTGATTGTTTGAGATTCTCTGCTGTCACGTTTTCATCTGTGCCAAATAATGGTGCAACTTTGACTGGTCGTCTAGGGCTTGTGCCCTCATACTTTATGGTAGTGATTGGTGGAGGTGGTGAAATGTCCCTTTTTGGATAGGGTCTCCTTCTTTCTCCACCTCGCAGTTTGGCATGCCTAGTGTTCCACTTGATGCCAACAGGAGGAACCACCCTCTTGTTGACCTCAACTGGGGGCTCAACCTTTTCGGGTGTAGTTGTTAATTCAGTGCTTGATCGTGGAGATGTGCAACAAGCGGCTGGAACTGCTGCGGCAGCAGCTACGGCGGATGAATGATTTAGTGTGCGCCGTGAGGAAGATGATGATGGTGGTGTTGGTGTTGGTGGTGGCGATGGTGATGCCACAGGTTTCCTTGAGTTTAGTGGGGGCCTTCCACGCTTGGCGTAAGTTGGTTTAAAAGCTGCCTTGGATTTTGAAGTTTGCTTTGGGGGCCGGCCTCTACCTCCTTTTCGGCCAGCAGCCCTCGGTCTGATTGGGTCAGCTGGACCAATGCCCATGATTGATGGTCGGCATATCTTCCTTGACAATAAAATGCAGTCGCTGGATTTAATGTTTGGGTTGCATGGAACACAGTTTGGACATACTGCAACAGTGTTTGTTGGTGGTATTGTGGCTTTGCTGGCAGATACTCGAATGCAGTCAGCGTGGAAACCTGACATGCAGCGATTGCATGTGACGTTAACGTCTGGAAACACAGCAAATTAGAGAATATTTTTAAGTTGTTCTCCTGACTACATAAATACCTAATTACGATTTAATTATCGCATAATGAATGAATGTATTTTAGTATCCAGTGTGTATGTGTGTACCTTTTTGCTCACAGACGCTACACTCATATCTCTTATGCTGAGCTCGCCTTCGATCATTTCCTGGACGACTAGGTTCCACTGGTGGATCCGGAATCTTCAGACTTTCCGGGTCACTCCGTCTCGATCTCTTAGATCGCTACATTAAAACAAGTACTACCTTAGTATCACTCTGCCCCAGTATACCAAAAGTAGAAGAAGATGAAAGGCAGTGTTTCCTCTTACCCCAGTTTCAGTTGGATCCACAAACACACTAGACCTGTACTTTGGATTTGCTGTAGTTCTCCTCCGTCGTTCAGTTCGTTTAGATTCTGCAAGTTTTATCTTATATACTTCAGGAGTCACAAGACCCAGTTGAGAAAGGAAGCTTTCTTGACTCAAAAATGCTTCTGGATGAGGCTGTTCCAAGCTGCATAGTCGCTTAATTCGCCTTCTTGTTACAGGAGGAGGTGGTGGCGGTGGTGGTGGTGGTAGAGGAGGTGGAGCTGGCGGAGCCACAATAACCCTTCAATTTAAAAAAACGAACACATCATTAGTCCAAACCCAATAAATGTAACAGAACCAAAAGATAATGCAATGCTCATGAACTATGTATACTTTTGCTTTTGGGCCAACTCAGCTTTCTTCTTTGCATTAGCCTCCTTCCTACGAGTTGCTTTCACTCTCTTTCGTACCAACTTGACTACTTCTGCATTACGTATCTTTGAAGTGGCGAATGGCTTGCAGTTACTACAGATGTCAGTGTAGACCTTGTTCATAATAAGATTGTAGCAGCTCCCTTCGTTGATACAGTTCCAACGTCGTAGTTTCTCCATGAGATTTTGCTAAATTTGGATTGTTTTTCATGTAGATAATGGATTTTACACAGAAATGCAAGTGAAAGTAGAAACTATCTACACGATTTTAAATCATCTTTACCTGTTGTCTACATAGGGAACGAAGGTCCCTAACGGCAGCCTGAGCAGTAAGTGGCCTGTATCCACCGTCATCAGGAGGCCTGCGATGATTCGCCGGATCTCTCAAATACTAACAAATTTAATGCAATAGAAAAATATGTAGTTTGAAATTACAATTTCCAGAAAGTATCTGTTTCCTACCAAATCAAAGTGAACCGTAAGAATGAAAACGAATCTGACTTCATTACAGATACTACTTCATTTCTCCATTATTCGGATGTTACCGTAATTAATTTTCTATTAAAATACAGTGTTACTAGCATACTTTCAAATCTACTTGTTTAATTACAAACCAAGCCAAAGCAAAGCAAGCGATTCATTGGAGATGCGGTGAAACTAACGCTAACAATAGAGAGGGGAGTAGAACCATGGTATTCAGCACCCATGTAAGCATCCCGGAGTTCAGTGCTAACGAAAATATTCCAAGCTTCTCTCACGTAACCCTGCATTTCCTCTCGTATACCACACCGTCACCAGACTGAAGGTAGCCAATTTCCCGATCCAAAAGCTAGGGGCCAGGCCAGCCCAGCAGAACAGGAAAGGAATTCCCCAATTGTACACTGCCAGCTTGTGGTAAATGGAGGGTCTCACATTGCCCCTTTTTGATATGCTATTAGCTCAACTTTGCTCTCAACCAAAACGCAATAATAGTGGATGCATGCGGAGAATGCAGGAATACCTACTACTACTACCCACCTTCTATTCCTATAATTTTTGTTGGTTGTAAAGTAAAGGTAGTTCAAAATCCCATTAGTCATTGCTGACACCTTTTTTAGAATAAATGAAATTCAGAGCCGTCACACACACCAGCCACGGCTTTCTTGTGGTATGGTGTGGTGATTCCAGAGATCCAAAAACTCACTTTCAAATTCCAAAAACTTACTAATGAATGATGTTTGAAAAGTTAAAAATCGAAAGGGGAACAATAGATGAGGACTATATGTTTTACCCCCACCAGCAGTTTAAAAAGTTTGAAAAAGCATGCATGTATAATTTATGCCATAAAGTCAACTTCTCTTCTCCAGATGAAATAATGATGAAAGGGTAATCTGACTGTTATTTCAAGGTTTTCAGTAAAATGCCTTGAGCACTTATTATTTCACTTTTTTGTTAGCTAGCATGACTAAATCGGGTGTTTTACCTTTAAGCACATTCTAGAAATAAAAAGACGACAGCATTTTCATTTTCTGCATACCTCCACCTGAACTTCATTATCTGTGAACACATTTTCCTATTTATGTTATGCAATGAAAATTCAGGCAAAGCATTGCGCTGTAAATATATAATTTCTTTGTGATCTTTACTCGCCATTCCGAATAATCTGTGTGCTTAAACGTCATGTAAAAGCAAATCTCTCTCTCTCTCTCTTCCAGACCAACCTCTCACAGACATTTTTCATTTGTATTACCATCCCTACAAATAGAAAAGAAGGCAAAATGTTCTTAGCAAAGTGATTTTATCTATCTGTCTCGTCTAGGATTTCATATTTGGAGAATCTATAGCCGAGAGAGAAAAAAGCTTCTCCTGAATTTAACTAAAGTGATCCGGAAAATGTTAAGCGAAATCATGAGAATGATTGGATACAAGCAACACACAAGGATGGCAACATCACGACCATTTTCTCATAGTATCAGGGTAAAGATGATACCGGAAAGGAACTCAGCATTATCTTTTACTTGTGTTTTTTTGCAAACGTCCAAGCTACTTTTTGCCGTTTCTATGTTTCTCTCTGTAGAGTTGAGTTGGTTGGTTCGGTGGAGTGGAGAGTTAGAGTTGGAGTGTTGTGCACCCTCCTAGTAATCTACAAGCAACGGCATTTTATCATCATAACAAACAGCCGAACAGTATTGATTATTAGCAGTAGAATAAGGAGTAGTGAAGGAAGGAAAGGGAAAAGGGATCATGAAAGCACTGCTTGCTTTAGACTCCACTCTTGTTACAGTTGTTGGCTTGTACTGCTCTTGCTCATTGCAATGCTCCCTACAACTCCACTCTTATATTCTCAGTCAGCGTTGTCATGATGTGATGATGGTGGTGGTGGTGTGTGTGTGTGTGGTGGTTGGTGGTGGTGGTGGATGGAAAAACGAAGAAGAAGCAGCATTTTAAGGCTTTGCTAACAACTCTCTCTCACTCTCAGTGAGTAATGTAAATACCACTATTTCTGTAATGTAATATGCAATGTTAGTTACTCAGATGTAAGGCTGAGTTTTTAGTAAAGTACGTTAGGTTCTCATCTTTTTTTCTTCTCTTTCTCACTCGCTTGCTCTAGCTCACATGAATATTGCTATCCCTGACTTTTCCTTGGTTTAACTGAGGTTCGTCAAGTGAAGTTGTTGAGCCTTGGTTTGCTTTGGTTGCTCCTGAGAATGTATGGTTGGTTGGTTGTTGTTGATATGTGTGCTGATGTAGGCGGAAGGGGACGCTGATGCAGCTATCGGTGGAGTTGGAGGTGAGTCGGAAAGAAAATGCAAGGATGATTTTCTACGAGTGTGACTAGATGTAAAAAAGATCGCCGTGTTGTTTTGTGAATTGAGGATTTCGTGATTTCATCTCAGAGGATTCCCAAAAACTCACATGATGAGGCAAGCAAGGTGGTAGCAGAGTCTATTTAAGCAAGCAATGGTTGAGTCAGTCTTCTCTCTCTCACACTCTCTTTGTATTTTTCTGGTTAGCCTCTGGCAACCAAAGCGAAATATAAGGAGAGTAGTACAAGTATATTACGCTGCTGCTATGGACAGACGGAAGGAGAAAGAGAGAGAGAGAGAGAATGCTTTTATTTGAGTAAGTTAGTAAGTAAATTTCACAAGATTGGCTCAACTTGGAATTAAATGCATTTTGGATTTTATTTCTTTGCTCACATTGCATGACCGGCGGTGGCAATAGGCTAAGACTAGGCTCCCCCATAATATCTCCCTTAAATGACTGATCACAGTTTTACCAACATTAGTTCTCACACAAGTAGATAGTTTGCAAAAAAGGGGAGAAGTTTGCAAGACCACAGCTATGTTATATTATATGACGATGAAATGAGACGCTGTGAAGCCCAAAGAGATAATGTTAAAGTTTACGCAGGGAAAAATGGTGATGATGCACCATTATGGAATGGATGAAAAAAAACCTTTCAATTGCAGAATTAGCATCTTTCATGTTATAGCTTATTGTTTCTTCCCTTCAAGAATACCAGTAACAAACAAGACCTAAATGAGATCACTGTTAACAATTGTCAACAAAAAAAAGTAGCGAGCATGTAGTCGACAAGTGTAATAAAGTCATTGAAGCTAAGTTTTTTAAAGAGCTTGAGTTAAACTGAGAGTGAACGATGGATTGAGGAGGTATGCTCATGCTGCATATGCCTTTTCTGTGTCCGTCCATCCATCCATCCGTTGCCAAGCAAAAAGCTCGCTTTGGCCCTACACCACCAAAAAACCAAAGGCAAAGCAAGGTACACCAAGTTTCTGATGATACTAGAATACAATACTGTGTGATATGTACTCAAAACCCATGGATGATGATGCTAAGCTAAGCTGAGAGAGTGAAGCACATCATACACAATCAACAAATACACTTGCAAACGATGGAATAGAGGATAGCAAAAGCAGGCAAGTAGAGGAAGATTGTGATATTATTATTATTATGACTACGCCTGACTGGGGCAACTTGAGCCACGCTTTCTTCCACAAGGATTAAGTTTATCTTGCTCTCCGTTTCCAACTTTGATTCATGTCCTCCATCCTCTTGACGTTGGGTAGGTTAGAGAATGATGTATGCCTCAACTACTTTGGACACCATAAATATAAGCATGTGTGCTATTACACAGATTTCTAGAGTTTCGTAGGAAAGTGCACACTTTTAATAATTAAGATAAGTAAATTGATGCATGACGAAATTTACAAACTCGAAAATAAAACCAAGTATCTCATCTGCCAAATGAATAACGTAAGGCTATTGAGAGCTTGCTTGAAGTGAAGTCCAACTTTTAAATGCAAAGTTTGGATGAGCTCTACTTTAAATTACTGAGATTGTCCTCGAAAGATGTCATCCCTTAAGTTACTTGTCACATTAGTAGTTTGTGCATGAAAAATGGGAGTCAGCATACGAAATTTCGTGTCATCCTTTAGTATCATGGAATGGCGAAAGGAATTTCTACATATTTGTCTTCCATACCTAATTTGTTGTTAAAGTGGTGAAGTTTTAGTAGTAGTCCAATTTTTTACTCGTGATTGATTCTACACCAAGCTTTACTTTGGTGACTCTGTCAGTTGATCTTATCCATCTAATGGAAATTGTATGATGATTCAAAGGAATTACTTAAATACATGAAATATTTTTTCCAGTTTCTGACATCCTTAAGGAAAATGCATAGGGTAAACTGTGCGCTATGGTTATTGGATTCAATTTGTAAAGCGTTTATTGATATGCACACTAAATAATCGGGAAACGTACCAAATTACCAATACCAGTCCAAACCAATATAAATAGCCCATTGAAATTGCTTCAATTATATAAACTATATGCGTTTAAATTGTTAAAGTCAAGAAGGAAATCAAAAAAGTGTGAGCTTCCTTCCTCCTTGTTACATTATTGCCATCACAATTCATTTTGATGATAGAATAGATTCCTAACTGCTACAGTAAAATACATAATTGGCTCCATACTTATCTTGCTACATTTACTTGGTCGAAAATTATTGAATTATTGCAACGAAATTTTACTGAAAGCAAAGAAAATTGATGGTGCACCCAGTTTGGCAGCGTATGATACAGTGTAGATTACAGAAAATAAATGATTTGATCCCAATCCCACATCACATCAACCATCACGCTCAAAATTATGAGCTACCACAGAAAAGCTGTTACTCCGACTATCACTCTAAAACAAGCTAATAATAAGCGACAGCACTACTGAGCGCTACAACTTACTGATATACTATTAAAAAGTTTTGGGATGAATATATAGTACGTACCTGATGCTGGGCGCATGCATAAGCGATCCGACTTTGAAGTGAATTTAGGAGTTTAAATAAATTCCCGACATCAATCCCGCTTTTGACTTGATGTGCTAGAAGTTGACTTTCCGGTACTTGAAACCTTGCTGGAACATCGACTGGAAGCGCAAATGGCCTTGGTGGTGGACCAGGTATCGGATTCACGATCACTTGTTGACCCACTAATTGTGCTCGTGCAGATTTGCTTGGACCTGGACCCGAACCTCTACAACCTCCGGACACCGACAATGGGCTAGCACGTTGTCTCCTTCTCACTACTATTTTCCCCATTCTCTAACTGACAGTTCTAATTTTCGCAGTATCTTAACGACAACCGCCACTTGAGTTTGATCGGATTCATAGATCAAATTAGGTTTTTAGTAATCAGTAAACACTACTGATACACTGATACTTTGATGAGTATTATTGTAGTAAGTGCTATTGTGTAACTTGTTTTGGTTTGGACACACACACGTTTACTCTGCTCCTCCGTCACTTTGAGACTCAGACCTCTTGTTTCATTTTATTTCGTTCTCTCATTCTCTCTACTCCTGCCTGGTTTGAGTGAGTATAGCCCAAGAACTAAACTGAGATACCAAATGCAAGAGGAGTAGTAGTAGCAGCAGCAGCAGTGGTAGTAGAGCTGCACAAAGAGAGCTGCTCTCAAATAATATTGTACACGACAATGCAATGAAGGAGTTTTTATGCGTGTACAACCAAACTCTTGTGTGCAATGCAATGGATGGAGATGGAGTATAGGGCAAGGATAGAGTTGCTTTTCGTTTTCGTAGCAGATAAATTGCCAAGCTTATGCTCAGGGGCAAAGGTAATTTTCAGGGAATGGAGAGAAGTCGAGGTTGCCTGTGTGCTTTACAGCTATCCTATTAGCTTTTTCCAGCCTTTTTGCAGGCTACTACCAATATTTGTGATCTAAACGATGTGTTGTTGATGTCGTTACTAAAAAGGAGCACTTCACTCCGTCCTGTCACCTTGTTCCTATGATGATCCGGTTACATCAGTCCTACAAAATTCGCGTACTTGCTTGACATTCCAGTCAAAAAAATATTGTAGCCTTCTTTTCTTTTTCTCTCCGTTTTCTTTGTTCTCCTCTCTTTACATCCCCTTTAAAATGCAATGCTCACTCCTTGGAGCAATATATTCTACTCTACTATTTGTTTTCTTTTAAAAAATATGAGATTTTTCTTTTACTTATATTTTAGGTGCATTATGATGATGATGATGATGATGATATGGTGATCAAAAGTAAATCTTGTGCTGACACATCTTCGTTTCCACTACTTTTTTTTCTATGCCGTCACTTGACTGCTGTCCTTCCTCTGAAGATTTTTTTTCTTTTTAGCTCTCCGTTTCTTTTCGATTTTTATTATGAGACAAAGCAAGTAACAGTTGTGGCAAACGCTGCAGAATAACTAAATACGTGCAGATGCAGAAGCAGTCAGGAGGAGGTAGAAGATTAAGAAAGAAGAATAGAAGGAAAAAAATTGTTGATGTGACTGGGAGTATGAGTATATGTGTGTGTGTACTGGTGTTCTCTTTCACAAGGATTCTAATGACTGTATGAGAGAAGAAGCAGGACATCCCAGCATTTATATACTCTATCTGCTTTTGAAGAATCGAGACTTCTCCGGTGGTGATGGTGAGATGATGATATTTTTTCTCCTCTACTGAAATGAATGCAATGCAAGGCAGGAATCCAATGCTCCTCTCCTCTCCGTTCCTACTTGCTGGAAATATCGGTATTGGAATAACATTGAATAGGAAATGTTGGTGGTGGTATACATATACTGAGGGTTGAGTGCTGAAGCAACGGCAACTAGCTAGATTTAGATTTTCCTTCAAAGTGCGAATGGGACTGGGGAAGAATGGTATGCATGAACTGCACATGAGATGATGATATTATATGTATGTAATATACAATGCGCCGAACACTGCTACTACTACTACCTACAAATAAATATTACAGACAAGCAGGGAAATCAAAATATGTTAAAGAAAAAGGAATACTGTAAGCCCTGTCTGTGTGATCGTTGCCCAACTGGTAGCATTGTGGAGAGTACACAGTAACCAAAAAAAGATGTAGCATTGGTTCTTGCAGTTGTGTTGGTGACGGGAGTAATACAGCGCTGTATGTTGGGAGTAAGCTGTACTCCTTCCTTCAATGTTGGGGCGCCTATATACGCAATGTTAGAAGGGTCTCATGGATGAGAAACACGAACAAAATCCAACTTTCCATCCAATCCAACAAAAATCCATCCAGAAAGAAGATACTCAACTCGGTCCGTGTTTGACTGATTCTATGCTGCTGTGTGTAATCGTATAATGTGTCATGTGCGTGTGTGTATATATACGTATACGGTTTTTGGAGACGTAGGGAAACCAGGCAAGAGCAAAATTATGAGGAAGACACGATGAGGGAGAGAGAGAAAGAGAGAGAATTGAGGCAATCGCATAACTAATAGCCAACCAGCCAAATGGTATTTTGAACCACGGACGATTGTATGTTTTTCGGCGATGCTTTACTCATTTAGCATTCTGTAGCCAGCGTGAAAAACGCGAGGCTAAAGAAAACAGGAATCCTATGAGAGAGAGTAGGTATAACGCTTACCTCAACTTAACTGACAATGCAACATACCTTCCCCTTGTTTCCACACATACAGCTTTTTTTTTGAAGGCTAAGGCTTCACAAAGATCGTGGTCATTACGTTTTGCTGGCAACGCAAATACAAAAACTTCTCTTTACTTTGATAGAAACGGCTGGACTCGTAGCGTACTCCGCTCCAGGAATGGAATTTTCTTTGTGGGTTCTACTGACAAGTTTAGGAATAATATGAATACGAAAAGACTTTAAGATGCAAACAAGGTTTTCACACATATTCAATTGCTTCTCTTCATCTCATCACATTTGTGATCGGAATTGGTTTTTTTGTAACAAAAATATTACCCTGTATTTTTAATGCCATTGTGCATCCGATCTAAACCAAAGGAGCTACTTTTTTTTATCGATTTGATAGAATTAGCGGTTTCTCCAGTTTGCTTATCTTGAGTGGGTTTTTCTCATATAATACTTTAGAATGAATTTCATCAGTGGCTCTAGCCGCTACTTTTATTGAGGGTTATAGCAAGCAAAATGCAAGGATGAAAAGTCCTGCAATTTGGTAGTGTGCAAAGAATGAGTCTACGACTACCGTTTCTAGTCACCAACAACAGTAACTAGTTGCATTCATCCACTAGTCTAATTCCAATTCATTTTTAGTTTCCCCCTTTCTGCCTTGTGCTATCATTTCATTGAACTAAATTGCCACCACCGCTTTGTACGTTTCTTCCTAGCTAGTTTTCCAGCGGTGCCGTGCCTAGCCTGTCATTTAGTTTCTCTCGCTGGTTGCCATGAGCCCTGCTACCAAGTGGAGCAGGATTCAGCTAGTTGAGGTGGAGGAATGGAAAAGGAATAGGAAGGGGAATGAAAGAATAAGTCGAGGAAGGAAGGAAAGCAGGTTTATTTAAGTACCATTCACTTTATATACTTTTTAGTTGTTCCATGGATATCATATTTGCAGAAAGAGAGAAAACGGGAGAGACGAAGGTTCAGTTTTGAGCTTTCATAAAGTATGTAATATAAAACTACAAACACAATTCAATATTGTGATTCTCTTGTGCACATACATAGACACACACATACACACATCTTCAAATTTCAAGCTCTCTTTTGGATCTTAATGAAGAATGCTTGTCTACCTTCTTTTTTTTCTTTTTGAGTTGTTGTTCAAATTCAATGTTTAGTGACCAACCAATCATTCCCATTATGATTATATCCAGCTCATCCTGGAACCTCTAGAATAAATATATCAAGATGATGATCATCATCATATCATCCTCGTCCATAAAATCGTCTTCGTTTTTTAAAGTAGCAACTCCGGCCTTCCACACTTTTGTATAGTGTAGCAAAGCATTTCAAAGATTGGTAGCAACAGGAGTGTGTATGCTTACTTCATAATAGGGTTTGGTGATGTGATAATACTTCCCCATATGGTAATGCAGTATGTGTACAGATGCACACTAACAAATCAAGCAACAAAAAGTAAGGCATACAAATACAAATTGATAACAATGCAATGTCTCTCGCTTTCCTGTGTTTTTGACAAGGATTTTGCTACCTTATCATGTGGAAAGGTAAGGAGCAGAATGGATTGACAAGATAAACAGGGAGTACAGTCGGAATACCACAATCGGTTATGTCAAATGCTATGCGAGAGAAAGACAGAGAGCATATAATACTTACGTAAAAAACGTCTTGCCAATATTCGAAGTTAGCCGAGCCGACTTACCGTACAAGCAGAATGGATACATGTAGCAACATATTTTCCCAACTTTTTATCCTCCCAAACCAAATTTAGTACAAAGTGATTTCATCCCGTAAGATTTTTCATCGCCGATAATCATAGTACAAATGTTTCCTGGCATTCCAGTTCAACGGCAATAGTTGGACCATAAATGTTTGTGTAAATTGGTTTTGTATAGCAGGGAGACAGGAAGAGGTTTTTTTCATGCTGTTATGTATTTTATGTTACGACTTCACAAAGTTAAATACAATTCCGTTTTTGACTGATTGGGGCAAACTAAAAATTAAATGCATTATCATCATTTCATGGAGAAATTTGCTTTTCCATGGTTTATATATGTCGGCTAAAGTTCCGTGTACAAAACAGGATTCATTACATGACTAGTTTCCTGTTAGAATGATTGCAGCACGTATGTTTGGATTTGAAAAAAACACAGTTCTACATTTTAAGTGTCATCCATGATGGTGGAGGGTCACCCACAGCTTGGGAAATGCAGGTTTGAAAGAAAAAAAGTACGTTGTTCGATTCCTTGACGAGACACGGTACTCATAACATGAAAGTGCTATATGTGTGTAAATCTAAAATACTTCATTTCAGATTGCAAACTACTCAGTTTACGGTCGTTTCTTTGCATGGTAGCCAATCACACACGAACACAGTAAAATCTTGTGATACATTACTTATTTGCTGGGAGAGTGCAGCTGATCCTGAAACTTTTTCTGTGGTGCTTGCTAGTAAAAAAACCCACACGTTCATGTAGAGAGTGCAGGGTACTACTGTATTTTACCAGGTTGGGGCATTGTGAGAATGTTCTGTGGAAGACGTACTTAGGTTACATCATCCTTTTTCTTGCTGAATGTATTTTTGCTTCGTCTTCAAGTTTCATTGATGCCGAACATGAGTCATTCGCTCATGAAACAATGAGGCTTTTAATTTCACAATGTTTGCTAAAAATATCAATCCTGATTATAAAACTTAACAATTATAATTCAAATCCAAGTATCATACACTATGTCACAATAAACACATTTTATACATCGAACATCATCACAGAGATTCTTAATTTCACAATTTTGGATAAAAATATTCATCCATATCACAAAGTTAACCAATTATATTTCAAATCCAAGTATCTATTGTGTGTCTTAGTAAACATCATTTATGCATCGAACGTCACAGAGATTTATAATTTCACAATTTTGGATAAAAATATTGGGCCTAATAATAAAACCATTGCAACAGTCATGATATGATGATATCCATTACATTTCATATTGAAGTATGTATTTTTGTATGTGACAGTAAACACAACAGGGATTATGCATCAAATTCACAGGGATTCATCGATTAGAAAGGGTTGGTTTACTTGTGTTCATTTGCCAAAAAAACTGCCTACCTGATTGTGTTTGGGACTGGAAAAGTACGAGAGCACATGAATGATTTTCCCAAAGGCATAACCATAACAGTGTCATCCACATAATTTTAGTGGCTATTAGTTTGTTTACGCCTGCCTGGAGTCATTCTCACAATATTTGTAGTTGTTTCGGCATGCATGTTAATATTTGCTATCAAATTATTTTGATAGTTTTCATCCTAACCTGTAAGAAATCATCGGGCATAAGTAATTTTTATCGTTGTGTTGACTCAGTTAGTGTATGATTTACTTGGTCACTAATTTACAACGAAGTTTTGTGAAATTTGAGAGCCTTCAGTATAGTCTTAAGCGAAGAATGGAGGGCAAACAAAATCACTGAACTGCATTTAAATCGAAAGTATGGGCGAGTGATACGGAATGCTCTATGAAAAGACAGAACATAATATATTAACAGCCGGATAAAGACTCAGAAAATAAGTAAGAAATCGCTTACTGGTTACATGTGCGTTAGTGTCTGTCTGCATATAAATATTGCGAATGGACTTTTAGACGGAACGTGAAAAACGTCATGGAATGGAGTGTAAACAATCTCAGATCGTTGACAACTAACGATAAAGTTCAACTAAACTGTTATGGATTTAGTGATAAAAGGAAGTACGGATTAGAAAATAATGCCTAGAATCCAAATCATTTTAAAAATTTATGACACTGCATGGATATAATAATACTTTCACTCACATTACAATTACTGTCGCCAATGTGAGATGCGTGTATTTATGCGCACTTATTTTTTAACCTCTTGCACTACCCATATAAATGTAAAGCTTATAAACATGAAAAACTAATACTGATCCTCTTAAATTTCTTGATGTTGCTATGTAATTGATTTTGATAGCTCTTATATTTATGTAGAGCCCCTCTTAAGTCAGTAAAAAGAATCAAGAAACGATGGATTATTTCAGTTGATTCAAGTAGCATTAGTGACCAATGGTCGTAGTTGTATACAAGACTGTAGAAGTCGCGTAAGCTTCCTTCTGTGGCATTATTTTTTTCATTTTGTATCATAGGTCGAATGTAAGGTAATACGTCTAAACAATTCCATCCTGGATACGGAGAATCTCAGCACAAGCCTGTGTGTTATGACTCAAATCTGGAAAAGATGAGATAAAAAATGTGTGGAGTGGCATTGGCATGTTTTTTTCCTTTTGATATGGTAACCTTCGGATTTACTTACTTCTGCTCCCTTCCTTCCTTTCTTGGCAGAAGTAATAATATGTGTAGTATTACATTATTATAAACTTAAAATGAGACGGAAATGACGTTAGTTCATAGGCATATGTTATTGAAATGATATTTTATTAGTCAAGGGATTTGACAAACAAAAATTTATTCGTGTTGTCCCATTCTACCTGATACAATTACAATTTGTAGCAATATGGAAAGAATTTCGTAATCAAACTAGACCTGTTGTTGATGATGATTTTCACTTCAAGGATCATTACAAGAGCATTAAGCCTTCCTGTTATTCTACTTAAACTAGATCAAACACTGGAAGGTTTTATCAAAATATATTACATATATTTCCCTAACTCAAAATTCCGTTCAATAGGAAGGATGATTTGCGTCAATTCTAGTAATTCTATATATGTCTGAAAAATCATCCCATAGATTTCTCGGTAGCTGCCTAAGTTCATACACGTGTAGCATTATGTTTCTATACGGAATGAAAGTCGATCCTTGAGAAAGATTCGGCACAAAAAAAATATTCAGATCAATTCCTATTCAGGATTTACTAGTGATTTGTAGCAATGGACGTAATTCAGCAAAATCTGGTCGTAGGGGCACGTGTCACAAATGAGCTACCGTTTCCCAATACGAATCGTGTAGGTAGGTGCCTTTGATATTAAATCACAAAAACTCCCAATTATGTACGCCATCATATTTTCATTATTTGAAAATTGGTGTCAAATTTACAAGTAGATAATGATCTATTCAATACTACATCCTGTCACCACAATCTCTCTAAACTCACGTGCAATTACCAGTGAGAAGTAAATAATACGTGGGCTCAGAATGACTACAGTCACTCCATTTTCCATTTCTCAAAACCGTGGAATAGCTTGTGTAGTTGACTTTGAGAATCGGCTTTTATCATTTTGAATCCAAGAAATCGTCAAAAAGCGAACTATGGAGAAAGCAAAACCCCTGCAACGTAGTTATACTTTACACTGCCATGCAACCAAGAAAATTGACTGTAATAAGAAATCATCGGTTCTCTTTACCTTCTCTTTCTTTGCTACACCTTGTCATGTTAACATCTCTAACAACGTCACCAAATATTCAACGTGGGATAAAACCCGCAATATTATATTTTACTGCTTACTACTTTATAGTCTTCTAATTTAATTGAAATGGTTGTCCCAACTTGCTCATTTCTATTTTATCAAGCAATGATAAACACAATACAGTTTTATGTGTAATATCCCATTATGCTTATGTTGCAAATAAATAATGCCATGAAACTACCACCCTTCTTTGCAGACCAAACGTTTTTTTAAATGTATACAACAAATGAAATTGGATAACTCATCGACCTTCAACTCATCAAATCTGTCTAACAATGACTCATGTTTGACAAACATGTCAATGTGATCATCACATCCGTTGTTCATATTATCAAAGAGAATTTAGAACACAACAAGCACGGAATCAGAATATAAGAATAGAAAGCTCTGTCTTAAGTGCCTTCTATGGATGTATTCATTTCTCATGAATTTTGTTTCCATTCTTGAATTTATTATCACAGATTCCATTAAAATGACGAGCTTTTATCTATTTCTCATACCAACTCTGTAATGACTAATTTGTCAGCAATCAGTGTAAAGATGGGCGGAGTGGGAAGATGGTGTAGTCATGATGTTTCTAAATGAAGATTCATCTGTGCTTATGCAATACAGACTACAAAATTAAACACTCACTGAAAGTCAATAAGTGATAAAGCAAAGTGAGTCAGAATTACAGGGGATGGAAATCATAAGAACTTCCAATAAATCCATGACATTTTGATGCTTTCAAAACGACGAGCTTAAAATAGTGCTTGACAACCAGAAAAATTGGAAAATGGTTCTAGTGTACACTAGTAAAGTCACATGGAAAAAGGGTTTAAGAAATTAAAAAAAGTATTCCATAAATCGTTTCAATGACCTAACGTAAAATTGTAAGATCACAAACTAGGAGAAAATTGGCAACAAATATGAATACATTTAGCACCATAACTTTTAAGTTGTTCAACGTTGCGATATTTAGTTATGTATTGTATGTTCTCATTGTAACATCAATCCATACAAGTGAGTGCTCGACGAATCTATCTCCTCTCCTGAATTTTTACGCGTAGAAAATATAGTGTTCGTGTTTATGCATGCATGACAATGACAAAACTAAAAGTCAGAAGTAATGCATACGTAAAGCGAGAAAAGTTATTGGAAGCGAAAAAACAGTTATTCTGTTCATGGAAAAGGGATCAGAGAGAGAGAGACCTTTTTCTCCTGGTCCTTTTCTTTCGTACATGTATCCCTACATACTACTACTCCCTACTCCATGTTTTGTAAGATAGTCGTTTCTTCAAACCATAAAACAAAGGTGTTCCTATGAAAGTTTCACTTATTCATACAAGTCAGCAGGAAACTCTAGTCCCTAGGAGTCATAAAAATGCTTGACAGACGATCATAAACTTCTACATTCATTTAAAAAATAAATACCTACCTACCTACGTTCAATGATCATATTTTGAACTTGTAAAATTAGGGTTCAAGTACAGCTATAAACATCTTTTCCTTTTTTGTCACGTTTTAAATTCCGATTATACTGAAGGAAGTGGAAATGAATACTTACCTAACTTAATGTCGTTGAGCAACACCAAAAGTGTGATGAGATACAAATAACGCTTCACTCTCAACGTCAGTAGTTTTGCCTAAAATAAGCCAGTATCATTACAAAGTGCAAATCCTTCAGATGTTGTACAAATGCCCCTTTAATTTTTATTTTATATGTTTATAGTAGGGTTTATACTACTGCCCTTTAAAAGCTTTTCTCTGATAGCCTTCAACCTTGAATTGTACAGTTTACAAAAATTTAGAGGGGAACTGATTAAAGAGGGACGTAACATTAAAAGAGCTATATGTATAATGACGGGCATGCTTTCCTCAACTTCCAAGTTTTTGTGCATGTTTGTAATTCTACTAGGCTTAACTGATTGGGTCCGAGAAAGATATGTGAAATGGTTAGATACTAAGCATATCTATCCATTTATTCATGACTTGCATAAAAATTTGCTGTCATATTACATCTGTGATGTCACTTTATCTATTATTGTAGTAATTAAAATTAAATTTATATTGTTTTATATGATGTAACGTAACTAAATTATGAGGGATGTGTCAAAGTCAAAAAGACAAAGTCCAACTGCATGTGAACGAAAGGAAACCAACACAGATATATCAGTCTTGTCCAGTCAATAAAACTTGTAACCGTTCAATATTGGATATTACTCACACTCGCTATTGCAAGACTCAAGTCCTACATCAGAGCCTGTGGTTCTTTTCATTCCAGCGAGCTCCTTGTTCTTTTAGAAATGGATTTTTTTGCATACAACCAAGCTGTGTGTCGCACCGTTAAAAATCCATAAAATAACTGCAATCAGATCTGAGCAGCTTCGCTTCTCAATACATGCATGGTATTTAGGGGAATATTCAACTAAACGGAATTCGCTTTTCATGCTTGCATTTAAGATTTACATTATTATGCTATCTCACAGTATATAATGGCATGTAATGAAATTTTCAAAGCAACTAATTTAATGCTCAGACAACAAAATATACTTGTTTGTAAATTTTAAGAATAAAATTCACATCTGCTCCAGAAAACTTAATTGCTAAGCATTTATACAAGAGAATGGGGTAGAAGCAATTCATTGCTATCCGGGGCTAATGTTTAAGAAGTATATACACCAGGTTTGTTGGAAAACAATTGGCTTAACTTTATGGCAGAATTAAAGAGCACTTCATACTGCATGTAAGATGGTTTTCTAATACTTTAAAAGAAGAGAAAAGCTTCCAATTCCATTTAAAAGATAAAGCCCCTTTAAGTCCCACTGTCCCCCAGATGCAACGGAACAAAAGCCAAACACAAGCAAATGGAAACTTCTCCAGGTAAATACATACTTATGTGTAGCATTTCCTGTGCCAACATCACTCACAAGTGAAATAACCATAATTTTAGAAACACAAGCAGAAGTAATCAGCCTGTAATCATTTTAACTCCGAAGCTAATCAGCTGAGCCCTATCTTATTTCAAGAGTTACAGGAGAACCATGAAGATAGAATCAGTAATCAACATCATGATATCATCAGTTACAAGCTTTCGTTCAGACGTCAGCCAGGAGCAGATTACGCTACTCCGTAACACAGATTGTTGACAAAAGAAACGTAACCGTATAGTAATCATAGTGCTACTTCGTCATCCGGAAAAGTGTTAAGGGATGTTTAACTTCAAAGGTTCTCATAGAATTTGACAGAATCTAGATCCATATAACCAAGTCATCCAGTTTGACATGGAAATGCAACAATGGGCTACATTAATTAAATTCCATCATATTTCATAATGGCATTCCTCAGTTAATATGTAGTCAGACTCCGGCTCAGCTTTTGTGTCAATGATTGGTCAGCAAGCACATTGAAGGAAAATATATTGAAGTTGATTTCTTCATTCAAGATAAATTATGTGACACCCATGTAAAAAAAATTGCAATGATTCCAAAGAAGACAATTTAATTAATATAAAAAAGATGTGGTGTAAACTCCATCGCAAAATATGTCTCTGTGAAACATTCAATTAGCATCAACCACATTTCCACATTTGGTCCTTCAATTTTGTTTGTACATTTCAATGCTGTTTCCATCTCTCAGATCTGAACCACCGCAACACATATGATCAAGTTCTGCTCTACTCTGTTTCCCAATTTATGAAAACACTCTGTGTCAAACGTAATGCAATGAATTCTCATTTCCTTTCAATTTTACACTTTTCTACGGAAAGGATGTAAACAGCAAATAGGAACCCTCAGGAAAAAACAAGATTATCAAACTGTCGCATAGTCGAATGGCTATTTAGTTCATGCATTTATGTACTTTTTTTAAATACAAAGTTGAATACACATATCCCAATTCGAGTAGATTTGTGAAAGCTTCAATTCAAATTTCACTTATACATATGCTTTATCACTAAAAGATTGACATGACTTTTAGAACGTATGAAATCATACGTATCACCTGGTACAAAATTTGCAATTTCACCATTCCATCATCTCAAGCGTGCCAATTTGATTCGAAGAGATCCGAGTAGAAAACCAAAGTTCATCCCATTTCTTTCAGTTCAAACGGTTTGTTAGGACGACTTCCGGAATGTATTTTAATTTGGCATGACTACAAATCAATACCTTCCATCATCGACATCTACTCACTAGGAACATCGTTGTGGCATTTCATCACAATTTATTTTAAGAGTTCTGCAGTATGCTACTTGAATTTGAATAGTGAATATGGTTATTGACTGTCTCTATATTGATTACCCTCGTCTTGTCTTGAAACCTCACATATATATTCATCAAGAGCATCATCAACTACAGTATTTGCGGAGTACTTTCTTCAATTTGGATCTCAACCGTCTTGATAGAATTAAAAACAACTTATGTGATTTTGAAGTCGACTTGCTCCCTTCTCCCTCATATTTTTGTCATCGTTTATGTAGTTTCGGTATTTCCAGAATTCAGCTCTCTCCTGGATACCAGCTACCTCAGTGACACCACCTACCTTCTTCAGCAAACTTTCCCGTGATGACGATCATGATGATAAAATAATATGCATTCATTCTGGTTCCAATAGTATAAAACTACGTGTTTGCTTTGATGCTATGTGACTTCAATAATACATGAGTTGGGATACACACGGTATAGTCGCACTGTGGCCTGGTCTCACATTGCCCTCAAAGATTTTCCTATGGAACGAATTTTAGCTAAACTCTTTTTCAGAGGATTAATTGCCCAATCATCTTTAAAGCTTCAATTAAATCTACATTAAAAATTAAGTTTCAATTAAAAGCTTATTCATCAAATTTTTATCCCTTTAGGTGAGTTTGCCTTGGAATTCTTTTAACTGATGTAAAAGTTTTTGTCGGCTTCGCGAACTATACATTACACATCATTTAATGGTTTTCTGAACAGAACTTGTATATAACAATGTTCATGCGAACCAATGTGTCTGGCTCCTAGCTGGTTTGGTTGGTTGGACCTTCTCAAGCTTCTATCCTATCTTGAACATGTTAAGGAAGCCAACTGCATGCTCTCTGTTTTTTGGCGCTTACGTTAGATGACTGGGGAACATCGAAAGCAGTTGTTAGATGCTCACAGTGTCTCTATGTGCATTAAAGTAATTACTATTCCTTCTTTAGGCGTTTTTAAAGACCTTGTTCCTATAATAAAAGTGGAATAGAGAGGAGTTGCATGGGCGCAAATTATTTCTGGCGTCATATTATAGTACCTCTACCAAGCAAATTTAAAGTGGGTGTTTGGAACTTCAACTTGTGTTCGTCATCATCGTCGCAAATCTAAAACTATTCCGTTGTTAGTTAATAACCACACTACCTCTATAAGGAGTAAGTTGACAATTACAAGTATTTTGTTGTGTTTCCAATGATTTCCTCATAAAACTTTATCCCGTACTACTTCGTTAAGTTTCCTAAAGGATAAGGTGCTGTTGGACAAAATTATGTTGGCTTTTATTACGGAGATGTATCCAGAAATTAAAGTGTTCATCATTGAACATATTCTAGAAATTTGAGCTGTAACGTTAAGTATCAAGTTAAAGAGTATTTCAATGCAGTTATACAACTTTACGAATCGTGTTTAGTTTTTTTCTTTATGTTTTACCATAATCGACCACTAAAACCTAAAATTTAGGGAATAAGTGAATAAGTAACTGCTACGATAGGTGGGAATCTCGTTTTTAATGCAATAAGAAGTGATGATTTGTTCTTATTAGTTGTAATATCACGTATAAGCTCACTTATTTCATTTTATACTCACTTAACTTTCAAAAGATAATTTTGAAAAATTTGAATTTCGGATAGATCAGTTTTTGTCCTTCAATAAATAATATTTTCTCTTGTAAGCTTATTAATATGTAAGAAAGGGAGTAAAAACTTGATATCTACATCCAATAATCCTTGGTTAATTATGTTTAATGGATTTATTGGTGTGGATAAGTTGGTTTTACCAATTTACACTGTGAACATTTCTTGATCGATTTACGGTGTAATTTCTATTTTCAGTTACTGTGAAGCGGAGCCGAAACTAAAAATTGAAACCTCCTAACCTACATCCAACCAAATCAGTGAAATTCAGGAAGATTCAGCTTTGGCATAGTTGGATAAGTGAGTAAGCCACCGGACATTTTTGGGATATTCAGGCGGAGGAACAATGCCTAAACGCAAGGCACTAGGCCCCGTTGACAGCAGTGATGGGGAGGAAGACGCATTCTACTCTTTCCCAAACACCCCAAAGCAGTCAACCTTCCCAAAGTCAATCCCCAACAATTTTCATTCTAGTTCTACTCCAAAAAGGATTCCCCCTGTCAGCTCCGTAGCAACATTTTCACTAAGTTCCAACTCCACTGGAACGCAACAATTACAAACGGTAGCACCACCCATCATCCCTGGTCTACAAAACAAGTCGTCAATGTTTGCTTTATCAACGAACCAAAGCATTAGTACTCCTCAAACGCCACTTGTTGCCAAAAAACCAAGGAACTCCGGGTTCGCCAAGAGTATGCGGGATCTCAACAACTCCTTCATTTCATCTTGTCGAGCTACTGTTTCCAAGAACCCAACGCATAGCTTGGTTCCACTTGTCAAGGATTATTTACATCATTCCCGAGTGCTCATGGAAAATGGTCGAGATAAGAATGTTGGTGGCAATGGCCCAATAAACAAGTTGGTTAACGGTATAAGTTCTTCGTCACCTAGATCGTTCAAAAGTTTGGGTGAGTTTTTTGAAGACTTTGAACACAATTTTATTGAGTCAACTTCAACAGCTAAAGATGATAAAGGTGAAAGTAGTAAAGAAACTAATTCAAATACAAGTGGTGCCATTACGAATTCCAATAGCTTGTCAACCTTTTTGTCCAGTGGTAAAATCAATAATAATTTTGGTTTAACTATGAGTTCACCCA
Organism: Orchesella flavescens; assembly: GCA_964034955.1. NCBI lineage: Eukaryota > Metazoa > Arthropoda > Collembola > Entomobryomorpha > Orchesellidae > Orchesella > Orchesella flavescens. The sequence goes on from OZ035953.1 coordinate 30,601,582, forward strand.
AACCCGCTTCCGATAACTTCAAGACATTTGGAAGTAGCGAAACTGTGACATCATCATCATCAACTTCGTCGTCAACCCTGTCTGAAACGTCATCCGGGAAAACAAGCACGTTTATATCCTCACCTCTTGCTAAAGTTTCAACTGATATTAACAAATCAAATTCGTCGATTGTGTTTTCATCTGCAGCGGCTTTTGGTTCAGCAAGCCCACTGAAATCATTGACGTCACCTGCCTTACCTTCTACCCTTGGTATGGAAAAGCCGTCAGAGCCAGTTGCTGTTACAAAACCTGCCCCTTTCTCTGGATTCTCCTTTTTTAGCGCGCCTCCACAAAGTACACTGGGAGGTTTGGGTTCGTCACCGGCTGCTTCTATAGCACCACCAGTCCAAAAAACTAATGACGAGGAAGATGGAGAGGACGAAGATGAGCCCCCAAAGGTTGAAATCACTCCGGTGACTGAGGATGATTCCGTTTATTCAACAAGGTTTGATTTTTGAATCGTTGTTATTCGGTTCACTAAAATAAATCAATATACTTATGTCTCATTAGGTTACCTCAGCCTCACCTGTTGAGTAAAGGTGCTGATATAATTCAAAACAAGTTAGAGTCAGAGTCAATGCAAATAGTTTATCTTGTAGCCAATTTGGGTAAAAGTTCCCCTTAACTATTAAATTTGGTCATGTTTCAACATACACATACCCAATTCCAACTTTGGTAATGAATTACTTGCCTTTTTTATTCCACCATGAAAACTTTTGTAAACTACCACTCATTTTATCGTGAATGTTCAAATTTAATTTATGCTCACAGGTTTTTAAAATGATTATTAAGGTATAAGAGTGTCACTGATGAGGCGAAAGTTTATAAGTCAGCTTCACAACCCATGCGCTTTAATAGTTATTCAGTAAAAAAATTAGATTTAAACTAGTGGCAAAAAAAATCCCAATTATCATGTCACGTTGAGAGATTCTGTTGCAAACAAACCCAGTGGATGGATGAATGTACATGTTGTCTTTCAAGCCTTAAATAGTCTGAAATAGACCTTGAAGGTTTTTGGTATGTATATGACAGTACGATGATCAACTACTAGGATATCGGTGACGTTGACACATGTGCATATCTGGGGCAAGATGGTGTCTTGTGACCATATTTAAGCATAACCTTTTGACTTTTCTCATTTCAGATGTAAGGTGTTCGGGATGATGGACGGTAAATACAAGGACAAAGGAGTGGGCATGCTGTACATTAAGAAATTGGATGGAGGAAAGCATCAAGTGGTTGTTCGTGCTGATAACAACTTAGGAACTGTGATTTTAAATATTCTTCTTCAAAAGTCACTCCCGCTGGATAAGAAGTCTGCAAAGGATGTCATGACAATCGACGTTCATGGCAATAACGATAAAGGGATGCCAATTCTTCTCCGTGTCAAGTCGGAGGCGGATGCTACGGAACTACTAAATAAACTTAAGGAATATCAAGAAATGAATACCTCGTGAAACCTATCTACTTTCTTAAAATTTCATTTAGCATCATCATTGTTTCTTGTTTACGTTTTAATGATCTATTCAAAAAATGTACAATAGTATGATGCTACTGCTAATACACTAGACTACATTATATTGTTACATCCTTCTAAAAATGTATGTGTAATATATAAATTCTTAAATATATCATCGGTTGTCGTGTAGTATTGGTTACTTAACAGCAACAACAACAATGATATATAATTCTAATTAATCAGTTAAACTAAAAAGATTTACGTGTAACAAGGTTTAAAATTTAAAATACAACAATATACTGTTATCTTATGTACATGTACACATATACGTAACGTAATAAGAAGTGTGTATGAATTTAGGTTTTTCCTGTTTTGGAATAATAAACGACAGTTGGTTTCAATTTCAAGGCATGTAGTTTGAATTTTACATGAGATATATTTTTTACTTTTTTTGTCACTATCAACAATAGTCATACTGTAATATATAAGCGCTCGAGTTAAAATTGCACACTCACGCGTTTACCACTTATCTGATCACGTTTTGGAAGTAAGATTTCATATGAAACTTCCAACTAGTAACCCGATAAAGTGAAAACTTGGGAGTTACCATCATCTCACATCAATACTCCCGTGCATATTCATTTACATAACAAATGTATTAACTTTTGTAGCTATTTACAATTGAACAACTTGCTGGGACAACAGGAGCAGCTGTCTTTTTAAATTAGTTTTTAAAACTATATTTTTATCATCCTATTTATATAGTAGACAGTTTATCATCACTGACATACACTAGATGGCATTTTCTCACAGCTACAAACTACACAGTGCTTACTGTTTTTTTAATTCTCATTTTTACTTCTATTGGCTTATACATTTCATTTACTATAAATCCTATGTAGGAGTCGAGTTAGTAGTCACTGTGAGGCGATAGATTCGATAGTTAGTGGGTGTACTCAAGTGCAAAAAATACAACACACAATGTTTCATTTGTCTCATGTTTTTTTGTCAGGTATTGTAGAGTAATTAATGTTGATTTTTATCTAAGACACAGATTCTAGATACTAGTTAGTACGTATTGTTTCAAGGTTGACTCGTTGAGTTGGCGTTAGTACGCTTTGGGCTGTGTAACACATAGCCCGGCAATGATGCGGTTCATTGGGATTTCGATCTTGTTTTGGAAACACTGAAGGTTTTTCCCTTCAAGCGAGGCTTTCACTTCCTTAATGGTGTCCTTCAAGCTCTTGAGCTCATAAAGGTTTCGATCAGCAGTTGAAAGAGCCTGAAATGATTATAAAAAAAGTTAGGCATAAACATGTTATTCTTTTCTTTTTCCACGTGCAAATAAATATTTCAATTTGAACTAGACTGTTTGAGATGGCATGACAAAGTGTAACACTTACTCTAACTTGAAGAATCAATGAAGTGAGGTGGTGAACCAATCCAACAATCTTCTGGTTATGAACAAGGGTTCGATTGGCTTTGCAATTGTACGTAGAAACCACCATGGAGGCCTCTTGTCGACTACTCTCCAAAATGTGCTCAGGAATAACCATTTGGGAAGTGTTCCCGTGATCATTGGTTATCTAGAGGAAAGAAAATAAGATCATATTTACATGTAGGTTTTTAAAGAAAAAAATTTGACTGAGTTCATTTTGGAATGTAAAAATGAATCTTACCTCTAAGCAGTACGTCTGTATCCCTTCAAGATACATGGCCATTTCCTTATTCATAGAATCCAGGTCAAGAACACATCGGGCATATCGTGCTCTATACTCTGCGTTGTAAGTTCTTCCATATGATTTCATTTTCTCGGCTTCCACATTCAACTCTTTTAGCGTCATAATTTTTTCACGTTTTGCTTTCAAAAGCTTTGAAAGTCGGACCTGTTTTTTTTTTAAAAAAAAAGCTTATGTGTAAACTTGTTGGTGGTCTAAACTTGTTCATTGATAAGGGTTAAATACTTTAAGGAAAGAAACTTACAATCATGTCTAGCAATCTAATGGGGAAACCACCCAACATTCCATCAGCAGGAAATGGAGATTTCGGAAACCCTTCAGGTTGATCCCCAAGAAGAGCTGGGTTTTGGAATTTAAAGGTACCAACGGTGAATCCTCCACTGCGGCGAGGTATTTTTAGAGCGAAGCTAGAAGTTGATACCGTCTCAGGCGCGTCATTGGACTAGAAAAAAAGAGAATCAAAATTTAAGTATTGTTCCCTGAGTCCCTCATAAAGGTAGTTTATTGATGTGCTAATTATTTGTAGGGAGTAAACTTAATGTAAAGGTTAATTTTGTTATGTTTATCATTCATTTTACTATTGTGATAATGAAAAGTCGAAAGTACAGAAAATATTGCACTTGTCAGATTTTTTAGTTTCGCTACCTATACACACCTGTTGTAACATATTTAATAAAATGATTCTTACCAAAACTTCATAGTCAGGAATAGAATGAGTTCCTAATCCAACTCGATCAAACGTGATTCTGTACGTGTTATCGGACGTATCAACCCCCTCAATGGTTCCAGTAAAGAGACCGTCTTGAGGTCGTCTCAAACGGGCAGTGACTTTCGTTCCGATGACCAACTGAAGCGGAATTTCATCGGGAAGTTCCTTGTAGTTGAAGTCCGTTACTTTACGTTGTTGAATCTGGCGAATCTTTGCTCGTCGTCGACCTAGCTCATCCCGCTCCTCATCAAAAAACGCTTGAGAACATCTTCTTGGCTTACCCATCAATCTTCGAATCTTAGTCCATTCCGTTCTTGTGAGCTTGCGTGCTTTCAAGGTGGGAAATGATTCTTTAAGACAGATTTGAAAATCATTTTCTCCTTCGAAGAGAACCCTAAAAGTCAAAAAGATTAAAATTTTATGTTAATTGTTGCAAAACATGAATATTTGTTAGCTTGAATAGTTTCTAATGTGAAAATACTTAGGAAATTGCTTGTACTTACTTGTCAATGTTACTGTAAAACCACTCGTAGCAAACCCACTTGTGAGCTTTCGGCAGCTTAAGTAAGTTACGGAGACGGATACTAATGTCATGGGCAACACGCTTGTCAATAACCTGGGAAGAGGTATCATCAATCTTGATTACTGCCATCAATTGCTGATGCTGATGAGGAGCTTGTTGGGCTTGATGATGGTGCTGTAGCTGCTGCTGCTGCTGCTCTTCCGACGTAATGAATGTAGCTTGTGGCCTAAGTTTGACAACTTGGGGAAGCACTGCAATAGAATCCCGATCCCGTTCCTTGCCTGAATGATTTCTCTCTCGTTTCTTCTCCTTCTGTAACAACTTCCTCTCTTTCTCCTTGGCCGCTGCCACACGTTCTTTCTCTTTCTCCTTAGCGATTCTTTCTTGTTCCTTCTCCTTCAACATTGCTTGCTTCTTTTCCTTCTCCTTTAGTGCCCTCTCCCTCTCCTTATCAAGCTGTTTATTATACTCAACATTATGTTTGGGTGACTTTTTGTTATCATAAACGTCCTTCGGCTTTTCCCTCTCCCGATCAACATTGGATTGATTAAAGTTGACACTCTTCTTCCCTTGAGCAGCACTTTTCTTTTTCTCTTTTTCTTCCTCCTTTTTCCGTAAGGTCTGTGCTGAATCCACCATTCTGCCCCATTTGTCGGGCTCCACCGCTTTAGCTTTAAGGGGTCTTGGAGTAGGCAGATCATCAGGGTCCAGTTTAATATTTGGGGTGACAATGCGTCCCGAAGTTGTTGTCCTTGGTGTTACTACAACTGGAGGAGGAGGAGGGATCCTCACAGCCGCCCTATTTCCTCGTGCTGGTTTCTCAGGACTTGGAGGGATTAACACAGGAAGAGAAATGATAGGGGTGGAACGATGGTTTGCATTTGAATTTGCAACAGGTCGTCCAGGTTTCTTGGTAACTTTTTCAGGTGTCACTTCTATCTGCTTTCCCTTCTTCCCTTGAACTTGCTTCACGGGGGTGCTACTACTACTACTACTTCTAGCAGGGGAAGCGGCAGCTGCTGACTTTCCTCTAGAGTTTTGTCTAGACACCACAGTACTGTTTGGAACACCTGGGATATCACCCAGAATCTCTTCTGCTTCTTCATCATCATCATCGTCATCATCCTCCTCCGTATCCACAGGTTCCGCCTTCACTTTCTTGGCGTTCTTTGAAACAGTCGTTTTCCAGGTTTCTGGGGTTACCATGTCATCATCAAAGTAAAAACGATTTCGTTTCCTTTGACGGGCTGGCATTCCTCGTCTATTTAACACAACTTCTTCCGATGCAGGTACGTCATTGCCTGAAATCACGATGTTGTTTTGTGGAGGAGGCGAAGGTTCTCGTGGAATAGGTGCTGGTGGCTCAGATTTACTTCCTCCTCTCCGACCGGTGCTAACCGGGGGTATAACAGGAGTGCGGGTTCGTCCAGTAACTGGACGTCCTCTTGCAGATCTTCTTTCCATCTTGTAGAATATTTATCTATAAATATTTAACACAAAAAGTATATTATTAAAACAAGGATTGTAGTTTGAATTTCAACAATGGTTTTTACTCCTTCATATAAAACCAAAAAGTACGAAAAGAAAGAATGGAATGAGCTAGTAAGTACACAAGACTGAGCGTTACCTTGGACTTTTTTTTGTGAGTCTATGCCTACCGTGTTACGTATATTAATGATTGAACAACCTTCTTTATGTGGTATCATGGATTGAGTTGCTATCTCTCAGCAACTACCAACTAAAATTGGAGAAACTAGTACATTATTACTATACACTTGAACTGAACAGTGACACGTAGGAAGGGGAGTTGAATTTTAGTAGAAGCACTGGCATGGTAAAATTATTCACAATAATTTAGTTTCCGTTGTCGAAAGATGAAAATGCTAACATTAATTGATAGTTTAACAAGAAAATACAGGCCATTATATTAGAGCACATAATACCATGTATTTGGTGCTGTTATTATTCGTACAAAAAATACATTCTGTGTTTGTGGCCTACGACATGAACAAGCATCCCTCCGTTGTGCGTTTGTTTTACGCCACAATACCTTTCAGTGTTTTCCCAGAGTGTGTCTTTGAAACAGGGTATACTGCTTCTGCTTATATTAGATAAGAGGTGCTGAGGCAACATGCCCAAAGCATTTTTGTGGCATTTGGATGAGCAAATGGGAAGGAGAGGCGATTGAAATACATGTTGTTGTCCTATGCATCCACACTAAAACACTTTTAGGCAACACTATCATATATTCCTATATATCTGCATTTGCTATATATGATATATGATATATTTGAGAACATGAGACATATATATAGGGATCTGTTTCTGTTATCATTGCTTGTGTGTTCATGCTTTGTCTTGTTGAATGGGCAACTACTAATATGTACATAACTTGGTATATTATAGAAGAAACCTTATCTTTGTGCATGTAGTTCCTGACCATGTTAAACTTGCCAAGATAATATGGCTATAGTTCAAGGTTCAACTATCAGTTATAAAATACTAGTGTGAACAAATGAGCAAAAGGAAGTACTGATACAAAATATTGCTAGTGAGGTGGTTTCGACGCGTTAGAGCATTAACGCTGAACATTGATATGAAAATGACGAAATCTGACTTTGTGGGTAGGCTTACAAGTGGAGTCTCACGGTGACCCAGTATACTGGAAAAGCATGAGATTAGTAACGTTTCCTAAAGAAAGGTTTTCAATTCATCCAGAATTCTTTGTCATATGCATGTTGATCAGTGTATAAATTCATAGCTTTCTTCAAAACATTCCAGTTTTATCACATAGATGAACGTGTATCTTATCTGATGGAAACAGCACTGCTTCGCATTGAATACTGTGGGGTTATGGGGCTTAGTTAATTAGCTAAGACATGCATATGCAGATTATATTTAATGAAACAGGATTACAGCAAGATTTGGAGCTTAAGAAAGGTCTGCAAAGGGTAAGATTTATGCTCTAATGCCACTTGGTCGAGAACCAGAGGGATTTGACAAAAGTGCGGTCCCGAAAGGATGAAATTATTAAGTTATTTCCATAGCAAAATGATGTGCTTATGCATTTAATGTCAACTGGGTAGAAACACTTAATGGCCTGCAAAGAATGTGAAAATTCTGCTAAATATATACATATACTTCTCTCATCTCTCATCCCCATTTCATTTAATGGCCAACATTTCTACAAAAACCGTTCATAGTGCCAACAGCTGCATACTATAAAACTGCAATTTCCACTTGTACATCCGTTTGCAATTTCCAGCCTCATTAGTCTCATTCCGGTTGCTTGACCAAACGCCAGTAATAGAATGAATAGGTTTAGCCATAAACGGGGTTTCGCATCGTCATGTCGTCATGTCATATGTAACACTTTTGTCATTGTCATCCATAAACGTGACACCAGCATCTGCACTTTGTACCCGCATTCCCTTTCCAAGGACCAAACTGCATGCATACTTTTTTTTCTCGGTCGAGCTCTAGCTCTGGCTACTTGCTCCACTTACAGATGTGTTGTGTTAGAGTCCAGGTTTAAAAATAACTTTGAGAATCTACGTCTTCACTATTGATTCATAAAGTTGTCATAGAGTAGGGTTACCCAGGGAAACTTCCAATTTTAGTTTTTCCAAAGAATCTGCAATCAATACTAAGGTTGACTTGTCTGTATCTTCAAGTTGACGAGTAGTTTTTTCTTACTTGCAATGTAGCTCACATTGCAAGCAATGTTAGTACTATTCAATTGGTTCGGTCTTTTTTTGAGCTGAGAAAACATTTTCCCCATTACTCTCCTTTTGCTCAAACTTCTCTCAACTCAACCTCAACACTTCCTCTACAAGATGATCACACATCAGCATGAATCGGTGTGAATTATGCAACCTGCTTCCTTTCACTAGTCCCAGATTCCTGTTGGGTTGTCACTAAATTTTGGCTCATGGAGTCATGGAGTTTTTGTCCAGTCATATGAAACAGAAGTTGGTGTGTGGTTAGCTTAAGCAAGAGATTAAATTTATGAGAATGTTGAAGTTAAATTGAGTGGTAAGTAAAGGTTTCTCCTTTTCTTTAAGCACTGCATTCAGTACTCGGCTCAAAATTTGAGAGCCATGGTGCCAAATTTAACACTGATATTTATATGGGTCAATTACAAAACTATTGACTGTTTTGACGTTCAATAATTTTTAGTTTTGTGATATCATTTTCATAATTGTCGTGATATTAGCCTTCAAAACACTCCGTGTGTCTTGCTATGTGTGGAACTTACAAGGAATTTTGCTCTTCACATTTCAGTTCTTAATCGTAGAAGTTTAGTTTTCCTATCACAATGTCGCTAAAAAGGCACGGGAAAACCAACAAGCCTAACTCCATAGCGGAGCATCCTCGCTTGCCTCCAGACTACCCTGTAAGTATTTTTTTAAAGTATTTAAATGAAAGTGGATACTATATAACTTTGTCAACCTTTAGAAACTTACATTGTTATACTTTAATGTAGTCACGTGAAGAACTAAAAGCTCAGCTTAACCAGCTTCGATCGTCGCTTGATGGAGCTTACGAAACGCTCGATTCTCTTGCACCGTCAGCAGATCCCGTAAGTAGGATTTTGCAAATTCGTCACATTTTTTGCCTCATACTTTACATGATCATGAAGGAATGATAAAAACTTTATAATACTCTGTATCTGTGCTCGATCTACAGGAAGTCATTCATAAAGTTGCCGACATGGTAGATATAATTAATGGACTCCATGAGTGTGAATTTGAGCTTATGGATCTACTGGCAAAAGAAAGTCATGTGATAAGCCCTGCACCTAGTCGAAGTGGTGACAATCCTGTTGACAATGATGACGAAAGACTGGTAAGGAGGAAATTGTTGCCTAAAAATTGCAAGTTAAAGGGCGTTTGCCGTGCAAATAAAAATAATGTCTACACAATTCGTATTGTTTTGCAGTGTGATGGTGCAGAGGCTGGTGAAAATGATGCTCATTCAAGAGTAGCAAGCCAGGAGGATTTATCATTGGTAATAACTCCTTTATAAATGTTTTACATTTAGTTTCTGTCCTTTATAAGGTATTTGAATAGAAAATTATGCTCTTTTTAAACCTTTAGTACGGTGCCTATGCTGTTTCATCTAGTCGTGCACATAAAACGGCAAACGAAATGTCCAGAGCGGAGAAATCCGCAGATCATTTAGAGTTAGCTGAAAAACAAGTGCATGTAAGTTGAGCTTATCAATGAATTCTCCCTGGTTACATGATAGTATATGGGATTTTAATTTCATTGTGTTGCTATATATTCCTTATCAGATTCCAGCTCACGAGCGTGCAGATTATATCAAAAGGCTCGAAGAGATTCAAAAAGTTAATGAGAGATTAGTGGATCGATGCCGTCGTTTGGTAAGAGAAAAAGCATAGCTTTTTTGTTTTAAATCATTCCATCATACAATTCAGTTCTAAGTTGTATGTAAACTCGTTTCTCAGGGATTAGTTCTGAGGTGCGGTTTTGCTCTCGACAAAAATTTTACTACCAAAATAAAAGAGGTTAAGGATATCATTGCTGCAAAGGACCAAGCCCAAAGAAGTGAGTGGTTTTTGAAAAAAAATATGTCAATGGTTTTAAATCACTCAAAAGGGATAAATATTTGAATTTTTATAGAAATACTAGAATTAAAGTCGTTGATGGCACAAGTTGCAGACTCCAAAGTTGAAACTGCTGCTGTTCCAATGACAAAATTTGAGAATGACGAGACGTTTGGGAAACCATTTCCCCGTTTTGAGCCACGTGGTGCTTCCCCTCTGTCTCCCGATGAACATATGCATGCACCTGTTGAGGATGAGAGTATAATTAAAAAACCTCGTAGTTACCTTGGGTTTGTGGAATCCACAGAGGCTTCCGGTGCTCCAGATTACGCTCAATTCTTAAGAGGCTTAAGTCAACCTTATGTTCGAGAACATGGAGAGCGGGAGTCAGCATTTGTTCCTATTCATAACGCCAGTCATTTAGATTCATTACGAGATAAAAATAAACGGCCTACTAATTTGGATGGGCATGGAGACCTCAATAATGATGTGAAGCATCTTGCTGTGGGTGCAGGTGTACCGTAAGTCATATTATAACTTTTAAATTCTAATTCCTCTTTAGGAACGTAGCCGATACAAAAGTTTGTATTGTCGTTGCAAATGTATCACACTGGGAGCAAATCTTTTTTTGACAGTGTGTGATAGTTGTAGCAGATAATAACCCACAATGACTCAAGGGGAGTAGTGTGCGGCTAACTGATAGTGGTAGTAGGTTGATTATTCATGTGATGTGTCTCCTTTCCTAAAGGTTAAGACGAATCAGGGATATGGATGATAGCCACAGCAGTTCTCAGGAGGATGGCCAAACTCCATCGCAATGGGATCAACAGCGACTAGGGCGATCTAGCTCTGCGCGCTCAGCCTTGGCTCCACCACCAGCAGCTCAGAATGCTCAACAGTCTTCCCTGCTTCATAGGTAACTGATCATTATAATTTCCTAATCAAATAGCTTAATGATACTGCATTGGCCTCAAAGAATAAGTTGAGCATTTGCTAAACTGCAAATATATATAGCAAGTCAGATTTAATGTATTATGTAATATATACTAAGCAACAACTTAGACATTCTTATGACATCCACTTTGTGATACATTTTCCTTGAATTATTTGACATTTCAGAGTTTTGTCTGCAGCCAACAACAACAATACGTTGCCCAACAATTTGTATCGTGGAACCAGTGGGAAATCTCCAATTTCAATCCAGTCCTCAAGTGGTATGGGAAGCATGAACTCTCGATCTCTTGCCAGTATTGACAATTGTCGAAACGATCTTATGATGTCATGCAATATCTCAAGGTACTTTAAAGTACATGATATGGTTTGGGACTACGTACGCATTAATAAACCATTCCATATTTTAATGTGTTTATCACCTTTGATGATATAGGGCTGCCACCAGAAATCAAGAGCCTGAAGATCCTATTGGACAAAGGGGGTTTTCCGAACGATCGAATAATTTGAACAAACCTTTCCGTCAACCAACAAGATCAAGCTCATTTTATTCAGAGTTGGATTTCAGAAATCAGGAATTTCTTAGATGGGATGATGATCGAGTCAACACCACGCCTTGTCCATCGTCCCCATTCCGGGATTTAGGATTCTCCAGGTCGAGGTTCAACTTTGAGAAATATAATGTCAATGTAATATTAACTAGCAGTCCTAATTTGAACGAGACTAATGAATTTTAATTTGTAATAAATTTTGTAGGCGCTTATCAACAACCGAATCTCAACAAATCACAGAAGAGCTAACCCGAGCACGCCGGTATCGAAACGTTGAAGAAACTCTTCCACAACAAAATTGGTGGGGTAGTGGTGCAGACTTGGGTCATTCGGAACGCCAATCAGTTCTCCAAGATCATCAAAACTTTATGCAACGGGGAAAGTCTGCAATGAATGAGGTATGTGTTAATCTGTTAAGCTTTTAAAAATTTAGTTTGTCAGGAATAAAAACTTTGAATTATCACACAGAAACAGCCAATAGGCAATACTTCCTATTGCGATCTTGATGCTTTACTGTACGAACCGTTTCCTAATGTTAATGGACAGAGAACCACTTCTGATTGCTACACTCAAAACATGCAGCTTAGCATTAGCATCCAAGAGCTGAGTCAACAGATTCGAAATTTAAGTGCAGCCGTGTCTGCCAACAAAGCAGCGACGAGGGATGCGTTGATGCAGCAGAGATTTGACTTGCATAATATGACAAGGAACATTCGGGATGTGTCCGATATGGTATTATGATGATACATCATTAAATTAGGGAGACATTGATGATGATGGCTGATGCATTGTGAAGTGAATGGAGTAGTATTTAGCAATGCACTTTTTATTTCTATAGATCTCAGAATCAACTAAGCGGATTGTCACTCAGGTTAGTAGCCAAACTCGACTTATTGTTGACATCGAGGCTCGCTTGCGCAGATTGGAGGACAATCAAAGGATTGGGAGTCAAAAAGTCACTACACCAAGAGAACCACGGGAACGGGAGCGTGAACGTGACTGGCAGGTTCCAGGTCGGCCGGACGTTATGCTCTCACAAGAGTTACCATTTCAGTTTGGAGTTAGAGGTAATGTATTAATGATTCTGGTTGATGAGTAGCATCGTCTAATAAACCTTGACCTGAAAAGATACATTTACGGAAACTCTAGATCCGAGTCGCGAAACGGACAATGGAACCTCTAATTCTATGTTGAACAACCAGATCCCACCTGGAACGCGAGCCAACAACTACTGGGACAATTTTCGGAGGTAAATAATATACTACTACATTCTTTTCTTATATACACATCTTGAAAATCAGTTTTTTAAAATAGTCAACTACTTTTGTTAGCTACTCTCGTCAAAACATGCTGTCCAAGTCCAACGCCAATGTTCATCAAACATACAGTCACGAACCTTCTCCTTCAACTGCTGAAACAGCAACTCCTAGATATTCTACGGAAGCGCTTAATCACACCCAACTATACTCGGACATTTCACCTGGTTCGTTGGATAGTAGCCGGTAAGTGTACTACATTATCGAACATGCTTTAAAGAATTTATTTTCATTGCTATTTATTAATATCGTATTTTTTTTTTGTTAAAGTCGGAATGGTGGAGTAAAGAACTCATGGGCAACATCTGGATTTTATGAAAACATGAGTTCGAAGAAACGAAATAAAGACCAAAAATCACAGTCCACATTTTCTTCCCTCAGTAAAGTTGGTAGTGGCAGTAGCAGCAGTCAGGCTAATAGTACCGTTCCTGAGTCGTTGCACACATCTCATGGACGTGATGCTCATCCAGAGCCAGATGAAAATAACAGGTAACCTTTGATTCTAACGTAATAATAGTAACTTTTAATATAACATATGGATGAACCCAATTACTGAAATTTAAATTTGATTTTGTTAGCACGCCTACTAACCGTCAGCAGCTTCACTCCGCACTATCCCCACGGATATCTCCCTTCCGCAGAGAACCGGAACCTAGACGCTACTCTCACTTTTCAGAATTAGATCTGCACTGGCCACCTGTTAGTAGTTCTGAGGCCACAAGGAAGGCCAACTTTGAACGGGAAATGAACTCTACTTTGCTTCGTGGTAGCGATTCAGGAAGTTCTCGTGATATGCTTCACCATCGAGACGTTCATTTGGAAGAAAACAATCCAAATTCACAGTCATCCGCTTCCAAAGTGGAACGGGAGAAGCATATACATAAATATGAGCATAGATCAACTGAAGGTTTCATAAGTCTAGATGATACCCGGAGCACCAACCAAGAAGTTTTGGATACTACTGATGACAACACGATGCCAGACTGGGCTACAAGTAGCGCCAGTCGTCATGACGAATCTTCGAATACCCTAGAAGGCCCTACTTCCACTGGAGATTATCGCAGCCCTTTATCCTCTCCGTTGTTACGACATATTCCTGATAATATTGTTAATGACGACACTGACCAAACAGATAGAAGCAATGAGGTAAGAGGATCTGCCTCCTCACCTTCGAATCTTGCTTCTCATTCTGACGTCCCTCTAAATATTCGATGTGAGGAGAGTAACGCCGTGGAAAATTCATTAGGTAGGAGTACTAATCGCTCGGATACGAGTGGGAGTAATAATCTCTGAAGTCTTCTGAACGTCTTATAACCTCTAATAGATACTACTTAACAACGAGTATACATAGATATGTTGCTCATATGTAGATAGATTATTTTTGTTGTCATAATTTTATCAAACGTTGAATGTGTTACGTATAATCTCACACTTTTTAAGTTTACAAAAATGGTCGTTGAAATTGTGTAATATATTATCATTCCATAACTACTATGATTTTTAGTGGAGTACATAATACCACAAAATAATCAAAGTATTTTTATTATTATTATTATTATTCCGTATTCTAACACATTGATTTTTGTTTTGTTTATTGTAGACTATATAGCTTAGGATTACAATGCGTATTGCAAAATTTTAGCTAGTAGTAAATATGTCAGCCATCAAGTGAGTCTAATAATTTTTGTCTGAAAGGTTTAGAGAACTGGAATTGAAACTAATGCTCATCCATTGATTAGAGATTTGATGCAACGTATTCAGTAGAAACTTGAGTATTTGGTGGTGAAGTTGAAGTGGGTTTGAATCTGGTAAGAGTTGTACCTACCTCACTCACAGTCAGGCAATCATTCAGTATTTTTGTGGTATTAGTAGATGAAATATTAAGTTTAGTCATTGCGACGTGCTACATCATTATCAAAAAATATCAATACTGTATCCGTACTATGTACTCTTTCTAATACCATATAACAAAATATATATGTAAATTATTCGAATGTGTATGAACAACTTGTGACAATATAATGTATAGAAGTATTAACTTACTTGTTTATAATGAACTAATGACTTTAGATGATGACGTTTAATAATAAAAATTGAAAGTCCAGAGAAAAATACACAAGTTTTTTAAATCATTTGGGAGCAAATATGCAAAAAGGCAATCTTTCAAGTATCTATTGAGTCCATGATCCTATTTAATAAATATTCGCTACGAAAAACAGTGAAGCCATTTATTATTAGACTATCAGTTAAGGCAGGTGAATGAAAAAAAGCACAAGCACAAAAGTTATAATTTTTAAACAGTTGATAGGAATTTATTGATACGTGAAAATAGTGCAAACGTTGGAAGTGACAATCTGACAATGTTTCTAAGAGATGTATTTTTTATAATTCACCGAATGATGGTTCTTTTTCAACAACAATGTGGAAATGTGCTGTAGCAACCGCACGATTGGAATTGCTAACGAGCAGTTTACTCGTAGAGCCATGGGTCCTCAACAGACTTCCACTTGACGAGCTCCTCAGGCTTGAACCAGAGAGCGATTTCCTTCTTAGCAGACTCAACAGCGTCAGATCCGTGGCAGATGTTACGCCCAACTTCAATACAATAGTCCCCACGGATGGTTCCGGGTAGGGACTGGGCTGGATTGGTCTCTCCCAACATTTGACGTCCAGTCTTGACAACGTTAAGACCTTCCCAAACCTTTAAAAACCAACAACATACAGATGCATAAGTTTTGGACTTTGAAGGCATACTTTTATTGCATTTTCTGAGCCATTATATATATTATTATATATTATGAAGTTTAGCTTACCATTGGAACCACAGGTCCGGAGTTCATGTACTTAACCAAACCTGGGAAGAATGGCTTAGAGGAGAGGTCGGCGTAGTGCTGCTTCAGCAAGTCCTCACTTGCCTATAAAATCAAGATTGGTTCTTAAAATATGTATAATTCGTTACTTTCATCATGGTAACTAACTTAACAAGCATTTAAAAATGTAATGGATCTCTAAATGATAAAATTAGTTGATAATTCTCGTCAAGTTTTATACTCAGTTTAAAACAAAAACAGTGGTTAAACTTTGGAAATGCCTATAATTAATCAACTAACCAGTCAGTGCTACAATTGATAAGAAATAATAATAAAAAGCCAAAATTATCTACAGTTGGATCAAAAAAATTCTATAGTATAGAGACTAGCTCATTAGCATATGTTGTACTGTAAAAAAATCATCAACTACATTGATGATAAAATTGTTGGCAGTTGCAGTAGTTAATTAAAAGTACTGATTACTCACCCACATACTCTTCATAGCAACAAGGTGGAAACCCTTTTGCTCGAAGCGCTTAATGATCTCACCGACAAGTCCACGCTGGACACCATCAGGCTTGATCATGATGAAGGTTCTTTCACGTTCACCGGCCATGGTTGATTTTGCAGTGCAAACGGACTCTTTAGTGTCTAAATCTTTTTCACAAAGGTCACCGGAATGTGAATTAGCTGAGGTCAGAGCTACGGCAACGCAAAGAACTGCAAGTGAGCTGAGCACCAGCCAAGAGAAAAGTGAGAAGCTGGACGAGAAAGAAGGCCGATAATGGTGCACGAGGTACTCCTTCTGTATAGAACACGCCGGCTGGGGGCATGAGAAGTTACGATAGAAAGCACTGTAGTCACCACCGCTTCGTCTAGGTTGTGAAGCCATACCTATAGCAAATCCCAAACACTATGCGAAAAACCACCCAACAGTACCGCAGCTTGCAGCCGATCCCTCTACCACAAAATTGCACTGACGTTACGTGACGTATCTCCTCTATATGCCTGTCTCGTGTTCCTCCTGTATGGAAAAAAGGAGATCTAAAAAAATCACTTTTCTTACTACCACACCATACCGCAACTGCAGGACAGAGTAGTTGACTACTGTCTCTTATATCCTTATATTATTGTAATTTTTCTATTCAAATGTGATTTGGTTAAACACACTTGGTGTGCTTTTGCTATTCTCTTCACATATGTATTTTCATTTCACACTTGAACCAAATTAACTATTGATGAGCAGCGTACTTAATTATGGTTAAAAATGATTTTACCTATCGAAAAATATTACAACTGTCCTCGAAACGAGAAGGTGTCCATCCAACTGACGTTTGATGATATAGGACCATTCATAAAATATTGTATGGAAGACCCCGAAATCTCTCAAGAATTTGCTTTAAGGAATAAGTTGTATGTAGTGTGTTTTATACTTCGATAATGAAATGATTCGAGCTGGTAGTGGTTAATTACAAAAAAACATGTTGTATTTACGAAATTAAATGGGTGACATGATGATTGTAATTAGCACGGTTTGGCTTGCATAATTGGCTAGATGTATGTATTTTTTGCGATTTAAAGGAACAATTTCTTGATTTGTAGTCGTTTAAAATTGCTAATGCTAGCTTTTCTTAAACAATTATCAATCATAGCTAATTCCACAAACCAATATTATATGTATACGCGGGCGACAATACTGTGAAGGAATTTAAATATTGGGTATAAAATAAATGCTTTGTGATGATGGTAGAATGGGACTGGATTAACCATGCATGATTAATAATTTAAAAATGATACCAATCATCAAAACCATTCAGAGACAATACAACAGGACTGGGCTCTAAATGCACACTAGCCGGTGCCAGCCAGATTTTGTCGTTAATAATATATGTATATCATCATCATCAGTTTACTAAATTTTGATTTGATTTGGTAAAGATTCTGTCATGCTTATTACATCTGTAGCAACAGAATAGATAAATAATTTTCCTGCATACTGTTGTTATTGATAGACAGATCAGATCTTTGGTATAGATGTGTGTGTGTATAAAATGAATGAGAGTTCAAGATGACCGTGCCATTATTCTCTACGTTGCCCCATTCATTCAATCAGTATGGGTGGAAAGCATCTGCTTAGCAAAGATCAACATGTAGTATTTACGCTACAGCTGCACGTTCAGGTGTCTGTAGGCCAGCTACTATCAGTCAGCTTGTTGATACC
Source organism: Orchesella flavescens (assembly GCA_964034955.1). Lineage (NCBI taxonomy): Eukaryota > Metazoa > Arthropoda > Collembola > Entomobryomorpha > Orchesellidae > Orchesella > Orchesella flavescens. The sequence goes on from OZ035953.1 coordinate 30,619,469, forward strand.
AAAAAGTTGTGAAGAAATCGTTACACACTGATTACATTCTCATCTCCTTCCCCTTTTTTGTCAAGTTTTGAATTGATTTGTAAACAAATAGTTAGTCAACATCTTAACTAGTAGTGGATAAGTGGAATGAGTAGTGCACTTTGGCTTTTTGCAATTTTAGTTGGCAATTTGGTCAATAACGGTATGTGCTGAGGAAAACCGTCAAGTCCGGTGCCTTCAACCAATGTGCGGTGTTGTCAGGTCATAGGCTATGAGCCCACGGAGGAAGCAGCACATCATGGCGGTTTTACCACAATTTCCTATACTAAAAATATACAAATTGTTGCACCACCAACGCTCGCAACCAAAACAATTTGCCAGTACGTTACACGTTGATTTAATTATTATTGGCTTTATTTGCAGACTTTCAGTAGTATTGTAAATTTAGTAACAACCCAAGTCCATAGACTACAAAATAGAAGAAGCGAAAACTACAAATGAAGAGATTCTTCAAAGTGAATTTACATTATATTATATTTATAATCATTTATTTTTAGCTGAAGATGTAGCTCTGTGTCCCAAAGACTTCCCATTCCTGGCTGTCGGAGATGTCATTTCTATCTACAATCCCGATGAAACTAGCATTCCACGGCTTTTGCTCAAACTTACTAAGGGCAGCTTGCGTGAGGACTTCATACAGAAAGGTAGCCCTCAATACTTTGATTTGGAGGTTTAAAAAGCTATGTCATGACATTCCACGTTTTTATATGATTTTGATTTTATTTGCAGATGCAATTAGTGTTGAGCAGTCCGTGGCTTCTACATTCCAGCTTAAACCATACACTGATGTTTTTGTGGAGCGAGTTGACCAAGCAGAGGTAGAGCTTGATTCATTAGAGCTGACGTTTAGGGATCAATATCTGGGAAGAAGTGAAATGTGGAGACTGAAGATGAGCCTGGTTAATACTGGAGTATACCTGGGAAAGAAAATTGAGTTTTGCTCTGCCACAATTCGATGTCAAGTTCATGAAATGTGGTGTGCTGGTCACAAGGTCGGATCTGGCATTGTCAGTCCCTCCACCAAGGTATGTATGGTAGACTTGTATGTATGGAAATAAATACAAAGCTCATCATGTCCGTGTCTTTAATTGATATTTTTTTACAAACTATTCCAGATCGTCTTTCGCTCGTCCACAAGCATGGTGTACGTGTTTCTTCAAATGAGTTCAGAAATGTGGGAGTTTGATATTTATGGAGACTTGTACTTTGAAAAGGCAGTGAACGGATTTCTTGCACAGCTTTTTGCGAAATGGAAGGTAAATTTTAGTATCTAAACAATTCCAGTAGCTACTTGATATGAAAGCACTGCCATCTGCAGTATTTTAATTTTTTATATTTTCTTTTCCCTTTTGCAGAAAAATGGTAGCAATCATGAGGTCACAATAGTTTTGTTTTCTCGAGTATACTACGACGCATTATCTCTGGACAGCTTTCCCGAGCCTATGCGAGAATGTTTGCAGATGGATTATAGGGGAAGATATTATGAGGATTTTTATAGGTAGGTGTTGATTTAACGATGGATTTTTCACAGTAAAATTTTGTAACGAAATACTAAAATGTCATTTGTGTTGGTTCATTAACAGAGTTGCTGTTCAGAATGAAAAATATGAAGATTGGGGCAGTACGCTTATCTTCCTCAGGCGTATTTTTGTTCAGTATCAGAACTCTGTATTAGAATTTCATAAGAGAAAGTATCCAAAAGTGAGGCTTCCCAAATGTCACATTTCGTCTGCCGCTCAAGGAAACTTTCTGGAGGTGCTGAATATGTCGCTGAATGTGTTCGAGAAACATTTTCTAGACAGAAGTTTTGACAGGACAGGCCAATTATCTGTTGTAATCACACCCGGTGTTGGGGTCTTTGAAGTAGATCGGGAATTGGCCAATGTGACAATGCAGCGTATTATTGACAACGGCGTTGGGAGTGATCTTGTGTGCATTGGGGAGCAGCCTTTACATGCTGTGCCTCTCTTAAAGGTAGTAAGATATAATAACTGTCTTTGATTCGGTCAAACTCTATTTTCCACTTGATATGAAACTCAAAGTTTTTATTTCAAATTACAGTTTCATAACAAAGCAAGTCAGCCCAACAACATTGATGATTATAGTATGCCGCATTGGATTAATTTGAGGTGCTTAGTAGACCAACTTTTTACAACGATTTTTGCACAACTATAAAAAATGAATATTATTAACAACATTTTCACCATCCCATTTACTTTTCTAGCTTCTATTCAACACACAGGAAGGTTGGCTACGCTTCGTACATACCCCGAATCCGTCTTCCTACTATGGCCCTAGCGTCTCTACACTCTGGTCGAGTCAGTATTCAAGATTACGCAGGAAGTCCTGTGTTAGGTCACTGTCAGTTCTTGATGACCACGTGCAAACACGTGACAAATGATGATACCTCATGGCCAAATTCCATTTATGATTTTGATGATTATGACGACAAAATTTACAAGCTACCTGGTAGTCAGTCGGCGCTCAAGAAACGAATGACATCCAAAAAGTCGCCACTTTCGGAAGCAGAATTTAGCAAGATATTTTTGCGACAGAATTCTGAGCCTGAAATGAATCAGTCAACGTTCTCTGACCCTACAGCTTGCACTAACCCCTCTACCGATCGTTTACTACTCCCATTACCGTCATCATCCTGCTCATCCGCTATCACTATTCCAACCAGTCGAAAAATTAAACCACGGGAGAACTTTTACTCATCCTCGTTTGGTGCTCTGAATATTGAAAGTAAGCTTTTTATATTTAATCTGATACAGCATTGTAAATGCATGAACATGTGGCTTTTTTTGCGAGTTACTATTAACAGAAATCGCTATAAGAAGTTTTTGTTTTATTTAATTTTTTTTGTTGATTTTTGCTTTGTTAGCGAGGAATCGTATGAAAGCAAGTCATAAAGAAAAGTGGTTTATAGATGACCTCACCATGAATCGAAACTCACAAACGCAGCTTCGATCTCCTTCTGGAAGCAGTTATGGGGGCTCACCAAAAGATAAAACATCAACTCCTATCCATAATAAACCAAAGGAAGTGAAGAAACAGGGGAGAGCTTTGATAAACCCTTTTGATCCATCCAATGCCGTTATTAAACTGACTTCAAACCGACGCCGATGGACACATATATTTCCTAGAGGACCAACTGGCAACTTAATACAGCAACATCATTTTCCCAGTGGTTCCACAAAACTAGAAATTGTTCACGAGGGTGAGACAACTCCAGGAGGACCTGGAAGTGGGCCATCAGGTACATATAAAACCGTTAATTTAATTTAATTCTGGTTTTCTGTAAGCGGCTCATGTCTTGTTTCAATATTATGTCCAGTAAAAAGCCGAAGTGGTAAATCATCAGTTGCACGACAATCGTCAGACGTAACTTTAGGACAGAGGAGCACTCTACTGTGGGGTGCCACTGGAGAACAAGAATGGACACCCGCTCTCACTACAGGTTTTAGAGGAAACATTTTATTGTATAACACTCGACGTAGTCAATTCATTTCATACTGGTCTCAAGCCCAACTTATTTTATGTAACGTGTTCTCTAATTTTTGGGGATTTATTTAGGCGTGGACTGGAAGTCACTTACGATTCCGGCGTGTTTGCCACTGACCACTGATTATTTTCCTGATGAGCGAAGTCTCCAAGTAGATTACTTGGTTAATGATTATGGCTTATTACCCGATGATGTCAATGCAGACTATTCTCAGCAAAGGGCAGTATATCGACGACCACTCAACACAAAGGAAGTGTTTGTTGAGCTGGTTTCGCAGCGCCTTGCTCAAGGTTTCCAACTGGTGATACGAAGCCAAACTGAGCGGTGCCTTCCCAAAATGCAAAGCTCCACTCTCATGAGAAGCGTATCTCATCTCAACACGTCGGACGTTGAAACTTCGGAAGAGTACTTGTTAAGTATTGGGCGAATTTTCCACAGAATCAAGCTATTAGGCTCAACCATCACTGTGACGAGATACAGGCCAAGGTACAGTTTTAAAAATTAAGCATTTAAGTTTGTTTAAAATTCTAGGTATAAAACACTCGGTGTTTCTTTCCACCAATGATATAATTCGAATGGAATGTAAATTTTTAGACACCCATATCCTTCAATCAACGTGTCCTACCAGTATCGTTTCGGTTCTCCAAGCAATGAGAACTATGAGAAGGCGACTGCTGAATTTACAACTGAGAAGCTGGAAAACTACAACTGGAATTATTTGGATCACTATATTTGTACTAGGGGTGATCCAGATTTTGCTTTGACTGAGGTACACTCTCCATTCCACAATATCCATTTCCATAATTTGTGAATAAACATGCATAGTTTTATGAATTCTATTAAATAGTTTGTTTATTTTTTTAGAATCTTAAATATTGGAGATTCCGTATGTTGATATTACCAACTCAGCAAATTCCCAAGCGATCATACGATGAACAAGTTACCTGTATAGGTAACAGTGGGATGAAGGTGGAAGAAACATCAGCAATAGTACAAGACTTTTTGAAGTTCATTGAGACTTGCATTAACCGAATCAGACGACCTAATAACTCTTTCCCGAAAGGAGCTCGGGTAATCATTATAACTAACGAATGGTAGTTAAAATATAGTAGGTTTTCATTTTAACATAAAAACTCGTATGCCTGAACAGGGATCAAGTGGTGGTAGCCAGGGGAGCGCTTCTTCAGCTGGCGGTTTCCGTGAAAGGGTTAATAGTAACAAGATCACAGATCGACCAAGAATGCGGTCCGGCTCTAAACTAATAGAGAAATCTAGCAATCGTCCGGAAACTGGAAGTGGTAGAGTATCACCACTGGAGGGAACACTGGAATTTAGAAGTTCCAACGCACTTTCAGACCCATTTATTGATTTGCAAAATCCGTTGCCAGTGATTGATCAATCCTCATATGAAACGGTGCCACAAGAGTTAAAGCTTAAGCCTACAGCAACAAGAAGAGAAATAGTTTCCGCGATGCGATCGTTGAAGACAGGATTTTCTCTAATCAAAAGTTGGTTATAATGCGACTTTTAAAGTTTGAAAGTTTGATGCGATGGTATGATTTTAGCTGACTGACAATATTTGTGTTATTAACTAGGTACTGATCTTCCACCTTGGACCTTTGTTAGCTACGATGCCGTCATGTGGCTGATGAACCATATGGATGGCCTAGTTTCTGAAGTCCATGCTGTGAACATCTTTAATGTGAGTTTAAGTAAATATATTGGTATGATGTGCTTGATTGGTACATCTACATTTTAAGCGTAGTGTATAAAACCCCGTCCTTACTAAATTTTACAGGAAATGTTGAATGAAGGCCTTATTCTTCATGCGTCTGGGGACACAAAACACCCGTTTGTCTTTGGCTTCTATTTGTACTACATCGTAATAACCGAACCAGAAGGTAGTTAAGGATAATTTTTTGCACTTCATTTTAGTAAAAACCTTTTGCCACTTTGCACATGAATTTTCATTTTGTAGGTTTGGATCCTCTGCATCCTCATGGTGATTGTGCACTTTTTCATAACGAGTGGATGGAGGTTGAGGTGCCATATGAGTACTGTTTTGGAAAGAAACAAATTCCAGACGCAGGATCTCAAAATGAGAGTCAAATGACTGAGTTAAGGGTGTCCAAGGACAGTCCGAAGATAAAGTACAAAACTGTCTACGTTGACGTAGACGTAGCAAAGAAAAGTGACCGGCAAGAGTGGGGCCATGTCAAGTACCAGTCTGTGTATAAACCCGATGAAGCTTTCAAACTAACATTACAATGGATGCAATCTACTGGTGCAATTGTAGCAGACTTGGTACGTTAGTTGTTTACTAAGACTTACTATCGACAATTTGTTGCAATTTAATGAATTCTTGATTCAAATGTTCCTTTGATTTAAGGTTCAAGGATGGTCACGGAAAGCTCAGCAATGTAACTTACAGCTCGTCCCTATTCCAAATGATTTGTTTGAGTAAGCTGATTTTCTATTTTATTATACTTTGGACACTTCATTATTATTTTTTTTATAAAGAGGCCATTCCTAATGAATTGTGATTTTTTTCCGTTCAGTAACTCAGATTCCCTTCGAGCTCCGATATTTATTCCATTGAATATCACTGCTCTTATGAATACCTCTGAAACCAAAGGTTTGCTACTAAGTTTATAGAAAAGACTCAATACACCTATGTATCACGTATGAACCTGAAACGTGAATAGAAATTCCATATCTTAAAAATAACATTTTATTGTAATTACAGAAGCCCTATCAGCTCCTTCTCATATGCTCTCGTTTCAACAGTACCTTTTACTTCAATCTGGATTTTTGAGGTGCCATCTGGATCGGACATACATGGATATGAAACATCACAACCAAACGGGAGACCGGCTTCTATTTGTTCACTCTAGTGGCAACATATTCGTTTTGATACCTCAAACCGATAGTTTGATGCAGGTAAAAGTTCTAATAAAAAAAAAGTTTATTCCCTGTTAACTGTGTTGTCATGTTTAAGATAATTTGGATTCATTTGTGTTAGCAGATCGGTTACTTGTGGTCGTGTAACTACATGGTCAGTAAACGGTGGAGAACGTCATCCACTCCTGCATTGGGAGATGAATCCTACATGCAGAATGTTCTGAGAGATTTTCGAGAATGCTGCTCCAATCAGGAGAATCGCCTACTGACTGCATGGAGCTCATTCAACTCTACTTCCTGAAATTGCCTGAACTTAATCATTTTGTCATAAAAGATCCAACTTTTGTGACCTACTCACATCCTCTTCCTCCTATAACTGATGAAAATATCTTTCCTGATACTTTTCTTGAATTGAGATTATTCACATTTTATCAAGAGTGAAACAGTTTTAAGTCCAGAGTATTTTAAGGCGTACTTATCGTATGTTCGATGTAAGATCACACTTATTCCAAATCAAAACAACGGCAGTTAATATGATCCTCTCCTATCTCTTGATTTTAATGTTATACATTGTATAATTTCAAAGTCTATACGTTTCTATAAAACCTGAAATAAAAAAAGTACTGTAAAACCTTTCATTTGATCGTTATCATTTCTAATAATTAAGGATGGTCAAATTGGATTTTGTTTTGTCTTCCAAAAGTAAATATTTTGCGCCGATAAGACGCAAAGACGGGTTTTGATTTGTATTTTCTGGTTTTGGTAGTCCAGGTTTTTATTTTGTTCATTCTAATATAAAAGGGTACGCCATTCTAGACGCTTTTTTAAGGTAGCCGTAGGCTACATTTGTGACAAATAATGTCTTATAGAAAATAAGGGATAAATATTTGAGGCGCTTTTGTCGTTTCATTAACCCCAACATTTCAAAGGCTTACTTTGGTTTTGACGAAGAGATTTAACATAATAACATGTGGACAGATGAGATGCTGATAATTCATCATGGATCTTTTTGATCTTTCTGGACAAATATGTTTACCAATGCCGTGCTCATATCCCACCTAACGTGACTTAAAAATGCATGCTTCTGCATACTCTGATTATCTTCAAACACCATCGTTAACATATGATTTTTCTATTCATGAATATTATGATTGACAAAATTTTCAAGGACAACGTTTTTTAATGTAACAATGATAAAAAAACAACGTAGGTACGTGAACCTAAGGAACGTAAGATAGCAGCTTACGTTTTGCATACTTCATTCATTTTAACACATACAATGCGTCAGCAAAAGCGACGGCACTTTAATTTTTTTTGGTCGTGTCGTGTTTGTATCGTTTTCTTGTATACTATACGTTGTTAAGTACATACGTGGTTGTGATCTGTGGTAGCATTTATACTACTGATCTACTGCTTTAGTGGAACGGTTCGACTCACTCTCATATGGGTACCTAAAGCATAATTATACAAAAGCAAGGAGCTGTTGAATGGTGGAGAAGAGAGCTCTTAGTGTGTGAGTTTTAGGTAAGCAGCAGGAAAGCATTTATATCCAACATTCTCACTATTGTGCAATCCTACACACATGCACAAGTGCCAATGTGCACAGTTCAAGATAGGGATTCGTTGTTCAGTGTAGTCTCGCAGCTGAGGTAGAGTGGAGCGGGGAACATTTTTTCATCTCATATTTCATACAAGTTGAGGAGAGATGACTTGTTTTTGAATTACCATTTTTATCCTCAAACTTTATTAGTCACCATTTCGTCTTCTATGTTTAGTAAAACTATTTAATAAGTTTCTCTGACTGACTGTTGACAATCAGCTTGTTATCACCCAAGAAACATTTTCCGGTTTAAAAAAAGGCCTGTGTCTAGTAGCGGATACTGTCCAGCCGTATTGCTTCAAATTGTAAGTGTTTTACTTTTTTCATTTGATAAACTTTCAAAAGTTTGATGTGTTAGTAATTTGACTGAAAAACCAATCGTGAAATTTTTAATACTAAATATGTTGCTTATATTGTATGTTTTCCAGAATCTGTCCATCTGTAATGTCGACTGACGAAGAAGCTCAGCAAGATGAAATGTTGGCGATGGAAAGTATTTTTGAAGGGGATGCCTTTAAAGCACATCCTGGAGCGATAAGATCTGGTCTTATCAAGGTTCGAGTAGATTTGCCGGATCCATTTTACATAAATGTTGAAAATGAGGACGAGGTTAAAAACACTATCCCCCTTGTTGCTGGCATTAATAATGGATTGGAGATTAAATATAAAGTGGAATATTTACCGCCGCTAATGCTTCACTTTACCATGCCTAAGAATTATCCTAGCCAGGCTAAACCTAACTTCACATTGTCTTCCAATTGGTTACATCGCGCTGCTGTAAGAAGACAAAAATAAAATTGATTTTTTTGATTATGTTTGAGCTTATTTTCAATTAGTTGCACAACTCTCATTGCTCATTTAAAATTCATGCGTAATTCAATTAATAATTCATTTGTCTCGTTTATAGTTGACCATCTTGTGTCAGAAGTTAGATGAGTTGTGGGAGGAAAACAAAGGAATGGGGATCTTGTTTACTTGGGCGAACTTCTTGCAAGTTGATACGCTAACTACTCTTGGGATTGCTGACTTTTATGAAATCAAATGGCTTAACAGGCCTGCAAACTTGTCGAAAAAGAATCCATCCAACAGAAGCCCACGTAAAGGATTGAATCACACAGCATGTGATATAACGGTTACCAACGCGTCCGGTGATTTACTAAATGGTGATTCCGATCCGCAACCTCATTGCTCTAGAGGTTCTGGTGAGTTGGGAAACGATTATTCTACAGCTTCTAATGATGTGATCAATGACTTCATAACTCCTGTCAAACTTGCATATGGCTCTACAGCTTCCGATGATCTACCAGCTGCTAATATTGCTTCCACGTCTTCTGGGCTGCTGCTCAACGGTTCTTCTTTTAGTGGAGTTTCCAATGTCCCGTCGACTTCATCTGGGACAACAAATTCCCCCACGCCAACCTCTGCTTGCGTTAGTACTACATCTACAGTCTCAAATGACATGATCAGCGTGTCTTCTACATCCAGTGACGTGGTCAGTGACTCAACACTTTCCGGTGAAGTGACCAACGTGTCTGCTATTACTGAAGAGACTGATGAGGAATATGAAGAGGAGTTGGAAGTCGCGTTGGCTCAAAATGGTGTGAGTGAATTTACTATCAGTTCTGAACCAGCACAATCAAAAGCGGTGACAACAAAGCCTAAGCGAAAGCGAGTTCGGAAGCGTACTCATGCTAGTGCTAAAAGGAAGTCAACTGTGCAAGCTAGATCTTTGTTTGACCCACGGGCCGTTTCGGATCGAATCCCACCAAAAGATGGAAAAACTCTCTCGTTTCAAGAATATCTACTCATGTTCAATGATGACCAGATACGAGAAACGTTTATGCAGGCCAGTCACACTTGTGACATTTGTTTAACACTTAAGAGTGGTCACGTCTGTTTGCGTTTCCGCTGTGGTCATGTCTTTTGTAGGGAATGCACCACTGGATTCTTTACAACCAACATCACCGAAGGAAACGTGGATAACGTTAAATGCCTTGCTTTCAACTGTAGAATGCGTCCAACGCCAGAGCTTGTAAAGATGTTAGTAAAAGAGGAGTTGTATGAGCGTTATGATCAAATTTTGTTAAAGCGAGCTCTTGAAAATATGTCTGATGTCACTTATTGTCCTCGACCAAAATGCCATAATCCCGTCCTCTGTGATCCCAACGAAAAGTGTGCTTTATGTACCAAATGTGGGTACACATTTTGCAGCATATGTAAAATGGTTTATCATGGAGTGGAACCTTGTCGATTCAAGGATGGTAAGTTCTTATCAATAGTTATATATGTACATTTAAAAACCTAAAGCTTTCATGTTAAGGCTATGACTAACGGTTCTAGGCCCATTTTGGGTATATACCCCCTTGCGGGTATGGTACGTTTTGCGGGTATGGCCAGTTGCGTGTAAGCCCTTTTGCAAAGGTAAGCCTTAGGTAAGGTTTGCCCGTAAGCCCAGGTACCATAGCCGCAAATGGGTATACCTGCAAAGGGCCGGTAACGATGACTAACAACTATGATTAATGTATTTCTAAAATAGCTGACATGAAGAATGTGTTCAAAAAGTACACTGAAGGTACTCCTGCAGAAAAGCAAGCTATGGTCAGAACCTATGGTGAAAAACAACTTAAGATCCTTGTAGAAAACGTGTTGTCTGAACAATGGATCAAAAAGGAGAGCAAATCATGTCCTCACTGCAAGGTTCCTATTGAGGTATAAATGAAAACTTTTGAAAAATCATAGGAAAAAATAAATGTCAATATTATGCTTAATGAAATTCTAACCATTTCTGCTTATTACGTGTTATAGAAATTCGAAGGCTGTAACAAAGTTACTTGTTTCAAGTGCAACACCTTCTTTTGCTGGCTCTGTCTCAAGCATTTGGAAACAGGGAACCCTTACTTTCATTTCAACGATCCTAGCTCCCCTTGTTACAATAATCTTTTTCAGAATATGGAGGACGAAGACGAACCGGGAGATGAGTGGCTTGAGCATTTGCTGGAGGAAGAAGAATCGGATGAATCTGATGAGGAGGACCTGTTCTTTTATGACTCTGATGATTTTGATTATTAGTGAGTGTTAATCCATCGCTATTTTGATAGAAACATTTTACAAAGAGCTCGGATCACTTCAGTGACAGAAATCCGTGTTTCATAAGTTAAATTGAATGTGTCACTTGATTTTAAAAACAAAATAGTTTTATGGGCTAACCTTTTCAACTAAATGTTTCCATCCATGTTCTACTCTATTCCACTCTAATTTTTGAATGAAGCTAAATTAATATAAAGTATATTAAATTGATTTCTAAGATTTTTTCCTGAAATTACTTTCCTGTAAAGCGAGAGCACGTAAGTGTCTCATTTTGGGGTTGGAATTTTCCTTTGTCGAACTGGATTGCTCCGAGCAGCACAGTAAGATACATTTTAATTTTGATGTTATATGCAATGGCTGTGAGGGTCGCTAATATGTTACAATTTTAAATTATATTTTTAAAGTTTCCCATAACATATATATAAGTATACAACTTAGAAAATCTGAAAAATCTTCCTTCATCTGCTCCGTATTCCCATTTCTATTATGAGAAAATATATAGAGTTCCGGCAGGATAACGTCAAAGTTAACAAAATCGATTTTTAACGGTCAGTGGAGCAGCTAAATGTACATTGTTTCTATGCGTCCTCTATTTGTATTTAATCAATCAAATTTTTAAGCTACAGTCAATTTTTAAAAACATATTTGAACTTAATTTAAAATTTTGTTGGACTAAACAAAAGGTTATATATGGAAACCAAGTACATTTAGCAAGAATACTAGCTGGAAAACGTTTTTCCTTACAATCTCTTCGGAAATCCATATATTAAGCCTGGTGGAAAAACAACTGTTTTTTTCATATAGTTTGTAATCTTATTTCTTTTTTAGATAGATTAAATTTTGGCTTCTCTTGTGCTAATCTATGCAATTTTGTTGCATTAATTAAGTTAAGGTACTTTGACCGGTTGAGCTAACTATTTATGTTATTACCTATTTGTGTTGTGAATACTACCTCATTTTGATATTGTTGCCGGTGCTTATCCAAAATAAATCCTTGGTATTCAAAAATGTAACAGTATCAGTTGCACAAACTAAGTGTATTTGAAAACCATTAATTGTAAGTTACATGACGAGTAATTGTAATTTTTTATCTAATTTTAAAAGAAATGTTGAGAAACTAAATTATGTCGTGCAAACACGAGTCGATTAAGAAAAACCGACGACTTCCATAAGAATAAAGTGTTTTTATGCTAAATGCATCTTGAAGTAGACTGAATCCGTTGGATATCTCCATGATATCTGAATGTTTGTTAATGTAGTGTAATATAAGAACCGTTTGTAAACTGTGAACTATCTTAATAGTCGTTGAATAATATTGATCATGCCTTAGGCCTCAAATAATATAGCTCATAGCTTCATAGTTTATTAAAATCTGCAGTTTTACAGCGGTTATGGTAGATTGTGTATGAAAAGTAACCTTTCCAACTTTGTTACTTATGTTTGTAAGTAGGTCAGCTTTACAGCGGCTACCGTATGTACGGTAAGTTGCACGGTAAATATTAAATGTTTAGTTTGTGCTGAAATTTCACAGCATTTTTACTGCGTAAATGCTTCATGTTTCAGTAATTAATCTGAAGTAAACTTTTTGATTATAAATTTCAACGGGCAAGAGAGTAATGTTAAACAGATGTCGTCAGTTTTGCCTTCCGATTTCCATAGAGCAAGGATTGATTGAAGGGTTCAATTGAAAATAGGGTAATGAACTATGAATAAGAGGTTTTGAAATTAATGGCAGTGTAAATTGTGATCTGCATGTATTTACGTTGTCTACTTTCGAGTTTAACTGTGTTGTTGGCAATTCAATATCAATCTGTACGGATTTTATTGATTTATGAGATATGATATTACTCCTAACCGTCGTTAATCAGTTCATTTCAAGCACTGATCTAGAAAACAGTGAGAATGGCTGTCCTTATCCTACTTAAAAAGAAATCTGTGATTGTAAAAGAATGTATATTGTGAGGTTAGTGACGTGAATGAAGTAAAAAGGATTCTCTTGTTGATCTTTATCACCATGGCTTTAATGGTTTCTCTAGTTGATGATGGTAAAATATAGAAAATTGAATGTTAAATGGTGACTGAAATGCCACCGAAACTACCGAATGAAACTTCAAGCTGTAATCAAGATAGCCTCATGTAAAGTACTTGAATGTAATACTAAAGCCTATTGCAGGCTTTTTGAAATGTATTTTGTGCCGTAGGAACTGATATTTCAGCTTTCAGCATCAAACATGCAAATGGTAAACTGAAAATTTAAAGGTGTTGTAGTTTAAATGTTTGAGCGTAACTGGAGACTTCCTGCATACTACGAAAATGACCAAACATGTATTTTCCATGCGTTTTCTATGAATGTACTGAACTACAGAACTGAAAATAAACTGTTAAGCCGTTCAATGTCATCAAAATTGTAAACAATTATTTATTCATTGTACAAAAATCAATTTGCATGAAACGTTGCCATCTTATGCATAATTATATAAATATCAACGAGATTAAATGTATTAGATATATCAGCAACAGCGGATTTGAAACATGTGTAGTTGGTCACGTTGTTTTTGTATTGGAATTTTTTTTCAAACTGATTATTGTGTAAATGATTTCGTTTTTTTCTTCTAATTACATGCGTTGTCGGGCAGGTACATTGTGAAGCACCGGGCTAAATACATTCAATTGTCAGTTTCTGGGCTATCATTTGCATTATAGTTAACCTGAATACGAATAGCGTTAGCGTGACGCTGGACATCGTGACTATTTCTCGTTAACTCATCTGCCGAATCTTCTTCGTCAGCTTCAAATTCCAAAGATTGAATGTCATCTGAAAGCCCTTCATTTATGATGTTGGTGACGGTTACGATCCCAGATGTGACAAGCTGAACCCGACTCTTGTTTCTGTCTCTGGTAGCGGAATCTATGTCCTCAGAAGCGACTAGTAAACTTGCCTCAGATTGTTCATTTGTTATATTGAGAGACATTTTTTTCTCTTCCTGTTTAGTACATTCTTCAGTGTCACTTTCACCATTCATTTTGCTATCCTCCGCATCCTCTTCTTCATCTTCATCCTCTTCCTCTTCATCTTCCTCCGCCTCCCCATCATCAGAAGACTCACTCGGCGGATAGTTTTCGAATTGCTCTCTATTCGGTTTCCGGTTACTGCTGAAGAACTCCAAGAGGGTGTCCTCATCTGTTGAATTGGAGTTGGTTGTCACATCTACTTTGGGCCACTGTCTACTTTTGATCAGATCAGAAACAGTGTCATAAGGCAGAACGCACACGATCTCCCCGGTGACCTTCTTTCCTTCCTCAATGGGGTCAATTACCAAGCAATCATCTCTTTTAAGCCAAACCGTCTGCCGGTACTTCTTAGGCATTGACACCAGAATCATGCTTCCATCCACACACTTTACCTCATGAAGATTATTACCCCGTCCTTCAAACAAATTAAGAAATATGAAATGGGCACATCAGTCAATTCCTCAAAGTCAAATATTATGATTGTTGCCCTTTCTTGCTATATTGAAATGATTTCATTTGAATTGAATTTATACTTACCAGTACAATACTTGACCAGAAATTGATTGTCCACCGGAACAAAGTCATCCTTGATGAATTCCTGGATAACGTTCTTCTTTTGTAGTGACATTCTTTCGAATGCAATAGTATCAATTTCTTTTTCACACGACACGTAAATGGACAATGTAGATAAGGGCCGATATACATACGGATGGAAATGTGACAATGCCAAAGAAATTATCGGAGACCAGAGTCCGATCAGCAGTGATCACGACCTATTGACAGCTGGTTTATTTGCCACCTTTTCGATAAAGACTACCAAATTGTAATTACAGTCAGTTAAACTAAGTGTTCAATCGCCCGGCAAAAGAATTATCAAATATTTAAAATTGTTATTAATTCGAATGATAAGACACTAACACAAGACAGTTTTATTATCATTTACTTATCTGCTTCAATGAAAGTTTTAGATGTTATGGTCTAGTGGTTGGGTATTTGATTGAGCTCAGTGTTGCGCCTCACACCTTCTCTATGGGAAAATGAAAATACAGGCATTCAGTAATGTGATTCAGTGCATTGAGTGCCTGCCTCGTTCATTTCAATGGGATATGATGTGAGCACAGTTCAGGAGCAATGCAACACTGTCTGACACTGTCTCATATGAACCATACCATAGTGCACGAATCTTGTTTCATGTGCTTGGTGTATATGCAGCACAAATATCCAGCACTCCAATCCCAAGAAAAGCAAAATTGATCAAGAAGAAGGTGACAGGTTATATGACGCTCTGACAGTGGTGAATTGAAATGCGCTGTTGATTATTACTAGTGGTTAGTTTTCCATCACATTTTATTAAGAGCTGATACTGAACAGTTTAGCTAATTATTCTCCTGTCCGGCTGGCCCTGGACGTGTCTTGTTTGCGTTTGGTAAGTTAACTTGTGACATCATATAGATACTTTTTCAGCCACCGGTGGCTGGTAGCCTCAAGTTCAATTGGTGGCTGGTGGCCGGTGGCCTGGTAGCCTCAGATACTCTGGTAGCCAGTGGCTTTCAACATGACTGCTATGTTAAATATGTCACATGGGGCTTCAAGTTTGAAGTTGTGGTGTTAAATACTACTCAATTTATTACCAATTGTTTTTTTTTGTTTTGAAACTTATTGTAGATGATGATGTGATGGCTTTCAGTTTAGTCCTTGTTGAACTAATATAACTAACCAACATGGATCAGTGCAATGATATATCTTCATACGACTCCGGTAGTGGTGGAGCTGGAGATGGCGGTGGCGGTGTTGAAGAGACAAGTTCTAATGAAATGGCGTCGGAGCCGGTCACTGTAAGAAGTGAATTGGAGTCTCCACAGAAGAAAAGGAGGTTATTGTCCTCCCAAAGAAAGTGCTCGACTCCGACCCCTTTCCCACATCATTCAAGTAGCAACAGCAAAAAAGTTAGGATTTGTGCTATCCCAATTTGTGGAAAGCAAACAGATCAGTTGAAGTTGGCTCCTGCTCATGCTCTGACTTATTTTGGCTTTACGGATCGGTTAAAAATAATTCAAATATGTCTTAGTTGTTTGTCAAAGGCCGACAAGTTTCTAGAGGTAATGATGAAGATGATGGAGACTAGTAAAATTAATATGATTCTTACAGCCATATTTAAAACTAATTTTTCTTTGTTTGTGTATTAAAGGATTCAGTTGATTCCATCCGTAATGGAGAGTGCATGTTTAATGCAAAGAATGAACCACAGTTCGACCTCGACCCGGACGTAGTTGATCTTTGTGATGATGAAGAAACGAACGATGACAGTTATGTGAATGCTCCAAGTGACCAAGTACAAGTCGATTTTGGCAAAAACGATGTGCCTGAACTCGTGACGAAGATTTTGACTAATTTTGATATTAAAGGACAAGTTGCGGCATGCACTCAAAAAGTGCTGGCTGAAGCTAATACCCTTGGTAAAATAATCAGAAATGAGCAGTTACTCCAATTAATATACATTACATGTAGAATTGTTTGTCTGATACCACATTATTTGTTGGTTTGTGTATGCAGGAAGTGAGATGAACGAACTGGATGAACAGATGGACCAAACGCAGGACGATTTACTTAAAATTTTGAAGCAATACAATGACTTTGTTAACCCAAAACCAGAGGTAACAATTAAGTATTACCGTTTTAAAGCATCATATGAGTTATCAAATGGTTATTTTCCATGAGTAATTTTTTTTATTTACATTTTACAACTATTCTCAATAGCCCCTTTCGATTCAAGAGGTAGATATCAGCTCAGATGGAAGCATCAGGCGTAGCGTAAACGTAATAAAGCCTCTGGAAGGCGACGTAGCTAAAAGTAGAGGAACTTTGAAGAAGCTGGCTATCAAAAAAGATAAAATAAACAAGACTGATGACGAGGACGATCCTTTATTGCCAAAACAATCTGGAGTGGCTAATGAAGCAGGGAAAGAGTTTGATGCACTCATTAGCGCAGAAAAGCCTGGATCTGCTTCAAAAACAAAATATTGTAAGTATTTAAACAACGTGCATGTAATATAATATGAGAGTATTTAGTCATTCCGAATTTTAATTTTAAATATTTTAGGCGATATCTTAGAAGCTCAGGGGGGTTCCATTCAGGTACGTATTCCCAATTTCTCTATAAAGACTAGTAAACATTGTATTGAATTGAAGCTGTTGTAAAAGACTTCAATGTCCAAGGCTTGCTTACATGTAAATGACAATGTTTTTGTAGAATAAAATGGAATCAGCAATACCATTTGGTCTTCTACCTACACCATTATGTATGCCTAATGTGATACCAGAGGTTGGTAGTCAAGTTTTTGCAATGGACAAGTCTCTCCTAAATTGTTGGCTTTCAGCACAAGTTTTGACGATAGACGAGAATCACGAGAATTCCGCGTTACATTCTGTAAGCGTTTATTTGATACTTGGATTTGTAATTATTGTTTGTTGAAGTTTTAGTTTAAATAATTCAGTTAGTTCCTTTGTAAATCTACTATCTAATTTTCCATCGGTTTTGTATAGTTTGAGTGTACAGTGGAGTATGATAAAAAATATCAAGGAAAACCAGTAGTCAAACACCTGTCTTCAAAAGAGGTTGCTTTCAACCTTCCTTGTCCTTTCATTTTACCAGTGGGCGCAAGAGTCATAGCGAAATTTCAAAGTGAACCGGATACTAATCCAGATTTAGATAGTCATTATTACGCTGGAATTGTTGCAGAATGCCCCAACTCTTGCAGCAAGAATAGGTATTAAAGTATGATTTAGTTTTGCCTATTATTTCTCATTTCATTTGGAGCCTAATAAAACTCTTTTTTTGACATTTAAAGGTATCTTATATTCTTTGATGATGGCTACGCTCGGTACGCTATGCCCAAAGAAGTTTTACTTGTTTGTGGAAGTAGTGCAATGGTCTGGAAAGATATACATCCAAATTCACGTGTTTTTATTGAAGATTACATTACCAGATTTCCTGAATGGCCTAAAGTACGGATTTCGAAAGATAATATGGTTCCAACGGAACGGCGTGGTAAGTTTTTAGAAAAAAGTAAAATATGAGTTGGGGGTATTGATTAAGACGTCTGTGTACATTTTTAACCCTAGGTAGATGGTTAAATGCACTTGTCTTGGAGGTAGATTGTTCGATGGCGAAAGTTAGGTTTCCTAATTGTCATGAAGAGTGGATCTATCGAGGTTCTCCCAGATTTCGCCCAGTTAATAAGGAACTTCAAAGTAAAAAACAAAGCAAAGAAACTCCATCTTCACGACCTCGTCATAATGCTGCTCAGTACAAGGTTATAACTTGTTTTTTTTCCAAAATTATTTCGTATGTTCTGCATGAAATTTCATACATACTAATTTGGAATATATTTTCAGAATCGTAACACAGTTGAATATAATAACGATAGCATGGGCAAAGAAAAAAATAAATCTGCAAGAAAATCCACAGCAAATTCCCAGTTTCTCAGAAACAACTCGACAAAGAATCATCTAAATATGGAAGATCCTGACAAGGACATAGAATTCCAGGGGACTATTATTGTAATATATTTTGTTAATTTTGGAAAAACAGCACTATACTTTCATGTCATATGTTTATGGAAGTAAGTTTGAGTAAGTGTTCTTTTTATGTAGAAAACCCCAATACCGGATGATACACCTAAACCGAAGGAATACGTTCCACATACATGTGATTCCGACTGTGTGATAGCTTATACAGTATTGAAGAATTTTGACAAAAGTCCGTTGACAATACCTTTGTGCCTGGGTTGGAATAGGTAAGCAAGCAAATGCATGCAATGGATGCAACATATTGCTGAATTTATTTAAAAGAGTTTCCGTAATGTTCGTGAAATTACATATTTATAATTATTTCATTTTCAGAGAAGTCACCAAATCTCCTCGGCATAATATCTCGTACAGAGCACCCTGTGGTGTTAGAATTAAGGATTATGACGAGCTAAATGCTTACTTGGAGAAAACGGATTCAAATTTGTGTGTAGATTTTTTCTGTTTTGACTACAATGTTGACTGTCTCAATGAGTTTGTTCCAGAAAGAATTATTTCTTCCATCAAAGTAAGTTTGGCTCCTTCAATCTTTTGACGTATACAATTTACAATGAGTGTATATTTTAAGTGGATATGCAATTAATGTATGTTTCAGGATATATCATACGGAAAGGAATCAAGACGAATACAATGTATTAACGCGGTAGATTACGATTCATTTCCATATATGGACTACACTCCGTATAGAGTGACAGGTCAAGGGGTGACTGTCAATACTGATGATGATTTTCTAGCTTGCTGTGATTGCACTGACAATTGCCAGGTTAACAGTCCTCTTTGAAATATTATGAAGTAGATAATTGTAGAGAGTAACATTAAGGCTTTAGTGAAGGAAACTTTGAACACATATTTAAAATTATATTTCAACTAGCATTCATTTTTAAATTTAAATTTTTCAATACCAATTTACTATACTGATTTTTCAACGCATTTTCTATAGGATAAGACTAAATGCGCTTGTTGGAAGCGTACAATGGAAGGATTTTGTTTTAGCGACAAGCTGAAGCAAGATGATCTACCGTACAAGGGTTATGAGAACAGACGATTAATGGATCACATTGCGAGTGGTATATATGAGTGTAACAGCAAGTAAACAACTCTTCCTATATGATTTTTTTGTGCTTGAATGCATTACAATTTCGATTTTATATCAGCCTCATGTGGGATTGTACACTGATGACTATGAATGTAATTATTTCCGTTTTGATAGATGTCATTGTAAGAGCACTTGCTCGAATCGTGTAGTTCAGAATGAAGTTACTTGGCCCTTACAGATATTCAAAACCACAAAGAAGGGATGGGGTGTGCGGGCAATGAGCGATATGCCTGCAGGGTCATTTGTTTGTACTTATTCAGGTCTAATTTTATCTGACGATTTAGCCAACAAGGTAAAAACCAAAATCGTCATGTTGTACTACAAGAGTTTAGTAAAAATTGGGATACTTTTTTAGTAGAATGTACAACACACCTAAGAATTTAATGTTTTGAAATTAGGAGGGCAAGGGAATGGGCGATGAGTATTTCGTTGAGCTAGACTACATTGAATGTGTAGAAAAATCAAAGGAAGAATACGAGTCTGATGTTACCGATATTGAAGCAGATGAGGATGAGGAAGACGAAGAGGAAGCAGCAAGAAAGGCCATACTTGGTACTTAATCTTACATATTTAATATGTATGTTGGTAGTAATTTTTGTTTTTCATTTAAATGGATTATTATCTTATACTATTACCGCTATAGAAGATGATGAGGAGGACTCAGATATGGAAATAGATTATCATGCTAACGATACCAGTATTGTCAGCAATGTGAAAGTTCCTGAGCAAAAGCGTTCTATTGCTACCAAAAGAACTTCTGGGCAAGAAAATGATGTAGCTTTTCCAAATGAAGATCAAGGTATAACTCCAAATTCATCATCAAGAATGTTAAGCTACTTTTGTAGGAGTCATGGGTGTTTACACTAACTAGTCATACTATTTTTTGGTTTTGTATGTATGCTTGTAGACAATTCAACCGCCCGTACTGCAACTCAATTCTATCCTCAGACAACGCCAAGTGAAAATCTTGAAGGAACAAGCGTACGGATGTTATATGGAGCTGATGAGAAATGTTTCATTATGGATGCTCAAAGAAAAGGGAATATCGGGCGATATTTCAATGTAAGTTTTGTTTTGTTATTGTAATGCATAATATCATTACATTTATTGTTATTCTCTATATATTGTGGATTTAATTTGTATTTAATCATATATTTAAAATAATTTTAGCATGGATGTACTCCTAATTTGTTCGTGCAAAACGTTTTCGTGGATACCCTCGACCTTCGCTTTCCAATTGTTGCGTTTTTCACCAACTCTTTTGTCAGAGCTGGAACAGAACTTACTTGGCACTACAACTACGTAATCGACAGCGTACCGCAAAGGACCTTGTATTGTTTTTGTGAAGCACCTAATTGTGCTGGTCGTCTTTTATAGATAGTAAAATTTGAATGCAATACTATAATATATTACTACTACAATATATTTTTTAACAATTTATTATAAGCAGTGCGTCAAAGATTTTAAAAAATTTATCAATTTATTGTATCTCTAAGCAGTGCGTCAAAGATTTTAAAAATTTTATCAATTTATTATATCTCTAAGCAGTGCGTCAAAGATTTTAAAATTTTTATCAATTTATTATATCTCTAAGCAGTGCGTCAAAGATTTTAAAATTTTAATCAACTTATTATATCTCTAAGCAGTACGTCAAAGATTTTAAAATTTTTATCAATTTATAACCATTTTTACGTAGATGTATATGAATGATTAAATGGTCTGCAATCAATAACTGGAATTTCTTTGTGCAAAGATTGAAACCTGAGGAAGGTGTAATTTATGGCACTTTTATAAGATTATGCAACGACCAAATGATAGAGATGAGAAACAACGACTTTGTATTTTAACTAACTCAAATGTACTTATGATTTAATGACACGGCTTTGTATCCAAAAATGTTATTGCTTTAATTGAATAATTGTTACATGCGATCGCTGTAAGGTTGACTGATATCAATTAACACTTTAATGAAGACTATTCTATTATAATGATGATATGATGACCGTTGAGAGTTCTAGAATAGTGTATTTTTAATACAAAAAAACCCGATGTTAACATACCGTTTCTCATTTCATTTTAAACTTTTAATAAAATAAGTTTTAAAAAATCAATACAAAAATATTGCATATGCGTACGCATCTAATATTTATTTGTCGTCATATGCATGTCTCTAATTCACCAGTTTATTATCGATGCAGCTAACGTCAAAATATTCTAACCATACTAGCTGATAGTGAATAGTACATACAATATCTTCATCACCCTCATCGCGTTTAAATCCATCGTATTTTTTACAACTCTATAATGCTTTTGTTAAGCATAAGAGATTTAACGTCCGCAATGCGGACTCCGCATTTCAATTAAGTGAAATAGTTGAGGAGCGCATGTCAATTTAAATAAAATATTATAATATTACTTTTGTTATCCCCATGTTTCTATGGTGTAATTTTTGTATTTAAAGTTTCATTAACATCGTTTATTAAATCATTAACGAAAACTTGATTGACACCAATTGTTACTCACATATATTGATACGAATATTGCAACTGGTTATCCCTATCATGACATGAAGTAAATCACAGTGATATTATGTTGGCTGTGATTGATCTATTATTTGAAATAATTTGCATGCCTGTTCTGTCATCGGATAAGATTATGCTTCAATCCCTGGAGCAGAATCTTCAACAAGTTGTTGGGGATTGAGTTAGATGCACGTGTTCGCTTGTGTATATATTATTACACACAAGCAGTATTAAGTATCTATGTTCCATCCTTCTCCTCTGTAGCAGCATGCACTGAATCTGTAATCTGTAGGCTCTGTTTTCATATGCGGAGAGCTAATCTTTCATCGCTCACATATTACATAAATCTCAGTCCAGCGAGTACGTGATAAAATATTGATAACAGGCAAGGGGTAGGGTTTAAGATTTTAAGCCCTAGCAGATAAGTCTACTTTTTATGTTTATTTCAGCCGATTACAATAATCGACTCTACAGCACATGTGGAACTATATATAACCTATATCATTTTGATACTCTTAGTTTTTGTGTTACGATAATTTTCAAGGTCACTTATCCTTGAAGTACAGTATATACTGGGTTTTGTCTTGTGGTCTTCTTGATTGTCAATCATGTCAGTGTCTGGATTTAATGATATATGATATACATGTATGAGAAGTGAAATGTTTAGTAGTACCATCACCAAACCAATGATTAGTTTCGTCACGTTTATGACATTATTCCCACTTGACTATTCCAGTTTATAGTTCCGGTGGCCTTTTAAATGCAACACTGATTTCTGTACTAGATTTTCTGCATATACAACTACTTAATATTCTACTGGCTGCATTGTTGTTAAATTCGTCTCCTCCAATTGATAAATAACTGCTGAAAGTTACTGCCTTGCCTTGGCCCTCAATAAAACAACATCTCCAATTAGTACGTGCCAAGTAATACAATGTCAAATGTGAAACAAAACGTACTAAATAGTGCAAATAAACCCAGTATCAAAGATTTATTTGAGAGCATGGCATACTCGGAAGAAAAAGGTTCAGAAGATACAACGTCGGTTGTGGTGAGTATAGCATGATTTAAAAAATTCCCTTTACTCATGCCAAAGCATTTATAATTCCATTCTGTCATTTTTTATCGCATCACCCATTCTTTTGACATATTACGTTGGTATTTATAGGCATGGTTAAGAGACACACAAAACTTTGTGCTGACCAGTGTGGTCAGCGGACAACCTTTCGAAAGAGGAACTATAGCACTGCGAACCGAATTGGAAAACTTTCCTCTGGATATCAAACTTTTGAATTCTGAAGAGGATATTGTAGCAGGAGTTGGCAAATCTTTAAAGACAGCCACAAAGGAAAGCTTAAATCCACTGGCTCCTAAAACTCAAAATGAGACTGTGAAAAGGTAAGGTTTTTAAAGACTTTAAGTGTAATCTGGTACATATTTCATACTGATATCTGACTAAGATTTATTTATTTTGATTTCATATGATAAAATTCTAGAGTAATGCTGTATCTTATCAGAAGGCAGACGAATGACTTAGTTTTGCTTGAAGCATTTGCTGGACAGATTCCAACGTGGGTCGTAAGGCAGGCTGACCAGCCAAATTGGCTGGCGAATCCTGAGAATTCATTAGTTATGAATTGTATGACACAAGTTATTATACGCCACTAGAAAGATTTTGTTTCCATTACGATTTATCAATTTTTTACATTACACGCAGCTCCAACCTTTCTGGAATCAGGACCGTTGGGGATCTTTTTGCAACCTACTCGAGTAGATTATTGCATGAAGGATATTTTGTCCCTGATACTTGCAGTAGCACAGAGGGATGAACACGTTGTCCTTCTTATCGCCTTAGAAAATGTTTCAGATATCAGTCTCTCTCTTTCGATTTTATATTTGGTTGATATGATGAATAACGCTGAGTAAGAGTGTATAGAATTAAATCATGCATGAACATGCAGTCGATAACTATGCAACAGCCGTTTTCTAAACAAGTTATGAATTGGCACAGAATTAGAAAAAACCCGGTTGATGTTCTACTGCTTAACCGAAAATGTTTGCTGCCAACGTTGTTCGCTAAATTAAGTGCAGAAGGCTTGAGGACGAAAGTTTTAGTAGGTTCTCTGGCAGAGGAAGCCGTGAGAGAAATTCCAAATAAAGATGACAACTTTTTGATGGGATTTCCTACTGCAGCTGGTAGCTACAAAAATGTTTCTATAACACAAGAATGTAGTTAGATCTATAATATGATAATACATCTATTTGATTTTATATTAGCTGTAAATCTAGCAAATTCTTATGGAAAAGGACTACAACACATCATTGATTCTAGTGCAGATTTGCTTTCAGCCGTAAATTCGATCGTACGCAATACTTGGCTAAGCGGGATAAACGTAAGAATGATCAAACATATTTGCTTATTCCAGAGATAAATATAATATATTGATGTGACAAATCCTTAAATCAATATTATTGTTTAGATAAACCACCGTACTCGATCCCTGTTGTTTGTGCACCAGCCAGTCTACTCCCAAGTCCTGGATACATTGATAGACTGCCTTGACCAAATGAAAGTGAAAGAGTTTAAATCTGAAATCCCGACTGGTTGTGATTTTGTAAAGCGTACAGCTAAGTGCCCCTCTGTAATTTTAAGTTGCATAAAGGAATTAGGGGCGAAGGTGAAAAGTTACTCCGTTTAGTGCTTTATAAACTTATAGTTTTCATATAAATACACTTTTCATTTCACAACAAGACATATTTAAAAATTTTCATTTAGTTGGTGTTATTGCTTTATAGACCATTCCAGCCAATAGTGATTTTGGTGTCCCCACTGTGATCTACGATATTGGAACATCGTCTGATATAGTTGCCAATAAAGAAAAGGGATTGGGTTGCTTGCTCTTAGTTATTCCTTATCGATCCTTGGCTGAGTTATTTTCGCTGTTCAACAATCAGGAGGAGTCAGATAGTGTGTTTATCTACGCAAACGAGATTAACACGACAATGGATATTATTCGAAGTGTTAAGGTTAGTCGGTTAGCTAGCTTATTCCATTTTTAACTGGGAAGACCATTTTATAAAACACAATAGTTCAAACCGTTTATTATTTTTAGGGTAAAGAAATATCGGTAAATGGAGCTGCAGTAGGTGCAACTAGTAAAACTGGAACCTCATGGGCTTCATTTGGGACTTCTACTTCGCCAATCCAAGAACAAGCTGGTGACTTTCGGAGCAGCAATCTCAACTTGTAATGCAAATTTAAAAAAAATAATGTAGTTGTTAATGATGCATAGTTCAAACGGATATTTCTGATTATATTGCAGAACATTGTCTGCAAATGGCTCTAAGGAGTGGGGAAAACTTTCGAACCGAAACAAGATGTCTACACTACAACAACTTTTGTTATCTTTAGATGTACATCATTCGTTCATTTCTGAATTACATTTCCATCATATGGATCTTGTGGGACAAAGCACAGTTCGCGTACAACCTGAAGGAGTGTCAGGACTGGTATTGGTTAACCCTGATAAAATACCGGTGTCCGAGATTGTCCAGGCAATCACTGTCTGCATTCTAAGCGAGCGGCCAGTAATTGTTTTTTCGGTGAGCAGTAAATTGTCAGAAGGTATTGGTGAGGCTTTGAAATCATTCCTTCCACCAGGACTTGTTACACTGGTTCATCTGAAAACTTACGGAGAAGTTGTTGCCACTGCCAAAAACTTGGATCTTCTATGGGTTATTAACGGCTCAGATGCCAGCGTTCCCTTATTACGCTTACCAAAAAGTGTGTCAATCAAAACAGTACTGATTAACAGTGCAAATGATGGGCAGCTATTGCAAACTGCAGAAATTGTAATGTCATCTACAGTTCGTAACTGCTATTTATAGTTCATCTATTTCATGAAATAAAACTAAATGAATGGTCTACAGATGTATGATTTCGTTGCACATTTACTCTCGTTTTTTTTTATATATGCATTCCCGTTTTCTGTTGCGTTTTCTCCCTTCACGGGCTTACAATGGAAATGTTTGACCATATTCTGTATTTGCTAGCATTATGTAATTGCGGATTTCAAGTTGCAACTGTAAATTTTTAACGCAAATTAAAAAAATCAATTGGGATATGCACATGTAGGGATTCGTACATGCAACATTATTTAATTTCATACAAACTCCATAATTTGTCTATGAGTAGAAGGTTTATGCTACCTAATTTTATATTATAGGTTAATGTTTATTGCTCAGTAATTAAACGCCGTATGATGCTTCTGAATCGTTTAAATGTCAGACGGACAGACAGACGGCTTTGACGATTTCAATGGCTTGCGGTAAAACTTTGAGCATACATGACAATGAGGGCATATTATCTCTGGCAATGTTGATTATATTTAGTTTTTTCCGCTCCTATCCAGAAAGACTAAGCATGCTCAGTTGAAGCATTTCCACTCAATATAAATGCAGAGTATGTTCACCCTATAGTGACAACTAAGCAAGTCATAATAAATAATGATTCACAAAAAATTGGTAACCGGTTAAAATGTCACCATCAAAACAACGACGCACTGAATGATTGTCAGTTTAAACAACGACATGAAGTTTTGAAGCAGCTAAAACATGTTTAAAAGAATGCATTCGGATAAGAAAACCTTTGATAGATATTAGAAATGCAATGTACATACTATTTTTGATAAGTTATAGTTATTCCCCTTCTAAAGAAATTATGGATTGACGATGATAGATAGTGTTGCATTCTCTTTCCTCGTTTTGTGCAGACCTTACATAAACCCGTCTTTAGACTACAATCTCAAACCTAAGTATAAGAAAAAGAGGAAATCTTTTAAGAAAAACAGGCAACCTTTGGCAATCTTCTTGTGGACTGAGAATAATAGTAGTTACACAAAGAAATATCTATTTTTAAAGATGCTCTCCACGTTGTGATACAGATTTTAACATG
Source organism: Orchesella flavescens (assembly GCA_964034955.1). Classification (NCBI taxonomy): domain Eukaryota; kingdom Metazoa; phylum Arthropoda; class Collembola; order Entomobryomorpha; family Orchesellidae; genus Orchesella; species Orchesella flavescens. The sequence continues at coordinate 30,646,772 of OZ035953.1, forward strand.
GATGAAATTATCCTTAACCATCTCACACAAGAAACGTTTTAAAATTAATAACAATATTTATCTCACTCAATATTGTATTAAAGTGTTATTATTATGTGTATATTTCCTTAGCAACACACGAAAATATCGGTTTCCGTATTATTTCTCTGAAGGACATTACCACATCTAAGTGTCATGGGATTATAATAATTTGACCAACAACGTGAGCTAAAACAATTTAATTTAAAAAAAGGGTTTTCATGCGTAAAGATTTGCACATTATATTAAAATGATTTAAATCAATGATTTGACAAGTCGAAGTTCCTAAAGATCGACGTTTTGGCATGCCACATCTTACCCTAAGGTCGAAAATTAATTACACCACCCAGCATTATAGTATGATGAATGTTGTAAATGATGTTAAACTCTCTAAGGAAAGTCCATCTTATAAGATAAGAACGAATTTACAAGTTGTCCATAAAATCATACCCAAATGCACAAAAATGATTTAGGTACATTCTTGTAAACGCAATGCGACATCTTACCCCTATCAATTGTAAGTGTATAAATGACTGATGCTTTTATATGTGATTTCATTATCTATGCATTTTGAGAGATGGATTTGTTTCATGCGCTCTATCTTTATCAGCGTAATTTTGGACAAAATAATGCATAATATAATCAAAATATGTATACCAAAGTAGCACAAAATTATTTTCAAAGGGAGTAGGATAGGATTTCCGTTACGAGGAGATGCTCCAGTGGTTTTTATAAGGGTATGCGTATATTTGAAAAAAAATAATTTAATTTTATAAGCCAGTAGCATAAACTAAGCATGGTTTTATATGAAAGTTTATGAAGAAGTCGTGATTTTCGATGGGGTTTACTTTACTTTATTTACATTTCCATACACATAATATAAACTCTTGATTTGCTGTAGGAAAGCATATAATCATTGATGATAGGACTGTATATACATAGATCTATGCATTTCTTTTAAAGGAAACTTTATGATTCTTATCAGGAATCTTCCTTAGTGTCATAATCTACTTACTGAATTTCACATGGGTTCATTTACATTTAACTGTATAAATTCGCCTTCGCATATAAATATCAAAAGAATGGATGGAAAGTGGACACTGAATATGAGAATGACTCAGAATATAGAAACAAGAGTTGGGCTTTAGAAAGACTAAAAATAACAAACAACTCTGAATACTACTACAACTTAAAACTAAGATAATGAAAGTGCACTACATGATGGTAATACAACATGATTTTATTTAACTACAAAACTCACCTTTGGCCAGCCACGATCACCCATCATGATAACAGAAATACGTACATATATCATAACCAGTGGAAGGAATTGAAGAAGAAGAAGTACATGAACCTAAGAAAGGCTAATCATCTTGTGTATATTTACTCATGGCTCAAAAAGGGAGAAAAGGATGGACGGGTGTGTCATTATTGTTTTGTCCTCAATCTTTCCAGCAAAATAAGGAATTCTATTTACTGGAAAGGGTTGAAACAACAGATGTACATCACAGTCATATAATCATGGAGATTGGATAATGTATGTGGTAGAGTTTGGTCTACTGTCCACTTAATCACACCATAAGACGAATCCAAACTTGTCTTCATTGCAATCATATCCGCATACTCTTCTGTGATTGATATTGCACAGGATTAGTGTTGTAAGACGATGCGGAGGGAAGCGAAAGGAAGCCAGTGTCTGCCAACTCAGTTAACCACTTGATGCGCCACTAGTTGTTACATTCAGTGCAAACTTTCAGTTGTATCAATTTTGTTCAAGGCGACTTTGCATTTGCAAAAGTAACGGCCTTTCAGGAAATTGCAGTTGAGTTGTATAAAATCAAAGTTACCGTAACTCAAAAGGTTCTAGTTGATTCACTAGAACCGGAATCTTTCCAATCATGAAGTACGAGACGAAGCGAACTCTCTCTTTTCTTATTGTTGGAGGGTATCTTTTTCTTGGAGGATGCGAATATGGTAAGCATCAACTGATGTTTTTTGTGATTTTCTTGTCTTTTTTTGGAACATAAAAAAGTATAAATGGTTGAATATTTTGTTTTTTAAATTTAAGCCGTAATTTTTCCAACCTGCTTATCCTATTTGAAATCCCTGGGAGCTAATGATGAGTACTGGCTAGGATTTACTGTTTCAGGTAAAAAAAAAAGTTTTTGTTAGCTATTCATTATAATAATTATGACCATAAAAGTGTTTGAGCATTCATCATTCATTTTGTATGGTTTGGGATCAATGTTTCATTCAATTGCGGCTTATGACTGGTGTTCTTTGTTCGTTGAATAGCGTATAGCTTCTCAGCCGCAATTTCTGGGATAATTGGTGGCAGGCTTTCGGACATATATGAGCATCACACGAAAACCATTGCAATGGTGTCCATTATACTCATGATGTTTGGTAGTTTGCAATACACGATTGGTATCAGCGTCTGGAATATTCTTGTGTCACGTCTCATTTGTGGTATTTTGGATTCGAATAGTCATTATCATAATATTGCCTTGAACTTATGATTGTTTATACATATACTACGTTGTGCTTGCTAGGATGTGGAACTGCTGCTGGGAGTGCCATGCTTGCCGAAGTTTGTCGAGTTACTGCTGTTGAAGTATAATTCATGACCAAATTAATTTTAACTATGACATTTTTTTTAAAATTTTACAATACCGATCCCTTACTGAATACCTTTTTCAGGAAAGAACACCTATACTTGCAATTTGCAATGCTACAAGACAACTTGGCATTTTGGTCGGACCAGTTTTCCAGCTCATTCTTACTTACTTTGACTTCAAAATTTGGGGCTTTCAAATCACACCATTAAATGCTCCAGGAATCTTCATGGCCGCGCTATGGGTAGTGTTTGCTGTCATGACTCATTTCATGTTTTACAATCTTTCAGCTGAATTGAAAGCTGAGAAACGACTACGAAGGAATAATCTGCCCCCAATTTTGAATAATACGCAAAATCCTACTCATGGTAGTCACAGTCGGCCGGGTTCAGGTTTGACTCATAAAATGTATTAGGTTAATTTGTTTTTTTGGTTCATACAAAATTTAAGCACCGTAAATATTTCAAAAATGTATAGTTGCCAGTAGCAGATCTCCACCGCATCATGACCCCCATAAATCTTTACTGCTGCCAAGTTCTCCACTATCCGATGATTCAGTCAAAATCCCTGAATCCATTGGGCACCATTTGACGGCGCAGCGTGCCATTTCAGATTGTTGCTTTGACGAAGGATCACATGCATCCGGGGGAGCAATGGGATGCAACAGTGGGATTGAGAGTAGTGGAGTTCAAAGTGGGATTCAGCAAAGTCATGTTCGAAGACAGAGACTACTTTCTTACAGTGAGCGATTTATGCACAGTCTTGCTCAATCTGGACAAAAGTCAACGGCTGGGCAGGTGAACTTGCTGAATGCAAGTGGAGTTACTTACACATTGCAATCTGGAAACTATCTGTCCGAATTTTTATCCGACTCATTTATTCTCATGTTGTCAATGGTATTCGTCCTCTTTTTCTGTCAAGTTGGAGTAGAGGTTAAGAAACATTAATGATTATCATAAATATTTGTTATGCACATTGCCCCGGTTTATTTTTGTAAAAATCTTGAACATTTCTTTCCTTTTTTTGCAGACAATTGTGCCTGTCGTAATGCAAGACTACTTTGAATTTGGGGAATTTGAGAATAGTCTGGTTTACATGGCTGGTGGAGCTGAAGCTTTGGTGGTCTTCTTTTCTGTAGCTATAATCAGTCGTTACGTTAGGGATACGAACCTAATGCTTCTTGGATGGATCGTTCTAACTGCGTCTCATATTTGGCTTATCATTTTCCTCCCTCAATTCCAACAACATGGTACAGGCTCACCTTCACAAGTTGCATGTTTCATGGCTGGAATTGTAATGCTATACTTTGGATACGCAGGTACTAAAAATTACTAAAAATATATGTTTACGGAAATCATTTCACGAAAAGCAGTTAATATTTAAACGTGATGATCATACTTAACTATGGTTTACGATTTTTTAGTTGCATCAGTAGCAAATACTGGATTATTTTCCAAATGCTTAAGTCCCAATACTCAAGGTAAATGCACTTATAACTTAACAGGTGACAATCTTGAAGCCTCGTGATAGGATGATGATAAGTGGTCTTTACTTTACATGTAAATATTTGTTTTTGTTTTTAATGAAGGTCTAGGTCAGGGATTACGCAGAATGGTTTCATACTTGGGTCTAATTTTTGGTCCGACGTGGTCAGGGGCAACAATTCGTAGACCCTATATATTCTTAGGTGTTCCATTGGGAATCATCCTACTGAAAGCTGTAAGTAAAGTCATGTATTGTATAATGGCATGTTTTGATGGACGTTTATTGCTATTACTTTTGCATAAATAAGCAATAAAGTTGATAAAAAATAACATGAGTATACTAGAAAGTGAGAAAATGACGAAATATCCAAATTTTGCAATAATAGATTATGCTCGCAGTTAGCTTCAAAGATTTAAGGAAAATTGAAAATGAGCATCGTGACCTAAGACAGAGCACCAGCAGCGATGAAGAAGATGAAGAACGACGACCACTGATTAGGAGATGATCAATCCTTGTTATCTTATCAAGAAGAGGTCAGTGGCGTTAGGTCGCACTTGCCTAATGATGAATAAATATAAACCAATTAATTTCCCATGAAATACCTTATGTATATTTTTGATAATATTATTATCCCATCAAATTTTACAGGCATGTGCTGAACTGAACGACAATTTTCTGCATGTAACATAAATACAGTTCCTAAATGTATAAAAACACGGATATGTTTACAGATTTGCAGAAAAGAAAAATTTGTTATTCTAAACAGAGCTTAATGATGCATTAAATTTTCTTGTTTTTGCACATGCCTATATATCGTCTCTTTTTTTAAACATGATTACCATTAAGATATTTAGCTGTAATGTAAATGTGTACAAAAATATATTATAGCAGCTAGGAATCTAAGCTAACCAGTCGTGATTAGTTCATGTTTTTTTGTAAATTGTTGACAAATTTCTGACATTACTTGTGCTATGCCAATCTTTTTGTATGTATGGTTGGTTGGTTCTTCCTTAGACATTACATTATATGACTAGAGTGCTTGATTCTTAAAAAATTAAAAACAGGCTGGAAAATATTCCAATATTTTGATCTTTACACTCATTAATTATTCACGGTTCATTTGCAGTAAATATTAAAGGGTGTGCAAGCTACATATTTCTTTATGATTGAATTAATTGCCATGCATAACCCCTATATAACATATACTCATGAATCACCTACACTTTTGGCGTGACATGGGGTACAAATCCGGTTCAATGATTTATGCAATAAAATCATATACGTGTTCATAACCTCATATTCGATATGGTAACTTTTTGTAGATTACCGAATGTTTATCTAAATTACCTAAATAATAGAATATATTAAAAAACAACTTGGAGAATAAAAGTGAATGATTAGGTGACAGGGGACACATGCTCCCAAATAGTTCATTTTGGGGAAGGCAGAAATGCGAAATGAATACTTGTGCCATGCCATGACCCTCAGTTCAATCAGTCCATCAAATTTCTAAAGTGACTAAAATTAACTATGTTAACAACATAGATAGCTGCTATAGGAATAAACCTAGCTATCCCATAAGTAATTTTCGACCCTCGTGAATGTCTATGATCCTCATGTAAGCATATATAGAAATTAGAAGTTGGAACAATGGTTTTTTTTATAAAAACATCTTTGTTGTTCTGATATTATCAAGGGGAAACAAGGTGGCAGTATTATAACAGAAAAAAGGAGAAAAGAAAAGTCCTAAATTTTTACCATAAAGGATAATTCGATGCACCTTGTAACTTCTGCACGGGGAAAAGTTTATGATTGGTTTTATCTGATAGATTACAATAAAATTTTGGATGTGCAACTAAACGATATATGTTATGGCTTATGATCACTTACGATTGACAATAATTGTGACAGTGAGGAGTGGAGGTATATAGTTTGCATATTATTTCATACATACCTGCATTACCTTTATTTTATTATTTAGTATGACTATGACATTTAAGTTGGGACTTATTCACATCATGACATTTCACAGTGATACGAATTCATTTATTCTTCACTTCATAGATTTTACTTCTATGCATTACAAATTTATAAAAATGCATTCAATGCACAAAGACGGTCTGCCATCGAAAATGGTTTGTGTGGTACACATCCGGAGTCCTACAGAAGTACATACAGTCAAAGTACATGCATGACATTTACATTCTTTTGTAGTGAAGGTGTAGGTGGAGGAAGGGTGACTTTATGCATGGCGCAAAGATGATGGCTTTTGAATGGTGACAGGGAAAGGAGCAAAAGGTATTAAAAGCGTACACTACTTGTGATTTTCCCCTTCAGCCATAAATACGTATTCAACATGCACAGTATACACCAACAACAGACGCGGACGACCAGTGTAAAGTCATGTGTGCATCATACACGTGAATACACAGATCAGTGCGAGTTTAGTATGATAAGAATGTAGTGAACTTTATGCATTCTAATTGAACTTGTCCTTTCCCGAGAATTTGTAAGTTGAATAAATTTCAAACGTACATATTTGGTTAATATTTATTGTATGAATATGCTTACAATTCAACTTCATGAATTCCCCTTTCTTTGTTGTTTAACTAGTAGTTGCTACCAACTATCCGAGAAAGTGAAAAGTATCAATACGAGGCTCAAGATGAAATTCGATAACTTTCTTGCTGTGTGCTAAGTAATTGCGGTGACTTACCCTTACCCTAGACATCAAGTGGGGATCAGAACGTCATGTTGAGGAGATATACTCCTCAAATGAACTTTCTGTAGAGATAGAATCAGATTCAGAAAGCATTGTTGAAAATATTGAAGATATGGATTTGGATCAACCTCCGACGACAACGACATTGATGTTGTTGAAAAACAATGTCGACAGGCTTGAGCTGCCAAATGAGGTTAATACTCACTTTATCTAAATCCGTTTAAGATTGTAACAAATCAATTGATATTGTGGCAAATTGAAATTAAAAATTATGTACTAATTTTTCAGATACTGAAGAAGATTCTTGACCAGCTAAGAATAAATGAAAATGAATTTGGAGCACCAGCCTCTGATGAGGAGATACAGGCACTCCTGAGATTTCGGAAGGTGAATCCTAACTGGAAAGATTGGATGGAAGAAGCCCTTGAAAACAGGTGTCTGGATTTTTGGAGGAAGTGGAACCCGACAGAACATCCAACCACCGAAAATCCCTACGCATTTCCATCCCTTCGTGTTAGTAGTCGTAGATATAAAGCTCCTAACTTACAAGAACACCCCTGTCCTAAAATTGTTAGCAAAAAGAAATCGCAAAATTACAACCCATTCCCAAGCAAATCCGTGCGTATCACCCAAGGTGATCGTATTAAAAAGGAAACTAAGAATCGATTGAACCAGTGTGAACTTTTCGTAAAGTGGGGCCACCATCTTACATCCCTCACCATCTCCACAATTAAAAATTTTCATGCTATAACTTTGGTCCAGATTGTCAAGTGCACTCCCAATTTGAAAGCCATAGCATTACAGGATATGAAACTTAGGTTTCCTAGTTTGAGGTCCCAGGTTCAAATCCGGTTCCCCAAACTTAAGAAACTTGAACACGTACGAGTTTTTACGTGGAATAATGCTGCGTACAACAAAATCTACAAGGCGATATTGGAGCCACACCAAGAGCAACTTCTCTCCATTCAAATGTCATATGACGCAGGAAAGAAAAAATCTTCCAAACTGCTAAATTTTCCAAACTTGAAATGGCTGAAAATTTGGGATCCAGATGAAGAATTTTTTACAAATTCAGTTGCACTACCAAACCTCCAGCGAGTTTCTTTGGGGTGCATATCTGTGGATGGGGATCCTAGTTTGCGACAGATTTTCACGTTCTTTACGCGGCTGCCGCCGGACCTCGTGGATGTTTATCTGGGTATTAACGGATACGCGTCAGATGAAATAAAAAATTACTCTGAAAAGAATCCGCGTAATGATGTTGACTTTTGCAAGCTCATTCCAAAGTTCCTAAAGGTGACAACGTTCACCACTTTCTACCCTACATGTGAGTTTGAAAATCTTGTTGTGAAGGACTTCTTTCAAATGTTTCCGAACTTAGAGACCCTCAAACTAATGCGGTATGAAGGGAGAGGGACTTTAAGCGAGATACCTCCAAAGGACTTTGAAGCTGTGCAAAATCATCTCACAAAGGAACAGTATTGGAATATTTGCACGAGTTTGAAGACAATTGAAGTTTACAAAGGGCCATATGAAAACGAACCATTTTATACCGAGAAACTTAGTTATTAAATTAAACCTACTATGATGTAAATTTGAAATGAATTTCAAAACACACGAATGACAAGTCATGTTTGTAATTGCTGAAACGGATTTATTGAATCATCATGATTATCAGAATCAATATGATAATAATTATTTTTCTGTATAGAGTTGTTATTATTTTGATTATCCAATTTACTTAACCTAAATCTTGATTAAAGTATAAGTTGTATTATCTACACAACAGTATTGTATTTATATCTAAATATGTTAAATATAATGTTTCTGTACAGAGGGTCATTTATTCAGTAGTTTAGGGTCTTAATATCTCACTCACAATCATCATAATATCGTCTACACTACGTTCAATTTGTTTGTAGGTATAATATATAGCTCTTCACGTAAAAGTAGTTAACTTCTTACTTACTTAGTTTATGTAATATTCACAAATCAGCTTCTTTTTTTTAATAAAAACTCTTCACAAATCTGAATTGCGTGAAGGCGACATGAAGATTTTTTTTAGAATTCGGAAATCAGAAGATGGGCACATAACATACTTTTTACTTTTATTCACAGCACATGCATAACGAGAACAAATATTTCCCAATGAAAATAATTATTAGTGAGCTCAACACGATGATTTAATTGAACCGCAATAATAATCTGAAGGATTGACATGACAATTAAATTGATTGAATTACATTGGATAGTACGTTCAAAATGACTGATTAAAAAACTACGAAATAATAATAATAATAATAATTATATATGTTAGCTTGTAGATTATTTGTTGGGTGGACTATATATTTCTTCGTTGATTTGATGGATTGTTTCGAGGTCATTCGTTTTTGTTGTTGCTTTGCACATATCATTATTAATATAGTGGCTTAACTGAAAGCTTGCGTTAGTTAAAGTCGATCTAAAAAAAGTGGGAGTTGGCTGGAGTAAGTTGGAACCATACACTATAATACATTGCAACGTGTTTTACAATAATTACTAATGACGAAGCTGAATTTTACTTATTGTTGAAACTGAGAAAGAGCGATAAATCCGTGTTATTATTCTTCCGTAGATACGACGCAGGTGGAAATCACCAAATATGTATATTATATCAAAATATAAACAAAACCACTTTCTTCTCCCTTTTAATTGCAACTATATATTTCTTACATAGTACACAGTTATCGATTATCATATACATTTATAAGTCATTATGATAAAAAACAGAAACAATCACGAAATTTGATTGGTTACAAGAAATGTTTAATTAATGATGATGAGAGTAGCATTTATATATTAATATCAATAAAATCAATATCAACTATTTATCGGTTTGCTAAAAATCCTAGTTCGCTGAGGTATACCTATAAATGATTATCTTGTACATTTTTCTTGTCACTTTCTGTTACATCTCTCACATTCGTGCCACTACAAACTGAAATATAATTGTTGTATAAAGTGGAGTCTTACTTTATTACGTTAATATTTTACGTTACGATCAAACATCATCATCATCGAATTATCATCACTTGAACGCTTTACTTATCAATCTATAAGACTGGTTACATACTCTAATATATGTACAATTGCAATAATTTTAACTATACAATTATTTATATGCATATAAGTATTTAATATATATTATGTCGACACAAAGCAGCGATAGAGGGACCGAAAGACTGAGTTTCGTTGAAAAATAACGCATTGTTGTGTTTTCTTGTTGAACTCCTAAAAAAAACTTTTCTTAATCAGCAAATACATACCTAATTACGATTCCAACTTAATGCAAAAAAATACATACACACTATATTGTTGCATGCCTATTTACAAGTACAGTAGAGTGTTATCCATGCATAAAACAACGTATTTTTAGAGATAGAAAACATCAAAAATCACAATGCCATTTTCTCCTAAAATTACCAACCTCATCATCACCATAATCATGCATCAATCACCGAGTTGTGTATTGTAATAACTAACTAAAATGATTTTTTGTCTAGCCTAGTCATTCTGGTTCATTAACATTCAAAAACATTTGCAAAAAAATATGGATAAAACAATGATTGAAACTCAAGTAAAGATTGTCCAGGTAATACAAAGGAAGTTTCAAACTAGGCATATTTTTATGTAGAAAAATTATAGAAAAACGGATTAGTTTGATTCCTATCGATTTCATATAACACCGGGAGGCATGACTTGTATTTGCCCTGCTACGAAATTATATTTGTGGCACTAGAAGTTAAGTATTATAACTAACTTACAATCTACAATTATATTTTAAAACTTAACTTAACTTAGTCAATACATAAAATAGCGAAAGGAATAAAATATTCGCAGCAGAAAAAAAATGTAAAGAATAAGGAAATAGCATTTAATAACATTATTGTATTGACTTTCTGTGCATACACATAAGAAACTGATTAGCATATGCATTTTCAAAATACCTCTCAAAAAATCATGTTACTGAAATGTTACAAATCATTTTTCCATCTTCATGTACCCGGTTGTTTTGCCTTTTTAAAGTGATTATCGATTGCCTGTTCAAATCATCAGTGATTGTAAATTCAGCGTTCCTACCATCATCATCATCTCAAGTAACCCATGAAAAAAATGAAATTTTAGATAAACAGGACCAGAGAAATGATTGTAAAAAAATTGTGGAATCACTCAAACCTTTCATTTTACATCATCAGCTTTGATGTACATGTTCAATATTCATTCATGTTCTTTAGCTTTTTACACACGAGAGAAAATTATTACACTGCTTGCCGGAACATAAAATTGACGTTGTAGTAGTAGTAGTAGTAGTACATAGCTAATACAAGTATTCTAACAACATTGTATATTACATTTTTATATATATATATATTTTAAACGTGCGATTAGTAAGTCCGACAAATTCACCAGTTTCATTTGTTTTGAAATCAAAAGTTCAGGTAATATAACGCTTCCACATTATGTTCCGTGCATAAAATTTTATATGCACAATATGGAAAGAGGGTCCCTAGAGAATGCCCAACTGCGCGTACAGAAAAATGTGGATCTTGAATAAAAATATTATTCAAATCTGAAATTTTACAGACAGATGGACTCTAACAACGTATTATAATATATAGTTTATATGATCACTGCATGTACTTATGTACTTATATAAATGCAACTTTTTGTTTCTTGCATTTTTATTTTTTTTTTATTTTTGAATGAGAATGCATTTTTAGTCCTCCTCTTTTGACTGACGATCTCTCTCCGTTTCCATACTCAAATCGGTGGGGGTATCTTCATAGTCGTCATCGGCAGTGATGAAGGCAGTACTGGGCTCGGATTTGACTGTGAGGGAAACCGGGGAAAGTTGAGGTTTTGGCCGATGCCCACCTCTGCTGTCTACCACGTCATTATCTTGATGGTGGTGTAGGGAAGGGGATGACTTGGTTGTCAGGGACATTGGTGACTCTTGTGGATGACCGTTATCATAATCACCATTTTCATAAGAATCCCCACCTGGAGCACCACTAGACGAGGTGGATGAAGTGGAGGATGGAGAGGCAGAGCAGTTCTTCGTTGTGAGAGAAACAGGAGAGTTTTGTTGTCGGTGGCCAAGCATAGACAACTTGCTCTCATAGTCATCCGATGCGGACTCTCTACCATAACCCATTGACTCAGATTTCACTGTGAGTGAGACGGGAGAGTTGTGCTGCTGCTGCTGCTGATGATGATGACTGAGCAACGAGTACTTGGAGTCATAGTCGTTTCCGTTGCTTCCATTTTCATTGCCATACGAAGTTGTGTCAGATTTCACTGAGAGTGACATGGGAGAGTTCTGTTGATGGCGGAGCATCGAAATGTTTTTAATGTTTTTTAGCTCACCAGGATTACGCAAGAACCTGTAGAAAAACCACAGAAATATTAGATACATATTCAACCAGAGAGAAAGTAGGCTACTCAACAATACGTAAAGTTAAACTTCACAACTTACTGATAACAATGACGCTCTCCTTGAACTTTACGTAAGATATTCACACGGTAGTAGTAGCGAAGAGCTCTAGACATTTTATCGTAATTCATGGACAAATGATTCTTTTGAATTCCCCAAAGACGGGCCAACCCGGGTGGATCCACAATTTTGAAAATTCCAGTTTCTACATTCTTCCAAGCAATGAAATTGCTGTATCTCATTGCTGGATCATTCAAAAGCTGTTGCAAAAAGTCCCACAACAGTCTTCCATCTATAATAGCAAGCGAAGAAAATATTAGTACATTAAGCTACTCTATATAAGTATATCTATACAACATTCTAGCACACATCTCAAAAGGAATGTAGTATACTACTTACTATTGTTGTACTCTCCAGCTTCAGCCGTTCCAGTTGCTCCATTGGTGAGTTTAGACCCCGGTGAAAAAGACGACTTGGCAGTGACGTTTGCAGCTCCATTTCCATTGGAATTAGCAGCAAGGTTGGATGGACCATTAGAATGTCCATTAGTGGAGTTGGAATGATGATGAGAGTGGTGATGGTGCTGTCCACCATTTGCACTGTGATTGTTTGTAGAGTTATTATGGGATGGAGGTGGACTCATGGACTGAATGGGTGGTGACCTTTCAGGACTTTCCCCAACACTATCATATTCTGAGTCATCTGACGGTGGTCCTCCTGAGCCATTTGATGAGGATGCGGATGACAAGTGCTGGCTTGTTTGCCCGTTGCCATGATCTTGTGGGCTGCCAGCTTGACCATCAAGGGATGGGGCAGGGCTCAGAGTAACAGAGGTCGTTCCCTGCGCTTGTTGCTGAGCAGCTGCGTATTGTTGCAAATCTGTGATTGACCACGTGACTCCCTTTCCATTAGTAATCTGTGGGATACGAAGTGAGGACGGTGTGTGGGGCGTCAGTGGAGAATCTCCGGACGTCATGAGCAACTGCAGGGAGTTATGAATCACATCCCCTGAACATGGAACTCTTGATTCAAGGTCTGCCTTTGTCAATAAGCATAGAGCTTTGCCTGTCAAAATAATAAAAAGGAAAATTAAGCTTAAGCAAATCAAATACATCACCAATTACCCTTCCCTTAGACATTTCTCTTAAGGACATGTGTACCAAAAAGGTATGGGGAACTCATAAAGGGATCAATGCATTACGCTCACGCCGCCCATGTATACTACAACCCGGCAATGCATTAGAGCCAAAAACAAAATCCAAGATTGTGTAACTTGATTTATACAGCAAGTTTCGTGGTCAAATTGGCTTTCAGTAAAACAGTGATAGTTTAAATTATAAGGCGAATTTTGGAAAACGCCAACGGTCATTGATTCAAAATCGCTTTTTCTATCAATTCTATCAAAAATTAGCTTTTGAAACACTGTTTTCGAGGTAGATAGGTCCCTTTGAAAATCCTAGAAATCAGTCATCTTTTAAGGGACCTAACTACCACAAAAACAGTGTTTCAAAAGCTAATTTTTGATAGAATTGATAGAAAAAGCGATTTTGAATCAATGACCGTTGGCGTTTTCCAAAATTCGCCTTATAATTTAAACTATCACTGTTTTACTGAAAGCCAATTTGACCACGAAACTTGCTGTATAAATCAAGTTACACAATCTTGGATTTTGTTTTTGGCTCTAATGCATTGCCGGGTTGTAGTATACATGGGCGGCGTGAGCGTAATGCATTGATCCCTTTATGAGTTCCCCATACCTTTTTGGTACACATGTCCTTAAGATAGTTGTGCATATATGTTGTATGATGTTATGAGCTTTTCATAATGCATTCCTACAAAATTCCTACAAATTTTCATTCTAATCAGAAATATGCACAAGGTTAAATGATGCTTGCTTCCATGCTTGCTCAGAGTTCAAAGAAACGCCAACGAAGGATGAAGATGACGACGGGGTGAGAGGAGAAGTGGTAGTTTTTTGAGACACAGAAAGTATTATTAGCAATGATTACGTTTGCTCTTTTTTCTTTGAACAATTTGAAGAAAACTTTTTTTTTTATTGTCACACTTCCCCTCTCAAGTCAGTTCATTACGGTGATCATGCAAAGCACAAGGGTGTCGACAACTTTGAGGGGAAATTGAAGATTGAACCAAGCATAAACATCATCATCGCATTGGTCCGATGCTTTGCTTCGTGCTGGATGCATGGCTTCCTGCAGAAAATTCTCTGGGAACGCAACGGAAGAGGAATCACACTCACATGCTCATCACCATCATCATCATCAACATCGTCAACAGCATTACCACGTCTCTCTCTGTCTTCAGCTCAAGTCTTTCATTTCAACAGACGTGTGTGTGTTTTTCTATGTTCACATCTTATATCCATGAGAAAAACCACTTGTAATCTGCATCACATCCTAAAGCCTCTCATAAAGACATATAATGGAAGCTCCTTATGAACCTATCGTGATGCTCGATGATGTTGCGTATTGTTCACATTATATTTAAAGCTATGCCATCCCCTGTCTTTTCGTTGAGTAAAGAACAAACGTCCAACAATTTCACATTTCTCTTTTTTTCCTATTCTTTACTTCTTTCCATGCAAAGATATCCGGTCTGTTCTGGTATTTGAGCATGCATTTGGTATGCGTTATAACGAGACAAGATGATGGTGATTGTTACTACCTGTACCAGGAGCATTTAAGAATTTTGTATCTCCACCTTCACATCTAACATCTCATCACAACTCTAACACAATGTTTCTTTAAGAGGGACAGAAATGAAAAACGCCCAAGTGGCATTGTACACTAATGTTTTGTGCATTCAAGAAACATTTTCGGTAATGAATGAAAGAATCTTTTCATAAAAACCTTTAGTTTGCCCTCAAAGTACTTTTCCAGCAAATAACCTTGGTATTGTAGCAATGTCAAAAAAAATGGTATATGGATAAAATGCTCCTATTTGACGAGGTTTTTCTTTTCTTACCGTTCATCTGAAATCGGTCCATGTCAAACGATGGCAGGTCAAATTCTCTCTCGCACCATTGTAGAAACACGGAGACGTCATCCCTGTTCCAAAGACGAGGATCGCTGGCTGCAAGTTCCATATCAAAATATCAAACGTTAGCTTCCACATGTTTAGTTTTGATAAGCTCCGTAAAATATTGTTGATGAAAGGTTTACTTACCTAATCTGATTGGAATTGTTGTCTTTATATCATACGCAAAGGGTAATTGTTGAGTAATGGGAGAGGATAAACCGCCAGCAGCGGCAACTGCAGCTGCTCTTTGAAAAGCGGCGGCCGCAGCTGAAACAACGGCGGCTTGTGATTGTGGGGCGTTATTTCCTGCTGCTGCTGCAGCAGCGGCGGCGGCGGCTGCTTGAGAATGATGATGAGATGATGGAGGTCCTAATGGATTATATCTCCATAAAAGTTCTGGACTGAATGGGAGTGGAAGTGGAAGACGCTCCATTCCAACGAGGCTCAAAGGTGGAACCTTCATCATTGAAAATCTGGTTTTGACAACGTCGTCAACTAACTAGTAACTGGTGTGTCGTCAAGACTGACTGAGGGATCTCGTCGTATCACAAAATTTTGTTACAACTCTTCTTCCAGGGTTTCTGTAAAAAATCAACAACAAAAAATTACAAATTAGTTGTTGTTCACTGGAGAAAATAAAGCAAACAAAGGCAACAAACAAACAAAATCATGGCCAATGGCAATGCACGCTTGACATATTGGCATCAAAGCAATGCAAAAAGGAAGATCCTTAAGCATAGCATCATCCTTCTAAAATATTCTTTAAAGCTATAAGCAAGCAACCTTTTTAGATAGGGTTTGTGTATTGTCGTACTTGTAGTTTCCACTCCATTTCCATCTACACATTTTCTAACTTGCTTCCTAAAAATTTGAGGAGAGGCGTTGAAAACCATTTCTAATAGTAACCGTTAGTTTACATATACATACAAGCAATTGACAACGTGCTACCTAGCTAACGAAAAAGTAAGATATATTGGGAGAATTGTGAGTGTTGAAATATTTTTTTTCTCTAGAAAACATGGGGAAAGCTACACAAATCAAAAAAACCACTAGGATTATCCTTTTTCATGAACAAAGTGTCGACGCGAGGGAGGACTAAAGAGAGTAAATGAAACGAAAATGCTTTGTTATACATTTTTACATTGCACAATGGCCCTCAACTGGAATGTATGTGAGTGTAAGTAGAAAGTGAATGCATAAATGTGATGTAATGGCCTTTCGTGGAATGAAAAGTTACTATAATGCAGTAATATTGTTTAATGGGGATTCAACGGAGTTTCATTCGCTTCGTCGACCAAAACACCATTATATCATCATGCATGCCTCTGCTCTTTTGGGTTGCCTCTCATACTTCCATACTTACGTACTTACTATACAAGAGAGAAAAAAATAAGTTGGCTTGGCCAGCATAAAAAAGAGTAAAGAGCTCTAAGAACGGGAATATAAGAGAAGGGAGCAGCAGCAGTATTTCTATATTGATCCCGGAAACGGTGGGCTCTGCTGGGGCCGGAAGGAAGAAGAGAACTGCTGTGATCGTGCTTGTACAACTACTTCTATTGCTGGTGGTATACTGCTGACTCTTTTCTGCTGAGATTTCAGAGGAAAAAATGTAAAGTGGAACTCCATCTCCCCGAGATCAGTCAGCGTTGTACATTATAAGAAATGTATTATAGCAAAGGAGATATGAATGTACGTATAATGTAGTAGAAGTAGTAGTAGTATGTATAGGCATTCTCATCCAACTGAAGTGTTCTCTTTTTTTTGCCAGCTTGCAGCAGGCTGCCTTCCTCGTGGCCATGGCCAAGTCAGTTGGCAAGTGGAACTACAAAACTGTGAATGAGTCTGCTGAGCTTAGACCAAATTCATGTAAGTTGGTGCTCTACTCTTTTTGGAGGAAGCAAAGAGAAATTTTCTTTTGGCAACGGACACAGCAGGGAAAGTAGGAGAAGAGCAAGGAACGAGGAGAAAAGAGAGAGAGCACATGTTCCGGCCGACTTCCGGGTTTCTCATCCTCTACGAAAATTCACCAGAGAAAAGAGAACGCAAAGGAGAACACAGTATAGACCATTTCCAAATATAAACTTATGGGAACCACTTTTCTCTCCCTTCTCTATAATACCCATGAATTCGCAACTTTATAATATACACATTACTCCTATTACAAATGCTACAACAGTGAAAAAACACATAAGGATCATGATGATGACGATGGTGATGATGATGATGAGCAGGAAAAAGGATGATGATGGAATATGGAGTAATAGATGAGACTATGTATATCACCCATATAATGTACATTTACAGCATAGATTCATCAACTTCTTTTTTTTCTGGCTCCGTCAGCTTCCTTCCTCCATCCCCACCAACTCCCCACCCTAGAGCCCCTCTACTTCCTCCACCTCCCCTACTTCGCTGTATTGATCCAACTTGCTTCCGCTCTTTCTTTCTCCGTTCCTCCTTCAGGTTCTGTCTTTTTGTCCTCTTTCTTCACTCTACGTAAAAGTGCATCGCATACTTTTACTCTACTTCCACTTTTTCCCCATTTTTCTGTTGTTGCTGTGAATAATGCTTCACCAGCAGATTATGGATGTTCTTACAATCTCACAGAAAAAAAAAACAGGAAACGAATGGAGTCAATAGAAAGCCAAAGCTACTCAAAGAAATTAACTTGTGTTTAGCCCATCAAGCTCATGTCTTATCATGAACGTTAGTAGCTCTGTATTGCAACTTGCAACGTACCAATAAAATCAGACCAATCCAAAATGATTGACAGTATTCCCAAATGGACGTCAACTGATGTAACGTGCTAATCACATAAAAGACGGTACGATGTATTAGCTCCGTAAAATAAATGTTGTATTTTATGCAACGTGTGGGGAAATCAATGCAACCCACTCATGTGGTTATCCCCTACATTAATACTTACATAAAAGCAAACAAGTTGCATTCTATTTAAAAACCACTGACGTTGATGATTCAAGGCTTGCTAAGAAGATAGATATATAGATAGGAGGAGGATGAGTGTTTTTGAGTGTACATCCCGTTGTTTGCATCATCATCAAAGACATCACTCGTTACATACATCGACTTGACACAAGGGAAGTGAAACCAAGCAAAGGAAGTTGGTTCGGTCGGTTTCTTTGGTTTGCCAATTCCCATTGCATAACATGGACAACAAAAGGAGAGTGATCTGGGAACAAACTCTAGAGAGCTTTGCATGTTCCCCTTAATTCTAACGCTTGTTGTTGTGGTTCTAACCCAAATATTATTGTAATATTGCTCCTCTCCTTTTAATGCAATGAAAAATGATGGTATCCTCTCCCTAACCTCATGCTGTAAACGAAGCTCATGCTATAAAATAGATTCATTTTATTTCATCTTATCTAATTAATAACGTACAAGCACACAACCATCCCATTTTCTCTATAGTAAATCTTGGCACATGTTGGAAATTGTAAGTGTTGCAATTAATGGGATGCCAGCTCATACTAGAGAATGCGTAGAGTTGATGATGATACGCACTCTTTCCATTATGTAGATGATCCTCATCAACATCTAATATTCAAACAGTTTTTAGCAAAAGATAGGAACATTTTAACGACGGAAAGAAACTTCAATAATAACGAAAAATCTCAAGTGTTTATTTTTTGAAGTGGAAAGGATCATGATTATATGGTACTAGAACGAAGGAGGACTGAGCTACGTAAATTTACAAATGAGATAAATTCCAATTTAACAAACACACTTATATTGCGTAATGTTGCAATATGTATGTATATATTTTCATCAAGTATATTACTACTTGGTAGGCAAATTTTGTAAACCAAGTCTATCCCAATACATAACCACTTCCACTGAGCCAAAGCCATGTTTGCGCCGAGTTAGTTTTTTTTCTTCGTCTTACAAAATCCGTTCTCCCAACCACTTCCTTTTTCTCCGGCACAAATGCCCTGCTCAAATTCTGCCCATATAAAAAATTGAGTTACCTCATTTCCTGCACGAATTTCGTAAAGAGGTGGCTTCACTGATAAATAATTCAAATTCATTACTTATTAAAATCAAGTTAATTAAATGGGAAGAGACAATGAGGCTTAATAATGTTACTCATCGTTTTCTCATACTATTATTACCACGTGTTTCGAAATGCTCACGCATAATAACCAAGTCAAACCAAACTTGGCTTAGCTTAGTTAAAGTTTCAAGCGTAGCCCCATTTCAATAACAACAAATAATTTCATACCCACGGAAAGTGATAATAATGCAGGCAGATGGTTGAGAAAAACTGTGTTGTTTCATTGTTTGTTTGTTTAATGAGGACGCTTATGAGTCGTCATTGCTCAAAATTTCATTAAGTTCACAAGCGTTTTATTTATATGCATTGTGGCGATCAATCACCAGCATTCTTTTTCCCTTTCCCATTTCTCCACACTCTCTCAATAGGATCCAACCATTTCACTTAAGTTTTTGGGGAATCCATTTCATATACATAAATGGCGTGCGTGGCATTTAATAGCCGAAAGGGAAGTAAGAAGGGGGAACGGGAAAAGTGAGAAAGTGGAACAAAAATGTTCACATGTGGTTTCATATTCATTGCGGAAAAGAGCTGGGTAATACCTACTCCTGGTCTATCTGGATAGACAAGGAACGAAAACGGTTTGCCATTAGCAACACACTTTCCCTTTATACACAAACTCACCGTTCCCAGCCAAACAAGTATAATAATATGTATGCACTACTGTACAGGAAAAAGTGTTAACAGAAAAAAAGAGTTTGGGCTCACAACATGCTTCTCATTCATGTATCTTTGCATGCACACATTAAATAGTCACATTCGCTTCTCTACTTTCTCCACAAAAAAAGGGTAGAAGTGCTTTGGTAATCCTTCCCTTTTCGTCAACCTTTATCCCATCAAACTTATTTCCCTTTTTCTCTCACTGACAAAACCCGTACGCAACCTGAAGTACTACTGGAGCAAGTGCTGCTAGTGCGATGAGCTATAACTTTTTTTGCAATATTTATGCACAACCTTTTATTTTCCACCCACATATGTCTGTCTCTCGTTCCCAGCTAAAATTATTGTGGACAAGAAGTCTCTATTTTAGTACCATTGCTTACTTGCACTGCATTATAAATCCCGTGTGCATGACTCAAAAACACACAAGCATACACAATACACACACGTATGTAAGTACTGCTACCACTTTGTGTTTGATGATTATTTTCTCCTTTGTTTAAAAAAAGGAGGAAGAAGGAAAGAAAGTAACCAAGGTTTACTCAATACATTCGCTCCCTTTTTTCGCTTTTCATTTGTTTTTCGCAATATCCTAGCTTTTCTATGTACAATAGTTGCAATTCTTCAGCCTTTGCTGTAAATCCTTCCTTCTTGCCTTGTACTTATTGTGGAACACCTACAATAAAAATTATTTTTGGAGGTACAATAGGTACTCTTCATTAGATGATATGCCCATCATCTGAAGGACAGCATAATCACCAACCAACGGTTTTGACAAGAAAGAATGATTGCGGAAAAAATCTAAAGTATGAGCTTTCCTTGAAAATGCTTTCTTTTTTAATTTACTTGAGAGTTAATACTCATATTTGGGCGACGTTTATACATTACACGCATGACATATTATTCCAGTTTTGTGTTTCACTCAACTATGCCACTTATTTATAAGCTTTCATTGCACCAATGTAGAAATGGTGCTTCATTAAAAATGCACAGTTTCTCTGGTTTTTAAGGACTTACATTATGCATAACTGTCACATCCGACGAACATTACCGTTTTTCCAATGTCTATGTGTGTATATATTGTCATGTAATCACATCCTGTTCTAGGCTCTTCTTAAAATGCTGCGTATATGTCGCTCATCGACTTTTTTTTCGCTACCTCTTTTCAAACTACTTTGTGTCCTCTAAAATTGCACAAATAGCTCAAAAAAATTGGAGGAAATCATGTAATGTACGTTTCTTTGTTTGATGACACCGGCACAATATTGGGAGTAAAAAAAATCGAATGTATATTAGTACATATACATATATGGCATAAAGAAAGAATAGGGAAAAGACAAGACTTTGTTGTTTTGCTCCGCATAATGTTCTGAAAATAACAGCAGGAGGTTCGCACAAATATTGCACGCATTCCACTTTCCTTCACAGAATAATACATATACATCTACAAAAGTTTTGACTATTTTACATCGATACACAAAACACACGCGTGTTGAGACGACGAAGGTAGCTATTGTCGTCCTTCTTGTTTTCTTCCTATATTATGGCTACAACATGAGTGCAGAGCCGTTCGATTCCCTGGAATGAGAAGGGGAGCACAATTTCCGATTCCTTATTTTTCCAGAAAGTAACTAGGCTCTGTTAACTTTGAGTATTATCTTGTATTATTAAGCTGCTGGTTGGATGTATGGCGCATTGAGCTTTATTTTCAAAGACTTTCCCCCCAGCTTGAGACATATCCAAGGGAAAAGCGTCATCCGCTCACAACTAAAACTACCCACGTTTAGTTTCTTTTTTTATTTCTAAGGGTTTTAGCGAAGCATGATGAACATTTGGATTATATATATTATGACAATGTCCTCACAGTTTCCATGTACATAGCTTCCTGTTGATGTACATGTGTGCCTGTCTGGTTGGATATAGGGGAAGGGAAGCCAAGGAAGGCACCGACATGGAAAAAAATCGGAACAGGAAATTTCCAAGAAAGAGAAAATTCTCTTGTACTTGTAATGGTAATAACGGCAGTTGACAGTGATAATCTAGAAACGGAAATGAATCGAGGAAATAAGCCAACTACGCGGACAACATACATATATTACCTACTACTACTACTACTACCCCTACACAAAAAAGAAAAAGAGATGTATAGAAATAGTTCGTCTACAAGTTGACGACGCTATAGGAATTTAGCGAGAGATCGTGATACAGAGCGATGTAAACATATTGAATGGCAAATGGCAAGATGAGTGTTGAGCAGACAAATGTGTATCATTTTTTTTCTCTTCGTCGTCCCCTTTCATTGAGGAATCGCAAACAGAGCGGTGGTATTACCCTGAGATTCACGGATTCCGAGTGAGCAAAATAAATGGAATGAGGATTTTGCAGAATAGCACACAATAGAATATATAGGAGCTAAGGCAACCAACCTCAACTTAATCATACAAAAATACACATTTCCTACAAAGGAAGTGCTATAGTATACACATCCAGACGGGGAAGATGATGAAAGTGGGTATTCTGGTTGATCAACTCTTACGCACATATGACTAGCATTAATAATAAATATATCAGATTTACGCTTCGGGTCGAGATTTCTCGACAGCCTTCATTTTTATAATGTGCCTATCAATAAAAGAAGACGAAGGAGAGAGGAACAACAATATAAATAAGTCAATCCCATCCATTCCATTATGACGAGGAAGATGGAAAAGAGAAAAATTATAGAAATTGGGCCAAAGAGTCAAACCAAGAGTAAAAACTGAGGAATGAAAGAAGAGAGGGGAAGAAGATATAGGAACACATACACAGTGAGTGAATTGTTGTGTGAACTTAACATGTTCCTTGATCATCTCAGCTCTCAGTCAGTCAGTCAGCTTTAGCAAGTCTCAGAAGAATAAGAGAAAAAAACTTGTTCATCCTGGGCCTAACCATGTAATAGCCGAGAAGCCAAGGAGTAGAAGCAAGCAACGGAGCGGACGGAGAGCAAAAGATGACGAAAAAAGAATGAAGCAAACAAGGAAAACCAAGAGGCAAAAGGAGATTTTTCAAAAAGTATAGAGGATATGTGGTAATATCATCAGTAGCATGCTACTACTACTTCTGTGTGTGTGTGTATGTGTGATCAAGTAATCGCCACAGTACAACAGTACAAGTGTAACTTTTTTCTTCGTTCAAAAACGGTACTTACTAACGGATATCTTCTTCTTCTTACAACTATTTTTCAGAAGAAGCTAAAGGAAGCTGGCTGGTAGGATAGAAGAGAAAGAAGGAAAAAAAGCGGAAAATATTAGAGCAGAACATGACAAGGATCTCCTCTTTTTTCCTTTTTTTCTTATTCTTTTTTTGGCTGCCTCTGAGGAAATCAAAATATTATTATGCTACTTGCATTATCATGATCGATACACACATTTATATATAATGGATGGTTGTAATAGCGGCGGTTAACTTTAGTTTTTATCCGCTGATTAAGACTAGTAACTACAATCAACGTCTTATTTATCATTCTCCACTCTGCCTTGATGGCTGAATGGAGTTTGTCTGCATTCCTACGAGAGAAGAAGAGCCACTCACACTGACTATTGACTATGAACAAAAATTTAGGGATGAAGAAAAGGGGAAGATTCAATACGGTCCGACCGAATCAAGATGAGATAGATTTGAGACAAGGAAGAAGAATTGGCAGGTTAATAGGTACAAACACAAACAGGAACGGTTTGAGGAATGCAGTGGAATGCAATAGCTGTTTTTTTTTTACTTCAAACATTTTATGAAGGGGTTATATTATCATCATCATTCATTGTTGCAGCGGTGTTATGTGGTGCTAGTTGGTATATATATTACTACATTGAGTTGCATATCATAACATAACATAACAAAAATCTAATCACATAATGAAGCTCTCATTCACACCTTCGTGGTTTTCGAATGAGTAATGGTGATGATGATGATCATGCTGATGATAACGATGCGTATGAAAGATAAATGGTTTTAGTTGGCTTCTCTTGCTTTGCTGTATTATTGGATTTATAGTATATCATGCATCCACATGCTTTTATATTGGTTTAGTTTATATCTGCCGACGGAAAAGATGATGATGATTATTATTATTATGCAATATATGCAGCAGACACAGACAGAGTGAGTGGGAAATGGGAACACAAAGTGGCATGAAGGAGAGGAGGAAGCCACAAACTGACAAGATTTTTTTTTCATTCATATGTCATACAGTAAAAAATCCAGAGGCCTTTGCATTTTCATTTAAATCGGTGCACTTGTCACCCAACATCTCTCATCTTTAAGATTCAGGCACAGGTGAGACGGATCGTGAGGGAATTTGTCAGCACACATTAAAAAAATGATACCTTTTACAGATATGAATTTATTATGCATATCTTTACAACAAGAAAATGTATATTTTTCGTCCAATTTTTTGCTGTTTCTTCCTATGGAAGAGAATGTAGAGTGAATTTTGTATAATAAATTTTATTACTCCAATTAGAGTGGGTTGCAACAGAATAGTATGGTTTTGTTGCGTAACACCATCCTGCATTTTAAAAGTTTGCCTTAGATGATACCATAATATGGGTGACTTTTATTTGTGTGTATATATACATGTATGTTGAAGACACGACACAAGGACTATAGGGAGCCCAGAAAAACGTTAAAGAAGTGCTCATAATAATAAGTATATGTATATATATATCTACTATGTGTTTGAGCTCCATTGTTTACAAGACGGAATACAATTTTCTTGCTGCAATTTGCATGAATGAAACGCTCAGCAAGCATGCAATATTCTATAATGACAACGATGATGATGATGTATAAGCTATTGTTGTGCCTCAACAGAAGAACACCTCGTGCAGTTGAATGAAAACTATAAGGGTATTTACCTAGATAGATGTGTTATATTATGTAGTACAAATTTCGTTCCTAAAATAACTTACATTTTGTAACATCTTCCACATAGTATTCTTTATATTGTATAAATTGTAAAAACGAATTTACAATTTAATTCGCTTCACACGCCGCCATAATCCCACTAAATTACACAATCATTTCTTGCAGATTGCACTATTGCCGGTTAAAATTATCTCCCCCTTGTGTGAATTGCGTTTTTGGCTGTATTTCAAACAAATTACAATTTTTCTCCTCATCCCAAAATATTGGCAATGGCGCATCATTGATTTTAAAATTTATAAAGGGATCTCAAACGGTTAATTCTTCCAGGTTGAAGAAAATCCCAATCAATCCGCTACGATCATTACTCAACTATGCGAATAGGAATTATACGCAACATCTTCTTCAATCGATTGATAGCCGTACACAATGCGACATGGTTGTGCAAGATTTGATATGCAGCAAAAAAAATTATGTCACAAGAGCAGAGCAGAGTAGTAAATATTATAGGAAGAAAGAAGGAAGCAACCGACAACTATGAGAATTTGTTGGATGTGTGGGTTGATAAATAATATTGTTATGCATTTGGGACAGAGAGGACAAATATGCATACAAAAAAAAGTAAACGACATGAACCAATGCACTAAAAGTATGATTTTCAGTGATAGCTATACATAATGTACACAGTCAAGTGTAGTGAAGCAGTAACAAACGCAAAGTTGCTATATACATAATAATAATAATGGGAATGAATATATATAAGAAATGTACATATGGATAGCATGGCTGCATGCACTACTAGTTAGTAATCGTAATCATGATCATCGTTATTGTCATCGTCAGTGCCTTGTTGTCTGCATGCAGTCTGCTTTTGCTCACTGTTGTAAGCGCACCACGTTAAGGAATGAAAAAATTAAGCACTGTGTGCTCAATTGGTTTTTATTAGAGCTGGTTGCATTACTCTACTGATGATGATGATGATGATGATGATGATGGCAGTGGTGTGGTGGTGGTGGCGCAATAAGTAAGCAAGACTGAAAATTAAGTAGGCTGCGAAGGAACCAACTTCCGGCAAAACGCTGCCGGAAGCCAGAGCACGCCACACACATCTATCTAACACATTCGATTCTTGATGTGTTTCATCAAAGTAGCTGCAAATGCTAAATGTAGTGTAGTTTTGTGTATGTATGTAGAGCTCCGCTCAATTCGTTTCTTAAAGGATTTAATACACCTTGTATAAGATGAGAGTGTGGGTACATTCTTTCTTCCTTTGCTCCCTCTCTTCTTTCCTCGTCTTCCTCCCCTCCACCGAGAGTTTCAAGTCTTACTTAAAAATTACTGCTAGCTCTTCTTAGCTCTCTATATATCTTATAATATTTAGGATGTAGATATGTATAAGTTACATATAAAGTGTACAGTACTTTTTGGTGAAGCAACATAACGTTACTCTTTCCTTTCTCCTCTCCTCTTCCCTGCATTTTTATTTTCATCGTCTTATTTATATTTACTTTATTTTGAGAGCCGTGTCTGATTTCAAAGATATATTTTTGGATGGCTTAAATGCCAGTGGTGAAGAAAGAAAGGAAGTTGATTGCTACATGATTCTAGAAAATACACGTATCAAACATAAGTCAACACGGTGTACTGTTGTATCTGTCACTTTTGATGTAAGATGTATCACCAAAAGCGTTCCTTGTAAGTGCAGGATGAGCTCAGAGTGTGAGTTGAGATGACAACGGCAACACAAACACACACCAAAACAGATGAAAATGGATTGGATTACATGTGATAAATCTCAAAGTATTCTCAGAGTGATCCGATACCGTTAGAGCATGCAGATTGTACATCGTCTTACGAAATTTGCACATGGGATACTCCATTGGTATAACAACGTGACTCAATTGAATTCAACGACAAGTCTATGATACATAATTATTCACATAAAATGCTTTATGATATGTTGATGATGATACATCTTCGGCTAGTAAACAAAAAGTACAGAGTGAAGCTGCATGGCAATAGAGCAGTAAACATGATGGTGGTGATCTACTACTTCGCCGTGAGTGACTGATTGCCAGTGAATGACTGCGACTCACTTCGACCGGCTGTCTTTCAAGGCTTCCTATTTTTTGCATACTACACATTGTATCATGGCAGGTAGGACACGGACATCACGGTTTATCATGTTCTTATATACTTTGCGCTTGCATGGAATTTGTATGCTCATAAATAAAGGAAAGGAAAAAGGAACGGATGAGGAAGCAGGAATTTAATTTTTGCTGCTTTTGTGTGTTGCAAAGAAGCAAAGAGATTGGTGCAAAAAAAGGAAACACCAATTTCACAACAAAAAAAACTGATGTAGTCTGTACTGAAGTAGAGGGTGTTGCCAAATTGCTACGTACAGACTTCATTCCCGGAAGAAATCTTCAACTGAGTCTGATGATGAAGCTGTCTGGAGTTTAATCTTAAGGGATGACGAGCTCTATCAGTCAGAGCATCTCTCTCTCTTTCTTACTCCAATATTTCCCTACTTTGAGCATACATTGCGAAAACCAGATCTATTTTCAGATGGCAGTAGCAGTGATTGCTCTCCTTGTCTCTCATTAAAAGCTTATGCTTCTTATAAACGGAAAAACTAAATAGGTTATGGGTTTGCAGTAAGGAACTACAGTTCAACTATTTCCTTGTTACGGAAGCCCAAAACTTGTATGCGCTCTAGTATAAACAGAGCTCACCTTGGAATCCATTTCACAGACTGTTGAGCAAACCAAATGTCAGGAAAAAAAAGTCTCACGCTTTTTTTCTTCTCTCTACCAATTTTTATATATCACAGCCTGCTAAGAATGTGTGTCTACATAATCTTAATTGCAATAGCACAGTTAATCCAATCAAATGCAGATTGGTTATGGTAAAGTTATAGAAAGAAGTGAATGTGATGGCAATATCTCAACACAATCACATTATAAGCTTAGTACTAAAAAGTATATCAGGTGCAAGTGTATTTGAGACAGTGAATAAATCACCACGTGTGTGCTTTATGAAAGGAAATGATGATGAATGAGGCACGATTTTTTTTGTCTGAGGATGTTTCGCAATTTTGTAACAGCAAAATATGGTATTTATTATCAGACTTTCATACAAAACCAGTTCCTACATTACGATGATAAATATGTTGTTTACTATAGCACGTTTTTTTTCTTCTCTTTCTGTGATGATTATGATTATTATATTATTGAGCTTTGAGGTAAATTAGTTTCATAGGAGAACCATGACCAACTACAAATGTTTACATGGATTTAATAAGAAGCATGAACGCAAGTGAATGAATGATGATGATAATTTTTTTATACCTATCACTTTCAAGCACTCAACACAATAAATACATGTATTGAAAAGTAGCTTTGCCACAAGTGGTTGGCTAATGTGCTAGTTCTCTTTGAAAAGGATTATGAAAAGTCAATATTGCACCCTTCATGCATCAATGTATGAGTTGTGATTGTGAGTGTAGTGGTGGTAAACATTTTCAGAAAGCAAAAAAAAATGGGATTATGCAACTGATATATTAAGTGTAGTCAAAAATATGTGCAAGGAATCATGTATCTTGATTGTTGTTGTTTTTTATGCTAAAATTAGGTAATAATAATAATATATAGTTCATGAAGATGGTCATTGTATGTACACATGTGCAAAAGTAATATTATGGTAAAGTGAGTAACAGGATTTTTGGAGCAGAGGCTACCATGCATTAAATGCATGCGTGAGTGTGCATCAGGAAACAAAACATTTTGTGCATTCCCATGCTCCTCCGCACCAAGAAAGAGAAGAGGAAAGATGCACTTTGTGATTGTGAGTGAAGTGGATGCCTAAAAGCATTCACCATTCACCTAGTAGCAAAGATCCTCTAGTTTATATTAGCAAGACCACACCATATCACTTTTTTCCTGATTCTTTTGGGCACAACAATGGCTTCAACTCTTTGAAATGCACGTGCTAAAGAAGATTCACTAAAGAATTAGGATACAGAGCAGATTCTTAAGATAAACATAAAAAAAATTATTCTTTGCTCAAAATGTTCATCCTATTAAAGACATTCTCTTCATGATCACGTCACGTTAGAGAATAGCACTTGCTTGCTCATCTTCTTCTTCTTCCGTATTGAAGCACGGTATTAAAAATCCTGTTTGCATTCACGGTAGGGAAGGAACGCAAAAAGTAGGAACAGTGAGTGATGAAGATTAAGCATGATAAAAATACGCACACCTGAGTAATATAAAAAATAGGGATATGTTATGCATACAACAACACCATTCTATGTATGAGTAGCCTATGTACAGTAAACAGAAAACGGAATCATTTCCCGTATAATCTGTTAATCCTAACGTATAAAAAAGTTTGTGTGGTGTGGTACTATGTAGTTAATCTATGAAATGATAGGTGTATGAAATGAATGCATGCTCACTCTGCCATGCTCATGTGGTGCTTGTCTACTACCCATGCAGCAAAATAAAAACTGTTTTATTTGACCTTGGCTTTACCATGTACAGCTTAAAAAACTGACTCATTCATTAAAATTAGTTCCCGGAGACAAATCTCAATGTAATTTAACATGAATATTTAGCCATTTAATAATGTGCATGTGCATACTTATAACTTATATGAGTTTTTTTCTCTGTAATTACTAGGCTTATCCTCGTCTCGTCCTGACGCACTTTTCCTGCTGTAAACCTCCGTATTATCTTTAATCGTTGTGAGTTTAAATTCCACATGTGTTTCATGATCTGTGTGCACAACAACATTCATTTCCTTATCATCATGAATGGAATAAAAAGCTATTACAGTCAACTTGTCGTCTTCGTCATTCTCACACAAAAAAATTTGTGCTTACTGATTTTTCACGGCTGGTGTTATGCATTCATAGGTAATGAAATGAATGTACTATAAATACATTTTCGCTCTGTTTAGCAAATCATGTTAATGCGTAAATTAAGCTCAAATGAGTCGACAAAATAAAGTTAAGCCTTGGTGACATTTAATCATACCATTTTTTTCTGTTGATGAGTACGTGATTCAGGAAGAAAATGACAAGTTTGTCACTAAAAGTATTTTAATTTCACCCATTCTGTAAAAAAAAGCTGTGGTTGTAAATGCTTCTTGTTCAAAATGTTTCAAACCTGGAAAAAAATGTTTCAAGTAGTCAACTTATATTTTTTTACAAACCGCTGCATCTGAAGGTGTTTAAAATCTTTTGATTTAAAAGCCCACGCATCCACGAAAGCTGTAGTGCAATTAGTGTAAACAATGAGTGGTAGAACAAATATAAAGCATGTTCGCAACTCTTTTTGGAGTAGGAATAGGAAGAGAAGTTCTCTTTTATTATTATTACGGCTCTGAAGACTATATATGCATACTTTTTTTATGCACTATCGCGGTAGTAAAAGCAGTGAATCTAAAATAAATAGAGATATAATGGATAAATTATTATGTAGTAAAATAGTGCATTTTATATTAGACACTGATGCCATGTGCTTCTCTATTTTTTCTGTCTTATAGAGCGACAGAAACGCTGAGATATTGTATAGATATCAACTTTGTATACTAGTAGTAAAAATGTGTGTAGCTGGTGGTGCCGTTTTGTGACCTTGCACTCCAATCCACTCAACTCCACTCTCAAACAACAGTCACAAAAGCTAAGCAGACTGGCTGACTGACTTACTTGAACATCTACACACACACACAAACACACAGATGATATAACCCATAAAAGTAGTAACAAGCCTACAGCCTCCTGTTACGCTCTATAGTAACATTGTCTATTCATTCTCTTTACCAGATAGGAATTTGCTGAACATACGCATTGAACAGAACCACCACAACACGCTGCCTATTTCAAAGCTCCTCTCTTGCTCTTTTTTTTTTGCACGCTCTTATGTTATGCCTTTCAATATAGGTAATGGTATATGGCAAACTATAAGAATCGCTTCCTGGTTTGGTTCCCCTTCACATCACAGACACACACACACACACACACACACGAATCTACTCACATCAAGCTAATATTCTTATACTCAGGCTTTTAGCAAAATGTACGCCTTCGCAATAATATAATCATCATATTGCCACATGCATTACACTACTTAGCGTTCCCGACCACATACTACGTTTTTTTTCTGCTGAAATAATATTGGGAAGCAAGGCCTATACCACTCTGGGTTACAATTGCTCCTTTATGTTATATATGTTATGCAAAACCAAACAAAAATAGAGGAAATACTTGACTAGGATGTTTATATAAGTGCTTACTCTACATAAAACAATTTTACTGACACAAAAAAAATACCAAGTGATATAAAAGGTGTATCGCTAAAATGTAGCCCACACTCTTATAAGAGTAAGAATGTATTTTTGGCGTGCTTTTTTACCAAATGTACCATCATAAAAGACACGTAAATATGGCGAATAACATAAAATAATGATCATATATATACATGTATACACACACACTGTTTCCCCTATTGCTCCTTTTTCTTTGCATGCATTATTGATTTGCTGACTGAACCATTTTACGACTCGCTTAGAGAGACCTAGTCACACTGACACACACAAATATAATTAACGCGCAAAGATGTAAATGTAAGATTCTCTAAATACATAGATTGTGTACATGGCTCGCAGTTAGTTTAGCATGTGCGTGCTTGTAGCATATATATGCATATATGCACACGGTTTACTTGAGGCATGCCATTTTGCCTTGTTCTTTCTTTACTTGAATCCAAAAAAAGCAGTCCTAAAAATCATTCTTACTTCCCTCTTCCTGGATTCTTGTGGTGGCTCACTAATAGTCGCTATATTGATCACCTAAAGGGCCAACAAACATGAACCAGCTCTTTCCAACTTACTCAAATGAACTAATTTCATACATAACCAGGATTAGTCATAGCCAAATATCACAGGATGATAACTTGATAACATAATCATAATAAAACGTTATTTAGTAAAATGTGTTATGAATGTCCTGTTGTCCTAAATGCTGCTATATTATGCTCCATTGATTTTTTTGTATGATCATATCAATTTTTATACATCATCATGGATAAGATCGTAAACGCTTAAGATTATAGCTAATCGGACTGAAAATAAGGAACATAACGGAATGATCCAGTGGTAGTGGTAGGTGCTAGCTAAATAACTTCCATTGATTAAAAATCATAACAGAACAGAGCGAATGATTATTGGTGAGTAATTAGTTTGCCTGCTTACCCCACGTGTATGTAAAATTTATCTATTGGCGATAGCGTTGTAATTTTTAACGAGTGAACGGCAACCCATTTGATTAAAAAGACGTCGAAACCCACCACACTATATTTTCCAATGAAAGATGAGAAGAATTGCAAACCAGGAAATTGGTTTTTATATTTCACATCACCAGTTGCTGTATTGATGCTCTGTCTCTATCGCTCCCGTCACATGTTATGAACACGTATACGGAACCAAAACTGAACGCTTCCAAAGAGGGTGATGAGGATGATGATAAAGTAAATAAATAAAATCCACACCCACATTTTTTTCTTACTTGTTCATGAATGTCTGTCACAGTGCAAATTTGTAAACGATGTGTTGACTAAATCGGATTGAAGCATTCAGGTTGCTTGCTTGATGCAGCCGTTCTCTTCCCTTAGTTCTAATAATTTATGACCATTTGATTTGAATGCAGTGACATCATTTCATTTCTCACACATCACAATATTTTTTATATAATGTACGTTAGTGAAATATTCAATATAGTAGGCAAAAAAAATTACGCCAAGCGAAAATAAAAACCGACAACTTATGTAAATACTTAAACATCATTATCGCTTCCCCTTCCCATATTATGTGCATCGCAATTGATACACTATTTTATATTCAATCTCAGATGATGAAACGTTAAACACTGGCCCACAAAAAAATAGAGTATCGCTCAGGAACTTTTATTCGGTTGCTCACATTTTCATATCATGTGATATCACGGTTTTAAAATAGAGATAGTGAGCAAAAACGTTAGGAATTGATGAAGAAGATGCAATGAGATGGGTAGAAGAATGAAAAAGGAGCATACATAATGTGTATCCATTCATCATTGTTGTTCCTATTTATCAGCTCTGCTCCATTTTTCGATTCCACTTCTTTAAAGAGCATCCAACCAGTACAAAGATCGCTATGGTTTTCGTTACATGTAAATACACTATTTATTATCTGTGCAGACAATTTTTTTCCCTTGTATAAAAAATGTGGACAAATATTATACTTTGCTTCTGTGAATTGTTCGTTAGTGAATGCGAAGCAAGTAGCAATGCAGATGATGAGGAGAATCTTTGTATTTTTGCATAGTGTGCAACGGATAACTAACTGCGGAACACAAATGTTTATCTGGGAAGCCATTCGCGGAAAAGTAAGATATGATTCCATTTCTTTCTATATCTTCCGTGTGCTTTGCACTGCTCTTTTTTTTGCGTTGTATGTAAATAACAAATACTACCACTGGAATAAAGTTCTTTGCCTTTTAAATTGATAACATGCACATGCACCATTAATTACTCATTTGAACACGAATCTTTCATATCTGGAGCAAAATGGCTGAAGTTATGAATATGGTCATTTAAAATGACAAATGCGTTTAAAAGTATTCATAAAATTATTTTTGACAACTACGGACATTCATACTCAAGCACTTACACATATTCATTGCACTATTAACTGCATTGTTTTCAAATGGCCAAGCGGTTTTGTTTGCTTCCAAAGCTTGTGAAATGACAAGTGTGGTGGTGGTATCTGGTGATTGGCTTAAATTGGGTTTTGATTTAATAATTTGAGATTTGTGTGCATAAAAAAGTATAAACTCGGTTTCTCCTTGAATTTTATTTCCTGGAGGACAAGAGTTTTGTTTAATCAAGCTCAATTAAATTCCTGCATACTACAACCACTTTTTATCATTATATAGGTAGTATTATATATATATATATATATATATATTCATACCTGTCAACCATTTTTATTATTTATTATGATTTGTCACGAAAATTTTTATAGTCATATTCTTTTCAATACACAGTGCATACGTGTTTGCATGCATTAATGCAACGGAGAGGCAAGGATCATGGTGCGTGCGTTAGAGTACTAATTTGTCACACTAATCATAACACCAGGGAATAATAATTGTAATATATTTAATTAGCATGCCTACAATTATTTTGCTTATCATCACATCAAAGTGACAAAATATTATTACATTGGAGATTGGATGCAAAGCCAAGTTGAAGGTCTTTTGCAGTGTGAGCGAAGAGACTGGGAATAATATAAAGCGAAATTATTCCATAGGGAAGCAGATATGAAGAGAGTGTGTGTGGTTACCTCGTGTGATTGATTGCATGCATCCTTCCATGAAATGCAAACGATACAACATGAGCATGCTTGGATTCATTTGGTGTGTATGGGCTGCTACAATGTTGCGATTTGTGACCTACTACCAACAACTTCTTCTTTTGACTTTATTTTTATTATCATCAACACCAGCCTCGTCTGCTGCACTTGTTTCATCACCATGCAAAAACTCTTTAATTTATTCACTTTATCAGGACACGTGTACATTTTTACATGCAAAAAAACAAATTTTTTATGTACTTTTTTTGTTTTGGCAGAACTTGTGCAAATCTGTCACAACTTTTTGCCTTTAAGGTAGATACAGCTTGTATGCAACAGTTTTCCTGGATGACACTACTTGTTTTTCTCCATTGTCGGCTGTTAATCAGTTAGTTGTAAATCCTTTTTGTTTTCCCGTGATTTAAAACTTGACCTCCAAAGCATTAGGCACTTTACAATCACAATATTTTTATATTGAGCTTCCAAATTGAGCCCGTATTAGAACGCCTCACAACTCGAATAAAAATATCATTAAAAATACCGGCAGTAATAATAATTCCACTTGTATCCAACAAAAATATTCCTCCGGCAAGGAAAACTTCACAACTCAGTTCACAGTATCGATTCCTCAAGTAAACTGAGCCTTCGAAGAAAAATGTATTTTCAGTAAAAACATTCAAGTATGGTGTACAGAAAACCAAACCAACAAAGAAGAACGCCGGCCAAGAAAGGAATTTGGTGACCGAGTAAGGGAACAATTCATGGATTTCATCGTTAATATTATTGGTCATGCACTCATATAATATACGATTACCTACTTTTGTCTCTTGTCCCTTCTCCTTTTTTTAAAATAAATATTTCCCAACTATATATTTTTTCAAGCCCACACAATAGGGAATGGACGAGGCATAAAAATGTAACCATAACGTAACACAACACCACCACAGTTTTTACAATGTGGGGATGCCACTGCACTGCTTTGTCAGCAATTTGAAAGCACAAGGAAACCCATTACTACTTGTTATACATAAAGTATAAAAAAAATCAGTCTTACGGACAAGTTGTAAGGGTAATGGATTGCACACGAAAGGGAAACTAGAACTAGAGTGGAGTGGATCATGCCTGGAAAAAATATACTGACAAAGAAAAAGTGTACATACGCTTACAAACACCAACCATGTCAATGATGTTTTAAAGCTATGTGAAGGTTTCCGTTTCCACACAAGAACTTGACTGACAATCATACATGCATGGTGACTGACATACAGTATGAGTATGAACACTGCTTATTCCCAGGCAATTTTCTTACATTAAAAGTTGTTAGAAAGAAGGAACTTCAATTTCTTTTTTTCTTTTTCTAGCTCTAAAAGAAAACTGGGTAATAGTACCTAGACATATTCATCATCATCATCACCATCACATTTATATACATTCCTACACGCATATCTAGTGGAAACTCAGGGCCTAGCAAGGAACCTGGCTTGTGTGTTGAAGCCTGAAGAATACAATCTGTTTTAAAGAAATTCCCAACTATAACGCCATCCTGATACATAATATGGATGTACTACAAAAGTGCATTGTGCACATACACTTTTATACTTTTGTGGGACTGAGCTGGAGACTTATATTTTTTTCCCTTTTTGTTCCCTTTTCCCATTCCATCGTCCTTTCTTTAAAAAGAGTTCAAACATAAAGGAAGTAAATGTATAGCGTTTGTAGTTTGTATACAAGTAACCATTCCATCGGCACTAGGTAAATATGTATGTATGCATGCATGCATATCCTTTCCGTCTTCTTTTTAACTTGTTCCCTTTGAGAAAAAACAGGAGTACTGCAGGGCTAAAAAGGTCCACTTGAGAAACAGTGGAGATGAGGCGTACAAATAAAAATGTGAGTGAAGTTGAGTGAATGAATACAAAAGCTTAAAAATGATCCCTTTTCTTCCTTTTTCCCTTCATCTCCTGTTGTGGGTTTGTGTGATGATGAAGCAGCAGCAGCAATCATGGACCTACATATAAGTACCTGTGTGTGTTTGACTACTAGTATTACTGGTCTCCTACTACTGCACTTCCTGGAATCATTTTCTTGAGTTAAATTATGTTTCCTTTCTTTCTTTTTGGGTCGGACAGCCAGCGAATAAAATAAACCGTGAAGGTTTCTCGTCAAACAACCCAAGGAACCCTTACTTTTAGTGATACATAAGCCGGACAGTGATGATGATGATTATGATGAGTATGTTTTTACTCTCAACCTGAATAGAAAGACTGTCGTTGTCGTCGGCGGTGGCGGCGACCAATCTCTTTTGTGTTGTTAGAAGCAGTAGTAGTAGCAGTAGTTGGTGGTGATAGCTGATAATACCAGTAAAAGAAGGAAAGAAAAATAAGAAATGATGGAAGGGAAACCGAATACATTCATGATTTCGAAAAATATAGCTATATCTGCATTGTATGTATTTATTTTTCTTCCCAACATTTTCTTCGTGGGCTACCCAATACCAACTCAAAAAAAACTATTAACCCAGTACCTAACCATCTTTTACAATGCTGGTGATTATTATTATTATTATCACCATTATTAGTTTTTTTAGTTTTGTTGTTGGCCACAGGATTCAGTAGCGATCGTTAGGACAAACACAGACCCATGTATTTTACCTTCTCTAATGAATGACTATCCTAAAGTCAACTGGATTACATCGTGTTCCTTTTCTATAATGATATGCAGGGTAATCCCTGATTTCAAATGTTTTTCATTCTACTATGCCGTAACATGGTGGAACAAAGTTCCTTAGGGACGTTGACGCTTTCATAAATGAATTTTTGAAGTAGTAGCATCGTCCTTATATAGAGTATTCTTTATTCCCGTGGATTGAATGAATGGATTCCCATACGTAGCTAAATACATGATCAAATAAAAAGTGACACAATGTATACATGAATAGAGTGGGTCAGTCCTAAAAATAAATAGATAAGACAGACTGTGAAAATATTAGCTTATTTTGAAACATATCATGATATAAACATTGAACTGTGACCAGAAAGAATAAGTCATCCAGTTTTTGGATGTTCCCAGCATGCTATTATAGGTGTGTCTATTGAAACTAGATTATGGCTTCAGAGAACCGTCCAGCAATTGCAACCCATTGTAAAGCATACGGATGTTAGAGATGAACTATTCAAGAGAAATGGAAACGATATCCCTTTTAATCTAGGGTAATCAAACGACATGAGTAAACTGATACACACAAAGCTGAGCAGCAAGTAGATAATCTAATGACATACAGGGAATTTGTTGGTTAAACACATAACGTATGATAATGTGTCAATTTGGTTCGTTATAGTGTTATCAGCAACACGGTTCCTTTTTTGAAGTGTTAAACAAGCTCTCCAAACAAACACTTTGATAGGATGATGATGATAATAATACGCAGTCGATCAGGAAGTCAAAAAGTTTGACAAGTGGTTATAAAAAGGTAAATAAATAAATATTTAGGATTATCAATTCATGTCCTCTCCAATCAACATTTTAAACGATTTGCACAATCTGGAATGGATTCTGACGTTAACAACCATTCCCAACTTTTGTTCCGCTGTTAGCAAATATTTTATATGACGGAAAAATCATGCGTAAAAAAATATTAATCGTTTGTCAATTACCCCACGCTTCCCTACATCACTTTGTGAGAAAAATTGATTGATGTTTGCAAAAAAGTAAATTGCAGTGTAAAAAAATTGTCAACTGGGAGTCAGGTCATGAAACAACATTATCATGTGGCTCATTAACTCGTTTCTTCATCAACAAGGGAAAAAGGTTACGCAAGATTCTCTGGGCAGGTGAAAGATGAGCAATAAATAATGCCACGCGATAGGGATGATGACCGCCTTCAAGAAGAATCAGATTGCATAAGAGTTGCAATAATTAGCTAGTGTAGCAAAACAACCCCCACCATCGTCAAATCCTTTGCTGAAACTAACAACGTTTTTTGGCGCATATGCCAAAGTCATCATAATATGCACATAAATCAGAATCATGACTTCATTTTTTTTAAAAGAAAATGTAAGTCTTTACATCATAATAAGCTAATCTAATGCGTTACTATAGGTTAAATGGGAATTGCATAGGATTGCAAATGCAATCCAATCCTATTGTTGCTCCCATATAATAAGTTGCAAATACGTTACATCACGTCTCACCGCCACGCTAAAGCAATACATACAAGCGTGCATCAACGCCAAAGAAGAGGTTGACACCAATTCCGCTTTCGTCTCATATAAAATGAAAATGAATCACTTGAGCTCATCGCCCAATATCCTATAATATAATATGATATGATAACGTATACACACACACATGCTTGAAATAATACTTGCAACGCATTCTCGTTGCATAACACATTTATAAGTATATAAAAATAATGGTACGGCATGTGTTTATACTGTGTACCCCTTATAAACAATGCAATTGGCATTGGATTGTAGTGTGTGAGCGTCATACATACATTTAATGTTGCGTGTGCTATATTTCATATAATTCTTCCTGCACCCTAGTTAAGTACTCCACTCAAAACACTCAGAGCTGTCAAATTTCTCAAGTGGACATTTTACAACAAAACATAAACAACATGTTTGCAAAATGTTTGAGATCCCATTTAGGGGAGAAGTGAAAGAAGATCAAGAGGCAAATGATTTAATTAATTATTTGCAACACCGCATAACTTTAATAGCTTGAAAACTAAAAAAACTGACCAAGCGAACACCAAGGCAGTCTAGGCTTTCATTTATTATCCACCCGTTTTTTACCTTTGTTTTTTTCTGCCAATGGCTTACGGAGTGGAGTGGAAGCACCAAACCATGAAAAACTGTGGCACTAAGAAAAAACTATAAGTTAACTTAAAGGATGAAAAATCGAAACCTAATAAACCTAGAGGATTTTCTTTGAGATTCCTCTACATTCAAAAATTTAAAATAGTGAGTTGTAGAACCCTCACAATTACAAAATAGTTACAAACCAGCCAAAAAATGCAGTAACTACAATAGGAAAACCTGTTTCCTCATCATCATCATCACCACCACCACCATGATCTCACAACCATCAACAGCATCACGTAACTGCACTATTACTTCAGACGGAATGCACCTAATCTATGCATGGTAGTCAAGAGAACAGCAGCCGAGTTTTCTTCCTTTTTGACGCAACTTTTCTTTCACCTAACTGCATTCTTCAATCGCTTCTTAACCCTTTTGCTGTTAGCATTATTTTGTTTGATGCTGTTGCTACTACTGCAAATAAATTTGTACTTTTGCTAAAAAGTTGCTTGCAACAAAAAAGAACAACATTGCCATGTTGCACTGCTATTACTTACTTTGCTATTCCCTCTCTTTGCAAGTGTGAGACTAGAACAACGATGAAATAATCATAATCATAATAATAATGAACAACTGTTATGCAACAACTGCCAAAGCTGTACTGCTACGCCAGTGGTACTTGTTGCTCTGTGTGATCACATTTCATACTTTGTAACTACACGTAATAATGTTACTTTAGACGGATGGAGTGGAGTAACTATTCGCACTTCTTCTTATTCTAGTATCTCTTTCTACTACCAGTAGTAAAGTAAGTACAGCTATTGTAGATGATGATGGCAAGTGGTATAAACTTCTTCCTTAAAAAAAATATGTGCAACATGTTGGCTACAGAGAAAAAATTGGCATGCTGAACCACTACTACTTCTACTACACACACACAACATGATCATGGTATGGCGAGTCAGGGCATGACATGCCTTATTGGCCTGGCCTCACCTTCCCGTTCCTCGTCCGTTTGATACTGCTCTTCATCGCTTTGCAACATTTTTTCCTTCTCTCTGTTGCTTTTTTGGCAACCGGGCTTTTTCTCAACATTGTATTCATTTGCAAAAAAACGATATAATATGTACATCTTTAAAAGAATGTTTTTACAACTTGTCTTGCTGTTAAATTGCTAAAAAGATGATGTTGATGATGAAACAGGTTGGTTGGTTGAAATGAAACGGAACTTTTCTCAAATACGGTTTCCTCATTGATCAATTAGTTTGGTGAACGGCGAAAATCCGTACATCAATGAATAGAAGATTACTGTACAATATCATGAGTTCGATAGATAAGTAGAAGACGGGTTTCCCTTCGAGTTATCCCCGAACTCTTCCCAAACATCTTAGGCAATGATACATTGTCATTGATTGTAGTTTGTAGTAGTAAGTAGAAGCAATCTACTAACCTTTTCCTTGACATGCGGAATAGGAAGAGGAATTTGAATAGCATGTCAACAACGTCAATATCAACCTTAGTGATGATTCAACGTAGCGTAGCATTTGCAATCAAATTTTGTCTTTAATCATTTATACAAGCGACAAATATTTGGTAACAAAGTAGGAGCCCAAGAACCAATTAAGGTTCATAATTAACGCTCTGATGCATCTGATGTATAAAACCTTGAGATGTTTGTATAGACAAGGAAATATATAGAGTATACATATAACATGCAAGTATGTATGTATGCTTTCAAATGCTACCACCGTCACAGTAGTGACTAGTACGAAAATTTGTTAGTCACGCTGCGAAAAATTAAGGGCATGGCATCCAGCCTATAGAAAAGGAGGGGGAAATGTCGGAATTGTGTGTTCGGAGAAAAAAAACAAATTAAGAAAGTTGAAGACGAAGACAGGAAGAGCACTTCCTCCTGTTGCGTTGTTTTCCTTCATCGTCAAGTGTACGATTACGTACGCTTATGCTCGTATTTTCGTATCTGTGGTCACCTGCCCCTGCCTGCCTTACCCCTTCCCTTCCTTTCTTCTTTTTCAGACTTAAGTATACGTGTAAAAGGAGTGCTCTTTACTTTAGCAAGTTAATTATATACATGCAGCATGGCAGCAGCAGAACCGCCGCTTATTTCCGCTCGTATTAATTTTTTCTCGACTTTAGTCATCTTCTTACTCCTTCACCACAACACACTTCCGAGACATTTTTTGAAGCGACTGCCATGCCAAGTGAGTGCTAAATGATAATAATGATTAAGCAAAAAATAGTCCTACTCCTTTCAAAAAATTACATTTTGTGGTTGTCTTCCTCAAAACCACTAAGCAGCTAACCATCTATATCCGAAAAAAGCCAGAAATGACACAAGAACAAAGTTTAATTTCATGCAAAATTGACTTTATCCCTTTGTTATCGGAAACCAACAGCTAAACTGTCTTTTGTCAAAGGATGTATGGATAGAGTGGATGATTAAGCATGTTTTTGTCATGTGGTAAATTAATTGGAATATTGATAATAATTATCCATGAAAAAAAACAACTTCACAAAATTTTCTACTCCCTTCCTCCACTCAATAATTTTGTAAGTAAGAGGGAGTCCCACGATCCCACAATTAGGAAGCCAATGGGATCATGTTAAAAATATTATGAGTGTGGTAATTTACCACGGAAAAACTGAAAATGAGAGAGACAAGAAAAATTGTTCATTGGTATGGTGCTGAGACGTTATCGGATGTGAGCCGTGATTCCATACGGAAACCATGATTAAGTCATGAGTATATTTTTTTCTTTCCGTTTTCCATCATACATCCTCTAATTTGAGCTTGTCAAACCCAAGTTGGTTAAATATATGGGATCTAATTGTAACAACAGTAATGTATTTCCCACTTTGAGAAACAAACGGAAATTCTGTTTCCCAATTGTAATAAATTCCTGTGAAATCATCGTCCGCATTTTTCTGCTCGCCTAACTAACACCAAAATAAAACCAAAACCAGAAAACTCCACTAGATATACTATATTATATATAGTCTACCGTGTAATCGTTTCCGTGTAAGTTTTACATGAACAGGTTTATATTTATGCATATCTCCTTCATCCAACCAAGAGAGCACGTTAGTCAGTCAGACAGGCACACATTTTTATTGCACAAAAATGTTATATGTTGTTTATATATGAGGCAAGTCAAGTAGTAGAGGCAAGAATAAGGCATCCACACACGTTGCAAGATTTTTATGCAACTTTGTTTATAAGTTTTATGCGCATAAACATTATATACCTAATAAAATGTTATGGTATTTATATTGCAGTATTGCACACAAACAACACATCCAAGAATCCAAGTTCCTTTGGGAAGGGAACTCGACGCTTCACAACTTCTTAAGCTAAAAAGAAGCTGACAGACAAGGTCTTACATAATGACTAGCCTCATTTCATTACATATTATTGCATAATCATTACAATTGTTCTTTTCATGCTTCTTTCTTCACTTTTTAAAAGCCTACTATAAGTGCA
Organism: Orchesella flavescens; assembly: GCA_964034955.1. Lineage (NCBI taxonomy): Eukaryota > Metazoa > Arthropoda > Collembola > Entomobryomorpha > Orchesellidae > Orchesella > Orchesella flavescens. The sequence continues at coordinate 30,689,449 of OZ035953.1, forward strand.
TAATGTACTTATTTGAGAACCTACTTAGATTTTCAACATCATGCAATTCAATAGCTATAATTCTACTTTGATGAATTTATTCCTCTATTGTCACCTTTTAGAGCAAACTAGGAAATGTTTTTTACAATTATTTTAATATTCCCTTGATTCTCTATAGTAGTCTATTTTAGGAAACAAAAATATAACGTACATATTCCAATCGATTTTAATATCAACGGCTTAGCTATTTTATTTGTTGATGCACTGTAGGTAAGTGGCTGTTAAAAAAATTTACTAAGAAAAATGCAATCTTCTATTTTTGGAGTCGAATTATTTCGAGTATTTTTAAATCGACCATGCTAATAATGAAAATATTGACGACAATAGAATGGTATTGAATTACCAGCAACGAATGCAGAAACGATCCTAATTCAACCTGCTGCAAGCAGGAAACAGGAAATCCGAAAGAATGCACGTTGCTAGTGTAACCTGAAGCAAGCACCGTATTCTACCTTTCTCATCCCGAGAAAATTCCTTGAAAAAAGGATACATTTACTTCGTTAGAACTGGGTAAAACAGGAACGGGAAGTAGGATTAGAGATGTGTTTTTATGACTCTGTATACTTTAGAACGTAAATGCAAGAGAATTAGTAATGAAAAACAATAAATGAAGTGAAAAAATGGTTGCAGAAAATGATAGCTGCGTAAGTGGGAATGCTGGGCACTCGTTATGTTTCATATGATATTGCTGATTGCAAAAAGGAATGAAATGGAAACACTTGTTCTTACAGCACTTACCATTCTAAAACACACACACACACACATACATACATACATACAAAAACATTACATAAGCTATCATTCAGTGAGTCGAAGAGGAAACCAGTTCCTGTTTTATTTGCTGTATATACCGACGACTGACGACACGAAGACTTGTTTCAAGTCAAGAAGACGAGAAAAAAAGAAGGAAGTACTGTAAATGTTTTGCTTTACGGGATTTATCTCAGTTCCCTTCTTTTACTTTTGTCTTCCGTCTTCGGTTCAAACTAATCAAAATGCGAGATCTTAATGTCACTTCCACCGTAAATTACCCGTCCTGCTTCTGCTCTTGTGATGCATCATACATAAGTACACACACATATATATCGTAAATGAACAGCGATTGCATCGACAAGTGGCTTCACAAGGAAATTGATATAGGGAAAATGCATGTTTTCCCCTTGACGAGAAGTTCACTAAAATATCGGATACCGTATTATTTTGCAAGGTTCTTATCACTTGCCATGTCATTTCTTGATAGCAAAAAGGAAGACAAGTTGAAGACTTTATTTTATGGATTCAACTGCTCACTCAAAACCATGAGCATAATATAGGTGTGTTAGGTAACCATCATGCTTGTAGTTAAATCCAGAACATGTGGCAGAATGCTAAAATTCCGCTTTTAGTTTGCAACGGAACTGGATGATAATAATGTTTGATTATAATGATAATCATGAGGTTGGTTTCTAAGCATTTGGTCGCATTATATGCATTTATGCAAGCAAACCAACAAATGACTACATATGGATGATGATGGATCGGGAAATGAAGCTTGTTTTCATTTTATATTTATTATTCACTCATCACTTCCTGTGCTCACCAATACTCCTCACATTACATGGTTATATGGGCACACCGAATGAACGGACAAACAGATGGATGGATGGACAGAAACAGAAAAAAAAGACAAAAACATTATGGTTGGTTTTTGCAAGTATAGCGTACCTGTCATTTCCTACATTAGAATACAAAAGACAACATCACTCACTCATATGAAAACGGTGTGTTGTGGCAAAAGCTTGAAAAAAGTGAGCACCTGTGCATACTTTTCTCTTTCTCTCTCTGCTCCTGGGTTTTTTTATTGCATGACTTCCTTTCCCTCATTTTACCACCGACAACACCTTGCCATAATAGCCTCGTGTTTATGCTCCTTCAAACGGTATATTTACACTTCCCCAACTATATCCCTTCCCACGGAATGAATGTAATTTTTTATGTATTAATCACCACACACCATTTAGATGTCACCCCGTAAAAAATCGCATTTGCATATATAAGTGTGAGCTTAAGTATGCTATTATCCATGTTTTGATTTGAATGTCCTTTTCCATCATCAACATCATCTCTCCCTAAGTTCATGGCCTTGTGCGGGTGTAGATATATTCTCTCTGAACTCACCCGCACTGGGCTGATAAGTGAAGAATTAAAAGTGAGCAGAAGCTCCAGATTGTTCCCAAAATGAAGAATTACAATGGGAGCCGCTTTTGTACTCAACAAAAAATTTCGCAACTTGTAATTCAAATCGAGGACACAGTCCGAAGAAAAACATCGGGCTTCCCAAAAATAATGGAGCAGTATGGTCACGGAATGTGGCAAAGGGAACACGATCCTGTACACACTGGGCTCACCCGCTATTAGTCGCAATTGATATGTCATTCCGCATGGATATTTCATACAATTATGGTGTATATATGTTCACCCTTTTTTATGGTCGGACTGGAGCAAACTGTTTTTGTGACAACGAGAACTAATAACCAATATATGTGGATAGGCTTGGTGTATGAAATTTAGAACGTGGCATGTCTTTGAAATTTTGAAGGCGGTCCTAACTGGAAACGGTATAGCGGAAGTCTCTCATCCTTATTTTCGCCCTTTTCCGCTAAAATATCAATTTACTCGCTTCTTTTTCTTGTCTTCGCCCAAACATCCTATACAATCCATCTTATAAGAAACTATACACGTACCCACTATAGAGTATTGGAATAACAAAATTATGACATGAAAAATATATTGAATTTTTTGTTTCAGATAGTACGGAAATCGGAATGCTAGCTCGCAAAAACAACAAGTCTAGGGTTTAAAGTACGCACCCACTTTATTTTAACATTTCTTCCCAGTCTTATACAAAAATACCTAGAGATAGCTGAAAATGTAATTATTCAGGGCTAAAGCGTTTTTGCGGCGCAGCAATTAAGTTGGAATCAAAACGTTTGCAAAGGAATGTATACATATATGCGTTTAACAAACACTTGCATCTGCATTAAAAGCTAAAGCATAATATTCATGTGTGGGTAGCGTATAAACAAAGGTATTCCTTTAAAGACTTACCGATTAAGCGATCACAGACAATGTTTGTCCTCGGCGTTTATGGAATATTTCAGCCAGTTGTTGATAATCACCAGTAAAACTTGTATTCTTTGCTTAAAAAGTTACACACTATATTTTTCTCTATGTTATAGTCACGGAAATGGTTTGGAATGTTGCAGTAGTAATATTAAAATTGCAGGAGTAAGATAAGTCACATAAATATGGTTGCACGTCTAGAAAAAGAATTGGGTCTCAATGAAAATTTAAACTCGTCAATCTTTTACTTTTTTCTTTTTTATAAACTTCAGTTCCACAATGTACTCCTTCAGTTAATTCATATGTGATTAATAAGGATAAAACAGTCACGAAAGCCAGACTTAGGGATTTCGTTGATGAGAAAATTGAGTGACTGGTGTTGATGATGATGAGGAATAGCTGCAATTACTTTTCCTACAACTACGACAGTTCCTACTGAAACGGTGATAATGAAGAGGCATGGTAATGGTAGCAACACAAGTTCCTCTTCCGGGTCTCCTCTTCTCCCTGTTGATGATGACGAGGATACTGCTCTGTTTGGTTTAAGTCAATGATGAGACGATTACAAGCAGGAATGGTATTACAAGTGCAAGTCCCAACAACAACTACTGGAATGAATGAATCCTGCTTCTGCTGCTCCATCGAGAGAGAATATTACTCAGATCAGCATCATATCATATGTGTATCATCACTATGCATTTACTCGTAAGCACACTCTTCCTTTGCTAAACTTTTTCCGTTCCAGTCAAAAAGTAATTCTACACAAGTGCAACCAATACATACACATTGGTTTATGGGAGAATGTTATCACACTATATTTCGCCTGCTATCTTTTTCTAGTATAAAAGGAGATAAAATTCTTGGTCAATTCTTTCTTTCCTAAAATATTTTGTCGCACAAAAGAATGTCTCTTTCTTTATAAAAAAAAGAAAATATGTGTGGCTCACTTTTGAATATTAAGAGCTAAAAATATTTTAAGTTAAAACTTTTTTTTGAACAATCTTTGGAATTGAGGTCGTTGGTGCAATGAGATTTTTGTTACAGAGAACGAAAATGTTCCTACCCAAGACTCATGTGAAGTGAAAAAAAGAGAGAGGGAAACAGTATAGCCAGCAAAAGTTGCTAAGTCTAATGTAAAACGAACTGCTGTTTGTGTCAACTTCCGGGGTCTTTTGATTATTCAATGCGGGGTGTAGGTATAGGTATTCCTCTGTGCGTCTGCCAAATTGAGCTTAAATGTCCCCAGCAATTTTTTTGAAAGAAAGGAACAAACACAACCGATGATAATATTTATCAAGAGATATAATTTCCGTCCTTGTTTTCTAAACTTTTCCCCTAACTGAGAAAAAGTATTGAAATTTCAGTTCAAGTTTGAATTAAAACGTTCCAGTCAACTTCACGCTGAGTCCTTGCTACTAATTTGCGTCTCTTCTTCTTCTAAAATGGTGGAATTGAGTGGGTTGTCACGAGACAAAAAATAGACTTTGTTGACTGACCTACTGCTCAGTTTAGTTGAATCAGTTCCTGGCTGCACTGTTTGCAATGCGTCGGTGTGTTTATTTGCACATAAAACTGCACATACATAAACCAAACGCTTGGGCTCATGTATGAAACTAGATTATCTCTAGCAACAATTCTTTTTTGTTGAAACAGTGTGTAGAATCACAAGCTTTATGTGTGCTAGTCAGTACAAACGAAAAAAAAACAGTTTAACCAAACACCAGTTTCATTAAAACAACACAATTTGTCCTGGAAGAGAAAGAGGAAAAAGAGGAAATGGAATTGTATGAGTTTGTCCACGTCTAATCACACCTTTCTCTTTTTTTGTATTTTGTCTGGAGAAATACACAACACGTAATGCTTTGCATGTAAAGTGGGCCAATCAATGATAGAGTTGCTCAGTTATCGGTTGAAATATTTAATGAACTTTTTATCCGCAGTTAGTTCCAATTTCTTTTGTTTGTTCACTAAACTATTATATTGAATTACGATTCTCAAAAACCATAGTCAATAGTGAGAGGTCAGTATTTGAAACCCTCCTGCCTCAATTGAGATGTCAATATGAAATGGTTTTTTGCGTAGAATAATTGCACAAAGTCTATTTGCAATTTGACCCCACACATACACTCACTTTGTTCAGATGTCGGAGAAAGGGCCTCTTCATCTGGTGTACTTAATTGTAAGCGCAGGTCAAGGGTTTTTTCTATTTGCAAAAAACACTTTTTAGTCTAACTTGAGACAGCCAAAATAAAGCATGCACAAGTGCTCAAAGAGGCACAGGAGAACGTGACGTGTGGGCATGTGTCTTTGACAAAGGCTGCAGGTAGACTGACGAACAAGCCTAAGTTGCTGCTTGCTCCTTCCTTCTTTCCAGATCTACACAATACACATTTCACAAAAACGCTTGGTAGATAGATGAAATGCCTCGACTCTCATATCATTCCCTCTACAAAGCAACTCAAACCAACAACCACGCTCACATGCAAGAAGGGCTCTAAAGGAAATAGTGTGTAGTAAACACACACACATATAACAAAACTTGTAAAAACGCTGCAGCTTCAGCTTACTTTTGACTCTTCAGTGGTTGGTAAAGTTTCAAGCGTTAACACCATCTGACAGCATCAGAGAGCTCATCATAGTAATAGCATCATACGAATATATTCAGATTGACTGCATGCGGCTTGCTGTTGAGTATATAACATGAAGAATTGAGCAATGCTCGCTCAGTATGTTTTGCCACTTGAGCCACTGTGTACGTATTGAAATTATAGTTTCGATGAGGAGAATGATGATGATGATGATGATGAAGGATTCAGGAGTTGGTAGCTATTTTGCTCACACTTTGAGTAAAAAGCTTATTTATAACTATTAATGCCACCGATTCTAAACATAAACTGTAGAAAAAGGAACAAAGGAACGACACCGCTTTTAAATAAAGTCAAATTCTTAAGACTTTTTTTCAAACCAATATATGTAACCATTACTACTATACCACATATATAAATATATACAAGCGTCTCAAAAAAAAAACTTTTTTTCTGTTCCTTTTTCATACCTGTCTAAATTGTAACTTCACAAGTGTTCCTCCTTCTCCTTTTTTAGTTCCCTTCTAATATTCTATTATGTGATGCATTTTTTGCTGGCCAAAGTGTAGAGTAATCGTGCATAGATTAGATACCTACTGCACTACCTACCTACCTACACAAGACGGACGGGAAAAAGGAACATGTGTGTAAAATTTCCTGGGTATAAATAATAATATGCATGTATGTATGTGATGCGATGCACTATGTAATCCATGCCTTCCTTGTGAGCAACAAAAAATTGTCTAAAAGGGGTTACTCTATACACCTGCCACAATATGTGTACTTAATAGCTGCAGCATTCATTGTCAGTATACGATTCAGGTTTTGCTTAAAGAAAAAGGATGAAACGGGAAGAGGGTGATGATGAAATGACAAAGGTACAAAAAAATTATGCTGGGTTAAAATATATTACATATTATATACATGCTCAACTCAAACTTTTTCATCGTCTTCTGTTTGGGTTGTCGAAGCCGTTGTAAAGATGATGGTATGATAATAATGACGCTGATGAGTATTATAAAAATCATATTTTGTCATAGGAGGAGGAGTGGTTGGATATCTTGGTTTTTGCTTGGCTTCCTTTCAGTCCGCGCCATGATCATGTAACTTGTTCTACACGTCTAGCCATGGATAGGACAACAGTTCCTTATGGATCCTATCAGATTAGGATTTGTAAAAAAAAATATGCCTTGTTTGAGCACAGTTTTATAGCAAGGTGCAGAATATGTACATATTTAAGCAAACTCGTCTAAATGTTGGATTACAAGCACCTATGCATATCCTTTCATTTCATAAGTCACTTGGGTCTTAAACCTGTAGGTACATGGAATTTATTTAGATGCGCACGTATATACGTCCAGACAGGAATGCGACGCTACTCTTAAGCACATTATGCAGAAACATTGTCAGTGGACTGGAATGCTTCGTTGTGTTTTATCAAATTTGTCTAGTCAACATTCCTGAACACGTTCTGGATAATAAATACATCCCTACGATTGAACTTTACAGTTTAGGCATAAAATGTTTACACTAATATCCCATTATTTTAGTTCCCTCTCACTTTCAGTGAGGAAGTAATCGACAAAACGCCAAACACCACGAAAACGACTTGAGCGTATCATCAACATGCCAACAACATCTATACATCTATACATACATACATACATACGTTGAGCAGAGAGTCAGATGATGCGTATCGTATCTTGTTCTCAATTACAATGATGTCGATGATGATGGTATCTTGGAGTCACTTTAAATTGAATTGATTATGGTTTATGAATTGATAGTATCGAAAGGGCCATGCAGACGGTTGACAAGATACACCACCATACAATTCAGGAAGAGCAATGAGTATCTATCTACAAACTCTGTGTGTGTCGTACATGATTTGCTAAATGGAACAAGAACAAAGAAGATGGGTCGAGTAGTAAAAAAATGATGAAGATCCTTAGTTGATGATAAGCTGAGATATGCAAGCGATACAAGCAGCACAATTCCCATCCACTTCAAAGTTCAAATCTGATTTCAGCATCAATTCTCTTCTTGCGATGCAGACAAAACAAACAATAAAAAACTGCATATCATTACTTTATGCTTCCGGCTTAAACCGTTGGTGATTCATTTTATACACGGTATGTTTAGATAATTATGCGGATGAGCAAGACGCAAAGTCCATTTAATAGACGACATTCTCATCGAATGAAAAATCCAAACGTTGGCCGTTGTAAGGATTTCTTCAAGGATCCATAATTGAGATGACAAATTTGTTTAGTTGAGTTAATGTGCGTGTTGACAGGAGGTATTAAATTTATTGGTGAATGAGTAGCCAAATATTTTCCGCACAATAATATCGTCAAATGATCCTTATTTTGTTACTGGAATCATTATATTTATTTTTATCATAATTGATGCCAAATGACTTTCTCATAATTTTAGAATTGGGTTGTCTTGTTTTATTTGAAATGGATTCTAGTCCCATGAGCGGAAATTTAGGAGGATGTACATTACTCGTAACTCAATAATGGTTAGCATTGATTGCATACCTACAGAAGTAAAAAACAAGTTCAACTAAATGAAGTCTGAAGAAAACACATTTAAGAGGGGATGAGACCAGCAAAACAGAATGTGGTCATACAGCTTGGAGCACGTAACGCTAACTTAATAGTCATCCAACTAATGTGCATGCATATCTTGTGTGTTAAAAAACAGTGTGCAAAAACGTACGGATCAAACACGGATCTCTTTTGCCATCTCAGCAATTTCCACCAAGTCCTCCTCACGACGACGAAGATGATGTTGTTTTTCTCTCTTGTTTTGCATTTCGCTTCAATACCTGTTTTTTGCTGAATCCTTTGCAGGTTTGTAACTATGCATGAATGTAAAAATCCCCTTCAGCAACGTCAACATCGCATCAAGATTCCAGCCAATTCCAGATGGATACAAATAGTTTAGCCGTCGTCGTCGGCACACAAAAAAATAATAATGAAATGAGACAGACACTTGCTTGCATGTATGCATGTCAAGTCAAGTCTTCAACTCATTTTATGCATGGTCAGTGGGGAATCTCGATTAGCAGCATAGCCAAAGCATGGAGTGAGGAGTATTATGGAAAGCAGACAACACACCACCAAACTCATGGAATGGATCAGCAACATGATTCTTTTTCTTTGTTTCCAGGAAGGAGTTTTGAGGAACAGAAAAATGGCAACATCATCATCATCAGCAGCAGCATCAGCATCACGCACTGATGCAAAAAAAACGGTCAAAATGAAAGGATAATAAATAAAGGGACTATGAAAGGGTGTATAGTACATACATACATCCACGTTGTTAGTTAATCTCAATAATATAAACTTGCGCACTTCTTCCAATCTCTAAAGATGATGATTTGACGCGATGGGCTGTTCTGTCGGACGAGTGAGTGGAGTGCTATTTATTTATTTTTTCCTTCTTTTTACTCGTTTCTTTCTTTCATTCCAAAATGGTACAAAGGCGTCGTCTCAATAAATGGAAACTAGCTTTAAAAGCGTACAAATTCTATTGTAAAGGCTCACTCTCTGAAAATTGCATTCATTCAATCCATCCTTACTCATTTATTTCGTACCTGATTCTCATCTTTACACATATGGGAAACGACTGAGCTAAATAAAGACACCCTGTTTTTTTTGTTTCCATTTTTTTGCTCACCAAGCCAAAAAGTATGCATGTGCTCATTCATATCACTATTATTACTATGTTGCACGTTTTGTGTTCAATGAGTTTTTACTAACAAGTTGGACAAAAATATGATATTATGATGAGTACAGGAATCAAATGAGTAAGCAGGCACCAGCAAGAGCAAGTAGTAGTGGTGGTGGTGGTGGTCGCTTTGTTTAATATTTATTGGCAAGTACATCAATCAAATTGATTTTTTTGCGGAAAAGGTTCCCTTCTTCTCAACATTATCTCACTCAATCACATTTTTATAATGTGCAAAAAAAACTGTAGTTCTTTGAGTAGTTGTAGTTAGCTCTTCTCTCGCTGAGCTAGTGGGATTGAGAATACTTATAAAGCAAGTAGTTGTAGTTAAGTTACCTCATTCATAAGAAATAATTGCACCGGTTACGTTACCTACAAGAAGGAACATACCAGCAGCATCAGCACACAACATGCATGCCACTTTATATCACAACTGATAGTCACACAGAGAGAGAGAGATACACTTATTTAATGTGAATGAAAATTGCATTGCATGATTGCACTTGCTCTGTTTTTATACCTCATATTATTGACGATTCCCTAACGCCATTTGCTAATATGTTTACTAATAGCATATTTATGATAGACCGGAATGAAGCAGGTGTGGTTCTTTCCATTAATATTTTGTGTGATAGCTCGTCCTATCATCTATCTGCATGTGGTGGAAGGGATAGAATTGGATTATACACATACATATTATATATTATGCTTAGTATTTATAGGAAAGTAGGTACTTATCTATAGACAATTTAATACAAACGTGTGCGACGACGATTGAAAAAGCGCATTTGCTCTGAATTACATGGTACACTCATATTAAACGCAAATATGGGTCATGATTCAGGAAAGTGAAGTGCAATAATGCGGCAGCAATAGTAAAAGGGATGACAATTAAACAGAAATAGAATTACGTCAAGTAGGTGCAAGTTGATGGTAGTCATAATTGCAATCAGCAGTAAATCATTTAACACACAAGCAACTCATGTTTTTTTTCGAATGTTGATCATAGATAGATTGACACCAGCTTGTTTAAACAAAGAGCAAGAAGAGTCATGCGGCTGAGGGATACATGATAAGCAAATAAGCCTTATATGAAAAAGTGATGCTTGATCCGATTGCATTCTATACTTTGTGATGATGCTGCTGATGACAACGATGACATGACGGGTGACAAACGTTATTGCTTGATTCTATCAGGGCATCATCATAACTTTTGGTTGTAAAATGAAGTGTCGCTTCTTCATCATTACAACGACATCAAGCGTTTGCATAGAAATCTTTATTTCCTTAATCATTTTCAAATTTACGCGACGACGAGTACTATATAACTTTTTATTTTTTTAGCATCCCATTTTTTTATTCAAGCTTAAATTTTGAATAATCTACACATGATGTTTTTTACACTTTTCTGTTACATTATCAATTTGGTTGATTTCTTCATCAGTCTATGATTTTAACCAATTTTGTTTATCAATATGAGCAGAAATGCATTCCACACCAAGACCAAAACAATATGGACTAGAGGAATTCAGTTGCACTGCACTGAACATGCATACAAAGTGGGGCAATGGTGTTAATGTGGCTTGATCATATGACAGAGAGTCAACATGTTTGAAGAATTGTGTTTTATGGATGGAGTGACACTTGTCTTGTCTTTCGTTTCCGCGCTGCTGGTGATGATAATTTGCCACAGTTTTTGAGATGAGGATTCCCTCCATTGTTTTTGCAAGATCTCATTGGTTTGTAGCATCTTCTCTACTCCCATGAAGAAAAATGGAAAGATAATATATTCAAAGGTATCAGCAACTTCATCAGCCTATTAAGAGTTTTTTTTGGAACGCAGGCACCGAAGAAGAAGAAGCACAAGGGGTGGAAACAAGGAAGCTAAAAACAGCCCATTAAAAAAGCATCTCGGTATGTATCCCATCTTAATTTCAGAAGGCAGTTGAAGTATAGGGCTCGCAGATAACAGAAGAAACCGGAAGGGTGTCAAAACATTTACGTTTCTCACACAAGCATTCCTTTATACTCTGCGATTATGCACTACTCAAAAAGTCGCGTAATCCTTGCTTGTCCCACCAAAGCTACAAAGAAAGAAGCGGTCGATGCTAGAATGTAAGATATATTTAAGTAAAAAGAAGCCTGTCAGTTTGCATACTCAGTTCCCTTTCCTCATATCCTCAATTATTTATCATCATCACACAGTAACAACAAGTAACTAACTGCAGAAAAAGAGCACCATCACCACAACCAGAATCATCATCATCGTCACCATCATCCTCATAGTTCACCGTATCATATTTATCGAAACCCTTTCACAGGCAAACACATGCACAATATATTGAACGCTCCTCCTTTGCATCATCATCATCATCATCATCAAAATCATGTTGATCCAAAAATCAGGCTGGTGTTGCTTTGGTTCACATAATGTAATTGCAAATGACGATATAATCTTAATGCAATATTATGTGCAATGATGTGGATATTGCATTTCGTTGCATTGCATAGTCCTTTTTTATTGCTGCTAAGGATGAGGATATTGCACAGTCAGTACACAAAAGCACACTTGTTATTATCACTTTGTTCTCTACAATGTTAGCATATGTATTTTATATGAGCATATAATTTGTACGTGAAGCAAGTGTGGTAGCAAAAAGTAAAGTAGCAAGCAAGTAGTAAGCATTCACTTTGTTTGCATAGAGATAGATACATAATATATGTTCTTGAGGTGTCGCAGTTTCCCAGTGTCTCATTCTCGTTACCTCATAGAATCATCATCCTCGTTTTTATTAGCTTATCATCGTAATGATCAAGAGGAGCCCCCACGCACTCAAAAATACATTTTTGTCATTCCTCTCTCCTAACATATTATTGTAGCAACTCACACTTTCCTCACAAGTGTAAGTATATATGTGGATGGTGAGGCTTATCATCATATCATAATGTTATGCAGATAACTGATATTTTTTTTCTTGCACATTCTTATTCCTTGTTGACTTGTATGATATGATGACATCATTATATCCTTACGCTTTCAATATCGTTATTTATTCACTTGTTGCATCAACAATGCGCTCGCTCTCAACAACACAGCCAAACAAGTGTTCTCGCATGTATGACAGCAACACTACCAAACAGAAACAATCATGAAAGAGAGAGAGAAGTGATGCCCCGGTTTGGCCAATTTTCTAGTAATGGCAAATAATGAGAAACATGAAGTAAGTCGGTGCAATAGTGCATAAAATATCAGTCAATATGGAGTAATGATGGGGATGATGATGATGTTGAGAAGTGCGAGACCAGGTCACGACATGATGACACAAAGCACGCATATATGTATGTTGTTTGCATATATTTTCAAACAATCTCCACGCTGTTAATAAAGGACCGATATATATGATGCCTTTATTTCATTACAACCTCCTATTTTCATTTACACAATATATTTATGCTCAGACAAACCAACACATGTGCTGGTATATATAGAGTTGTTAGCGTATTGGATATACCTAAATTGATGTCAGGCAAGAGGAGGATGCCTATATGTAATGTGCACACGCAGATTATTTAATTGACATGATCGAGAGTAAGAAGGATGATGATAACTTGTGTAATATGGGATGAACTAAAAGTGTCTGTCGAAGAAGAAAGGGAAAAAAATGGTTGAGGAAATAAATAAATGAAGAAAGTAATACGGCTAGCCTCTCTTATCATGGAAAATTTACGTGACATTTCAACGATAAAATTGCATAATAGGGCAGCACGACACACAACCCTTTGAAAATTGAGGTTTGATCAGTAACAACACGCATGTATGGGATGCTAATGCACACTCCTTCTGATTGAGTGAGGGTGGATGCTTTTAGTTACAAATTTGTGTACATATTATATCAAAACTAAACGGTATGATGCATTTTTAAAAGCTATTTTCCATGCATACAATTATTACATGAACAATTAGACTGACTTTGCTTGTTGTGATATTTATGGTAAAGGAATTAGTTAAAGGAATGTCAAACTACATGAGGAAAATTGACACAAGACAACATCGATACCAACTTTCTGATATGAAGTATCGATCACCTACAAAACAAATTTAGAATTGACTTCCTTACTTTTTATCATTTGACAGAAGAATTGGGTACGGGTCTAGATAACCGTAACGCGCGTAGCGCGTTACGGGTGGGTGGATCTGGACCAAGATTTTATGGGGAGTCGATTGGTACCACTTTCAGCCACAGCATATTTATCGTTTTTGAGATATGGGTACATTTGTGTTTTCATACATATACATATATATGTGTATTTTTGGACCCATCTCGATAAGTACATCATTTCATTTTGCCCGAATTCAGGGTCAACTTGGGATGCCTTTGTGACACCCTTTGAGTCATTCAGATTTGCTTTTTTGTGGTTTTGATGTTTTTTTTTAAAAATGGTGATTTTGAATGAATTTGTGGGATTATGGGTATTTCCTGACAGTGAGGTTGAATAAAATAGGTTTACAGGTTATTGAATGCTAGAAAAGTGTGTACAGGGTATAAATTGAGTTTTTAAGGATTCAAGGTTAACAAGGTTAGGTTAGCTAAGCTTTAGGTTAACACGCGCTAACTGATTCTCACATATCTAGCAATTTCCAGAGTCGTGCACACAAATTCCATGCGTTCAGGTACCATTAGATAGAGCCACGGATATTAGCTTATCGTTGTTTATAAGTTTTCGAAATCGTGTTTAAGGGTGGCCCATTGATGTCCCAAGTTGCCCAAGGGGTTTTTAAAAGTCGACAAAATTGGGGCAATATGAGAAATGATGAACTTATCGAGATGGGTCAAAAAAATACACATATATATGTATATGTATAAAAACACAAATGGGCCCATATGTCGAAAACGATAAATATGCTGTGGCTGAAAGTGGTACCAATCGACTCCCCATCAAATTCTGGTCCTGATCCACTCACCCGTAACGCGCTACGCGCGTTACGGTTATCCTTACTTTAACCAAGAATTGTCCCTGTGGAAAATATTGAGATATTTCCTCTGTAATATTTAAAGATTTTAATTTTGCTCATTAACTGCCGGACACGTTTGACGTAAATAGGTATAAAAATTGGGCGTGATGACCAACATTTACAAATTAAATAATAAAAGTAGTGACTCCTAATCCCTTTCCCTTTATGGCACCCAAAACTCTAATTAGAAACATGTAAGTAATGCAGTAAAATCAGTTGATAGGCTTACACGGAATTAAATTTGGGTTGGCTGATGCAGAAGATGGTTGGTATGCTAACCGAGGTACATAGTGGGTAATTGAATATGGGAAGCATGTATCAAGGGGAATCAAAATTTCACACAAAATGGTATTAAATCATGCTTAGACAAGGATGTGGTGGTGAAGTCATATCCGTGAAATAGAGATGCCAACGCATTATTACAGTAGAGTATGAGCATGTATGTATGATGATAAAGGATCAATTTCTAAAGAGCTGGTGGTATCAATAGGATTATAAGTTTCGACACATTTTCGATGAGAGAAATGAATTACCATATAATGTTATTCCTTTTACAGCCAAAAAGGCGAAAGGTCACTTCCGCCAACCATGAAGAATAAGACAAGAAGTAACGTAACTGAGAGAGTGTATTGGTGCAGTAGTGAATGGCTTATATGAAGAAAAAACGAAGGAACGGGTCTTGCCGTTATCTCACCTCACCTGCACTGCACCTTACTTCTACTTCTTGGTTCGCTTGCCTGAAGAAAGAAAAACCGATGTGAAGTAAAAGCATTTTTTATATCTAGTAGAAACCACTACTACCATACATTCTCAATGTCCGCTTACTGTAAGTTAGGTTGAGAGAGTCGGTCTAACTCTTAGGTAATAAGGTACCACTCTCACACTTCAACAAGTGCAGTAAAAAGTGGCATCTGAAGAGGATATTTTCGTAGAGCTCTTCTTCCCGCACACCGGCCGCACCATTATAGAAGCTTATGTATTTTTGTGTGTGTGTATCTGCTTGATTTCCTTCTGGTCACATAATAACTACACTATTTTTCTTCTTACATAACTGCACCTGACTGTTGCGTTGGTCGGACAACAAGTGGTATCGTATCTTACATAATGGTACTGCAGTAGATAAAAGTATTTAACAGGTTTTCAGCAATCAATCCAAAATTGGGAAGGAGGTGCGCTTCTTGATGAGTTTGTCAGCTTACGTAACTCTCCACCGCACAATGACATATTTCCCTTATGTAAATTACTAATAAACTCATGAGCAAATCTAAATTAACGACAAACAAACTTTTTTCAGTCAGCCAGTTGTTAACTACTTTTTCTTCTGCAATAAGTGAAAACATAATATAAAAAAAGAGTTAGAATGTAAACAAGACGTCATCATAAATTAGAATTACGAAACGATTTTAAACTCAATAAGTCCCAAAGCACACAAGAGTTTAAACGAATTAGCCATAAACTACCGTGTGGGATAAGAGAGTTTGACGCCCATTTCATTTTCGCTGGGGTTGAGCTTACATTAAATATTCATAGGTAAAGCCATAATCACGTAACCTAATCATATGCATTGATTCGATAACACTGATTTTTATCACCGCTCGATAGATATATATAGTACGTATCCACATCAGTCTTATAAATATATGGAGGATATCGTTAGCTCATGAATCATATCATGTATGACTAAAATTGCAAATAAAAAAAAGTACAATGGTAAGTGAAGTTTACACCTGTTTTTTTTACAACGAGGAAACTGGGTTTTGAAGTTTGCAATAGATTCATTTTCGCTCTAAGCCATTTTTTCCATATAAAAATTGTTACTGCTAGGATAAATGTTGGTTGTGTGCATACGGCAACAATCATGATGATGATGATGATCTTTTGCGAGCTAATATAAAATGTAAGAATATTGCATACACTTAATACATTATTGATGAGTCGTACAAGTAACGTGCAAAGACTATTATATAGAAAATATAAACAGAACTACCTACATATTTTTTCATATATCTATTAACTATATGCAAACATACATATATGCATTCTTTGAGACAGCAAACTAAAAATGCAAGCTAGATGAATGCTTCACTTACTCATTCACTTTTTTTGCCCTTGCCCTTGAAGTTCTCTCGTTTCACTTCACGCTGCCTTTTTGCTTCCTGCTCTTCTCTCTTCAATCCATCTATCTTTCGACACAATAATGCTTTGTTTATTCCTTATATTGCTGGCTGCGTCTAGCAATCATGTGAGTATACAAAAATCATCAGACTATGTTGATGTTGTTGATGTGTACAAGCCCTCTGCAAAACTCCCTTTTGCTCATTTTTGGGCATTTGAGACAGGAATGGAATGTAGAAACATTTAAATAGACACACACACACACTATAATTACATATTGTACTGCTGTTGGGTGCTTGTGGTCCGAATCTTTAACAAAGGAAGAGACTTAATTATGCTCTTTTGCATGCCGTTTTTTTTGTCACCATCAAAAAATATGAAGGAACTGCGACGGACGACTATTGACGATGACACCACGTGTGCAATGGTTCCTAAGTAAATGTATGTCTCGTGTAGGTAGACAATATAATTTTACCTTGCATCATCATAATATATAACAGTAGTTAATTCGTAGTATTGTTAGTGCTAGCTAAAAGTATAAAGGATGCAAACAATTAGCGATTTCCTCCTCTACCCACAGTAGTATTAGCAGGCTTCCAGCTACGAGAATTAGAAAAGGAAGGGTTAAAATAAATATACGCGTTCAATTGGTTGAGGGTGGATTTATTATATGATATTGTTTATTGTTAAAAATCATCTCATCGAGTTTTATATTACTTAAAGCATAAGAGAGATAGCGTAAATAAACTTTAATTTTTAAGTGAGCGGCGGAAGGAGCCTCTTTGGTAAAACTGTCATATGATGTTGTTTTTACAAAAATTGTGATATACTCTTGAGCAGTTCAAAGGGATGCGATTTATTTTTTAGGGTTCTGTAAAATCGGATTTAATGGTTAAATACAATAAAGCTGAGACAAAATAAAACCAGGAGAAGTAGTGAGTAGGTAGATTTGGATTGCATATTTGAAACCGATAATTCAAAGTAAATTGGCCATTTATAAAAAACATTGATTCCTCATTCTCAAATCTCAACAAAGTTTGTGTTGTCTTGAGGAAAGGAAAATATATTCATAACAGTACGTAAATTGAATACCTCATCAACAAAAATCTCTTGAAGAAAAGGCATGATCGCCCAGTTGGAATCCTTCCAGCCCACCTGGCTTGATACTGCTGTCTACAACCAGCTTTCTTGCCTGGTACAGCCTTACCTTAAACATGATGAGCAGGCAAGAGTCAGACTTTGAAACACACAACATTCCTTCCGTATTGCACCTTAAACAAAATAAGAAAGAAATTACCGGCATAAAACAGTAGTGCAAGTTGTAAGAATCCTCTACAAAACTACTACATAATACGGTGTAGGTATGGCACAAGAGAGTGGTACTATGTAATGCAATAGGTAGATAATATTATGTAAACACACACCAGCAAAAAGATAAAGTTTCGTTTTGACTGGTTCCCCGTTTTACTGACCAGTTTTTCCCCAATGTACTCATCAAAATATTCTCAACTCACAAGGATTTTCACCTGATGCTCCGTTCACATGCTCAACACACAGCAACAAACTGTAAAAGATGCAAGTATGTAAGAAAAGGGCGAGATGAAGTGCAAAGAGGCTGTATTTTCAATACATAGTATCGGCAACAATGGAAGAAAGGAGTAGGAATCAAGCAATTGTAATTAGCATGGATGATTTCATGACGGGTAGAAACCTCTTAGACACGTTATGCAAACCGATTTAGGTGACTTGAGGCATTTCTAAAGGGCACAAGAAATATGATGCATGACTAAAACGACGGAAAAGTGACATCCTTGTATGATATTGATTGTAAAGCTACAAGTCCACTTTTAGTGATCCTGAAATAGTGCGGTTTCTTGTGAGAATGAGTGAAATGAAAATCCAGTTTTTTGAGGACTTTGAGCTATCTCAACGATGACAGTTCCGCAATCCGTTCAAATTTGTACTACAGAGGTATCAATTGACAACCGATGACGTCATTTCTTGTTTATTCATAGGTACTATTAGTTTATGAGTTAGTACGTCACACATAATGTCAATAATATAAAAACTTGCTTGACACTTGACAGTTCGAAGCTATTGACTAAAACATAGGTTAAGTAAAACAATTCCATAGCTATTTTAGAGTTAACACGATGAATTTCTTAACGATTTAGTTCAAATTTATATACTAAACATGTTCATTTAAAGCACAAAAGCAAGAATTTTTTGCATTAGGCATCTTATGCTTTAAGGTCTTGACTATTGTACGTTGATGTTAATAAAGAAACCAGTTACCTCTGTAGCTCTACACCATACATCAGCTTGGTGTCAGTTTGAGGAAGGTAGAAATAATGTAAAGAACCCGGAACCGAATAGATACTACGATGGACAAGGAATATTTAAAATATTTTTTGTCCAATGATTGGTCCACTAGAAACTGTTCATATTAATGATTTCATAAACTGATGTATTCTATTTTACAGAAAAATCAAACTCCTATTTATATCTCTTTTTTATCCCTCCACATATACATCTTTGAATTAATGATTAAGCTGGCACCATAGCTGGTTAGTTTTGTGGTTGTTACATCATGCCAAAGAACTTGAGGTAGTACAGAACTGACCATTCCAGCTGACTGCTTGGTGAAGCAATAACACGTTGCTAATTTCTTCCTAAACTATGTTTACGGACGCGATAAATATAAAAATGCATTTTTTAAGTTATTTTATGAATACTTTGCAACTGGGTTTTGAGCGAGTTACGTGTACATCACTATTTTCATATATGTAGCTACTAGTTCTTTGAAGTTTATCCCAGGTAATGAACGTGCAATCCACCTAGTTTTACTCACGAGGAGTATTGATACATAAAAAACGACGGCTGCCTGGAACAGGTTGTTTCTGTTGGGATAACGTTGATTTTTATCGACAACTATCCAACTTCTTTGGCAGCAGGCAACGTGGAATGTCTTAGAGTAATTTATTGTTGCTATAATTAGGTACTCATTTCTGGCAAGTCAGGTAGCTTAGGTGCAGGCACGTTAAAATAACAAGGGATTAACTGAACTACACACTGAACTTAAAGCAAAACAGTTAGATTACAACACAAAATATATAATTAAATGTAATGTGAGTACAGGTCTTACCTCTATACGTGGCATCGCCGCTTATAATTACACTCCTCATCATCTTTCAAGCATTTTACTGTGAAAAAAATCTGGACATGCATAAAAAAAATATTCTACTTAAGCTTACTCACTTCATAGTATAAAACGTGGTTCTATTTTTTTAAAGCGACTAGAGTAGCTTCTGATTTTGATTGCTCATAGGTACGGTGTATGTACGCATTTCATCATTTATATGACGGAGGATTCCGGCATTTTCAATGCATTTTTAATAACAAATATATTAAAGAACATTTAGTTGGATTTCCGTGAATGATTTTTACAGATTTTCCATAACAGTGCCTGATCTCGTGGTTCTACTTCAAGTTCACAATAGAAACCATGAGCATAGTTAAAAGATTGTGTCAGGAACAGACACCCATACAAGGAAAGTTAAATGCTCAAACTTTAAATGAGTAGAAGTTGTAAAGAAAAACCAAATTGTTTTAATTTAGAATAAAAATTGAGCTAATGATATTTTTCT
This sequence comes from Orchesella flavescens, assembly GCA_964034955.1. Lineage (NCBI taxonomy): Eukaryota > Metazoa > Arthropoda > Collembola > Entomobryomorpha > Orchesellidae > Orchesella > Orchesella flavescens. The sequence goes on from OZ035953.1 coordinate 30,709,689, forward strand.
TTAAAGTATGGCTGTTAGTGGAGTTCTTATTCCTCTAGGTTGCCTTACAAATTTTGCTTGTACAAGATATTTGCTAATGTCCATTGCTTTCATTAAATATTGTTAGTTAAAATGTGCTATAAAGATTCTATTTCTGTAGGAAACAAAATGTAAAACTTAAAAGAATGTTGATTATTGAGGAGAAAAAGCTAAATTCATCTAGTATAAAAAGATGAAGTGTAAAAATATTTTTCTCAAGGATTTTCATATTTTTTCTACTGCACGAGAATCTTTCTTAACGATAGTACTAAGCTCGCATATTGATTTTTGATAATTTAATTACGTATCTTCAGCTTACGCATTATTATTGTTTTCAATCATCTGCAATGGCCATATATAATTTTTGTATGGGTAGCTAAAATAGTTTGAGACACTACGGACCATATAAAAATACTGTTTCTCAGTTAAGAACTATTCATTGTCAATAATAATAAATGAGTCAGCGTTTGGTTTGGCAACTGTAACAAAGAGCCAAAGAACTTAACGGGGCTCCTAACCTACAATTTATATTCCCAAAAGTAACAGCTTCTGTTTTTATTAAAATTACCGTGTTTCCAGAATATAGAAATAACTGTGAACCCATTTGTGGGAGTATATGCAACAAGGAAAATGTAAGCTGTAATTACAAATCTCAGAAGAAAACTCATTCAAACATTTCATAAGGAACAAAGCATTTTATATCTAGTGGCCGGTCCCACATTCCATCCGCTGGTAAAATGAAATAGAGGAACAAGAACTCCAGCGTTTTTATGCAGAAACAATGGCTAGTCACGGTTCACATGCTTACTCATAAATAATAGACAAACCCTTAATGATTTTGTGCACCCATCTACACATGCAATTATTATTATCACGGTGGATAACCTCAGAGTTGAGAGTACATGCCACAAAAAAATCCTGGAAGGTGACCACTTCTCCTCTGTGATTTGGCAGGCTAATGCGAATGAGAAAAAAGGAACATGATAACGACTTTAATCCTACGTGAGTGGAGCGCATCTTATTTTTGTTTTAATGCAGTAGCTTTAAATAATTCTAATCGAAATATACTGAATTTTGGTTCAATCATCAATTAAAAAGCTAGCTTGAAATGCAACTCCGAATGACGATTTTAATAAAGGTAAACAGATTGAATATTCATGTTTTGATTTAATTTAATTTAATTTAATAATTTGGATTCCGTAGTTAAAATTAAATGATATTATGGGATATGAATCATGATCCTATTTTACAAAATGGAAGCTTATTTAGGAAAATTCGTCATAATGGTCGTGGTTCAAAATAATTTTTTGTGATAATTTTAAGAATAAAGGGCGTAGCTATCCTGGAAATGGACAAGAAAAACAATTCAATCCCGCCTTTAGGTGTTGTTGCTAAGTATTATCAGTAATTAGATAGTAAACCTAGGCGATGGACATCCCGCACTGTAATGTAGGTCCTTCCCGACCATTTATCATTCATAAAAGGGTTGGCATGCGTCTTCCCAAATTGCAGGTGAAGATTTCCTTGCTTCATTATTCAGATAATGTTTATATTAAATGTTTTGGTGCTGTTTGGAAGGTAAACAATTACTCATGATTTCAAGCGAATGATAAGAAAATCTTTTTCGCTGCATCTTTCATACTTCTATATTTTCTTATCAATACGGTTCCAATTAAGCACAACAAGAAAACGGATACAAACCTTTTATTAATCCTGTATCATCATCATCAGATCATCAGATCACATCAAACACCACAACCGTTCTGATGTTGTGAATGCGTAAATATTCGTAGTACTATCTATATTTGATATGCTAGTGCACGTTGCAAGCATAAAATATGCAATGCAATGATCTTTTTTTCATATTTTTCCTTGGCCTTTATGATGTGCAGCTGAGCATGCATACCTACAATCACACAACAGAGCAGACACACAAGGCGAGGTTTTTTGGTGGATGCGCTTTTTGCCTGTGTTGTAAAGGAATATATCTTTAGTAAAGTTTTTCTTTGCAACGTATATCACTACAACACAATACGATTCGCATCTCTGTCCTTGACATTGACTTTGATCAAAAGGTATGAAAAAGAGGCAAGGCAGCTAAGGCAAATGGTCTTGGAAGGTTAATGTTGAGGTAGAAAAGTACGTGAATCATTTTAATACCTCTGCTTTCCTGCGTATTTATCACTTAACATGATCTTCATAAACACACAGTTTATTCTGTTTTGTTGGCATCCCAATTAATTTCATAGTGACTAACTAACTAACTGCATGTATTATTTTTCAGTTTATAAAAAAAACTAGCGGAAACTCTCAATGTTAGGGATTCTAATGACTCCGCTCCTTGTTCCATTGATCCTTCGGAATAAACAACGAACGAAGGCAGTTCTTGTTACTAATCTGGTGGTTCCTCCTCTCTATGAAAATCCAGGTTTGATTTGGATCTAATCAATGAGTAATTAATTTGTTAATTTAGCACTTATTCCAAACAAACAAATAAATTCATTGGGCTGGTGCATTTGTAAGGTGGCCAGTAATTAGCAGATGAATTCCTTTGTTCCATCTAAAAAATTACATGCAATACTTATCAGCAGCTTTGCATCTGCTTATAAGATATAAATGGTTTAATAATATTTATTTTGCACTGCGTGCAAAAATGGAAGCTATTTATTTGTTTTTTTTACAATTTATGTATACTAGTGTCAAAAACAATTCAAATTATCGTCAAGGAAAATTCAGGCATTTGTTCCTGAAAGCTCCATTTGTTTTTAATTGAATCGAACAAGAGTTTCATCATTTGCAAAACAGCATCATTTCCGAAATAAAAAAATTGACGTGTGTAATAACCACTTGTGCCTATTAAACTCTATGCATATTATGATGTAAACCACATTAAAAGCAACAGTCACTGCAGGATCCAGTTGGACCTCCGTTGTGAAGATCTTGCAAATTTCCCCAAAAAATATGTTCAGTTTATAAGGAAAATAAATGAATTGTCCCCCGCAGCCTGCAACCAATCAAGTAACGTATGATTACTTATTGTATCATGAGTTACGTTCACTCTCACGTCATGCACATAAAAATGATGCATATCTAAAACAATATCTTAGCAGTACAAGTTATTTTCTTGTTCTTTTGTTTGGGATGTAATGTGATATGCCATCCGTTCTGTTCCTTTCTTCTTTTGAGGAAATCTTGTTTGTCGAATGGAAGGGCCAAACCTAAGTGTTTCGCTTTTTCGCTCAAACGCATGCAAAAATTAATCTGTCCGTGCAAAAACCGTGCAAGGCCAAAAGGTTTTTTCCACTTTGAAAACAAATGTGTGTATCAAGTACACTTTGTTGGCTAGCCCATCATAGCACCATCATCCTAATCAAGATAGTGCATGGGCAACTGGCAGAAACAAAGCGGTGAAATGATAGGTTGTCTTTCCATGTCTTTTCTTTTTTTGGGATCATCTCATCCTTTTCCGACTTGACAGGTTGATTTTTCCCGAAATCCTTCACATCTTCTCCCCTCTTCTCATATCTGCTATTAGTTCCACACTCAACAAAAAAAAGTTTGGAAAAATATGTTAGCGTGTTTAAAGAAAACATCCATTAGAAGTTAATTTATAAGGAATAGATTATGTTCGTCCATACGTGGGCTCATCTTCCAACTTTTTTAAGGTTGAGTATGCATTTAAATACAATTCAAATTGCATCATTTGACTATATTCATAGTTTGAATGCTCATGCATAATACCTGATATCTGATACATCCTTTTTGTTTCCTCATCTCGAAGCAAAAGTTTTGCAGCTGCCTTCAAGTTTTCATGCACATTTCATTTTTACATTGTTAAAAAAAATTTACCTTATTGTATTCATCGTTGTCCGTAATCCTCCGCACATAAATTTAAGCCGCCCTCAACACTCACAACGAAAAGCAGCTTACTTACGTAACAGATTTCGTTTCGTCTAAGGCAAGGCTCAAAACCTCAACCTTTTTTGTGACCAGGCATTATCATCAGCAGACAAGTTACATTTTTCGTTACAAACATAATATATATTTGATTCCTGAGGAACAAGGCAGCCAGCCATTCGCCTCGGTCGGTGTGTATCTTGTCCGATGAAAATTATACATTCATTGGAGCTCTAACAACAAGTGCAATTTCATGTTTCGTATTTACATCAACAACCTTTTTTTTCCATCAAATAAATGTAAAAATTGAAGAGGAAAAAGAGAATTTAGAATATAGAGGAGAAAAAAGCTATGAAAAAACGTTTTCAAGTAAGATATCTTCTTCTCCTGTGTTGGGCTGTGGGCAGTGCAAGCGGATAATCAATAAATTAAATGACCGTTTGCATGCTGCCCATGAATATTTTTAAGGTATCTTGCTGTGAATCATCCGAGAAAAGGTGCGGCGAGAAAAGATAGCAATACAGCGTGTAAAATAAACCTATACGCCACAACGAAATGTCATGCAGCATGTATTTAAAGAATGTATCATAATAATAATGCCTTAAAAAGAAGACAATAACAATATATTGTGGAAGAAGAAGAAGAAGAAAAAAACGATATGATAAGGTTTGGTCTTGGTCTTGTTTGAAGAAAACAACAAAATGAGCAGGGAGTAATGAATGATTTTAAAATTTGCAAACGGTGAGTGTCCACCCTCACATTTTCCAATGTTGACCCCTACGCGCAATCCTTTTACCTTTTATTATCATAAGTTATGCAATTACAATGCGCATGCATTCCGAACATATATATAAAAACAGGTTTCGTTTAGCTCGTGGATATTATTACAGCAGCAAGCAAGTACAGCACAAAAAGTAACAAAATAAGACATGGTGGTTTTGGTGTGGTGTGGAGAATAAGTGATGCTGCTGGTACGCAACCCGTATTAGTACTAGTACAAGACAGGTTATATTGAGAGGACAGGACGACGAAGAGAGTTGAGTAGGTGATGTGATGTGATGAGGAACAACATTCTTCCTTAATCAGAAAGAAGAAAAGAGGAAAGGAGCACCGAATTTTTGCTCAATGATGATGCCTTACAGGTTGAAAAGAAATCAAACTGGTCATACCCAGTATGATTGTCTCATTCGTCTTCTTCTGATTCTGCCGGAACCTCTTTTTCTTATCTCGATGTTGCTCATGACACAACCCAAAGTGGCCAGACTTTTAGTAATATTAGACAATATATTTTTTTTGTTACGAAATAAGATTAATACTTTTTTTGGCCAGGTATATTACCCATTGCCATGTGTAACAAATAATCGTAAAGTTTCAAGCTATAACGTAACGTGTAACCTAATCATACCTATGGACAAAGAAAAGAATGGGTTTGGATGATTTTAAATATGTGGCTGCTGCCTGGAGCAACAAAAAGATGGATCTTCAAAGGAGGTCGTAATAAAAATGGTAAAAGCATTGTGACAGGTATACAGGTGGGGTTAGGCTTTGATAATGTGTGTGCACGAACGGATGTTTATAAACGACAGGTAGTAATATGAGGATGTTCATTTTTATTGACCAGGTGTTCCCTTCCTTCAAGTGGCTTAGGTCAGACTTATTTCGCGAAATGGATGGACAAACATAATATTATTTGAGCAAAACAAATTTCACAATATATAAATGTTGAGAAAGAAAATGAAAAAGGAAGATGTGATAAGTACAGTTTGCAAAAAGAGGAATGCATAATATAATACATCAACCAAACCAACAAAGGAGAAGGGTAGAGTCACACCAAAAAGTTAAACAAGAGAACATCATGCATACCAAAACCAATCTCTGTTGGTCACCTCAAAGTTGGGAAAAAATGCTTACTTCATTGCGTAAACATGTAGTCACTCACTAAAAACCGAAGCGATGATGGCAAACAGGTAAAGAAAGGAAGAGAAAGAAAATAGGGACGGTCCGCTCCTGCTAGCGTGATAGCAATAAATATCAATAGTACACCGTCTTAAACATAATCACTTTGGAATAGGAATTCTTGCAAAAAAATAATTTAAAACTTAATGTAATTTTTTTATGCCAACGTAAAGTAGGTGCGTGTAAAATTTTATTCTTAGCTTTCATAATGGAATGATTTGTAAAACACGACGGCTTAAACGGGATGTAATGTCGAAAGGAAATAGCTAGCCACTTACACCGTTTGCCAAGATTTTATTTGGGCAAGTAAAAGGATAGGACGGAGCGGTAGCTTTTGCAATTTATTACGGGTCCTGGCCAAACCTCTTAAAAACCATTGACCCATGACGCCATTAAATATATGCATGTAGAAAAACGATTTTCATCTTTATGCCTATTAGTAAGAAAACATCACTTTTCCATGGTTGTTCACGCTGTCTGGATAGAATACGCACTTTTGCAGTCACTTGACTGTCCTTTGGGAATGATTAAGCTTCTTCTATTTTATTTTAGGGTTCTAGCCGACAAGGAAAATGAGAGAAAAAAAGTAGCGCCTTTGAAGTAGGTGGTGTATGATAATCTATAAATTCTTTTTTCGACCCACCATCCTGATTTTTATGCATGAGTTGATGAGATTCAACTTGTAGCAGTAGTAGTGGACTAAACAGGATAAACCCATCGTTGTCTTTAAGGCAAACTTTAACTGTCATCAACTCAAGTTTACTTGATATAGTATGCATCATCAGTACAATAGTTGGTCGAGGTTGAGAATCACGGAAACAAAGTCTACGAGTTCATACATAGTTTTCGCGAATCTTTGCCAAAGTTCAGAGATTCCTCCTTCCTCAATGTAATATGCGTCATGCTAGCTACCAACCAATACAATATGGCGATGATATGAAAAAGCCATAAGAAAATTTGAAACCAACAAAAGACTCGTTTTCTTTTGCTCAACTCTTCTTCAGTTGTGTACTGAAGCTGACGACTGATCCAAGATTCTGGGTGTCAACAAGACCGGTTTCATTTGCACATATTACGCCATATTTGAAGGTTTTTGTTTCGCAGAATTGTGTAGGACGCTCAAGTTCGACTCACCACGAGAGTTTTAGAGCTTGCTCTAGCACACCATGAAAAAAAAGTACAGGAATTCATACATATGTTCTGCTAATGGCACTTCCAAATCCATCAACTTTATTCATTGTTTCCTGAGGGATGAATCAGTATTTCAGTCGTTTGCAGCTTGTTGGGTTGACTGGTCATTCAGAAAAGGGCAACTAAAATGAATTACCATAATATTATTCATAGCACTTTGACTAAAAAAACTCCCTCTCATCCTATTCTCTACTTGCTTGCTAAAAGAATAAAGTTCTTCAATGCAATGGCTAAATTCTTCTTCTTTTTTAAATAGTTTACACTCCCGGTGATCATTACAGCCGTTGTTTCTCTAACAATGTTACAAACTATTATGGCTGTAGCGTTATATGTACGTAATAAGCACTAGCACAACTCTAGGCTAGGTGAAAATCCACTCAAAAGCTTAAAATGGGCCATGAAAAGAACAGTATGGAAATATATGTGAGGAGTCTTTGGCGATTGACATAAACAACTTGCCTTTTTCAATGTGCTAACTGTTGCCTTTCGGGGAATAAGCCTGTCATGAAAAACTGCTTCGGATGAGTTATATAAAAATATCCAAAACGCTATTATTCTCACTTGAGTGTTTAATAGTAGCCAGAGAAACAATAACTAGCAGATTCAATTCGCATTAGTTGATCCATACTGCAACTCAAGATTTGGATTTTTAATGTTCTCGTTCCATTGTTCAATCAAATGGTCTTACTTGCTGTTAGCTAAATACAAGAAAAAAACATTACACTAGTTTGGAATTCGGCGTCTGTTCAAAGTAAATAGAGCTTGATTATTCGTTTTGCCTATCAGAATGTCACTTTGAACGACTTTTCAAATATGTATTGTCTTTTAGTTCCATCATTTGCTGTCATTAATTATGAAGGGGGTACACAAGGCTTCAGACGTAATCAATAGTTGCCAATCACAAGTGTGATGAGTATAGGTAGGTTTTTGCAGTGAAATGTCTACAAATAATATTGCGAATCACGTTTCTAATTGCTTTGCAGAAAGGTTTTGTTGCATTTTACGAGTAACGAATTGGCATTTTATCATAACGGAATGTTTCTTGGGTAGAAGCTTTTTTTTCATTTTTGTCTTCTTCCATCTGCTACACACACAGCGGCCTTTAGGCATGATATACCGGAATGGGAAACCGACAAGAGCATTATGCAAAACTGACCACAGTATCATGATGAGAGCAGTTTGTGTTGGCAGAATATGGAAGTAGAAAAAAATGAAGTGACAATGAACCGATAGTTCCGAAAATGGAATGAAGGCGAAAACTGGTACGTAAATCAAGTATTATGGTGTAGTGATATACGTTACGTAGTCGAGAAAATTGGTGGTGGTTGGTCACATTCATGTCATGAAAAAAAATTCTGCTTTCAGTCGCCTACAAGAAATGTCTGTGGATCTTGACGTAACATGAAAAGCTTACATTATGTACATTTACGGGAGGGTCAATGGCCATAAATATTTCTGGAGAAATTTAAGCAGTAGCTCAAGTGGTGGCTATCAATTCCAAATAATGAAACGTAGCAATCCTATTTTGCAATCTGAGATGAAAATAGTAAGGATATAAAGGGAAAATGCAATACAAGAATAATTGTTAGCGTCCAGAATTGAGGATTTCCTAAGATCATGCGATTAGCCTCATTTTATTGTATTCCAGAAGGTGAACAATATTGTTTTGAAACCTCTTTACTAACGTACTCTTCAGTTTCCGTGTCAAAGATGTTGTTCCTGGTTGATTTTATTTTCAGGCGATGGATAATTTATCCTCTAAACATGCCGAAATATAAAAATAACTTATTGGTCAAAGAACACGAATGAATTTTCATGACCCAACATTAGTATAATTTACAAATGTATGTGCATAGAATCTGTAGTATGACTACGACATATTTATAATGGTAAGGAAAACGTCTTGTAAGGAAATCTCCATCTTCGTGCAGAGCTATTACGTGTCATACGTCATACGTGCAAGTAGTTGGCAAAAACAAATTAGCAAGTAGGTAGGCACATGATGGCACTTTGCAATCCGAGTTGAAGAAAATGAGCTAATATGAAGTAGCAAACTATTAGCGCAGGTAACGGCGGATGCTCGCCTTCTTTTTATTTTCATATAATAATTTTTCCTCTTTTCTGTTCCTTTCCTTAAGTACCTATCCGGAAGTATGTATCGATCTTAAGAAATTAGACCGGATGCTCTCGTTCATGCTGCCTATTGCTGGTTGCTAAAAATAAGCAGGCGTTCCCTCTTCTCTTGCATGTCCTATACCCTTTCTTATCGTTGTACATGCCATTTCCCATAATTTTTTCTCTTCTATTTTTTGTTACAATGTGTCAAAACTTCGGAATGTAATTGTGGATTTTTTTTCTGATTATATGCTGGACGTAGTAGGAAATATGTTGCCAGAAAGTCATTATTTTTACGGTTAGAAACCTTCCGACATCTTGAATGAAATTCCTGTTTTGGTTCCATTCCCTTCAACTACCGTCCCGTCAGCTCTCTGGAATTGGATGCTAGGAACTACGATTGGTTTATTCACTCATTCAGTATGTAATACACGTATGACGTAGACTCACTCAAATTATGTATATTAGGAACAGTCTGCCTGCCATATCAAACTGTGACTGGACTTCCCCACTTCCCGTTCCTTGGAAACAATACATAATATACATGAGCCTAAAAAAACCATTTGCTCATTCTACCTTTGTATACATATGTGTTTATAGTGTTTATAGAGATTTTTGTTTTTTATTTCTTGCGAAAATAGAAAACGGTTGAGAATTTATTTTTGGACTGTCCGGCTGGATATAAATAAAACGATATTTATAAATTGATCGCTCTGTTGCATGTCACATAGTTGTAGTAACGACCATGTGAAACGTATGGAGACAAAAATTGCAACCCTCAAACAAAGCCAAGTCGGAAGTATTGAAAAGAAGCAAATTTATGGTTACCCTGGATTTTGTGTTTATTCCTATTTCTGTTTTATGAATATGAATAATGTTTTTAAAGCGATGGTTGTACTTTGTTTCTACTTTTGGTATGAAACGAAACCACAAGTTTGTAGACTTTTATAATACATTGTAAACCAAGCCATGATTGCACTCACCCTACCATTTTTATAAGTGTTACTCAAATGGTAAGGTGAGAGCTCCGTGAGCCACTATCATACTGAAAGCACCATGTACGTATTTTCATGTCAATCATTTATTTACATGTCAATCATTTATTAGGTCATTTATGCTATCCAAATGAAGTTTATGGTCTATGTATTTATAGTTGTATTAAGTAATCCTTGTTTAATTAGATGTTTATTTAAAGGTGGAAAGTTTTTAAAAGTAATTATCTTGACGTGTAAAGATTTTGGTAATTAAATATCAGAAACAATATCAAAGTAAACCCTTAAGATAGCGACTTCCATACTGCCACAATAAATTATGATGACACCGAAAAAACGTAGTTTTTTTAAAGACCCCTGCTCATTCGTATGATTATCCAACCTTTTAGTGTCGTTTACAGCATATGTGCACAGGGAAAATTCCCTAGTTAGTATAAGAGAGGCGACATGTAAAATGCATTGTAATTTTAACACATGAGTTCATGAGTATTGACTACTTCCATAGTTGTTGTGATAAAAAAAGAGTAGTGTTTAATGTTGTTTGGGTGAAATGCAGGAAAAAGGGAAACGTAATCAATCAATGGCAAGTTTGGCATGTTCTCGGAGAGAAATTGTGGCATGAAAATGACAGTGACGACTTCCTCAAAAGCCTTCCCACTGGACAGTTGCCATTTTTATGTGCTTGCTTAACGTAAAGATTATGAGTTTACTCTTTACTGATTTTACATTACATGGCCTAAACAAACTACAGTAAAGGGATAAATGCTGTACTTATAATATAATTATGATTTGTTTAAATATCACGGCTGTGAACCTCAGTTTCAAAGTCACCTCTCCGTTTCAGTTAAATCTTGACGATAACAACATTTAACAACAATTTTGAATGTTTGCATACAAAAAAGGATAGGATAAAGAATGGGCTGTTTGAGTTTTTGAAGTCTAAATGTAATGTAACTGGAGTTCTTCGTGAAATAGCTGAGAAAACACGATTTTTTCTACGAGGAATCCTTTGTATTTTATTGCATGGAAAATCCTCTCGTTTTTTCATTCTACTATTTGCGACCTTGAATTGAATGGCCAACGTCACTGTCACCATCTCGTCACGTTTTAAAGAAGTAATAGACTATCCCACACACTCAGTTTAAGTTTATACCTACTTCTACTAAAGCATAATATGTATTTTATGTCGTGGGTCGATAAGTACGGAGCTAAGTAGAGCTGCATCAACTCAACTTCACATACTCTGGACTCCAGCAAATGCAAACTCTCTCTGAGAAAGGAGGCTAAGAAGTTATGTATACGTTTCCGGATGGGAACTAAGATTCTCCATCCGGTGGGAATAAATTTTATGTTATACGCATGGGGATCTGGAATTAAGTTTGTACAAAGAAGAAGCGTCAGTTCCTGTTTTTATATGACTATTCACTGGGTAATTTCAAAAAAGTCCATGAGAATGCTCTATATTCCCACGCTTTCGGTTTTCAACGCATGAAACGTTTTAAATTACTGTTTCCAGCTTGGTTGCAGTAAGTTCCGTGGTATAGTCTTACTCCTGTCATTATAGGATTATTACTTTTTCCTAAAAAAAATGTGAAATTAGCTAACCTGGGATAAAGGGAATGAGTTTGAAAGTAAGTGAATGTTCATACGCTTACATTTATATGCATATTGCAACATGTATTCTGTAGACACTTCTGTAATTTATGAATTTAATACATATTCTACATTTAAGGGTCACTAGACAAAGTTTCCAGTTTCAATTCCATCAGGAGTAGCTAGCAATCTCTTGGTGTAGAATTAATGTGCAGTACCGTGTACCTAATAATAAGCCTTTTCCAAGTAATAAGACATCCGTTCCACATTCTATCTGAATTCTCGTGGAAGACCATTTCCGGAGATTAATGGGAGTAATATGGGTTTTTAGACATTGTCCAGTAAAGTTTCATGCATGTAGGAACGTGCAGAGCAGGTGAATCATCAACATTACTCTGGTATTTTCGACATCTCATAATGTGCACATCATCATCATCATCATGATCATCATGTAACTTATCCCATTATCCCTCAGAGATTACCTAATACCATGCATCCTCCGTAAACTGAAGTGGCGAGAAGCGTGTAAAATGAAAAGATACAATATAAGACTATCTACAAAACCACATCGAATTCACTAGCGTGACCTAGAAATTTTGAGACATAGCACAGACGGCACAAAAACTGAGACGCAGAGAAAAGAACAGATTCGCTTGAGTTGTCACCCTTGCATGTATGTCTTTTCGACTTCTAATCTTTTTTGAATCTGCCTTAGCACCTGGTAAAAAAATGAATACCTGCTTGCTAACGTAGTGTAGATACATTTTATATCTTACCTCGTGCTGGATATTTTATTTAAAATCATTGTCAAGGTAAACTGGAAATTAATAAAAACGGAAAACTTTAATCCATAACAATAGCAATTTTACCTAAAAACGTTGAAATGAAATTGATGAAAGTCGTGATAGGAAATGTTAGATCATTTTTTTTATACATTTTTGATTTTAATCTTAATATTTCGGACGTTGAATCCTGTAGTAATTATTCTGATCATCTAGAGGAATATATGACCTGGATGCAAATTTTCCTGCAAATAAGTTATTAACTTTGAGCTTGAGTATCATTAACTTGTATGCCTAGATTCCAAATATTTGGCATCTCCAATTTTCATTAGTACATTGTAATAAATTGACAAAAATCTTCACTTGGTACACCAGTTGAGAAGCAAAACACTTGAAAACCAAAAAAATTACATGAGGCACTTATTCGAGTATTTTCAAGTAAACTTAGTGCATACATGGTAGTCAGCACGAAATCTCAGACAGACTATAATATACGTTATTACATGAGTGCGTTATATTATGAACGTATATCAATATCTTATCTCTCAATACTGGACAAAAAAACAATGTTCATGAGGCAGCCAAACGAGAAATTCAAGATGTACATCATGGAGAGTGAGAAGGAAGGGGCTGAGTAGTGAAGGGAGTACTTTCATTGCACTGTGATTGTGAATATTACTTTACTTTACGATACAATACACATTTCATGCAAGCTTCTCAGAGAGTTGTCGTGAGTGTAAAAATATATAGCACGTTCAAATGGAAGTATGTATATACGTCAGTGGCAGAGAGGAGGAGAAGCAAACTCACTTCCTTCCATTTTCCTTGAGCTACCGGAAATTCCTTGAGCAACGAACCAAGAAGTTTTGGTTTTTTGTCCCTCTTCTTTTTCCATTTCTCTCTCCCTTCTTCTTTTCTTGCATGCATCATGTAGCCGTAACCACATCATGTTCGAATTTCATATTATGCAAAAGAAGTGATGTGATGTAAAAAGTGTATAGAAGCAAAAGTGGTAACTAACACTAGTTAGCAGAGCGCTGAAACGAACCCAAGAACCAATTCACCGGAGCAAGTAGTCAAAATGTTTCTTTACGGACTCTGTGGACTCCAATTGCATGATACCGGCGTGTAGTTTTTAATGTATCGTATGCCAACCCCAGCTTAATGTAGCAACCACAACCAGTTTAATGTTTTGTATATTACTTTTAAGTACCTCATGCTTATACCCACTGACTGACTTAAATTAGATATGTAGGTTTTCATAGTTTTTTTCTATCGTGGTTTGTGTTGTTGTGTTGCGACTGGAAATAATGTACATTTTTTGTGGTTTTAACAACTCGAGTTTCTTCTGTATCTCCATTTCTTCTTTTTTCTCCCCATCTCATGCATGCATGCCTTCTTATTCTTCCTTTCATAAATAACTCTTATTCCTATGATTGTACACTTTTGGCTTCTGGATTTTTTTCTCTCTTTGAGTTCAATAAAGAAGTAGACACATATAAACACTCTGATTGTGATATAATCACTAAAGCTTTCTATGCTTCCCCTAGTAAGCAATAAAAATCATTGCATTTCCATTTCCTTCCTTCTTAAGAAATATTTTTTATGAAAAAGCGATGGTTCACTTTGTGATGAACTTAAAAATAACATTTCTTTTGAATGCGCTTTCTTCTTGAGCGCTGGAAATTTTAGGACATCAAAAAAATGTAAGAGGCTCTAACGAAATGTCAGACCATGGAAGAAGTTGACAATATTCAGATCATTGTTATTTAACATCACCGGTAATAATGGCTAGAATTTCTGTACGTGATTTCCAATATATGCCAAAAAAATAAAAGAAGATGGATTTCGTAGCTTATTATTATTTTTAAGAACAAGATATTTTATTAACGCTAAAAGGAACACAACACAATAATATATCCATGGTTTTGTGACTATAATAGTTATTCATGTTATAGGTATGCACTTAAGTATTGCATACTCTGAGTCGCTTTTAAATTTCTATATTCTATTGAACAAATGCATTGGCAATAGTTAACGCCCACAGACCTTGAGATTTTACTAATACAACGAAATACGTTATTGGTAATAATATCATATAAATCAACTAAAATTTAAGGAACATGAGACCACACAACTACATGAAACTGCAACAAGGGTAAAAATGTATTAAATGCAAAGGTCACGTTATGCTATTACAGGTTAAACTCTAGCATAAAGCTTGCGTGCACTAATTTTAACTGAAATGGCTAAATATATTAACAAAAACAGTAATGCGGAAGGTGGAAGTCAAACAGTTTTACATGCATACAAATATAAGTTACAATTCTGCAAATTCAAACTATTTTGAAAACCATTCTAAAAATGTAGCTCTATAGCTTTTCATTTTTAATAGCACAACACTTTTCTACTACATATACTACAGAATCTAGGAAAGGTATCCTAATTCGCTAGATAAAAATATAAAATATCACATTATAATTTTCAGTTAAGGTAACTTTAAAGGTTGGTAAGGTTCCTACGTTATCCATAGTTATCCATAATATGCAACTAGGTTTGCTTTACCAGCATACGTCACAAGTATTATTAACCTTGTTTACAGATCCTGTCATTAAAGTAAAAATACTGAATGAATAAAAATATAAGGTGCTCTCACAATACACAAAACAAAAACGAGATTCTGCATGCATTGGGACGGATACTTGCAATATTAAACAAAATCGGGGGGTAAGTTTTGTCGTAAAAATATACAAAATCATTATTTTGTACGTTAAACAAGCTAATCATTCTTTGTGTCAACTCCACTTAACCGTGTCCGTTTTCGGTTTGTCATTTCTCTGATGTATTCAAAACTCTCAGGATCTCGCCACATTGCGTATGAGTAAGTCAATATAAACATCAGGAAAATGAATCGATCCAATCTGTTCCAAAAAAAGAAATGTTTTAGCCTTGTCGGTAATTTTAGTGATGCAATATATTTTTTAGGGAGATGAACCAATTAGATACTTACGTCATTAGCGGACAAGCAGATATTAAAGTCGTAAACGGAATCAGTCCCAAGTGTCGTTGCCTTTTCAGCATAGATTTAAACTCTGAAGATTTCCTACTCGTGGAAACATTAGTGAACACAACCTGCTGAAACAAACACAACACAAAATCGAGTTCAAATACTAATGATGGCAGCTGGCCAATATGCCGGATTATTATTTATTCAAAAGACATGCACTTAAAGCATCCATCTCTATCTACCTACCTGGTGAAGCCCAATTAGTTCAGGCATATCTTGCATTAATGTGGTGCCATACAAGGAGAACCAAGAAATGACATGAACAATTCGGCAAATACTTTCTATTGCAGGAAATTTCCAAATGTAGATTGGAACCACGATCCAATTCAGCATGAGAACCTAAAATGTCACAAAGTAAATGAGTTTACGCATGAAAATTCACTGAATTTACATTTCGATTTACTAAAGTCCAATTTTCATTTGAAATTAAAGTCTGTCGTCATTTACATGTAAAGCGAGAGCAGTAGCTAAGGTGTAGATGGCTCCATTAATTTTCCAGTCTATAAA
Organism: Orchesella flavescens; assembly: GCA_964034955.1. Classification (NCBI taxonomy): domain Eukaryota; kingdom Metazoa; phylum Arthropoda; class Collembola; order Entomobryomorpha; family Orchesellidae; genus Orchesella; species Orchesella flavescens. Next base: position 30,725,807 of record OZ035953.1, read on the forward strand.
AACTTTTTGGTGAAAATACGTTCCATTCAATTTCCGTTCAGTCAAGAGCGTATGCTGGGCCACAAATAAAGCACACAATAAAACATTTTTCCCCAAGGCTTTCAGTACTCGTTCCCATTCGAGCTGGCAGTTAGGAAGACATGCGATCCAGTCTGAAATACAAATTAATACTTGACATAATTCGCTAATATAGAAATTCTTCTAATCTAATTCCTAAACTGCGTGGAAATAAACTCTGATAATTAAATCTAGTTACCTGAAATGGCAATTGGTGTACCATCCATAGGCCAGCCAATAAACCAAAGTGCCTTCAGCACAACCACACCAAACAACGTTGAGTAACACCCGAGTATAAAAAGGAGCTTACAGTATTTTTGAATCTGTGGTAACAATCCACTAGATTTCGGTTCCCCTTCTTCAGCCATCCTACGCCGTCTTTCTTTACGTCTAAATCTACCGACTGACTCGAACAACTACCGAGTGTACTAAATACTATGTACTACCTTCTTAAAACCGACTTCTGTACCACTGATATATATTTAGCCGTTATTAATTGCCATTTTAATTGAGAACCTTCCAAACTTCGCTGTAAAAATAAAAACCTTGGAAGATTGGGTCAATTTTTAGGATACAAAATATTGGAAATCCGTACTAATTGGGGATTTAAAATCCAAAAGTTTGCACATGTTCATTTCACTTTTCAATGCTTTACACGAAAATTAACGAACGAATCAAGAACACGAGAAGAAATTCAATCATTCAATTATAAAGGACAAATTCTTTATCTTGTGTTGTAAGCCTTTAGGAGTGACTTACAAAATGATCTCGCTTTAATGATAATATTGTCACAACAATTTAAGGTTAAAGTAGAATCGAGTAGAATTGGATTTGCACCACCTGAGTTATTTGTAACTGTAAGTTTACAACTGATTTTGTTAGTATAAGATTTCGAGAAGAAGTGGAGGTATAGAATAATTCAGTCGGCTTCCTAGCTGGAGGCCGTAGGTTTCTTGTTTGTTGTTTACAGTATGTTTTAACTTAGCGCTAGATCTTCGTGCCCCTCACATCAAGAGAGCTTTCGATTTATAGATGTACAAAGATACTACTATTTTTGGAGTGAAAGGGAAGATAGCAACATCAAGACATAAATGCCAATGAGCTTGCACTCTTACTTGTAAATGAGTCACCCGTCACGTCCTTGCATTTAGTGTGACTGGCTTAACCCTATCATTCATGAAATCTACCCGTTTATTACATAGGCTGGAAATATTATTTTAGATTATTAACGAATCATACGCATGTTTCAAGCAGGTGTTAGAGCTAAAATTTAAAATGTCATCGTCTGAAATCAAATCATGTATGAGTTTCGTAAGGTACTTGATTTTCTTCCAAACCGCTATGTCGAGCTGCTATGATGGTAATAAAGTTTGGTAATTAGTAATTAGAAAGGCAAGATACTATTTATAATGCTAAGCCAAAAGCTCATTATGGTCATCATGTCATTCTTATAACTGGATGAGTTGAACTTGGTGTCAGAGAAATGTCGGATTATTCTACTGCAGTAAGACGTAAGTACATAATGCATATGTATGAAAATGTAACGATAAAATTATATGGTGTGATGTGATGATGATGATGGTACTTTTGCATTATCTGTGCAAGGAAATGGGATACATATGGCACGCTGTAAATAGGTTTATCACTGGAAGGTTAACCGTATATAGTCTACTACTGGCTTTGTAATCGGATCGGGATCATTTGTGGAAAAGGCGATGAAAAAGCCCTTCACATGCGCTATTCGAGTAGAATGTTTTGATACAAGATCGTAGTATTTTTACTTTCCGTAGACAATATGTCTCATGCCACTAGTGTGAGCTTGAATAGGGAAATGTTGAGACTAGATTTCTAGCAATAACTTATTGTACACACGTTACGGTAAAGTTACTTTGCTCATACCCCCTTGCTTTTACCATAACCAAATGGATTTTATGCTTTCTCTGCAAACAGTTAGATTTTCAGAGCAAAACTAAATCAATGCAAACTACTCCTCCTCTGCTACTAGTGCCACTTGAACTTACGAGTGCTACGCGTGCATGCTATACAAAAAAAATATACAGCTTGCACATTAAGTTTGGTGATACATTTTGCGCTAATGCTTGGCTCTTGAATCATAAGAAAACTTGCCCAAAATAAACATTTAACCAATGCGTTTAAATCTAAAAAAATTTTAAAAACCACTTTTCAATAACGTATAAGGAAATACAAGTATAAGGAAATAAATATTGAATGTAAAAATCTAAGATTACCACCTCTGGTCATGTCATATACATATAGTATTAAGGTTAACAATGTAATAGTAAGTCCAGTTCAGTTTTAAGGAAAATTTATCGTTAACTGTCAAATTTATATCCTGTATCATAAAGTAAGGGTTTGGTCAAGTATGACTAAGGTATATTGGTTTGCAATTAAAATGCCATTCATTGCATTAGGCATAACTAAGCGTTTGATAATGACATTCTAACGATTGAAACTCATTAACTATACAAAGATTCTGGCTTAAGATTTCATTGCTTCTTCATAATATAATGCCTTGAGATAAGTAGTTTCAATTTTCCCTAAAGTCATTTTCATTGATTATTCTTGCTGAAAAATCACCCCTACATATATTATTCTAGTTTCGGGTCTGGCCGTATATTCATTTTCCCCTTTTTGTCTTTCTTTCATCTTCACCGTGTGCTTTGGAAAGGGGTGGAGTTTTAGAATCGGAGACTGGGTAGTAATGCATATAATATCAAGTACATTTTGCTTGCATGAATGTATGAAGTGCAGCAAGCAAGAAAAAGAAGACCAAAGATTTTTTTTTACATTGTACACTTGATTTCATGTTACGCTTTGTATCACGCACAAATAAATACGGGAGCATACATTTAGGCACTCAATATACGTCATAGGTAGGTAAGTACAGAAATATAATATGTATGTTCAAAAATATATATGGATGTGGTATGGTGAGTGTGGTGATGTCTAAAATCTTGTAAAGTGACTGACTGACTGACTGCAGGAAAAAACAACATTGATTCGACTGACTGTCAAATAGGAGTGTTTAGCTGAGCAACTAAACTGAGCCAAAAAATATTGTTGTTTTTATACACTTGCGAGCTAGATTAGCATAATAAAAACATAGATATACAGTAGGCTAATTCTGTTTGCACTCACTTTGTATTTGACAGATGCGTCTCTGGCACTTCATCCGGTGTTGGTGTTGACTCATGTAAAGTTTGAGGATTATTAAAGGATAAAAATATGAGTGATTCAATCTTAACGAGATAATAAACGTTGTGGTTTCTAAGTAGACTTGCAATAAATAATAGGGATGTGCTAAAGTGAACAAGTGAGTGGTAGTGGACTATAACTAAGCAAGCGGCACAGTACTTTAAGATTTGGATTGGAAAGGTTTCCGTATTTTCCATTACGCATGCATGTAACGAAACGTAACTACATTAGTTGATAGGTACATCGTGCAGAGATGTGTCATGAATTAATGCTATGATCCAAGTGACAAAATTTACTCAACTTGTTCCTGTTATCAATTGCCAATTGTACAAATGTAGTACTGCATCCATGACTTCCAATGAGTTGCAAACGAATGACTGATAAACTTATCTTTCATGAGCAGATGTGAAATAATGCATTGATAGCATAGCTTACTGCTTACGCGTATCCGAAAGTGATTTTGTTATTTTGCGAGATCAGAACAGTTTTGAAGACAGAGGTTTAGAGAGAGCCGACTCTTCTGAAAGCTATCACTTGAGGAACACTTGTGAACCTAAACGAACGAACATATTTTTAAGAGTAGAAACGTTTATTTGAAACTTTTGACAGGTACATTAAAATAATACACATAGTTTTTTTGTGTAAAAAACACTACAATTTATTGAATAAAAGTTACTCATTAATTGGTTCGCTATTTTGCAGATCATTAAATAAGGATGAGGCGATTTAAGGCCTCCAAGTATAAAAATGCAGCCCCAAAATTAAAGAAACACGAGCCATGGGTTAGGGATCTTGTCGTTGGTTCATACAACTGTTCGGGAAGCTTTATTAAGGCGTCTGCTGCATTTGTTGCATTCAATGTACAAGCTACAGGTAAATATAGACATTTCATAGTTGACATACATAAATTTCTTTTAAAATTGAAGTTACTTAAGTCGACATGCTTTATTTAGGATCTCAACTTGGGGTTGTCTCCTTGGATGCTGAAGGTGTTGCTGGATCCACACTGCCAATTCTAAATACTCACAGTGACTTAGTCACCGACTTTGAATTTTCCCCATTCGAAGATGGATTGCTGGCGACTGGCTCAGCAGACTCTACTGTCAAAATTTGGTCATTTAACAACAACAACATTAATGATTTGTCGTTGCTTAATCCTGAATTGGTAATGAGCTCAAAGCATCGTAGAGTGGAAACAGTATGCTTCAGCCCAACTGCAGAATATCTATTGAGCTTCTCAGCCCACAATACCATACAATTTTGGGACATTTTGTATGGAAAGGAATTACTATATGGTATGTATGTATACCTTATTTCTTCTGGAGAAAGCACTAGTCATGTAGTTAAGTGTTTAAGTATTTATGTGTATTTATAAAGCCTGATGCCTAAAGCCTGATAATTTGGTACTTTTTCAGACACGGACTTGCATGGGGACACAATTATGTCAATGTCATGGAGTAAAGCTGGCAGTCTTCTTGCAACTTGTGCAAAGGACAAACAGGTCCGAATTGTTGATCCCAGAGCTAATCTTGTTACAGCATCCGCTGTAGGTCATGAGAATGGAAAAGACTCACGGGTAGTTTGGCTTGGAGACTCCAGCTTCATTCTAACAAGTGGATTTGATTCTGTAAGTAAACGTTGCTACTTAACTGGTTGTATAGAAGATGGATTTTTTTGTGCCATTTAATTTCCTTATTCAACTGGATGCACATTGAATTTTTTTAGAGTCGCATGAGACAATTATTTGTCTGGGATACTCGAGCCTTTGAAAAACCAATCAAGTCTTTGAGTTTCGGCAGTTCAACAGGGATCCTAATGCCCTTACATGATCCAGACACTAACATGATTTTCCTTGCGGCACGTGGTGACTCATCAATTGGATACTATGAGTTTTCTGAATCTGATGACTTCCTTACAGAAGGTTATCGTTACAATGGCGACCAAACAAAAGGGGCTTGCTTACTTCCAAAACGAGCTCTAAAAGTAATGGACACGGAAGTCAACAGAATCCTTCAACTAACTGCGAATTCGGTCGTCCCAATCCCGTTTCATGTTCCAAGAAAATCCTACATTGACTTTCACCATGACTTGTATCCAGATACATGCAGTACTAACACAACCGGAAGTGCTTCCGTATGGATGGATGGGTTTACGGGAACAGTATCTAAAATATCATTGAATCCTTCTACTAACGGAGGAAACTTAAGAGTATTCAAAGAAAGCTTGGCAGTTAGGAAAGCAAAGGAGGAGCAACGGATATCAAAAGTTATTGAGCCCCTCGAATCTGAAAAATATAAAAAAGCAGTGCCAGAGCCACGACCTCGGAAAAAGTCGATTTCATCAGGATCCTCGTCGTCAGATGAAGTGGCAGAGGTGCCGACAACTGGAAAATTTTTCCCTGTGCCGAAACCCAGAGTTTCTAGCGTAAGTAAAACTTCTTAAAATAAAGGAGCGGACCATCCATTTTTTTCTAGTTAACTAATTAAAGATATTTGTGTATATTTATAGAGTACTACATCCTCTGTTCTGCGAACGCCCAGTTCATTCATTTCATCACGAATGACTGCTGACTTCACAATGCGAAATAGTGTTACCAAAGATGTTGACACTAGCCTTTACACTGCACCTACAACTGTTGGAGTGGAACCATGCAACACTACTACTGAGAAGCGTAATGGTTCGTCTGACGGATTTAGTCTCACAAATGATAATGATAGTGAAGTTATAAACAACAACAATGACCAGGAGCAGCAACAGTCACTGACTGAATCTAATGATAATGACCAAGGATCCCTTAAGGATCCCACATCCCTAAATGGAAACGAAGTGGACCATCACACAGAAGAAAGCAGTAGTAATAGTATGCAGCTTTCAACATCAGATAGACGAAAGTTATTTGAGAGTCGAGCTATGACAACCCCAGAAACTTCCATTCCTCCTGGAAATGAAGGGAATGGGGAATCATTTGAAAATCGGAAACCTCGAATGTCAGTTGCAGAAAGGATGAAAATGTTTCAACAAAACTCAGCAAACAGTACAGGAGGAAATGCGCCTGCTGAAGAAGACAACAATTCTAGTCAAGCAATTAGTCATTCTTTATCAGCAAATACTCATCCAAAAATAACCTCAATGAGCAGTGAGGATTCATCAAGTGGTATTGATGAGCATGGGGATTTATCTAAGGAACGAGAGCCTTGTCCTGCTCCAATTGCCAAGCCTGAGAGAAAGTTCACTCCTCCCAAACAAGAGTCTCCCCCAATACGTAAGCAAGAGCCTGCATCGCAGCCAACTTCTCTTTCAAAACCGCCAACATCCAACAAACGAATTGACACTGTATTTGGTAAGTATTATGCATATTATACACCGTCCATACTTTTCATCAAAAGGAATATTTCTCTGTAATTTATTGGACATATTGTGTACAGGCCAAGTATCGAAATATCGTAACTACAAGGCAGCCGCACTTCACAAAAAAATGCATTTAGAAAACTTGCGGAATATTAGTACAACGTGTCCTGGAGAAAGTGAACTGATTCAAGGTATGTACAATCATCACATATACCATTGCCAACAAAACATGGCGTTTGAAATTGGGATATCATGTCCTTTATTCCGTTTCTTTACTTTTCAGCAAATCCTGATCGTATCGCAGTTCCATTAAACACACCAGGGGGTAAAGTCGCAATCTTTGAAGTGAGCACACCAGGGCGTCAACCTGATGGAGTTATTCCTGCACTTGTTCATGGGAGCAAAGTCATGGATTTCATGTGGGATCCTTTTGATAACACTCGGCTTGCTGTGGGAGATGACTGTGGGAAACTTTGGCTTTGGACTATCCCTGAAGGAGGACTTAAAGAGCAGACAAATGAAGCGGATTTCTCAATTCATGCCCACGCGGAGAAGATTTACTTCATTAGGTTTCACCCATTGGCTCAGGACGTGTTAGCCACCGGTTCATACGACATGATGATTAGGATATGGGATTTGAATGCACGAGATGAAATCGCGTTGATCCGATGCTTCGATCAAATTCAAATGTTTTGCTTTGCATGGAGCCCATGTGGACAATACTTTTCAACTGCTGCAAAAGATGGCAAATTGAGGGTTTATGACCCTAGAAACAACACAGAGCCGATAGCTATTGGACAGGGACCACCTGGGGTTCGTGGTGGACGTGTGTGTTGGGTTCTGGATGGAAAGTATTTGATTGTTGCTGGCTTTGATAGATCGTCGGAACGCCAACTTCATATGTACAATTCCTCGGACTTAACCAAGGTCACTACAGTATCACTCGATGTTTCTCCGGCAATTCTCGTTCCATTTTATGATGAAGATAGCTCTGTTCTGTTCCTTAGTGGAAGGGTAAGTTATAAAAGAAAGCGACAGGAATAAAATGAGCATGAATATATTGACATTACTCTAATTGTGATACTCATTAATATCATGCTCCTTTTTACACAGGGTGACAGCACTATTTTTGCTTATGATGTGATTGAGGGACCACCGTATCTATTGCCGCTCAGTCCTCACCGCTGCAGTGGAGCTCATCAGGGTATTGCCTTCTTGAAAAAGAATGCATGTGAAGTACAGAATGTCGAATTTGCGAAAGCCTACCGTTTAACAGAAGTGGTAATAGAGCCATGGTCATTTACAGTTCCACGAGTGAAGGTATTTGTGTCTTTTTATTTTAAAGTTGGTAATATTACCAATGCCAGTGTGTAACTATTACTAAATAGTATCCTTTCCAATTTACTAATTAACAGAGTGAATATTTCCAAGACGATCTATTTCCTCCAACTAAAGTTTTGTGGGAACCTACAATGACTTCAGAAGCTTGGGCAAATGGCAGTAATATCTGTGCCAAAAAGATAAGCTTGAAACCTTCAAACATGAGATCATGTAAGATATTTAAATAAAAATAACAAGCAATTCCATTTTTATAATTGCTAACTGATCTTTAATTTTTTCTCAAGTGGGTGAAGTAACTGGACACCGAGCTGAGCCTCCTCCATCATCTTCAGAGAATGGGGTGAAAGCTACGAATGGCAAAGCTCCTGCTACCCCTACACCTGCATGCGTCATTGCTGCATCAGGTGCAATTGGTAGTGCTCTTGTTAGTAATGGAGCAAAGAAGCAACAGAGAGAAGTGAGCGTGCATATCTAAGTTTTTATTCCTATCATTTGCAAATATTTTAAAGCTTCTTTCCTAAATAACTATGTATACAATAAACAGCTGGAGCAAGCAATCAAGATTAAACTGCCTTTGAACCTTCAGCTTGAGCAAGATGATATGGAAGGAGTAGACGAAGAAGAATGGGTAAGCTGGTTGATTGATGTTACATTATAATGTTATGTTTAATTTCTTTAGAAAATCCCACTAATACAATTGCTATTATTTTTTCCTCTTTCCATAGGATGAGTGATGATGGACTTCCTCCACCAGGCTAACCATTTTCACAAATTGGCTTATCTTTACCGAAAATAACGAACTCTGCAACAAATTTCATCGATTGATGTATTTCAAATATAATGTCATTGCACCAAACCCAAATTAGACGCGTAGACGACGAAAATTGTTTTTCAGTTTTGAGAATTATGATATTACGGTTCAAATATTTAGGAATATATGTAAGGTTCGCAGTGTACTGCACGCTTTTAAATGGATACCGCTTATTCAGCAATGTTTACGTCTTACTTAGGTTAAACACACACACACACACATACAAATGAGAATTGACTACTATTTAGAATGTACAGTATCACAACTGCACGATCTCTTAATACTGGACCACTACTACAAATGCAAACATTATTTTAGAAACTAGTATAGTATCCGTAAATACTATGCAAACATATAAACCGAGTACAACAAAATTATTCCAGTCATAATCATATATCAACACTAGTTTTCCATAGGTAGATCAGGTTAATTTGAATGTCAAATATTAGGGTTTGCTTCAACAAGTTAAAATTCGTTGCTTCAAACAGTTTTCGCCGCTTAACCACAAATATTTGAAAGCTTACTAGATATTAACTGTCACAAATTATGCGAAACATTTTCTATTGATATAATATATGTGTTTCCGCAGAGATATAGAAAAATGTACTTGGCTTCGTGTTAACTAAATGAGAGGAAGAGGAGAGTAGCTATTGCTACTGTTGGAAAAGTGTTCTTTCCCGGTTTGTGTAAATACGAAAGACTGCAGTCATTTTGCTAAAAAAACTAAAATACAGGTAAAAAACAACTTAGTTTAGGTTAAGTTTAGTGTATGCAGTTCTTTTCTGACAAGTACCAACATTATAAAAAGGAAACAGGTTGAAATTTTTACGAACTTCATGACAAGCAAGAAAGTTGAACAAATCTATTTTAGAGCTTAGATTATCTCGAAGAATTTTGTCATTTATGAAGCCAAATAATAATCTTAAAGTCAAAACAGTAATTTATAGTTACATTTTTAGCACATGAATGACTTGGTGAGAGAGATCCGCTGAAAGTGTACAAATGATTCTGCATGGTTTTGATGTTGAATTTAAAATGAAAGAAAAAAACAAGAATTTGTACCCGTGACGAATTGATAGATCGGTTTATCGTGCATTATTATCGCGACATTATGGTGATGCTTGGAAAAGTCTGGTTTTAGATTACAGTTTGCATGCCTCTAACATAGGGTAAGAATGCTAGGAATATGATATGGATGATGATGATGATGTGTATGGGTAAATGGATGAAAGGGAGATGTGAAAGTGCAATGGAACCGAGACTTACTACGCCTTCATGTATTTTTTAGATTAGTCATTAGGTCAATGTAACTTTTATGCGTCATTCTCTAGTTTTAATGTTCAACCCTGGTGTCAATGCAAAAGAATGCTTTCTTTTTGTGAGCATTTTATTCCAAACTATATTACAAAAGCCAAAGTCACACCACTTTTACTATATATTCCATATTAACTTTAAAATAACTAAATATATAGATAATCTCTGTCTTTCCATTTTATTCCCATGCCAATGCAAGCTTTTTTATGAAATGTGAGCTGAAAGAAATTTTTCATTTGTTCTTTTTATAAATTTAGTGCATTAAGATTTTTATACTGGATGGTCAGAGGTGAGAGTCAGACTGCATAAAAAAATGTTTGTAATGGATTAACGGTATGAGAAATATTGAATATGGTGAGTTGGGCAGTACAGTCAACTGTCCTTCATTTCCATTATTTTCAGTTTTACTGATCTAAGAATGCAAATATGATACAATGTTTTTACTGGTAAGGTTTTTGAATTTAATTGAGAAGGCTGAAGCTTGAATCCAAATGTTTTAAAAAGGTTATTTACGTATTTATTTAAAAGTTTAATTATCCAGCCTGTATGTCCTAAAACTATATGTGTGTAATCTTTCAAACGCCTCCAATCTCATTTAGGATTATTAAACTCTCACAAACATACATTTACTTCAAAACTTCCATTCTGACAAATAGTATGAGCAATTTTACTATCACTTACAATAATATTCTTAAAAAATTAGGAATCTTCTAATATTACAGTGTGTAACATTTGACGTTTGATGTATGTATTTTGACTCATGGATACATGATTTTAAATAAAAAATAATCAATAAACCAAAATACAATGAAGATTTGTGTACATTTTAGTTCACAAATTTACTTTGGAAACATATTTTCGACAAATTGAATCATGCTCATAAATAAACAAAGACATTAACCTAAAATCTAAGACAACTTAAAAAATTAATTACTACGTTTACTACTCATCATCGTTCCAATCAATCCCATCCTAGATGCTCGCTCTTCATGGTATATCTTTGTTGCTGCGACACTTTTGTACATACTATCATATCCTTATGTATACAATTTGTATATAAACCATTTTCTTTTGGTATAGTACCATTAGCCCATATTATGCATATCCTTAGAATGGGTCATAGTCATATGTGCTCCTGTGGCTAGCTCAGCGGTCTTGGTCAAATCTCTAAATCTACTAAAGCTTGCAAATGTAGACTTTTACCATGTATAATATATAGAGCTACCATATTTGTTGCATACTTCTTTAGGCTTCCTCACCCTACTACTACTTATTACCACACTCAGCTGAGGATCCACATTGATTTAAAGAATTCTTTCCAGTTATTTATTCAGTTGCGGCGTTATATAACTAATCAGTGCAAATGGCTTCGTCTGCAGCTATGCCTGAACCCGTCAGAGTGTCTCCACTTATCAGGGTAAGTTATACTTCAACTTCTGATTACAAATTTTTATTTAAATTAGAACTAGTGCTGGGTTGTATTATTATTGATGTAGCTAAAAGATGTACGACGATTTAAAATCTAACCTTTTTTATCTTGTTTTAATTAGAAGTGTAGCGAGTATAACTAGCAGTTTAATATATATTATAGTTTGTAATAGTTGAACATTCATTGAATGACCTGTAATCTGTTTTGAACAATCAATAGCTATTTAATATGCAACCCTTGAAGGACCGGTAACCGGTCCGAAGTCTGGGTTGCAATTTGTAGTTTCATGTTAGAACAATTTGGTTCAGAAAGTTATGTGTAAACTCTTCGGTTGCGTTTTTAAAAGTCTTCGGTTACCAAAACAGGAAAAATGTAGTAGTGTCTTGCAGTATTATAATGAGTTCGGTTTCCTGTCCCTCATTTAGGTGGGACGTTGGAGTTTCCTAGCGCTTGGTATCATGTGGGGAATCTCCAGGAACAGGTCACTTACCAAGAAGGAAAACAGATTTAGGGAAATTCAAGAAAATCAACGACCAGCAAAGGAAGCTGCTAAGGCTGCGGAGAAGGCCCGACTTAACAGAGGTACACACGCTTGTATTCTTTAATTCAATCAATTTAAGTAATAGATTTAATCGTGGCAGCAACAAACTAATGGTTATCGTACTTTTTTCTTACAGAGGAAATGCTTTACTTAGCCAAGGAAACTGGAACCCCTGTACCACCAAATTTTTAAATATTTACATTCTTCTTTAGTACACGCTCCAGTGAGTGTGCACCAGTTCAATTGTTCAATTCCTCAGTCAAGAAGAATCGTGTGTAAAAATTTACTGCAATAGTAAAATCTGTAGGTAATGATAATAATAAAATGAAAAACGTTAATAAAATTGTTTAGTGAATAACATGTTGGTTGAACGTCGTTATGATTTTTAATCCCACAAATTTTCTAACGATAATATCAAATGTTGAAATCGTTTAGTAAGGGAAGTGACTACGTGAAGTTTTCGAAATTTTAAATTAACGTTAAGAAGGCAAGAGGCATTCGCTTTGTGCATGATAATTTCAAATGAACGCTGTAAACATTAGAAATGAGACAGGTAGGTATAATATTTTTTAACATTTTATATTTCTTTTAATGAGACCTAAAGGATTTCACAACTACTGTGCTTGCAATATTCAACGTCAAATTTTATTGGTTTCAAACGTGGTTAAATGTCATGAATATGAAGCATTCAATTTACATTAAAAGGGAATAGATCATAAGAATCACTTTTTGGGTGCAGCACACCAATTGTAGGCGTTCTGGAACATCTTGAGCCAAGGTGCGACATTGGTCATATCAGACTCAATGTTGTGCGGAATCCATGGCCATTGTGTTGGCAGTACACATCTTTCAGGATGGGGCATCATTGCCAAGTGACGGCCATCAGCCGAGCAAATTCCAGCCACACCATCTAAAAAATAATTAGCATTAGCATATGAGGGATTAAGGATTTAAGCTTTAGGGTTTTTACATGGTTTGTAATAGCCGTAAAAATATTACATTTGCTGCCATTGGGGTTCATTGGATATTCTTCTGTTGGCTTCATATTATCATCAACGTAACGAATTGGAACACAACTTTGACGATCCAATTGAGTATATACCTGTGGGCTTCGGTAGTTGAAGCGTCCTACAAACATAATTGACAACAGTTAGTTTCTTTGCTTAACAAATACAATTTGTGGCATCAATTTGTTGTTCATATAATTAAGAAACCTTCTGCATGAGCAATCCATACTCCAAGAACAGAACCTTCCATTCCCTTAAGCATAATGGCTGGTGACTTATCAATCCGAACAGTGGGGAATCTGCTTTCATATCGTTCTGATAAATTGTGATCAAGGAACACATCAGGAACTGCAGGGACACCACCTTCCTCCTCCTCCCGTTCCTTAGAAACTCCAATCCATTGAAGCAAAGCCAACAGTTGACAACCGTTGCAAACTCCAAAACTGAACGTATCTTCTCGAGCACGGAATTGTGCAAGTTGTGCTTTTATCTCCCGATCAAACAAGAAGCTTGCAGCCCACCCCTTGGCAGAACCGAGCACATCTAGAAACATAACACTTGTGTTACGTCATGGCCAGCTTCATACGAATGGAAATGGTTTCAGAAACTTACCTGCATAACTGAAACCTCCAGGGAAAATAATTCCTCGGAAGCGATCAAGTGTAACCTTGCGGGAGACAATATCTTCCATTGTTACATCCCAAACGTTAAATCCAACCATTTGAAGAGAAGCGACCATTTCCCGATCTCCATTGGTACCCTCTTCACGAATAACAGCGACAGTTGGGGCATTTACTGTGAAATCAAAGGAATTTCATTAATATATCGCATTAATATGGCACAATATTTTAGAGTATAAACGAACTATCGTAATTATTTAAGTTACCTGTAGGTTCGGTAACGATCTTAATTTCATTAGGATTAAATGTGAGGTAGTACTCGGGTCCACTACGCTTCCTGAGTGACTGGTGCTCCTGGACTACGCAAACTGTGCTTGCTTGACGCTTCTCGAGCTGAAGACTAGTTTCTTCCCATGCTTGGAATAGGTCAATCATTAACGAATCCACCATTGCTTCTCCATCAACGGAAATCTCAATTTTGGAGGCTGGGCCAACTCCACTTGACACTCCAATTGGGTAAACTGGCACCTTAGCTTTCTTAAACTCAAAGAGAACCTTGTCAATGCATGTACTGCTAACTTCAAGTACCCAACCGACTTCTTCGGAAAATAAAACTTCCAATGGGCATTTTGAGTCACGATGAACAATATCAGCTTTCAGGCCAGAGACTCCACCAAAAGCCATTTCCAAAAGGCAGGTGACAACACCACCATCGCTGACATCATGACCAGCCAAGACATGGCCAGCTAAAAATAAATTATATTTTTTTTAATATACATGGAATGTGACTTTGCAATTTCATGTTAGAAGTTGTGTAAAATGGGATTTTACCTGTAATAAGGTTTTGAGTGGCTTGGAACGCCTTTAAGAGCAACTCTGGATCATCCAAATCTGGAACTGTGTCTCCCAACTGCTTGTAAACCTGTGCGAGAGCTGTTCCACCAAGTCGACTCTTACCCCCAGATAAATCAACGAACACGAGAAGCCCTTCCTTGCCAGTTCTGGGCGCTTTCAGGTCTGGAGTGACAACTTTACGAATGTCAGGACATGGGGCATAATTAGACACAACAAGCGTTCCTGGTGCTTTCACCGTATCCTTTCCTACTCTTGCAGCCATTGATAAGGAATCCTTGCCACCGTCAACAGCAATGCCAAGCTGTCTCATGACTTTGCACATGGCTTCACAGGCTTCAAGCAACGCGGCTCCTTCGCCTGCTAATTTAGCGGCCCACATCCAGTTTCCGCTGCATTTAATGTCCTAAAACGAACAGATGGTATTTACATACTATTTTTAACCCAATTTTGGAAAAATTTGAAAAGTAACCAGTTCATTTCCTTGGTACATACCCTTATATCTGAAATCGCTGCGAACACAAGATTAGACATTGATTCTGCCACAGTCATGCGGGCACCTGCAGCTGGGCAAAGAAGTCCCTTAATTGGTTGTTCCCCAATGGACGTTGCTGATCCGCGCTATAAAAAATTAAATAGTTAACCTTGTGTTTTTTTACCCCATTGAAACTTTTTAAGACCAATAATGTTTAGTTATTCTCTTACTGTATCAAAATATGACAAAGCAACAACTGCTACATCAGCCAGTGGAGTGTGCAAAGGACCAACGCATTGTTGTTGAGCCACAAGTCCTGTGACAGACCTGTCAACTTTGTTGGTTAAGTAGCGCTTACTGGCTACAGATGGGAGTCTAAGTACACGATTGAGTGCCTCAGAAACCTTAAGTCCTTTGGGAAGTTCCAAGGGTCGGAGGTTGACTTTGTACTTTTCCATCTGGAAAACCTTGCGAGGCATTTTGCCAAGAACAAATTCCAAGTCGAGATTAACTGGGTTCTTTTCCTTTTGAATGGAAGCGATCTCATCAATTCCAAGTTTTACGGGGCCATTGGTAGCAACAGGTTTTTCTGTCAGAACAACTTTTCCATCTCCTGTAACCACTCCAACAAAGTTAATAGGACAACGCTCACGATCAGCGATCTGTTGAAGCAGAGGGAAATCTTCTGTGCGACAGAGAATGGCATCGTTCTCTTGATATTCGGCACCCCATAATTCCAGCGTGTTAATTGTTGGGTCACCCAATTGAAACCGTTTGGTGAAAATAACAGCTCCTTTAGGTTCTACTAATTCCTTTAGAACATTGCCTATAAGTCAAGATATGCATGAACTTACTTATGCAATTCGTATTTTTACGACTAGTATGATGGAAAGTTAAGTTAAGACAGATAATTATATTTACCGTTTCCTCCAGCTCCTTGATCATGAATACTGCAGATTGGATTCTTGTCTCCCAACTCCAAGCACGATCGAATGACACGGTTGAGTTTCTGTTCCATTTCTGCATCTCCTCTTTGCACCGCGTCAAAGTCGAGGTTAGCTTTGTTGTCTCCCTGAATCTGCACAGAGCTGGCAGCTCCACCACCAACTCCAATTCGGTAGATAGGACCACCCAGCTTCACAACCTGCATCTCAGGTTCAGGTTGAAGCTTATCAACCATGTTTTCATCCATAGCTCCAATTCCTCCTGAGAACATGATAGGCTTGATATATTCTCGGCGCTCCTCAGTTTTTCCAGGTAGTACCATTCCGAAAGAGCGAGCAAATCCAGATATAACTGGCTCTCCAAATTTGTTTCCATAATCACTGGCTCCATTACTTGCTTCAACTGCGACTTCAACAGATGGGGCAAAATTTCCAGGGTATACTTGGTTAGAATCTTCCCATGGAAGATTGTAATCAGGAATCAACAAATTTCCAAAGGAATATCCAGCGGTTCCAGCAATCACGTACCCTCCACGACCTACCCCTTGAACATCACGAATTCTTCCTCCAGTTCCAGTAGTAGCACCACTACAGAAATGGCAAATGGTCAGCCTTAAAGATGCATACGTCCATAATGGTTAAATATATTATGCATACCTAAACGGAGCTACCCCAGTGGGGAAGTTGTGTGTTTCAGCAGTAAAAATAATATGCTTATTGGAAGGTTGGACTTGGAAGGGGCTGGGCTCAACCACGTTAGTTGGCAGCAGAGTTCTAACTGGATATCCAACGATAGCACTGCTGTTATCACTGAATTTGATGACATTGTTTTGGTTGGTTGTTTCTTGGGTTTCGATGATCATGTCAATCAGTGATTTCTCATGGGATACTCCATCAACAACCAAATCGCCCTAATAGTACATATCCATTCAGATTTTAGTATTGATAGTCTTGTTATCATTAACATACAAGTGTCATGCATGCTATGCTACATGAATAGCGCTTGTTTTTATGTATACTTACCTTGAAGAACCAGTGTCTGCTATGCTCACTATTGGACTGTGCAAGGTCAAAACATTCCACACTTGTAGGATTTCTTGCTAACTTAACTTTGAATAATTCCGTGTAGTAATCCAAATCCCAGTTGTCAAATGCAAGCCCTACAGAAAATATGTGTTGTGTGTATAATCTCATAAAAGTAAAATCCGACTCGCTCTCTTTCATTTGTATATGTCTTACCCAAATGATCGTTGACTTTTTCCAATGCTGCTCGACCTTCTTCCATAATATTCACTTCATACCAAGGATCCGGCTTCTTTTCCAGTTGGAAACTGGTGAGTGGTTCTACATACTGACATTCAGTCATTCTATCGTGCAACGCAGCCAAAATCTGAAATGGACAGAATATATCACGTTATTCACGATTCTTCAGCAAATTAAATTCTTCATAAAACTCATCGGATAACAAATTATTCATCCTAATGTATATAATTTCATACCGGTGCCTCCAAGCTTTGAAGGGTTTCTGGTTTCACACTGCTCTCGAATCTAATCAAATAGCGAGTAGACATTTCCACGCGGCTGACTTTCTTCAGTCCAATTGCAGAGAAAATGGACACAGCATTTGTGGAAAATGCAGTTGAAAAGTTGAGCCTGTACCAAACCATTCATAACTTGCATTAAGCATTTGCTTTCTGCTATTCAGGGAGTTTCTTCACGTGCAAAACACAGTATAAATGTGTGTATATATAAATGTATGAATTTAGATTCCGTTACCTCGGTCCAACTTCAAAGAACAAAGATTTGCTATCCGGGCGAAGTGGCATTTTTGTGACATCTGTCAAATTGTTTGGAGACAAGACAGGAGCAAGCACCCATCTTATCTGTAAAATCTCTTTGTCTGCCAACAGCTCTTGTGTTTCGACATAAAAGCAAACTTCCGTTGTAATTGATTTGATTTCTGCTGGGGATAATTTTTGCAGAGCCTTTTGTTTTTCTGCAGTGACACTTGGGCTAAGGCCCGGTGTCCTGTAAAATCTCACTACATTAACCATGTTCTTAACCGCACAAAACTAGGAGTACAACACAACTTGGAAACGAGAGAGAGAGTATCCACTGTTCAGCTAACCCTACAGACAACCAAGTCAAAATGGTGACTGCTCAAAGACACTCTCATACACTCTGAGCTACTTGAATTGTAGCGTACATAATTAACGAAACCAATCTTCTGGATAGTATTAGTCTAGGTGCTGTAATCTCAGTAGGATTAAAAAGGGATGGATGACAAGAACAACGATGATGACGACGATGATGGCCTTTGAACTAATATGCTCGTGACATATGACACACCTCGATAAGCTTAGAATGCCATTGGTTGTAATATGATACGCATGGCGTGGGTATCCATCCTGTTTGCTACTACTCGTGTCGTGAGAGAGAGAGGGAGAGAGTAAGATACTAAAATTTCATAGTTTCATAACTCATGCATGAATAAAAGAAAATGAAACTCATGCTTGATACGTACGTACATTTTTCTTGCTTACACACTAGCCGGCCTAACTCTTAGCCAGAATAATATGTGTAGATAAAAAAGGTTTATGGCTGGATAAAAGAGCACAGACTGATCTATTAGTATATCTTACTATCTGCCAGCTAGGCAGTTCACGACAAGAGACGAAAACGAAGGATCTTACGATGAGATATATTACACAAAAATATGAAGAGGGGCTTCTTAATAGAAAGTGATTCAATTCTTGTAATTACATAGGGAATGCAATACCCTTATCTCCATACAAGAAGAGTCTTGTTATCAGACATCAGACCTGGATATTATCTTCAATTCCTAAATGGTAGTTAGTCAAAAGTCGTTCTCATACAAATGCCACATTATAAAATTAATTTTATAGATATTGAATCGATAGAAATTAGGTAGAACTTGTTTGTTGGAAAAAGGGCTAGAAGAGCAGGGAGCAAAATAAGGAAATGAGTATAAAAAATTGTCGAATAAAATGAAAGAACGAGGATGTGTAACTTGACAGGATTCTTGTATTGCCTAAAGGATGGACAGACTTTACGAAACCATAAAGAAGTTTCTACTATCTACCTCACGCAAGTCTTGCATTCCTATGAAAAATTCTATTGACAATTAGAAGAGTGTAACACTCCCCCAAAAGGTTGTAAAAGTGTACATAAGCAATTACATGGCAGACACATTACTTTTGGAAAAGAAATAAAATATTTTAAGTTTGTCGGGCCACAAACAGTTACAATGTAAACCTGATCCCG
Source organism: Orchesella flavescens (assembly GCA_964034955.1). NCBI lineage: Eukaryota > Metazoa > Arthropoda > Collembola > Entomobryomorpha > Orchesellidae > Orchesella > Orchesella flavescens. Next base: position 30,745,047 of record OZ035953.1, read on the forward strand.
TTCGTCTACCAGCGCTTATATTATTCACAGGATGTGATTTTCATTCCTCTCGACTGATATATCTGCTCATTCGTAGTTAGTACTGATATCTGACGTTCTTTATTTTTAATCGTAATCTTTAATAACCGACATCTGCTTCAGCTGTTTCTCAACCCTTGTCATATTATGTAAAAGTGTTAATGCTATGCAAAGATTATTGGATTATTGTTATAATGTCATAATGCGTTGTTAAATATGCAAGCTTGAAAGATTCATGATACCTCACCAATACATCACGCAAGCTCTAAACAAGCTCTAAAAGAGAAGCCAAGAAAGAAACCTTTTTACAGATCGTTGAATTGAAGGTGGTTTCCAGTGTGCTTCTATAACATACCGGTTGCTGATTCTGTTTGGCATGAAAACTTGTCAAACCTATTCAAGTCTTACATAACTTTCTTAATATTATGTACATGAGTTATAGATGTATACTGGACCCCTACAGTAATGATAATCATAAGGTCTTATAATATGCCGTTTCGCAACGAAGCATAAAAATGAAAACTGAATAGAAAGAAACCAATGTTATAACTTCAGCATTCGTTAAGCACATGAAAGATTTCATCAACTAAAGACGCACCTATGCGATTACATAAAGAGTAGATGGAAATGGAGAAGCATGATCCTTCCCTACGGCATGCAAAGCGAAGTATGTACGGAAACAAGACGACCTTGGTCCTCTACAAGAACACGCTAACTTCATTTCAATTGAACGAAGACAAAATAATACTAAAATTATTTTTATTTGCATAATTCTGTCGGTATCTCAGAACTGAACCCTGTTAGTGACAAATACTAGTGACATAAGAACGTTTGAACCTGTACGCATATTTAACCACTTTTTTTCTCTTACACACGTACCTTTTATATGGTATACATCATACAAAGCGATGGATATGGTATTAATGAATGCTTACATTTCCAGAAATGCTTAATATTAATTGCCCATTGATATGACTGTGTATCCTATTTTTAATATCGTAATACTAACATTGCTGAAATAACTATGTTCTTTTTTCCAGTTCCTCTTGAGATTTTTAAGTTTCTAGAATTCCATCCTTAAAGAGAATGCTTAATGAAAAATCCTCAGCTAATGGTCGAGGACAAAGCTTCATGTAATACCCTAGCAGCTACTTTGGCTAAAGATGATGTCGTCCATCTCGATATTCAAAAAGAATATCCTATTCGTCCTGGTTTCAATCTCAGGACTTTGGAGGTCACGAGGGTTATCCACAGTCTAAAATTAACAATAATATTGCTACTCTCAACAGCAACTATAATCTTCCTTGCCATCTTCAAATTCAACGGCAGTCTCAATACTCTACTTTTCATCACAGACCTCAGACCGACTATCCCATATTTACCCAGCAAGTCCAAGACTAACTAAGAACCACCCAATCGATGAAACGGTGGACATTGACGAGCTAGACTATTTTGCCAAAATTTTTAGGCAGAAGCGTGTCAAACTAGGCAATTACTAAAACAAGCTTTTAAATAAATATAATAGTTGAATTCATGACTCTGAAGTGATGGTACCACCAAGTTATGTTGCAGAGGGATTTTAACTTTTGTTTGGGTTTCATTTGGTTTATAGGATTTTCGCAACACGATGTTGGTCTCAATATGGGAATACGTTATGGAGCAGATATTTCTCAGACTACCGTTTCAAAATTTGAAATCGTTTGTCATTTGGGAATATGTGCAAACTATTACCGTTGTACCGAAAGTGGCTTGAGGATGTGGAAAAGGCACTGAGCAGCCAAATTACTCCCTCCACCGTTCTTAAAGTAATTGAGTCAACAAAAAGGACGAAAACAAGTATTTAAACTTCAGTACGTGTTGGATTGGAAAAATATTTCTTGCAGAATGCTAAGCCAACTGCTAAAGAAATTGCTATTTTTGCAGAAAACTTCGGCATGGAAGACGAAGTAGTGGTCCGAGTTTGGTTTTTAAATCGGTATGATTTTACAACATACAATCTACGTGAACCTTTCATGATGTTTTCATTGGAATATATCTACTTTCGAACTCTGCTATTTTTAAATAAAAAAGTTAGGGTTTAGTTAGATTTCAGAATGATTTATTCGTCCGTTTTGTTCATTTATTTGATTACATGTTCCTATAAAATGTAATCTGGTAACATTCACAAGGTAAATGTAAAACTCCACTTCAAGTGTTGCATGTATAGGAAAACGTCTGGGGCAATTTGAAAATTTGATCACAGCACAATTACACGATTAGTTTCTATTTGGCCAACAGGAAATGATGTTTCGTATAATGCAAATTTAACATATCCACATTCCTAACACTTCCATAATTGCGAATTCGTTTTACGAAAGTAGCTGTTTCTGTATTGTTCTTGATTAGCGCCGGAAGACCACATATTTATTGCTTCTATTTCGTTCTGTTTGAACTATAATCTACAACACCAACTGACCACCTTCATCCAAATCAGAGCCTCAATTTACATGGCCAAGCCAATGGGACAGTTTTCTCTTTGATTCTTGCTACGAAAGGTTGTATGTATGAATCAGTGGAGAGGAAAGCGAAAGAATAGCAGAGCACTTTCAGTTTAGGAAAAAGTGCACTGCATGCTTGAAGTTGCGTTGTATTTAGAGGAGTAGAGATGAGGAAAGTAGAGCATGGAGCATCCGCCCAACAAGCATTAATATTCCTACTACTTCACGCACCATCACCAAATGGTTCTAGCTTCTTCCATGCAGAGTGCTTCCATATTCTATACTATCCAAAAACTAGCATAACTTTATTGTTTTTTATCTTTAGAAACTTCTTATTCCAAAAAAGTCAGTAAATTTTGTTGCACAATGTGATGGAACAAATATTTCTGACGGTTTTATGTATGTGCTGGTTTCTCAGTTAGGTAAAGTTATGCATAAATTTTATGGAATTTTTGTAAGCCACAAGGCTGTAGGGTTGGATGGACTAGTGCGTTGCAATAATTTAGCAGTACAACCTGCTATTTCCAAAGTAAAAAACCATATTGGTCCAAACATGGAAGTGTAAATCAATAAAAAAATAATTCGATAACCCACTCTCTGCTTTGACATGCACGCTATCATTTTTCAGAAAGTCCAAGAAAGTGGAGGAGCACACCAACAATGGGAAACCTGTAACCTGGAAGAAAAGCAAGTCGGGAATGTTCCCTTCTCCATGACCTATTTAGTGCTAATTTGTAGTAAAACTGCTACTGCTGGAAAGGGTCTAATGTAGCTATAGTAGTAACAAACTCTCCAGTCGTGACTTTGCTTACAGGTATTTAAGAGGAGAAAGTGGAATCACAACAAGTAAAATTACTCCTTATACAAAGTGTCGGGAGTTTGTTAGCAATGTAAACTCCTACATACATTTACAAAGTAAACCTTGTTAAGATGTTCGCGAACACGACAAATTTCTTATCGTTTATGTTCGTGTTCATGAATAAATTTAGTTCTGTTAATCTAAAAAAGGAGCATCGACGTTTACAAAATTATAGTGAAAGTCCCAGCCATTTCAAAAAGGGAAGAAAACGAGATTCTCTACTGATAATAAGGAAAAATTAGTTGGTGAGGTTCTTATGAAGAGTTTGACTACGGCTCTATCAACAACACTGCAAACAACACATTTTCTATTCACCACGGAAATACAAAGTACCCACCAATTTTGTCTCCTCTAAATTGGACACCAACACGAATACATCGTTTCTTCCAACTTCGAAATCTCCACCTACCATAACCCAATTCAAGTAACAACATAAACCACCTCGACAAAAAAGTTTTTCTCCTCCCGAAAAAATAGAGGCAGTAACTAGTCAACAACTGATATAGGCGGATATGTGATGATTGCTTCTTGCAATGACCATGATGATAATTAAGATAAACACGACGAAAATGTCGAAGATGACGATGATGCAGTGCCGTCGCTTTCTGTAAGGTGTAACGCATAATACATCTCACCAGTGCCCCAGATACATGGTGACGAAAAATTCTATAAAATCATTGGTCTAATAAATTGAGTGCCCCAATGTTTTTATAGAATTTTTCGTCACCATGTATCTGGGGCACTGGTGAGATGTATTATGCGTTACACCTTACAGAAAGCGACGGCGCTGCGATGATGAGCTCAATTTTGGTAAGGGTTTTGCTAGTACGAGCTCCAATTGCTTACCATGTTGTTGTGCCAAGCCAAGTTATATTAAAATCTAACTAACGGTCCAATGCAATAGTAGGTACATGGATTTGCTTTGCTATTACCAGAGCCAGCAACTGTTATTTGTGCTCACATTTTATGATGCAAGAGGATAGCAAACCACTATTTTTTAAGTCAATTAAAAATCTTTAAAACTTGTACAAAGATTAATAAAATAGTATGTATATCTTAAAGCTACAAACATCACGAAACTCCATATTGCAATGCCCATATACTACTTACATTGAAATTCACATGGCAAAACTGTAATGCTAAAAGTTGAGGTGGAAGCGATTGCAACAATTTTTTTTTCAGAATGCACCCTTATAATTTTTTTTAAAATGAATCTACTCATTACATGCATTGTTCAATATTAGCCGACACCGAATTGATTTCAGCTACTCAAACTAACAAGGTTTAGAGAACGTGTATAAAACAACAGCGTTTAGCTCAAATTTATTCCAGAAAACAGTAATGATACACCACAATAATTTCCTAAAACTTGAAATAAGCTCTCGAACTATAACTAATAACAGAATTAAAGAAGGGCTTTAATACGTAGAAATTAAAATGAATAATGTATCACTGAATCCGTCATGCTTTACATCGTTTATAAATGTGATACTTAAAATCACTCGTAAACAGTATGTATAGTATACGCATTAGCTGTTAAAGCTACCTGAAAGTACAACTTTAGAAAATTTTTGTCGGTCACACACAAATATACCGATTTTATAGAAACTTATAAAACAATGTACATTCAAATTGTCATTTTTGGTATCAGCTTGACGTTTTCCAAAGCTTGGAACTAAGTCACGAGAAAGTAATAAAAACATAGTATAAGTTCATATATATCGTTTTAACGCTTATATTTTTGATATTACAAGGGGAATTAAATTCTGATCTTATGTTTTGTTTCCCATCAATATAAACAGCTATGTATCTTCAGTGTGAACGTTTCCACTGATCGTGAGAGTCTGAATTTTCTGTTTGAGTGGGCTAAAACTTTCCTATTTCACACATAACTCAGACTACCTTTTCAAATTTCTTTTTATGATGGTCTAACTTGTCATATATAGCTCACCGAAACAATACAGTTAGAAAATAACAGGTTCAGATCCGTATACCACTTAATTAATAGCTTTGTAAGTATCAGTATCCCTCGTTTCGTTAGCGAATCAGAAGTATTTTTAGGAAGTTTTACATTGTGTTGAAGATTAAAGGAATCAATGAATTTTAATTAGAACCAATACAACATTTAAATCCGGTAACTATTCAGTAGTTGTAAGTTTTAAATGAAGTGTTGATGTATTTCTTACGTAGCCGGATACACGGCTATATCTCATGACCTCTGCCTTTTAGGCAAAGTAGCAAGAACGCTTGGAATTAAAGAATGGACCTTTTTTTCTATGTAACTTGTAGTATTCAGCCGAGTCTCAGGCTACTTAAGAATTACACGCTTGCTTAACTTTCGCGGAAACATAAGTTGGACATTTAAGTAAATTTCAGTTGTGTTAAAAAGTTTTATACTACAATCTACAAAATAACATTTAGCAACATTTTGAATTCCAATTCAACGATCTAAACCTACAATTTGATGTTACTAAAATATTATGTTACAAAATATACTTATTACAAGTCTTAACAATTTTTTACTAATGCGTAATGGTTTTAAAATACTTCATTTAATTTAATAATTGCGTTAGAAATTAATCATTCAATCGCCCTATTTTTTACGAATCCCAAACATACATATCGTTACCTATACTATGTAGAGAGACTACCAAAGGAAACTTGTTCCGTGCACAATCAATTTTGTGTCGCTAAGCCTGGACTTTCATATTTTTATGGGCCACAGAAGCCTAAATTCAGGAATCGACATTTGGAATATATCATTCATTTCTCGAGGAGGCAAACTGCAGCAGTTACAAATCAGAATTTGAAAACAGATAAACACTTGTAACCTAGATTAACAGCAAATTAGAATAACTTACACTTTTTATAATATAAGTAATATAATACATGTTTAATTTATAAAGGAAGCGAATAATATTCCTAAAGCTATTAGCTGTTTTACTCATACCGGTTCACTACCACAGAGGTTAACAATATACATTGCAAGCCGTACCATTTACTTCTACACGTACAACTTTACATCTCGATCACACGTAGAACGAGCTGAATAAAACTAAAATAAATTCTTAAACCTCCATAGTATTTGTTAAGGTTTTAAAATATTCAAACTAAAACTTGTAACACGAAATTATCTGCACCGTAAACACTTTCAACACGCTGTAGTTAGACATTCTACTTCCAAGCTAAAGCGATTCGAGGTAGTTTGGCAAGTTTTTTTTAAAGTGTAAGGCGGTGGATTTGTTGTTTTCTATTACTAATGTTTCTATTCCTCTTTGAAATTTTTGTTACTAAATAGGACATTGATACTTTACTGTTGGTTCAGATCAAGTTGATGGAAAAGAACAACATTGGTACAGTACGTATTCATTTAACTAAATGAAATCCCAAAGTCATGAGTGAAAAATGGTATCGCTACGTAATATCAATTCATGCAGTAGTTTTTACGTAATATTAGTCTCGTTTTCTAATTCTATATAATTCAAAGTTTTTTGGTTGAAGAATTTTTCAAAAATACAAATCGTATGAACTTCTTGCTCACGAGGAAACCACAAACCTAGTTAAGCTGCGATTTGGGTGGAAATACTTTATATGGGCTCCATTTCGGTTAAAATGTACGCATGCAAAATACTGGGTGCCGATGGCTACCCGGGTGGGAAATTTTATTTTTCAGACATTTTGATTTTTGTTTATGGGAAATGGCATTGGGAAAATCAAGCGTTACCATTTTTTCAAAAACCCGACTTTTGTACAAAAATCTATTTTTGCCAACCAATTCGACATGATTTTGGCTAAATATGAAACGGGTATTCCTTATACGAGCATAGGCTTTCAGAAGATGCATTTTTGCCCAGAAGTCGGATTTTTTAAAAAAAGGTAACGCTTGATTTTCCCAATGTCATTTCCCGTAAACAAAAATCAAAATGTCTGAAAAATAAAATTTCCCACCCGGGTAGCCATCGGCACCCAGTATTTTGCATACGTCCATAAAGTATTTCCACTGAAATCGCAGTTAACTAGGTTTGTGGTTTCCTCGTCAGTTAAACATCTATTTTCTAAGAGCCTTTTAGGCTCTGCCTACAGCTTTCAACAAAAACTTTTCTGGGTAAGAAACAAGGCCAAGCATTTCAAGGAATGTCTTCATTTCCTGATTATACTCCTCCGGGTGGTGGTGTAAATGACTAACGTGGGGTGAGCTTTCCCATGCCTTGAGGTATACCTGTAAGCCATTTTTATACTGATTAGATATCAAATTGAGTTCAAGCTAATTTTGTCTGATTTTCATATCGTAAAAAGTATTAACAATAAGATTCTTGCACTCACCTTCATCTTCTTAAGTTCCCAATTGTCAGCAACTTTCTTGATACCGGAAACAGCACCCACCGGATCATCTAATGAGCAAAGAAACAATGCAGGCGCATCTACGATGGAGTTGTGATAGCAAGCGCTGGAACGAAGATAGTGCTTTGTTGCAGTGTTATGGAATGCTGCCATATGATACCTGTAATTTCAAAAAAAAAAATTTGGAGTCCCTCATCAACACTTCGAAAACCCACATGTTTACTTTAGTAAATGACATAACAGTATTAAGCTTTTACTTGATGTAGGCTTCTAGGCTTTTCCGAAGCACTGCATTTTTAGGAAAAACAGCCTTTGGCATTCCAGTTGGAATGCCTTCAAAGTCGACGACAGAATCCCAGATCTGGCCCGAGATCCCCTCAATGACAGGCCGGTACTTGTTCAGATCCTGTTCCATAATATTTAAGGCTTCTCCCCACAAGTATCCTCCGACTGAAAAGCCGTGAAGCATCAATGGTTTGTACAGTCCGTTGTGGCTCATAAAGTTCACCAAATCCCTTGCTACAACCTGTGATTCGTTGCGCAGTGTAGTTACTTGATTGAGTAATCAAATAATACAATTCTTGCTACTACGTAGGGAGGATCAGTTCCTTCAGTTTTGAACTGATGGACTTACCTGAGTTCCAGTTACAGGCCACAATAGTTGCCAAGGTGTGATTCGAACGGTAAGAACGTCAAAACCTTGATCCAAGTAGAACCGAGCATACTTCAGTACATGCTTCTTCTCTGACATCAGCCAACAAAGGAGGACAGAAAGAGGCCTTTCCTCATATTGACCACCAGGTACAACCAACTGCAATGGATTGCCAGGAGTCGTCTTGATTTCTTTGTTAGAGTTGCTCACTAGCTCAATGCTCCGTGTCAATGTCTTGGTAGTCAGCGATCGGTTTTGTGTCTGACCAACAGGAGACATACTGTGCATTATCATCAAAGGTGTAAGAGCCTGTCAAAAATAGAGATTTCATTCATTTAACTATTTTCTTACTGATAAATAAATGTGAGCTGTTGTTAGTTGGAAAATATGTTACAAACCTTCTTAAACGCTCTTCCTTTAGAGCTGCTTAGCCTGGTTGCTGCAGGAAAAAGCTGTCTTAACTGCTTCATGAACATTTTGAATTCTTGGTAGGTAGAATAATCAACAAAAACCAAAATGGAGCTGGTTGGACAGCTGGTTAAAAACTTTTGGAGATACTAAATCCACAAGATGCTAAATTTAGGGTTCTCAAACTTGCTTCCTTAGTTAGGTACGTACTTTGGCACGGTGGCCGAACCTGTAATAAAGACAGCAAAAGTTAAACAAATTCCAAGTAATATTTAACAATTTTAGAAACCTAAATCAACCCAGAAGCCACAGTTTTATCTGTACTTCTAAATTTAGTTTAGTACTAGAGAGACAGATTTATTTCAAATTATAAGAATTATTTGTTCCTCTCAAGTTTTTTGTTATTACAGCTGACGACATTAAGGAATTATGTGTATTGCAAGTGCCTGCTAAAGTACCGTTAGCCAACGAATCTTGCTCTCAGTAGATCTTATAGAATGTAGTGTCACTGGATTTTATTGAATACAAAGTAATTTTAGCCTGTCATTTTTTAAATTTATGAAAAAAATGCTATTTTAGCATATGTATTAATGGCAGGATTATATAATGATTTTCAGATGTGCTGTGTTCGGATTTAGTAAAAATTTAAAGATTATTGCTTCAATTTAACTTCAGTGGAGGACACGTAGGACGTACACGAATATAACTATTGTGTAATGATAGCTTTTGTTAAATTACGTGTACATTTCTTAAGCTCCTGCTTACCTTGTTGGATGGTGAGTTGGTGTCCTTTACTCTCCTGTCGGTTGATGTGCCACTGCTGCTCTTTGCTTAGTTGAATGCTGTTTGGTAGTATATGGTGGAAGACAGCTGAAAGGTCTAAACTACAAGCAATCATGACGAGACGAGATGATATGATAATTTCAATGAGACCAACTTCATCGTTCAAATAAAATATTATGCTGTCTAGCCAAGTTTACCTTCCCTATCTTAAGTTCCAATACCAATACCATCCATCTCCTTTACATACACATACATATATGCATAGTCGAGCAGACCAGTGTATAGATAGATATTTATGGTTTGAGTACAATTAGGTATATAAAATGGGGCAAAGAGTAAAGTTCTTTGTGAACGTTATATATGGCAACCTGACGCTTCAAAGGAAAGGGTTTCAACACGTTGACTAGCTCATGCTTTGTGGATATGTGCTAGCTAACGCTAACGCAATAAAGAAGATAGTGAACGAGTACACTTCTCAATTCCTAAATTTGCAAATCTTTAAAAAAAAATATGGGTTTGGTAATAACTTAAAAATGTTTTCGGTTATGTAACATGAACGAGTACATGTAAAAAAATCCGGATGATTTATTCATTCCTGGCATATTTTGCTTATCTATATAAATATCTTAATGCTTTATTTAGTATATAACTGTGGTGGAGTTAAGCCTTATAAGCCAAAACAGATCACTCAAGATATCATGAAAATGTAGCAAAGTTCAACTGATAAGAGGTTTGATAACAGCGTTGTGTGTATCCACATATTTGCATTTACACTAAAGTTCAAATTCCAAACTGTTTATGTACATAATATTCATGTCCATTGAACTTCTGGTAAACATTTAAGAAGGATATCTATGTAAATGTATACAACGACCGTGCATTTAATTCATTGACATTCCACTTGCGTCATATGCTTGCATTTGCAAGTTACAAAACTTTGCTGCAACTGGTTATGCTTTTCGCATTTTTATTGTTGAATGGTCATGAATGAATGCCAACTTTTGTTCTTCAAAATATATTATAAGTCTTCAAAGTGAAGAATTAAATTTCGTTGGTGGTAAAAGTGCACTTGTAAAAAATGAAACATTGAAGAATTGATAAAAATGTGACTCTAACAATGAGTAACAATTTTATTAATAAAAATATTACACAGCTACTTTAACTTTGGTATGCATTAAAACGTGAGTAAGCAGATAAATATTAGCACACATAAATTTAACAAACAAGAGTAAATGTATACACTCAACTTTGAAGGAAAGGGAAGAACAGAATAGAGTATTAAATTGGTTTTAAAGGGATATCCACCCAAGTAGTATGTTAGTTGCCAACAGGAAACGTTTTCCCGTACTTTATTGACAGATCGTTCATAAACTCACTCTTCAACGTATCTAGGCACCTTCAAGGTTTTCAAAAAAAATGGTTTATGTTAGCATCCCAAATAATTATTTGCATGACCAATGAATCTATGTATATTGTACCAAAAGTTAAAATTTACCGTTTGTACAAAGGGTTAGCTCGATATTTAGCGATATCGAGACTAGGAGCATGGGGCATATGAACCACGAAAGCATTTGGTAGGACAATAAACTGATAGTTTTGTGCTTCTAGTTCCATCGTGTGGCTGACCTTATTCCAACCAAATCCCGCAAATCTGAGATCAAACTCAGGAACATCCCGACGTACAACCACATACGGTTCAAAATCTTGCTCCCAATTTACCTTCAAAGATTAAATTGATGAGAATATTCGAGTTTCTATGACAGTGCAATATTGAAAAAGTTACTTATAATTTTTTAAGGAATTTCTACCTTGTATGGAGTAGTGGCTGATCGCCATTTTGGATAATCACTAGCTGCATGACCTTTCGGCCATACATGATAACGGAATGTGAACAGGTCACCAACATCAAGCATTTTTAGTAAGTCGGCTTTAGATTTTGGGAAAGTCAGGCGATATCTCAAAGATTCGAAGGCAGGAATCACTAGAGCCTATAAGAAAGGTAACCCAAAAACTGTGTCTTCAAAAATCCTCATAAAACTTACATATTACGTGCAACTAATTATATGCACTATCCATTAAACATACCTTATTCCCCTCACTCATGTGGAGATTTGACATCACGCGTTTTAACGTTGGATATAACCCAAGCATTGGTAGAAAGTCAATATCAAGTAAGAACACATAAGGAGTAGTGACTTGACCTAAAGCCACATTTCTCAGAAAGTTGATAGGGTAAAGACTCTAAATATTGTAAAACATCCGACTTATAGAAATATAGACAGTTATATGAAGTTATTTATGTGTGTTATCATCTTACCCCTTCTTTGTATACTACATGATATCCAATATTTTTCCGATTGGCTAAGGTTTCACAACTGATAATAAAACTAAGAAATTGTTGTGCTTCCGTATCTGACATGTAAAGTGCTAAACTTATGGGCCCTAAAAGTGTAAGCATTCCAATCAAAACATAAGTAATCTCATACTTGGTACACTATTTAACAATTTCTTAATGTTTGTGATTGAATATTTACCTTCCCAATGTTTGGCTAACGATTCAATCATTTGTAAGCGATCCATTGAGAGCTGAGCAACTAATGTAACATCCCACTCGCTGCTTCCGTCATTAGTATCTTGCTCGTAATCGTAGTCAAGGTAAAAAAGGTGTGTGCGATATTTGATATATTTAACACAACGGAATTCATAACATGCGTCGTCCTCATTTATCTGTTAATTTAGAGAAATTCCAGTTAAGATTTAACATATAAATGGTGTAGCATTTACACGAGGATTATTTGTTATTAAGGGAGGATACAAACCTGCTCATGATTTAAGTAGCTGGACGACTGCTTATAACTACTGTAGTTACTACACCCAAACAGCTCTCGTCTGAGAAGATTGCCGTCATACTCAAGGAAAGTTAGATGCAAGTTACGAAAAAATTCAGCGTGCTTATTCTTCACTCTTAATTTTTTGGGGGAGTTCCAATGAATAACCTGATAAAGAGGGTGGTGGTGATAAACCCGATCATAAGAATTGTAAACTATGATGAAAAGTTTGATTTGTATTTGTTTTAATTGTTTCTACCTTAAGATCAGCAACTTCTGTATAACATGATTCGGATCGGGTGTTGTCGGATAACTGAACGTTCCAATGGCATGGAATTTCATGCAGTATGCGTGGATTCTGTTGAATCACTGCATTAAAAATATCCTGGTCAGCCAAGGATGTGGAGAGCATAGTTTGTAAATCACGTTCTGCGATCATTCTCCACAAATGTGGCCAGTTCATGCTTCTCAGCTTGGAAAGATCCATTAGTATGACACCTGAACAAACATGTCCCGCACGTTATTTGTAAAATCCATCCCTCTAATTCAAGTTAAAAAGCGTTTTAATTGTCCTACCTGTATTATAACCCCGACCTAACGCAGGCCAAGGACGATGATTTTTCCATAATTTTCCTAAATACCAATCGCTCTGATTTTCTACTAGACCAAGTGCCTGAAAATATAACAAAGTCAGAAAAACGATCTTGGGTCATTAGGTATCCAAGAAGCGAACCGCAAAACTTTATAACGTTGACTACAAAATTTATTTTCGGCATAACCCCAACCTGGTCAGTTTTCATGTTCTGAAATAATGCCCACAATTGAGCAATGTCAGTTGCGAAAGTGACATCTGTGTCCAGCACTATAACTTTTTTTAACGACGTTGGCAGTGCTTTTGGTAATGTTAATTTCAGCAAACCGTATACTCCTGAGTAGTGCTTATTAGGAATCCAACTTACTTCTGGTACCACATTGTCAGCCAAGTAGAAACTGACTTCCACTAAAATATTATGAAGGACAATTAATTCCGAAGAAAAAAACCAGTCTATTATATATTTAAAAAAAATGATAAAACCAGGTTATTACTTTGCGGTATGCTCCAAGTATCAAATAATGTGCTTAGAATAAGGTGTGCTTTAGCATCTGTTATTAGGTGTAAATGAAGAGGGTTCTTCCGATAAAACAACATGGATTTGATTAGGGTAACCATGGATCGACTAGAGTTATGGCCGGCACAAACAATCGCCACTTGAATCACTTCACATTTACTAATTGCTGCATCCTAAAATAAACAAGTAACGCTACATATAAATACATCGAAATAGTTATAAATCATGTTAGGGATAGTTAGATAGTTGTATAAAATGATTGAATCATACAGTCGTTAGTTTTGATTCCATCTCATCCACATTCAACCTTTGATCTGCAAGCAGGGGATGAGGTTTATGGAGGGTAAGAACCCCTTCATGAACGGATTTTACACCATCCACTTCCTGTCTCATTAGCACTTCCCTCCATGCCAAGTCAACCAAAACGCCATCTGAGGAAACTAAAAAATAAAGATAATTTCGGAATACCAACGATTTACTCATCATTTCAATTATACATGTATATGACTCACTGATATACCTTTAGCTGAAGAGGATGAGAAATAATTGTGAAAAAAGAGGACGGAAAGAGCACCACAAATGCTCCCTACAACAAACCCAGCTACCCATCGTCTCGAAAAGGAATGAAGACATCCATGTCTTGAACGAATTGTGAATATGATGATCCAATGTATAGTTATTGGCTATTTTTTCCAAATCCAACAATTATATTATTTAAAATGGTGTCCAACTGCTTTCTTAGCTTTTTTATCCATCCCTTTACACAAGAATGTCATGCATTTTTAAATTGAAATGAACAGAGTAAGAGCTTTGACAGTTTTCCATCGCTCAACAAACCACAAAGGATTCACCAAACACGTGTAGTCAAAGTAAATCTGTCGAAGCCAAACAAACTTTGATAAAAATAATTTTCTCTCTTGTCTCTCTTATTTCATGCAATTAATAACATTAACAAATATAAATCATGCTCAGAATTCACTAAGGATCCCTATTACAAGCTTTTGATTTGGTTGGATATGGTATCAGATGTGATGTACTGGAACATGGATGTAATCGTATATTCATAGTGCTCATCTAAAACATAAAAAGTATAATCTATGTATATATATATGTTTCATAACATCAGCCCGGGCAATGTGCACAGCAGCATATAGAAAAAATAGGCACTATTTCATTACACTATACTTCACCCTTCAGCACATTAGTTGATTCTTCTTCATATGATGCAGCTATAAACAGAATTGTGCTGTTGGGGTTCCACTCCTAGAGAATATTCTGCTTTTGTTTGCATGTTGCATGGGAGATAGATGGATTATAAGAGAGATATGAATATGACCAAACGCACATTGATGACCAAATATTTTATATGCTTTCTATTGAATAGAATTGGATACTAGTTATATATGCTTTATATGTATGTATGCGTGCCTTAAGTTTGTTTGACCACTGAACTTTGTTCCTGTTTGATGAATTCCGGTATCCGTCTATTAAACGATGTACTAAAATGTAATTAGATCTTAATGCCATCAATATCGTTTGATGATGATGATGACCATTTGTAGTTATAGCTTCGGAATAACGTCACCACCTTCATGACTAATTTAACTATCGTGAGTCTATATCCATGTTAGATTTAGAGAGGATTCAAAATATGTCATATTATGTTGGCCTGATTACCATTATGATTGCGGAATGCAATATTTCAAATTTTTATATAGATATAGCTAGGTAGATAGATAGAGATTGATAGTAGATGTCATTCATAATTTATACAGAAAACTGATTATGTAACAAAACCTAAACCCAGTTATATGCATTAACTGCCATGTCGTAATAAACGTCCAAAATCGACGCCGCCTTTAGGTGAACAGTAGTTTACTTGAAGAAATAAAATAAAAACGTAAGAGCGAAGCTAAAAGAACAATCGGCTATTAAAAATTCAACCTCATTTAAGGTTTAGTGAGTCCAACTTGAATATATAATGTTGTAAATGTCCTGCTCTTAACTTATAGTGTGAATTACAGAAGGATATACATCTTGAACGACGAATTGAGTCACGGAAGACGGAGATTGATATTTGAAGACAAAATAAAGGAATTACTTTTCGTGAAATTAATCAGCCAATAATAAAAGCATAGGGGTTGTGACGCCATTCAGAGAGTGTGTGTTGGAATATAATCCCAGTGCAATGGATTGTACTGCTTCCAACGGATCTAGAAATCCCAACCGAGTTTTAATTCCAGACGGAATTGGAAATCGTAATGAAGCTAACGGAACTGAAAATGATGATGCAGCTGTGAGCTTGGACAAGGTTTTGGATTCGAGGGGTGGTGGTGCTATCCCCTCGAAGACACAAAAGTCAGGAGATGAAAGGAATTTGAATGGGATCACTGAATCCACCAAGTTCTTTCAAGGTGTTGTGAACAAGCAAACAAACATTTATGAAAAGAAGGAAGAGCCCCTTTCCACCCCTTGGACTTTTTGGAGGAGTCGGTAAGTTGAATTAAATCGCAGGGTTGTACATAAAACACGATTAATTCAAAGAATACTAGTAATATCTGCTCATGTCCTGACACTAATTTGCAGCTGCTTAAGTGGCTCAGATTTGATTGAATATAATTTGTTTAAAATATACACCACTTTTACGACTTCGGCCTTTTGGAGTGTTGAGAGCAATTTGCCTCCTCCCAGCAAATATGTTCTTAACTCAAGGTGCGTCTTATTTACTGGAAAATTGCTTCCATTTACAAAACCAAAGTTATGTAACAATAGGTTTGGCGTCTCATTTACAGTCTTCACGTGATGCGGGACATGAGAAAGCCTCTTTGGGAGGAAACCTACAACGAGGAAGGAGGTGGCTTTAGATTGCGGGTAGAACAAAAGGATTTAGTAAGAAATGGACAATCTTGGACATTTAGTCTTTAGAAAGTATAACTCCGAATTTGACTAAAATATCAATGTAATCATGCACAGGACAAGGTATGGCGTCTTGTTCTAATGGCAGCGATCGGAGAGCAGCTTACTAATTTTGTGGACGATGATGATGAGGTGTGTGGTGTATCCGTCTTCCCTCACGAAAATCTCATAATTATTTGGAATAAGAATGCCAACTCAGCTTCCAAAGCAAAAGTTTTTGAGTGCGTTCAGCGGCTCGTTCCTGATGTTACTTTTGACTCCACCGTTTATGGAGGTTGCATAGTTACTCTTGTTCCTCAAAATTTTGAAGGAACGAATTATAAAATTGGTTTAATTTTTTTTTCTTTTTAGCTCACAAGAAACACCCAGCATTAGGAACGAATAACAGAAAGGGTCAAATACCAAATTTACTTCAGTAATTGTTACTCTCTGATGATGGTGTGAAAAAATGAAATGGTCTTGTTTGTGATCTTATCCTAAAATTAAACCTTAATATATGTGAAATTTTACATATTTAGTAACTCTTATTAATCCTGATATTTGAAATGAATTGAGCTCAATAAAGCCTTATCATACGTGAACCTTTTGAGTATTAGCGACACAAATCTGAAGTTTTACTATGTAATATCTTTAGTAAGACTCAACTGACTAATAGCGATTTCAAAGTGAAATTTTCACAAATAAAAAAGGCATACATAGATCCCGTTGAGGCTGATATTTTTTGTCTTTCTGCTTGCAGCAGCTTTCAGTTCGAAAAAGCTACAACTGTTATTCTAAAGTAATGAGTCTCATAACATCACACATGGTTATATTTGAAAGAAGACAGCCCGACGGGTTGCAAGCTTATGACTTGATTTCTGCTAGAAGCTTTGAAACAACGTTGCGTTCCCAAGAAAAAATCCACTTGCAAATGCCTCCTGCTTGTGTATCTGTAAAAAGTGAATGTGATATTTGACGATGAGATCGCTCGCTGTATGCTGAGGAAATGGAAGCCTAACATCCTTGTCGTTTCGAACGAAGCTCAGAAAAGAGTGGGTATAAATAAGCTCATTTCCTTTCGGAAAAGATTTTTTTTTGTATATTTAATTGCTGCGTTATGATATTATGGGAAGGGAACTCAATAGTTCCACCTGCATACTACTGATTCTAGAAGTTATAAAGTAGTTGCATAAAGAATAATTTGTCGTGAATAAAAATACTGAAGGCTTTTAGGTGGTGCGCATGTTGTTGGCCATTCAATTACAACCCTGCACAACTTTCAATTAAATTCTTCAAATATTTTTGGCATGGCTCATGCTCACGTTCGGCTATATTTTGAATGTATGAATCGTTTGGAAGAAGTATCCAACTGTTGACACATCATATAAAATTTATCTGAACAGAATAATTTGAACTTGATGTATTTCATATCAACCCACTTGGTTAGAAAATTATGAAGCAAGTGTTAAAAAAATGAATCACTTTTGGTACAATTCTAATTATGAAAGTGAACAGCACTTCAGCACTCGAGGTCGGAGTGAGCCTTGTGCTGTAGCCTTTTTATTTTTCCATGGTGGCTGGCCAATTTTTTCCTTTCCGTTCTCCTTTGCGAACTCATTATGTCTCTAGATGAGGATGCATTACATGCCCTGTTTGTGTGCATATTCATGGACGTAAAAGAAAAGGAGAGAGAGAGCGAGCGAGAGAGAGAGAAATTAAGCTCTTAAGAAAATCTCAAAACCGAATCTTCTTGTACCACCATCCCATTTGGAAGTATGTATCGCTTATTCCATATCAGTGTTTTGGAAGGCTGGCGTGCTTTTGTGAGTTGTAGTTCTGTTGAGAGCATAGAAGGAGTATTAATAGAACAAGACTTCATCCTCCATCCATTTGGCCACACAAATTTATTCATTAGATCTAGATCCATTCATTCTCGTAATGTACCACACCATGATTTTGTTCTCTTTTGCTCATTTCGTCGCTTCTTTCTTGCGACATTTAGGAATTCATAAAAACGGAGCAGGTTTTTACGTAATTATCCTTTTGTTTCTAGAACCAACTTTTCTCCTCGTTGCGAGAAATTTCCTTTTAATATCAGTGAAAAATGTATGATTCCCTTTTAACGAGTTTGTAAATTTGGAAGTTTAGCATGGAACGGGATGACATACTCCCACATTGAAAACTTCTATTCTTTTAGTCTCACCCTTTTTTTGAAGATGAGCTTTGTAGTCGCAGAATCATAAAAATGAGTTTGTCTTCACGCAGAAATAAGAGTTTAACACACACACGCTTTCTGGTTGATGAACTTTATGTCCCGAATTGTCTACCGAGTCCAAAAAAAGCAATAATAATGAAAATTTTGAAAACCTCTCAAATAATTTTATGACTTTGGTGTAAATTGCACCGTTTTTTATTTTATTTCTTACCATTAACTTTGTAATATGCCCATAAAGTTTTGTCACACCGATTGCAGGAAATTTTTAAAACGCCATAAAAAATACATTTGCGAGTACATGATTTCTCAAATAAATGACACAAGGAAAGATACATTCATTGTGAATATTTATACTGGATAAAGTCCATGAATTTAGCTCGTGATAAGATTATGGTTGATAAAGCCCCATATTTTTCTTAGAAATCGTTGTATTATTACCAGGGTCTCAATTTACTGTTACAATCTGGCCAACCATGAATTGCGTTGTTTTTGAAAAACAAATGTTTTTTGAAAACTATTTTTGTATTAGAAGGAAGTCAAGGAAATGCAGAAAAACAGTTTATAAAGATTTTTTCCAAGTTTCATGCCACGTTTTATGTGATATTTTAAACTTGAAGCATTCTACTGCTACAACGCAGTCAATTCAGGATATAAACGGACTCTCACTGACGACAGGGAGTTGTTTCATTAGCTTATTTGTTCAATATAGAGAGACACGCTTTCGTTGTACTATGGATGGTATTCCGTTAAAGCGTTCATGATCAATTGGGATATTCTTTTCTAAGCTATCCTTTCTCTTTATGGTAATTCTCAGGATTATTCGTTGTTATTTCTAGGCGTGAAACGTTTTTCTACCGTATGTATGCTCCACTCACCAAACAACACCAAGGCTCATTCACCATTAAGTAGGTTGATTGGCAAATGAGGTAGACTGTCCCGGCATTCGTCTTCAAAAAAATTTCCTACATCACTAACTTCAATTTGTGATCATCTTCAAAATACAGTGTTAATCGTCGGAACGGCATGGTTTATGAGTACTTGGAAACACAAGCATGTAGCTCGTAACTTTCAAGTTCGGAAATCAGCAACTTTTTTTTCTTCCGCTGCCAAAGAGATTGAGCTTACATATGCGCGATACAATTTCGCTAACACTTTACTGGTGGTCTGGTCTCCACTACTGTCTGCTCTCACCTAACCAAAACCTAAGTCTAAGTCTGTGAATTCTGAATGATGCATGCAATGTTTGCAGGGGTGTTGCACTATGTGCAAGCCGAATGTCGATGAGATGACGATGTTGATGATGATGAGACTCTGCTCTCATCTTTCAGTTAGCTACCTTGTACTCTTCCCCTCCTTGTGTTTCTCCACTAGGTTAAGCCTAGCTATTTTAAAAGGGGGAAGGCCAAAAACTAACGTCTTTTACTTACTTCATCTCCGTTTCCTATTCCGTATATATTAGCATTTTAACTTGAAGAATCAACCTGTGCCAATAGACAGGTCAAACACACCACGAGCGTAATATAACGGGACCATGTCACAAATGGAATTTTTTTTTACGAAAAGAGAACACATTGTTCATGGTTCCACCTGAAATGTTGCAGTTTCCCAAGTTAGTGGAGTGAGAATAATGGCTGCGCAAAGAATTTCTTCCCCGTGCCTTCATCATGATATCACTTACGTCTCCATTTTCTTCAAACATTTCCCATTCTCCTTATAAGCCTATACTTTACAAAATATCATCATCAAAAGTAATTATAGGAAATGAAATCTATTATGTATACGAAAGCATGCTCAGGATACGGAAATTATTTCCAATTTATAAAGAAAATCATCAGCAGCATCACAGACTTAAAGCAATAGGGCATGCATTGAAATAAAGCTAAGTACATTAAGATTGTACAGCTGTGAAAAGAGAAGAGATTAAACGCCCATGATGATGATAACTCATGATGATAACATGCATGCTGACCAAGCGTAAAAATAACAGAAAAAATAGTTTCTCTATTATGTCAGAGCAGCTAACCCTACGTATATACACACATTATATTATTATTGTACACGTACACGGGCTGGAGATCATAATCATGTTTATGATGTTAAAATACTGAAGAATGAAACTGTGGATCCAAAAAGAGAGTTGCCTGACTCATCTTATAACGTAGGTATTATATTGAAACTGTGGCTGTGGCCACTGTGTTTGTGTAAGTAAAAAACTAGTGTTGAATTGAAATGAAGTGAGCGTTTCTGGGGTGGAAAACGCACTTGGGCTGCATGCATTAATATATATATTTAAATATATGTAAGGATATATGTGTAGCTCGTATAGAGGGAAGATATATTGTAAAATACATTGTGTGAGCACGGGAATTAGTACGTTGTAAATTTGTTCTAAACCTAGATTAGCATAGCAAGAGCTATTACCCTCTGGTTCCATTGGAAAGTTTTAAGGATAACCAGGAGGCAAGGCAAACACTAGGTATCCTCATCGTCGTTCGAAACGCTCATAAAAAATGTTTTTGTGCAGACAGTGGAAAATGCTAAGAATAAAGGGTTTTTGCAGCACAACGTTGATGTACATGAATTGTTCTGTCTGTACACTCATTTTTTGTGTATTGAAAGCCGGTGGTGTTACAAATGCGGTGGTAAGGTACATAATACGTTGGTGACCCGTGCGACATGCCATCCAGATGAGGATGATCGGAAGAAAAAATACATACACAATGTGACGGCGACATTGCGGCGATTGTCAGTCTACAGGAAAGGAACTGAAGCATTATAAGAAGGAATTCAAACATGAACTTCTTTTTTACAGGTTTCCTTATAGCTTTTAAATGCATTGCAAATAGTTGTGTTATGTTATAAAAGTTGCAGCCGAGAAGAAGCGTGAGTAATATAAGTATGTAACAGTGTTTTTTTTACTTTCCAAGCATCATCATGATAATGGTTCGTTACGTTTTTCAATAAACTATGGGGGTCTGCCGGGAAGCTGAATAGCCGGTTTTGCATTGTGCCCAACCCAGGGCCTGATGTTCATATTTGGAAATTGTTTCTAAAAAAAGATTTCTAAGGGGGCCGACGCTTTTGGCACGACCAATTTGGGTCGGTTGGGCTGGGAAAACGAACGCTGAAAATAATCCGCAACTTGCCAGAGTCTTCAGTCTCGGTTGCTTCTTCTTCCACTCACTCTCAGATCGCTTTGCTTTTTGGTGCTTTGTGTTCAGTTCCTCTTCAAATACACCTTCCACAATGGTAAGAACTTTGAAAAAGTTTCAACAAAAGCAACAGTGATTTGCTTCTACACACCTTTTATTCTTCTTTTACTCAACTTCCAATAAAAAAAGAAAAGTCAAAAAATCTCTAGTCACTCTTCCGAGAAAATATCCCATTTTCCAGTGGTTCTTTTGTATATTTCAACAACAAAAACAAACAACTTTCTCCCCTGTTTAATTTTCTGTTTTCAACGCGGAATTAATTCGTCAAATAAATTATTTACCTATAAACTTGTTTTAATTTTACAATATCATTTGATTGGATATAAAGTGCTCTCCTGATATTTGATAACTTGTTGGATAATTTCGGAGCAACATTATTTCCAATTGAGAGAGGCCGAGAAAAAACCCTCAAGCCTTATCAATGGTACAATAAGTCGGGAGGACCCTTGGGGCCCCAGTGCTTTGAAAAAACCTTTTACTTTACAAAGCCTTCACCTGAAAGAGTGCCTGTCACACACCTGCAAATACGGAACTTCATCGACTTGCCATTTTCAAACAGTTCCTTACTTTTCTACCTGTTTAGTTTCTTAGTTTTTAAGTATACCAAAGGTCTCAAGCAAACAGTTCCATACTACTGCTGGAGAAAATGTCATTGTCAAACTAGCTAAAAGGGAACCTAACCAATACTTACTAGATAGTTAGGACAGTGGGCGGTTTTGTTCATTGGAATTACTTTTGTAATCTTGAATAACATGTGTCAGTTTGAATATCACGTGGAGCCGGTAACATTAACATTGACTTCCCATTCCTACCTCCTAAGGTCTCAAACCCTTTAGTGTCATTGCCATTCTATAGTAAGTAACCTTGCACACCTGTGGAAGGTGAATCAATATCAGACAATTAGGAATCAATCATCATCATCATCATTCATTGTAGTCATTAGGAATCATTCCTTAATTATATACAATACAAACTAGAAGCTGGAAGGAATAGGAAAGAAGGTTTTTAAAAAAAAGTCATTTGAATAACAATTTCTTTTTATGAAACTTACCTACTTGAAACATTTTATGATTCTGACATTTGGCCAAGTCAAAGATTTGCGTGAACAATAAATGAAGGAGAGATGGAAGGATAGAATAGAGCTAAACGGCAGAACAATTCAAGCTTTATGAGTCAGAACAGAAGCATAACTCCAAAGTTAGGAACCGATAGCTCAAAAGATGTATCGGAAAAAGAAAGATTACGTAGGAAACGGATTTAGCGATCAAGCGACGCAGCATAAGTAGAGATGGGAAGCCATGTAAATTCCTTAGCATTGGAGGTTTAAAATAGATAGAGGATGGAAACGAGCTTGTATGTACGGTTGTTTTGAGTTAAGAGCGGAATGACTATTTTTTGTCCTCCGATAAGAAATTCCTTTAGAATGAGTTGGAGAGGGCAAACAAGTATTTATCACACGGCATCAACTATATAATGTAGACAGGGAATAGGAAAGCATACAAGTTTTTTTGCCAAGAAGTTTATATTCATAAATATATGTATATATCGCTACAAATAGTGTTTAGGTAATTTTGGAACTTTTGAATCTGCTAATGAAGTGATGTAGGAAGATGGAGAAAGGATAAAACGAGTGGGGATCAGGAGGAGGGGAGTTAAATACTTAGGAATCTCTTTGGTTAGGAGGGGCCGAGACGCGAAAAAGTTGATAGGTACATGCCATTGCCACCGATACCACCACCACGTAAAATAAGAGGCATGCATGGAGGGAATACATGTAAATAGGAAGGAGGCAGGCGACGCATCATCATAGACACATGCAACCCAGCACCTCTCCACTCTACAAAATACAATTTGAAGCCAGACCAGTGATCAAGCAGACAACTGGTGGCACTCGCTAGTCGGCCTCGAACCAGTAATCACTCATTGCTTTACTTGCTTACACATTAGCGAACAACATCCATGCTTCCTGTGTAGGCTCATCCCTTCATCACTCCGACTTCTTGTTCAATCCGATTTATTTTTAGATCAGCAGTAGGAAACCCTCTCAATGCGTATAGCAATAAAAGCAACATTGTAGCAGCTCACACATATTAGTAGTCATCTATATATCTTTCCTCTCTCTCTCTTTCCCATTCGCCATTATTTGCTCCTTTCTCTTAAATTATTTTCGTAATCTTTAGGCAAACTGAGGAATAGCAAAAGTGAGGAAAAGGAAGAAAGGAGGCTTGCAAGGAAAAAAATATAATACAACTTGATTATCTGTTACAAGAGAAGTGCTAGCGTAGCATTGTAATAGTAGGCAGTCAACTTGGAGTGGCAGTGTAGTAGCGACTACTGATAAGTAGCATTTTTACGCTGTTGTTCCAAGGAGGATAGATATCAGAGATAAAATTACAACACACTTACAAAGTATAACATACATACATTCACAATAATCCCAGTCGAGCGCAAGGCTTTTTCTTAACTTGGCTCATACTTTGTCTTTCATTCCTTGAGAGTCACTTCTCCATTCCAATTTTACTTACGCTTCTTGTGCGCATACTGTAAAAGTGATCCAAAACTCACACTCCGCAAATAACAAGCAAAGCAAGTGTAATCAACCTCAAGTGCAATGGTATGGAACTGTTTGCTTCTCGTAAAACTATTCAATCGTTTCCTTTTTTAAATAAAGGGGGTTTGGCAAGTCGTGATTTTACTCCGTTCTGGTACAATTAAAATAATACCAAATGTGCCAAAATAAAAGCAGGAATAAATCCTCAAAATCAAAATATTTTTGAAAACAATAATACCTACAAAACAGAAATCAGTAGTTTTCAAGGCTGGAACAAATGGGTTGAAAATATATTGGTGTCAGGGTCATCCACCTGAGGATGAAACGACACACAGGTCTCCTATAGGATACTATATTCCTGCTAGTTGTTTTAATAAATCCAATTATTTGTAATTTCAGGCGGATGACAAGAAAGTAAAGAAGACCAAGAAGAAGAAGGAGGATGAGGGCGCAGCCCCCGCTGCCGATGCACCCGCCGAGGAACCAAAGCGAGCAAGCACCCGAGAGTCCAAGAAAGCCAAGCGAACTGGAAGTAATATCTTTTCCATGTTCTCACAAAGACAAGTTGCCGAGTTCAAAGAGGTTTGTGGCTCAGAATTTAAAGAGCTCTTGACGATTTCCAGAAATTCAAAGGGATGAGCAGTCAGCTAATACTATTTATATTATGGTACACAGGCTTTCCAGATGATGGACGCTGACAAAGATGGAGTTATCGGAAAGAGCGACTTGAGGGCAACTTTTGATGCTTTGGGTCGTATGGTCAGCGACAAAGAGCTGGATGAGCTGTTAGGAGAAGCTACTGGTCCCCTCAACTTCACCATGCTGCTGACACTGTTTGCCAACCGCATGTCAGGCTCCGCAGACGACGATGAGGTTATCATTAATGCCTTCAAGTCATTCGATGAAGCTGGCAAAATCGACTCTGAGAAGTACGTACAAATGTTTTATTTCAAATGCATTTTCTGCTAATGTCATATACTTAGCTATTTGAGTAGCTTGAAAGGAAGCAAAGTGGGATCTATTATCTAATGCATCTTAATTTTTACGAAGGTTGCGTCACGCACTGATGACATGGGGTGACAAGTTTTCAGCAGAAGAAGTTGATGAAGCCTATGAGCAAATGACCATCGACGGTAATGGCAAGATCGACACCGGAAAACTGATCCAGATGCTGACAGCCTCAGCAGAAGAGGAGGGTGCTGAGGGTGAAGCAGCCTAAACCCTCGGCCTAAAAAATTAATCAAATTTTAAAATTGAAAAAACTGTAAAATCCAATCAATTATTACTTCTACCACTCAAGAAGGAAAAAAATTGCATCACGTATATATAATACAATATCTTTATCTATAAATCAATATCTCTGCTATCTTACTATCTAATTTTAAATTGAATATATATATATAAGAACATCCGTGATCACAAAAGAGAAACAAACAGCATGAAAAAGTTGATGATGATGATGATGATGATAATGATAATAATAATGAGAGCCGTATGATCCCACTCTTCATACTTTACACCATCCAAGAAAAAATTACCAACTGTCTCGCGTTTGTTTCTTTGCCATTCAATTGCAATTATGAGGTTAGCATTGTTTACCATAAAAAATATCATGTTCACTCATGTTAAAAAACAATTTTAATAACTGTATCTACTATGCAATTGCAATGCATGCACAACAATGCAAAAACAAATATCATGCACAACACCAAAATGGTTGGCAAATATCATCCTCCCGGGGAAAACAAATTAAGCGATGCAAGTGCAAAAACAACAACACTCAAGAGATTTCTCAATTAAACATTTCAAACAATTCTCAATATGAAAGGGAGAGCGTATCTGAGAGAAAAGTTTAAGTTGCTTAATTTCTTCACATTATTATTATCATCATCATGGTCAGAGTCTCCACTCTATTATAAAACGTAGTCCAAAACAAAGAAGAATGGAGGGGAAAGAACAACACAATGCTATACAATACAATATTGCAATTTATTAAAATCCAGCTCTGAGCTAAATATATGTGTATGTTTCGTGTAATAATTTGGATTTGCAAAACAAGTGAATTGGTCTGTTTAAAATTAGTCGCTAGGCTAAAGCTATCTTTATAATATGATGATACGTATGATATCATACTACATACTTATTATACTATGTTACATTGTTATTTACACTATATAATTATTATGCGCAATCATTCAACAACGTTCGTTCGGTTCGTTAACTTTTGAAAGGGAAATTTTATTTGTTTTTTTGATTTGATCTTTGTTTGCCAATCAAACTTTTAAAAAGGAACATGAGGAAAACCAATTGATAGTGACAGTAATTTCCACAATTTTATTATTACTACTACTAATTGTTGATTGTTATACATGATGATATTTATTTTTTGCCTTGTTGTCACTCTAAACTGTCATCACACACTCACTCAGTCACACACACAACATGTTTAGATTTTGTTTTTCTTTCTTTCACTCTTTATTCTTTTTCTCATTTAATAATTTCACTCTCTCGAACATAACTCTAGTCGTTACTATGTATTCAATTTTTTTGAGTTGTACATTCAATTTTTCTGTTATGAAAATGAGGAAAAGTATAATGTGAAAACCAACAGATATGTTTTCGTCCAGTTATGTGTTCTATAATTATAGTGAAAACCAAACAATACACAATTGAGAGAAAAGTAGCAGTTCTCAATTATTACATTATCGCTGACTTATCATCATGTCATTGTTCTTGTTAGTTTTTTTTGTCTCGGCCACACAATTCTCAGCACGAACAAATCAAGCAACATCTCACACTGTAAAAAAAAAGGTAGCAGCAACCGAGACCCGATTTTACAATACGTCCGTCCGACCCCGAAAACTGACAGGAACACACACACACTCTTAATAACTAGTTTTTCAGATAACAACGATTATATTTACTACTAATGAACCTCATCCACCAATTATACGTAAACATCAGGAAAATGTTATTTCATAAGTAAATATTAATGGATAAACCAACATGTTTGTAGATGTACACTAATTTCTATGCAGTCATACAAGTAAATGCAATGCTAGAACTATAGAAACAAGTAATATGACATCATTCAGATGTTTCCAAGATTCCGAACATCATCATTTGTAGAAAATAATAGTCATGGTTTCAAGTACTATTTTATGTATGTGTATACTATGAGAACATGTGAAAGAGTGAAAAAGAAAATGATCCAAACTTTAATATAAAAAATATTTGTCCTAGCAAAAATAAAATGAAATGCCGTAACATTTTACATGCAACACTTTTAACACCTTCACAACCTTATGGTAAAACATCACACACAACAACACATTATTAATTATATATACCATCATCATAATTCAAAAGCTCGATAGACATAACACCCTGTTGTTGTTGTTGTTTTAGTAGTCATCAATTATGATGTATTATATAAGGTATGTCACAAGTAATATGAACCACTTCTATTTGTCAATAAGAACTACCAAGGAATATTATAGCCAAAAAAATGCTAGCTACTAATAGTCTGCCTTTATTTCATTGGCATGGAATCACTTCATTCATTAAAGCAGCTACTAAAGCTAGGGATGCATGTAAAAATAAAAAGATGGTTTCGAACTTAGGACGTGAGCTGGCCGACTTTAAATTTTCATTAGCGGCAGAATTACCACCTGCTGAAGGAATTGGAAAGGAGTCTCCTTGATATTTGATTGAATTCCTGGTATTATCATTATATGAGGAGCCGGCTGGAGCAGGACTTAGGGGCTTGTTGAGACGGGTATTTTGATTCCACTTTTTGTTACCTTGAATGATGTCAAACATACTGATTAGGCCCGGCAGCTTGGGGATCACTGGCACCATCACCACTTGAAGCGGCTTCAACAGCAACTTTTCTTGGATTAAATGTAGGGACCCGTTGACTAACTTGGGCTTGAATCCAAGGTGTGAACTTTGAGACATCCACATAAACTCCTAGAAAAATGCAATCGTTTTAATGAATCATTGGGACATTTTAGGCTCACTAATTTGTAAGTTTCTCGCATGTTTACCTGGAACGCCATAAGAACCACATCCCACCCCCCACGATGTGACACCAGCCAAGACATACCTCCAGGGATCAGCTAGACTTGCACAGACCAGCGGTCCACCTGCTCAACCAAACAATAGTGCATGTTTGTACTCATAACAAAGCTAAGTGGAAATGCTCGAGCAAATCGTTATTACCTCCATCGCCAGAACAACTGTCTTTTCCTTTTAGTCCACCAGCACAAAGATAACTTGTGTGAAATGAAAATTTTTGCCCCAAACTGGTATTACGGAGCAGGATTGTACAAATGTCCGCAGGTACCACGGGAAGTTCTATCTCATGCAAAATTGCTTGATATTGGCCACTCGGACCTAATCATTAAACACAATATTAATTATGTTGCAGCGCAAATTTCAAGCTACAATTCAGTTTATTTTTGGACTAACCAAACGCATTCTTTCCCCATCCAGTAGCCCAACAGGATGTTCCATCATATGAAACTTGAGGACTTGCTTCTGGTAAACAAATTGTGTCAATATGAGGGGCTAAAGTAGCAGCAGTTTGTAGAAATACCAGTGCTATATCATTTAACAACGCTCCACTATAAAACTGTGGGTGACAGACTATCTCCTTTCCCCAAATGTCCTATAAATTTACATATACACCAAATACAATTTGCGTACATCTCGTAAGAACGGTTCATGAACAAAGTTGTGAGAGACTATACTGCCATAGCTTAGCAGTGGTAAACAAGCAAGCAAGCAAACTAAAGGATTGTGGATAGACGGCAGCAATGTCGTAACTCTGAAATGATGCACCCACCTGGTAAGGAAGAAACTCATTTGTAGTTTGCGTATCCCATTCCCCCAGACGAATTATCAAGTGTCCAGCTTCTTTCCCCTTTACGCAATGAGCTGCAGTGACGACTACTGAGGGCCAAATCAACGCTGCCCCACAAATAAATTTCAGTACCCATATACCTCCAATCACTTTCTGCTCAAGAATAGCTGCTTGCCATGGATATTCTCCAAATTGAGTTTCCGAATCCTTATATGAAAAAAACTTGATGGGATCAGGTTCCCATACGATTTCATGCATTGACTTGTTCTAGTTCTCTCAAACTGTTGACACACTTACCTTAAAGCCCAAAATACGGGCATGAACACCATTGGGATTCAACGTTCCACACTGAGGGACGAATCCTGGGATTCCTGTACTAACTGTTGTCAAGCCTCCTCCAGGTGGAGAAGTAGTAACTGGACCACCTGGTAATGATGGTGTTGGCGTAGCTCGTGGGTTTTTGCAACATACTTCCAACACGCTACGACATGGCCATCCTTGACGAATGTCAATCACTCCATTCCCATCGGAAACAACCTGTCACACAAGTAGATTTAGAATACTAGGTTAATGAAACTTGTGAATTGGGTCGTCAACATTGAAACTTCATCTTTGATTTGAGAATGCCAGCTAAAAATAATTATCAGCTTGCAAACCTGGCCTTCGTCGCAATAATAGAAGGGGACACAAGTGCAATTCACTGCCGAAATTGAGGTAGCTGCTGCCGTTGCCATTGTACGCGTTGATTGTGTAGCTGGGGCAGTTGTGAAACTCCCAAATGTAAAGTAAGCCCTTGGTTGTATTCCTCTTGCTAAAATAATATCCCAAAATCATTGCAAACTTTGTGGAATTGTAGGAATAGAGTAAAATAATAATTTGAAAAGGAATCTACGTCTCTACGTGTGTAATATACTTGTCTCATGTTCTTCGCTGTTCCTTGCGTCTAGCCTTTGTGGCAAATTTCTTCTCACCGGCGTATCTTGCGGCCATACCCACTTTGATGATAAAGATGAACTGCCACATAACTGAATATTTGTTGAAAGTAGGAACAATAGTGTTACAGCACCACTCAAAATCGATATATTTAAAAGTGAAGAATGTACACAAGTTCTCTCAAAATTGGTTTTCATAACTAATGGTTTGAATTTGGAAATACAAACCTAGGGAACAAAACTTTTTTTTAAAACTATATATGTCTTGCTTTCATATGCTTCAAAAATTGAATGCCTGAATGCACAGTTAGTTCGCAAAAATGTGTCACACTGGATGTTCGTACTGCTCTTCTTCTTCCTGGAATAAAATGCAATGAAACTACTTGAAAATGTTCCTTATATATGAGTGAAAGTGAGAGTGGGGAACAATTTGTTGGCTGTTTTCTCTTGCTGCACGGTGATTGATGGCAGTTGCTCAGTTTGAAATGCGAATGTTTTTTCACCTTTCTATTGCATGGCATGACATGTTTGGTAGCAATAATGCTCCAAATAACTGTTGTCAAAGTCAAAGGAGCTACTACCAAATAAATTTTCAGAATAGAAGTACCAGATACCTAAGCTGGAGTGGTAGGTGATAGCAATTACCTTGAATAGAAAAAATTTCCTTTGGGAATTGGGAATCTTTGAAAAGAGGGGATAGCAAGCTAGCAAAGCAATTCCGTAACATTATTGGTATTTTGACAGGATACATACAAGGAAGACATATTATTTACTTCATCATACGGGTGTATTATTGTCATGTAAGTGGGCACATTGAGAAATTGGGGCAGTCGGCAGTTGCATGCTGCTCAATAGCTATTGTTACTCACGACGATTACTCAGCCACGAGTATCGAGTAGTAGTACAGCATATTGAATGGGCAGAGTTTTCCAAATCGCACCACTTGGACAGTTTGCGATGTTTTAACATGATAGTAAGTTCTTTTTTGGGACATCTTTATTGTAATGGAAGCATTGCACTTTCTTCCCAATTTCTTCCTGAGTCACAAATAAATTTTTATTGCTCATATATGCAGCACATGTATTCATATCGTTTAAGTTTGGTCATTAGATGAATCCAACTCTTTTGGAACATGATTAGAAACTGTGAAAGTAAACCAGCAAGTATGACACTAGTTACCTGTGTTGCATGAGGTTGTCTAATGTTCAAATTGTGGGTTTAACGCAGTGGCATGTCAATGTCTCTAAAAATTGTCTGAAAAGTTTAGTTGTTGGACTGTGCACGTAAATATATTTTTGATTACATGAAAACTGCCCTGAGTCAAAGGTGTAAATAATGGATTTTCCTTAATTAAATTACAGTACTATTACTGGAAATTAAGAGGACTTAATTACAAGCCTAAAAAATTCCGAGTTGAACCGTTTATTCATTGCTGGGAATTTCCCGTAGTGTGTGGTTAAAACTACTCTGATTATATAATTATCACTAAGATACTGCACAGGAAGAGAAATACCAATTATATTCAAGAATCAAGTTGTTAATTTAAGGATGGAAGAGTTTTGATTTCCCTTTTTTACTTTCCACAATGGATTGGATAATACTTTTATGTAATAACAAACAGTCCATATACTTAAAAAGGAATGGACCAGCAAGATACAAGGAGGTATTTATAAAAAAAATATGAAATAGGGTTGACATACCAGATTGAAATGAAGTGGGGTATTCGTTAAAACCATGGTTTGATCGAATGCCTTAAAAAAAATGAATATTTTGTGTTACAAAAATTGAATAAAGGACCTTAGTGAGTAACGAACAATTTTAAATTTATACGGGTTTTCAAAAGATGATTCAAAATTTAAATATGCAGCAAAGAACGTAGGTACGTAATAGTACAAAACCCTCTATTGCAAAAATGGGGCCGCCATGTTGAATAATGCTGAGAAAGAAAAAAAGAGGAACACGTTTTTGCACACCTTGCCAGTGTAAAAGAGATTCACATCAGCATATTGTTGCTTGTTTCTAACTTGCTACAATGCTATATGCACTCACGTTCCTTTGTTGAGCAAGTTTGATGCGTGTTTTCCAAGCTTTGTATATATGCGGGGTGATCACGCTATTTTGCTTTACAAGGTAACGTGGACTTGGGCTTGTAAGAATGTATCTCATTTTGTGTTGAATAAAGTACAGACAAAAATTGTTAAATTATCTATTATAAGCTGGAAACGATGATAATATTTGCAAAGTTAGAGGGTCTACAATAAACTATTGTTTAATTCAAATATTACCTAAAATAATCGAACTTTAAAGTTTATCGGTTACATGCAAAGAAAGTAGTGTATGTCTTGCTGACTTAACGAACTAAAATCTGTTTACTTGACAATTAAAAAAGGTTATATTAACCAGGCTTGTATAATCCCAGTTTATTTACCTCAGGATTAAGCATTAAGGATTAATCATCGAAATTTTTTGGGATTAGATTAATGATTAATTTGAATTATTTTCCTGTTATTTTAATCACACTTGGGATTAGATTAATTCCGGAGAAGCTGGATTAATGATTAATGGATTAATTAATCTGATTAATAATCACATTATGAATTAACCATAAAATTTGTACTGATTTTTTCATAGAATCAGCTAACAATCCTGTTCTAAAATCACCATACTCTAAAATTTTAAAAACGTGATGTAGATATATCCAACATTTGGTCAAGAAATAAACAGTCAAATCCTTCAATTAATTTTTATACGAATACAACTATGAACTTTACAATCTAAATGTTGGCTTTGCGCATTGATAATTCGAAAAGCATCACTGTTTTAAACGCTTCAAATCTGAAGAGGAATCTTAAATAGGTCAATTTGGACAAGTATAGAATAATTCGTACCATAAAATGACCCCAATCAGGCTAACCACATGTAATATTCGCTTCAGAATTTAAATTTCAATCAAAGCAAACACAATCTCAGCAGCATCCTCTATAAACGATCAAGGACAACCATTTTGCACATAAATCTATCGGAAGAATCGAAAATATTATTAAAAAATCTTTGAATATTTACCTTATTTATCCTCAAATTAATCCCAAGTGTGATTGGTTAATCAGATTAAATTATGAAAATGAGATAATGCTGGGATTAGGGATTAATTGAATTTTTCTGGATAGGTGGGATTAATGGATTAAGGATTAATGAAATTAATTTTAAATGGCAGGATTAAGGATTAATGATTAGATTAATCATTAATCTGATTAAATGGATTAGATTACTAATCCAGGGATTATACAACCCTGATATTAACAAACGACTTATGTATGTCTCCACTTAGATTTCTATTATGCGGAAAGCGCATGAGTACTTTACCTTTCGTATACATCAGCATTATTTATGATACAAAATATACTACGGATTGACTAATTATCAGAAACTCCAAGGCTACCCCACGTAATGTAATTTTTCTGTAGCGTAAGAACCAATTGTTTGATTTAAAAACTGCCCTATGTTACAACCAAGTTAGTGATTTTTCATTGCATATATTCATAATCAAAGAAATAAGCAGATACTCTCCCGAAGATCGAAAAAAATAGACGGACATATAGATTTTTAGAAAAGCGATTCCTAAAAAGCATTTGCACTACTTATGTAATGTTGCCCTACCTAGGATACATCAGCTGCAAGACAGTCAGCTTGATCAATTCTGCCAATCAATCATACTATATTGTGCATAATATCCTAGCCAATTTCCATACATTTGTACTGGAAATCGCTCCAACCAACCAACCTACCATTCTGTTCCAAACGAAAATCACCGGTGACGTTCAATCCCTGAGGAATCTATCATATATTAAGTATTTATGGAGATATACTAAATTATGATGTATATAATGTAGAACTGACACGATGTATGCTGTACGACAAGCCTAAATGCAATTCAAACGGCATACGTTTTTGACCAATACATTTGCTAACAAAAAGCAAATATTACACGAGTACATTGGTATTTCAGAATTTAGTTATCTTATTTTTAGGCAAGTATCTTGAAGAAATGTAAATGTACAAATAAGATCATATATTTTATGTATTTGAATCTTTTATTTACTGCAATCAGAAGCAATCTCCCTTAGAGCATACAATAAAGAGATATTAGATGAAGGACGATAGGTAGATAGACAGCGGCTACAAACCAGTATTTCGTTTCACAAAATCTGTATGATCCCATAAAGATCAGTCAGCCCAAGAACTGCGTAGTACAAAGTTGAAGATGAGGAACAAAAAAACTGCAAAATTTGTATTTGATTGGAAGACCACAAAGCAAGTCTTAGACTGCTCGCTGAGTAGCAGGTGTGGTTTCGCGTCTTTTTTCATGACGACTTCTTTGTTAAGATATGACTGTTTTTGTACCGAATCTTAACATTGTCATACCTGTCTAATCCTAAGTCAGAGCACAATCTTATATTTCTCCTTTCAGTAACATTTTATAAAATGGGTTGGTTTTATGGTTCGAAATGAAATCAATTCTACAAAGCGTTACATAACAACAAAATATAGAGCTAAAGTTTGGATTAGCCACTATAATCAGGGTAGTACTCTGCATATTAGTGGTATAGCATAACGTTCTTCATACTACTCTCGTAATCTAAATAATAAGATTAAACCGATCGTCCAAAAAAATTCACAGTTGAATGAAGTCTGCTAAAATTCCCTACATAAAGTGTTCTATACACTTTGGCAGGACATGGCTACAGTAAAATCAAATGGCAAGTGCTAAATGCCTATCTGTTTAATTGGCAAGGCAAATTTGTTGCATGAAAGATGGTCGGACGGGCAAAGAATATCCAAACAAGTCGACATGAGCAGACCAATGTTCCGTACAAAACTTTGAATAAGAAAGTATGCCAAAGTATGTAAGAATTTGATCTGAAAAAGAGAGAAATGGGTACTATACTGGCTGGTTGGCACTACATGTAATTTGGTGGTTCAGGGTGATCGCTAAGTGATCAGTGAATCAAGCAAACGCCAAACGTACAGTCAACGTGATGAAACCCGTTTTTTTTCTCTTCTTCTGAAACCAGTGCATTGCTGTTTTATAACTTGTGCCCCTGTACAGATTTTTCAGTTAAATCAAAGACCAAAGACCATATAGATATATTTTGTAAACAATAATGATTACTACATATTACACGGTGCGGTTCTCTAGCCACATCATCTCAGCCGGTATCTGCTGCTGCTGGCTTTTTTTACTCGTATTTGACCAGCATTTTCCCAGTTCACAAATCAACTCGGCAATCATGATGATCCTGTTTGATGGGACCGGCTGCTTCTTTTTCCTTCGTTATGTCAAAACTATGCATGCTCTTCTCCTCCTTGATCTCATGTACAGTTTCTTAGCTCAGCGTTTCATGCCGACTACTTTCTGGACTGGTATTATTTGATGAGGTGGGCATTAAGCAGATGTCCCATCTCAGAACAGGACCTTATTGGTTTGACTATATACACATAACACACGCATTTTTTTCACAAAAATTCATTATAGCTCTGCTTTGGTGAGATGGAGACTGCCTGCAAAGAATTTTAGTGATTTTTGTCGTAAATTCCCATACAGTACCTACATCTTTGCATGCTGTATCATATTAGGCTCAAGCCATGAAATTTTCGCTTACAGAATTGCTGATAATCATTTTCTACATTATTCAATGGATTTAGTCAAATATTATTGTTTTTATTCATTGATTTTCAATACCTGTCTCTCATCTCCTCATGAATATTTTAAAAAAGTACGTAGGATTCTGTACTCAAACTTTAATTTCACCTTCACACGACATTTCGGTACTTAAAGGAAGCATTATAAAACCTTCTGACAACCTATTCATTCCTGTGTTGCTCATTGTCTTACAAATGCAAATACAAATGCTAAAGTGTGTATTAGAACCTAGCTGGTGTATAAAACTAACTATGTGAATTCTAAGCAGGAACATCAAAGCTTGAGAATATTCACTGAAGTTCATTAGCATAAAGTCAATCATGTGGCTAATGGATTCATTTCGCATTGACTACGTGTAAATATACTCTTCAATTAAATAACATAATTCAATATTATCCTGTTTTTTATAAAAAATATTATTTTTATAAGCATTATTTCATATTTTCATACATGCATGACAACAGCATTGCATTGTAGGAAGCGCAATGAATGAAATAACCCGTGAGCTATCCGAAGTTTAGTCTGATTTTAACACGGTAGCGTAAGAGTATGTTACAAAGAAGTAAGTATATACTTCGGAGATGACCATAAAATGAATAGAAATTCCTTTGCGGTTGTATTCATGACTTTGAAGGAATGTTTTCCTGCCGCTGAGTTG
Organism: Orchesella flavescens; assembly: GCA_964034955.1. NCBI lineage: Eukaryota > Metazoa > Arthropoda > Collembola > Entomobryomorpha > Orchesellidae > Orchesella > Orchesella flavescens. Next base: position 30,781,553 of record OZ035953.1, read on the forward strand.
AAACTCGGAAACGAGAAATGAATCAAAAGAGGAAAGGAGTTAGTAAGCAACCATCTAGTTCGAATCAAGCTCTAGCTCCTGCTAGTACTCTCAGGTAGGCAACCAGGCAGGCAAGGCAAAGTAAAGTTCAACTCCAGGGGGTAGCAAATAACAATATTACTTGTTGATTCGCCATACACTGTCCACCCCAAATGGCACATATTTTTTAAAGGATTCCTTTTCAACATACGCAGCAATAGTTTCACAGCGCCGTTCCACAATTTTCATGCTTGAATACAGGGAATGGAGTATAAATACGATGGATGAATGTATGTATAACATAGTTTGTACATACACAACAATAATTTTTTTAAACAGAAGAATGAGTAAGCAGCATCAGCAGCAAGGATTGAGGTGGAATAATAGAGGACTGCATGCAATCGGAATTCCATGAATTCTGAGCTGTAAATGATATTCATTATCCTATGTTTGTTCCATTGCTGGTGATTTTAACAAATATAATGGGCCAGCCAGTTGAGCTGACATTGGGAAAGAGGAATTCATGCAACTACAGAAAAACTACTGATTTCGTTAGAGATTGCTTTTTGCAAATACACACCGGATAGAATATGAATGAAAAATATAAGTATAAAATCTAAGCAACTTCCAAGCTAGCTACAAAGGGTAAAGAGTTTTGTGTACGACATGGGGAGTATATTAGCACTACATCTTTTTACATGAAACGTTTTGTAGTGAAACATGCAAACCTTTCGCAATGGTACAGTAACTGTGTTGAATAGCCTCCCGTTGATCATTTACTCCGAAAAATATCAAGCCGTACAGGCTTAAAAGCATAGGCAACCTTTGTGATCCGTTTTGTTACCTTTGTATTTATTCATGGCAAAAGAGCAAGTGCTTTTAAGTATAACCATTTAGTCGTAAAACGTAAGCTTAAATTATTGTTATTAGTTTGTACAATATTGTTGCCTCAAACGATGCCGTACAAGACCATTTGATGACATAATGTCCAGGAATGAGATTTGAGAATTTTGTCTTTGTACCTCAGATAAAGTATTACGACTTGGATTGCAAAATCACTTTGCAAAGCACTATTTTTTACAACATGTGAATGTCGTATAATAAGAAAGAAATAATGATGTAACCAAAGGCTTCCTTAAGCATTTTTACAAGACGGCAAATTTTGATTAGTACGTATACATTATAGTTCCAAAGATTTCCTGGAAACAGACACCGTATATTGTCCAACTTCAAGAATATTGGGGCATTATGAACTTCATTGATATCGTCTTCAACTTTTCTACATTTTGCGAAAAGTTGTCTTCATAACAACTGTTTACATGCATAAACCTTATGTAAAAAGCACGTACTCGGACGCATTTGCAACAAGCTTGTTTAATACACGAACGAGTACATAATATGCTCAATACACCTCAAATGGTGAGTGAATCTCAAAAATCTGCATCCATATTTAGTAAAGTATTTTGCGAATCTTGGGATTTGTGAAGCAAACAATGAGACGGTATAGTACGGAACGTATACCTCATGATCAGTGGGTGATAACGTTCGATTCAAATACTGTGGTGGTCTCTACTATGCTATACACCATAATACCATTTTGCATTGTTAAATACAGGTTTTCTTCTGAGTTATATAGATACTAAATTTGTCTGGATATAGATTTATACTCAAACCTCCTACTGAGAGATGTATCACACAATTTCATTTTTGGCTCTCAATAGTACTGCTTTCTTTCTTCTGGGATATGATTACAAAGTACCTGGTGTGGTTGGTAACAATAGTCTATGACGACTTTTGAACGTGGACCAGTACCATGGGTCTTCTTTATTTCGCATATTGGCAAAAAAAGAATAAATGAGCATATACGCACAGAAGTTGACTACCAAAAAAGAAGCAAAGCCTCAAGGAATCTTGAATCCCTGTTTGTTGAACATGGGTTTTTTCCGACATGTTAATTTCATGCACGAGTGATGCATAGGATATGTAGAATTTGCAACAATGCAGTGGTTAACAATCCTTGCAAAAAAATCAACATGGAGATGGTTATGAAATTTCAACATGGAGTACTGGACGATTTTCATAACCAATCTTGAAAACGCCCAGGTAAGATCTTAGCTTTTATTGTTAAACATGTCCGCCATCGTTGAAGCCCTTGCTCTTCAAAGATTTATTTATATACATGTTGTGTAAAGTATATTTGCATCCTTACTAAACACCTATCCTAACAAGGATCTTAAATTCCACCATCTTTAATGCTTGGTAATTTATTTTAGAAAATGCCATAATCATTTAATTAACAGTCTAAGATTTATGCTGCTTATGCTACCTTTAAGAATATTTTACAGATTGAATTTGATTGCTTGTGGCATTTAGTGTTGGCTTGCAGGTCATAATAAACTATTTGAGTAACAACAGCACTTGAAATATTGCATTGTGCTAGCGTTGCTACTTGAGTAGTTTAGAAGAAATTATATCCTTATCTGAAAATTCATGGTAAAAAGTTTTTATGTAACTCAGTATTAAATAATTTATTAATTGATGAAGTAATGTTCTGTGTGAAATTTGGAAGTGAGGTTTATTTAAAAGTTATTTACATTTATATAAATAAATAAATTATGTTACCATTTTTCACAAAAAAAACTTATTGTCATAAGTAACTATGCCAAACAGGGTTTATTAAGGACACATGAAAGTGACAATTACAAAATGTAATTTAATTTGTTAAAATAGTTTATATCAACAAATCAATAACAGAACAATTAACGATACGTCAGTAAATCAAGGGTAACCTTTTTAACAAACGATAGGCAATTAAAAAAGCTAGCAATCATAACGATAACCAAAAACTAATAATAATAATATAGTTTTATTTCAAGATTGATTGGCCACAGCCCTTACAACCAGTACATTTTACATACATTTTTTTTTTCATCATGATATTGAATATTCATTACACAGGTTATTGTGAACACGTATGTCTTTTTTCTAGCATAAATTTAACAAAAGATAACCAAAAACTAAGCATGACTAAAAGTAAACAACAATGTGAAGAAAGTCGTCTTCCAGTTACAGACTCATGGAGTTATCTCTTAAAATTAGGATATGATGGTTCTCTTTTGTCACAAGTTCTTTGTGCAAGATTGCACTCGTAGAAACCATGGACCTTATATGAGATTGCTGAAATGAATTTAATCAACTAAAATTAAGCAGAATGTCATCTTCAACTAAGCTAAAAAATTAAAAATATTTAGTAAATAACATTTCTTTAATAATGGTGTGGGGGTTGTGCAAATCTGAGCATACATTGACGCTTTATGTAGTATTTACTATAGCTTAGAAACTGAGAGTTTAAAAGCTTCCCAGGGAATGTGTTTGGAGATTAAGCTTGACCTGGTACGAAATTTAGAAAAGCTTACATTTATAATACCAGGAAATAAGATATGCTAATAAACCATGATTAAATTTTTATCAAAGTATCCTTCTTAAACTTAAAAAAAAATTAGGAAGTTGCGTTGCATTACAACAATTAAAACACAAACACATTTCACACATTCGCCAGCTTTCACAATTGTGAAATATAAATAGGAAATATAAATGGAATTATATGAAAAATATGACTGACTACTATTTGTGCAATCCTAATCTCAAAATTTTTTGCACTATGGGCGCCATCAAGCACTTAATCATTTTTTGTTTTTGTATGCTAATTAATATATGTCATTTCTTTAAATCACTACATGCACTGAAATTACTCTCAAGCTGATAAAAATGCATTTTTTGTTATTATCAAAATTATAGTACTGAAAGCCACAGCTTCCACTCCGCATTATTATTGTTGATCCGCATTAGTTTCTTGTCATTAAATTTGAGGGTGATAATGGACAAAACAGTGCACTTACACTGGCTCCAGCCTAGTCGCAATGGAGTGTCAAATGGTAAATGGTATAGTCGTTCCTTCATTAACACATTCCATTCCAGTTACTCTCATCTTTATTTCCCTCTCATCTCTTTCTCATTGAACTTTTTTGATGATGCAGTTGAGAATGGGAAAGGAGTGGATTATAGTAAATGATTTCATGAATGATAATGGTAAGCATAGATCAAGTTCAAAGGGTCATATAAATGAGGAGCAAGGTCCAAGCCATAATATATATCCTATCTCTTTTTCTTTCTCCCCTTCAACTTGACTCATTCTTGTTTTCCAACACCAAAACCAAATGCAATGCAATGCTCCCGTTGTTACATCTTCCAAGGAGTGAGTTGTTCATCGAAAAAAAACTAGTTATTGCTCAAGTAACAAGATCAACTCAGAATTCTCCATGCAATGAGAGAAAACAAGAAGGGAGAAGAAGTAAATCCAGAGAATTTATCAATGGACCAGTATCATCATCATCATCATCATCATCCTCATCTTTCTCATGGTAGTCATCATTGGCGGCTGCTGGTCACTGATTCATGTATGTGGTCAACTATTATTCTTCTACATCATTATGAAAAGCAGAGTTTAAAGTTTTATATAATTAACATCATCTTTCATACACTAATAATAATGTGTATATAATGCATCGTTAATGATTAGATGGAGCGAAACAGATTTAAGGCTCTTCCTTCCAGGTTCGGGTTCAATATGTATATATTATTTTCAAACATACATGTATACATACATTCCTCAAGCGCACTCCTCAGCTAAGATTCTCAGGAAAAAGGACTTCGACAACAGGATCAAGATTTCTGGAATACATATATTTATTGGAACAAAGAGATGCTGAGAGGAAGAAGTAGAATGAAAAAGAAATTACATAAAGATTATATACCAATACCATCAGGAATATTATAGGGAGTAAAAACGCTGAGAGATTACAACAAAGCGTTTTTCATGAAAGAAAAGGAGTAAAATATATTATGAATGTGATATAGGTATGCATGCATGTATCATGAAATCTTACGCAGAGCATCATCATCTCATCTCATCTCCCGTAATTCAACCTGGAAGATTGCCGATGGTCTAAGAGAAGTCCCATAGAAGAATATAAAAAAGAGAATGAAAGAAAACAAAAATCTTGTATATAAGTTGTTGATGTGTGAAGAAGGGGTCTTTAGGTAAGCAGTCTTGTACGTACAAAACAGATTTTGATCTTGCCCCCAAGAGAAACAAGCAAAAAGAGAAGTAAAAAACAGCATATAAATTTCTTGATTTCTTTCTTCTTCTTCAGGAGCAGCAACAGCAACAGGCTCTCCCTATCACAGGAATTACCATATCATATCATATCATACATACATAGTAGCCGAAAAGTCATGTTGTGGTAGTTTATATTGTAGAAGTAGCAGATTTGGTAGCTTCTTTACTCTACCATCAACTCAAAGAGTTGATCCCTTTATATGTATTTACACATATGATAATGATGAGAATCATTACATTCACCTGTTATTGCAGGTCGGATATTTTTTTGGGTAAATACTCTTCACTCACATAACGCATAGCATGAGTGACTGAGAGCCCGGCCCGTATCCATCCACGATAATCATTGCATTACATTACATTACTTTTTTTCTCCATCTCATAAGTACAAATACATCTTGGAGTTCGTATGAATGTAAAATGTAGCGTATGCATGTATAGTTATCCATGAGTGTACGTTCATAAAGTAAAAAGCCTTCAGTTTTTACTAGCTGATTCGTGATTCCACTTTCCCACTTTCGATTTATAATCACCATTTGAAGTTTTTTTTTATATTATTATATGGTCCTTCCTTTAGGCATTCCAGAAGTCTGGTAAACAAGCACAAGCCGGCAAGACATGCACAAATATCTTATCCCACCTTTCTTTGTTCATCATTGATTGTAAATATCTCATGGATGGAGCTGTAGCGCTTTTTAACACATAGTGTATAGCTTCTTCTCTCTGCCAGGATCAACCTGCTGGTTTTTCTTTATAACCAATTTCTTCTTTTACACACTTTGTATCTCATTTTCCCCAGTTCTTGAAGCTCTCACAGTTCTTAGCATTATGCATATGAAGCCTGAAGCTGATTGTTTTATGACTTTGCTCACACTGCATACTGACACCTGAAGTAGGTAGTTTACTACACGAATTGGTTGACTATATAGTGGATAGGTTGAACTGAATTACTTTGATTGGCAGTAAGTGGCATTTGTGAATCAGAGTGATAAACATTATTATGTTGATATTATGCAAAGGAAAAAACAAGCATCCAAACTAACTATTCCGTGTTTCACTAAAAGATCGCATGAATTGGTCGTGATGACAATTGTAAAAATGGATGTCTGTACACATGCGCATTTATGAAGGTTCCAGCATACATTTTAAAAGATCATTTTAAAAGCTAACAGTTAAGATAAATATAATAAGTTGGTGCTATCCTTTGCTTTCCTTCGTCATTTTATGCAGCAATGCAAATTGTCGGAAATTGATTCAATTTAAGTTACTTACAGTTAGTTTACATCACTAAAGCAGGTACACTAGGCAAGCTGATGATGGAGCGAATATTTTATTGGTTAATGTATGCTTATTCAGCCATTTAGTAAGCAATGTAAGCATTTAATAGTCAGTGAGGCGACGAAGAGACGGAGAAAAAGTTTTCCCATTTCAGCTCGAAATCTAAACACAAAGACACGATAAGTTTTAAGTGATAGTGACGTGTTTCAAAACTGAAGACGATAGCACCATCAATGCTGTAAGGTAACCATAACAAGTTAAGTAAAATTTTATTTTGCAAAGTCATAGGTTAAAATTTAAAAAGAGCCTAGCGCACATCCAAAAATAAAGTGTGTTACGAAACCTCTCTAATCACATGACACCCTAAACGACGACGACGAGACGACGATAGTAGCTTAAGTTTTTCAGGTCAAGTGAAACACATATTTTATTTAAGTTGATGGCTAAATAGACGCAAGCACACATTTGAAAAATGAATCACTTGTACTCATAAAAATTAGCTGATAGGTAGGCTGACGGAAGGCGACAGTTGGCTCCATGAAATAGTAAACTAAAACTTCATTTCCCTTCAGTTCTGTTTGTGTTATCGTATGACATTTTACGATTAATGTTGCAATCTAAGCGCATATTTATTTACTGAAGACAAAGTCAGTTGTTTACTTCGACAAATTTTTTACTTCAACTAATATAACACCACTCCAGTATCACATCATAACTCCATCATCACACTCCACAAAATTTTCTTTTGCAGCTTGCTACAAATGGCAGGAATTAAAAACCACGAGGAAGTGCTACTGCAAAATATGCATGGTACAATAAATTAAGTAATGAAAATGTCGCAATACGCATTTTTAGCCTAAGAAATAAGCATTTAATTGATGTAGACGGCAAATCAATAAGTTATATATGAACGTTTTGCGCATATCATGTATCATCTTAATCTAGTCTTCGGGTGGGCATGTGCTTTGCAGCGGAAAAATCTTTCACAAGTTATCATGCATCTGATTTTAAGATAAAAACCGGCCAGCTTATTTTATGAATGGGACATTAGTGACAAAACCATGTTGTAAATGTACATAATATGTATGTAATCGGAGTTAGATGAGTAGCTCATTCATAAGCAAAACTTTTATGTAGCAAAAAGTTGGTGAACTCTACAAGTATTTGCTTTGAGATTTTGCAAGTGTAAACATTGAGCTAAGTGGTTATATTGTTAGGACTCATCTGAAATAAATGCAAATAAAATACATTGTGTGACAAGCTATCTCAACAGGACTTGATCTGCAATCCAAAGTTCTATGAGGATTTTTTTAGAATCTGCGCAGAAGATTCAACATGAAGTAACGGAGCCCAATACATAATTTTGACTCATTCATTAAGAGGCAATCATTGAAAACTAAACAGATAAACTCTGCAGCAAATGCATAATACGACATTCAAAATCTTTTTTGATCCCCGCAAAATAAAAGAGTTCAAAGCTGTAGTCAAAAGTGAACATTATTGATTTGTTGACATCTGTTTCAAACGAAAGATGACATTGTTGTACTGTTTCTAAGGTCATGGAAGCGGTTGCCAATGTCAATCTCAACTGATACATTCATCAATGATATCATCATCAACAAGTTTCCTTTCCTTCATTAAATAAAGCCAAGTTCAAACTTTGCTTAGACGGAACTCTAGTTAATGAGTCATACCAAAACTATTTGAGACATGAATGGGAAGAGAAAAATGCAGCTTTATTGCAAAATTTTCACAACTCATTGATAAAAGTACCCGAAACATTCCTGTGAAATTCTTTCACTAAAAAAACAATTTGCTTAATGTTTGTATTAAGGAATCAAACAATCTAAGCTACCTTGAAAGAATTTATTTCACTTTATTTATGCCATTGCAAGATTGAAAACATCAGGTAATTTGCTTAAACTTATGGATGCATACATTTAGGTAGATTGGTTTCTTTGCATGGTAACCGTTTTACAGGATGGGCCTAGAAATACAAGTGGAAAAATTGAGATGTAGATAAATGGTCCACTACAAAAAAAAATGATATTACAATTGCTTATCCAATTCCACCTTTACGAAGCATCTATCCATGTGAAACCCTTCATTTGTGGTTTTGCAAATATTGTAGCGGCGTTGGAACGGCACAATCTCCTTCATTGTTTCTTGGTAGAACCTAAGGGAATAATAATGTTATTTTCTCAAGACCATGAAATGACATTTAATGTATTTGTTGTTTGTTCTATAATGCTGGTCAGTTAGAATATATTAAGCATACTATGGCTATTATTCCAGCCCATTTCTTTCCTGCATTGTGCCTTAGCCGTGATTCGGTGAATCACCGTTCACTGAGGTGTGAAAGTAATAATGAAAATATTTATGGTAATGAGAAAAGTATTAAGAAAAAGTACTTATTTACTTTTTTGTTGGAGGTGACCAACTATTTACCACTTATTTATCAGCAGAGCGAATAGTTTTCTTTTATGTCCATGAAAAGAATAATAATAAATAAGGGTAATATTGGTCAAGTGCCAAATACACTTAGCTCAAAATGTACTCTTACATAAAAGAATCCACCTGTTTCCCTCTCTTTCAATTCTCTAAACTTTCTTAAGCTGTTGATGTCGATACGGAAGGTGGACGCAACAATAAAAGAATGATACGAAAAGAACCACAGCTCAACTTTTTTTTCTCTGTGTCTTTCCACCTGACTTGCTCTCTGCTTAAAATTACATGCTTTGACTAAAAAACTCAATAAGAAGCGTAGTAGTATAAGAGGAATTATCAAATTGCATAGTTCACAGACGATAAGAACATTGGAGTGGAGTAAAAATCTGAGAGACTTTTTGTTCTTTTCTCGATTCTCTCTCATACATCCCGAAAATAATATTGAGGAAGGGACCATAAGGAGAATTTGATTTAATCGTTTTTTTTTCTGAGACTTTTCCACTACACGCCACCATGTATCGTTCCAAACAAAAGAATGAAAATTCCTAGGAAGACGAAGTGAGAAAGAAAAAAAAGAAATAAATGAAATAAGACACAGCTAGGTTCTAACTGACTTTCTGCGCCGCTCTCAGAACAACAACAAGACAAGAAAGAAGAAAGGAATTCTTCTGTTTTTCTTGGATGGAAGGACTGACTGACGTAGTTACAAATACCCATCATAAGTATATAGTTTCGTATGTATGTGACTTGAGTCAAGTTGTATGCACATACCAAACCAATGACCGACGTCAAGTCAAGAAGGGAACCTGCCATAACAAGGAGTGAAAAAAGGTCCACACCACCAATAACACATGTGCATCAACCTGCTTCCATTTCTTAATCCAAGGATTGAAAGAATAGTGATGGTGGTGTATACTTATCGCTAGTATAAATCTGCTTGCGTTGATTTGTGAAGTATAGAGAATGATCACTAATAACAAGAAGCTCTACTTCAGGGTTATTTTGTGAGAAGTTTTTTTTTCTTTTCCTTATCTGCACTGCAAAGGTAGAGTGAAGGAAAATGATTCCTAGGGATTACTTAGGCAGAAGCAATGCACACCAGTTGAGCCACAATTTCTTGGAACTTCTCCAGCAGTCAACCTACATGCCATATACATACATAATATAGAAGCGTTGTTATTGTATAGAGTCAAGCAGGCATAGGAATAGATAGAGTCCTTTGGTGAGGCGGTAGACCGAAGGGTACATTATTATTACTATTATTATAATGGGAATATGTAGCAAAAGAGAGCCCTTATATTCACACCAACGCAGTGGTTAACACTCATATGGAAGAGGTAAAAAGTAAACCACCATGTGAGAGTGATTCTTTCTTACCAATGTAGCTTTCTTGCTCTCTCCTTGTAAGTAGCAAATAAGAGTAAGTAAAGCTAAGTCACCATCATTAGTATTACCATCATCGTCTTTCCTTTCGCGGTAGAAACTACTGGCACAATGTTTTTCATTTGCTTCATCAAAATCTTCAAAAACCACTCATCACTGAAGGAAAATGAGTGAGGAATGGAATGTATTGCCTTCGTCATCTTTTTAAATAGCGTAACATCATCAAATTTTGGAGGTATTGCTAATGTAAGCAACATGACTGGGTGGTAAGCATTTAAATCACAGTTCCATGTCATGTCATAACATTGCATTTTTTACCATTCCTGCTTAAGTAGCTATAATGAGCACGATGATTGAAAAAAATGTGCCAAACATTGAGCTTTGTTTTATGACCAATACTTCAGCGTATTTGCACGAAATTTTATCCCTTTATGTGCACTTGTCTCCAACCATCTATTGATGGATAAGTTTAGTTTAGTCTGGAACTTTTAAGTGGGAGATACTTAAGAAAACTGTTAATTCATTTTCCCACTAGAATGTTATGCTTTGTCCAGAGAAATGAATGAACTACTTATCACTTGGCTCTAATGGTGGACTATCCCGCGTAGTAAAAAATGAAGGTGTTTACATTGCATTCCACAGCCAACTTTGTCTTAAACAAATAGCGGAATCAAATACACATTTTTAGAGCTTATCTCTTCAAGTGAATGCATATCAAGACAAACATCCGATGCATTTTCATTCAGTTTCTATTGTGGGTGTACATAACCTGCCACGCAAAAGGGAGACTAATGAAAGATTCGGGTTACTCCATTGACGAAATGAATATAGATGTTTAAATGTGCCCAATGCACCCTCATTTAAAAAAATACTGAGACAAATTTCTTTGATTGAAATTGTAAAATGAAAATGAAACACGATACATATATAGAGCAGATATGCCGATTGCAGACGGAGCCTGAAAAAACGGAGACAAAGTGTCAATATTTGTCTCATTTCATTCATCGCCAGTTTGAGTTTACATTACCAAAACTTTGTATACAAAATTGGTTTGTAGATGTAGCAATACAACTTATTGATACTGATTGCTTACGAAGCAACAGCAACTGTGAGAATTCATTACGGAGAGACTCTTTTTAGTGGAGTCCCCATTCATGATAGTTTTATGAATGAGTTGAAAATCAATGCGAGCAAAAGTTTGCTGCACAATGTAATTACATAATACATCAAATATGTACTTATTTAAGGAAAAATGTAGTTTGATAAATTTGTAAGAAAATGCATATTTTGATTTGTTTTGGGTGAATCTACTATGTGAGGAACTAGAAAGCCAATGTTTCTGTACTTTATGGTTTGTAAAGGTATGGCTAGAAAATGGGGGAATCGATTGCTAAAAAAGAAATGACATAAGAAATGTTATATGTTATAACACTATGAATCCGTCATAAAATGAACCGACCTGATTTCATGTCGAGATAGAAGCACGCCAGGAAATACAACCATCTTGAGAGAAGGAATGGCAAATTTGTACAAACAAATGCTAATCGGCTTCAACAACTTTGGTGTGATTGATTCGTCATAACGTTTCTCACGCTTTGCATGGCATCAAGTCATACCGCATTTTGCATTCTTGACGTATGATGAAGTCAGACTGACTCCTGTCGTCGGCATCACTTCAAGCGATTTTTTATTGCACCCTTTTTGTTGGTTTCATGGATCATGATGCATAATATGTATATAAGACTTTTTTAAGCATTTATCACGGCACTCTTTTTTTATACTTTTCTTCACAATTTTCAGAAAAATAAAGTACAAATGAGACAATACTTGATTCAGCGTTATCTCGCCTGCTGGAAAAGTCTCAATGCACATTGTGCTTTTGGATTGAAACAAGTAAACATTAAAAGGGAACGCAACTTGCTTAAAATTAAAGAATTAACATCTAACATGCCGACAGCCTTTGTTTTAAGGCTTCACGCAAATTTACTCAAAGATTTAATTGTTAATGCCGATAACTTATTGTTTCAATCGTCCACGCATAGAATGGTAACATCATGCTTGCTAGACAGAATCCTTTTTTTCTTCTAGAAAATCGCAAGTGTGTGGATATACCTATTCCCAGCTGAAATGGGAGGCACAGTTTGCGGTATTTCCCAAATAAATGGCATGAATGAACTATTGTGCGGGTGGCTAGGTGGCGGAATATTTTGGTTTCTAAGCCCTTCATCCTTCTATACAGCCAATGTCAGTATATGGACGTATTGTTTCCGACGGGTGTAGTACTGACGCTGACACGGCAAAAAACACCAAAAAAGTGCCGTGAAAGGGAAATGGTAAAGTAACGAAATGGTACGTAGGTAGTCCTGCTGTGAATGAAAGTTGCAAGTTGCAGTCACGGCGATTGGAGTGTGAAGTCTTAAAACAGCATGCTTAAAGTAAATATACGCGTCCAAAAACTAACATTGAACCACATAAATTTATGCCTATTGCTTTCAAATTCTGTCAAGGAATTTCGAAGCTACTTGCTAATATTTCTAAGCTATTAGCTTAGCTAAAAAATGTTGCACATTTTCGATTGGTTTCACAACAAAACAAAAGTTACTTAAACTGCAAGATAAATAGTAGTCAAAGCTAAACCACTGATTAAGATTGGATGGTTTTTGTCATGTGTAGTCATAATCAACAACATTCCATTCTTATTTGAAGAACTAATCAAAGCAGCACATAATCGTCATGTAATAAAGCTCATTTTCTAATTGAGGTTACCCAAACCGTAACGAACCTCAAGGACGGACTCCGACCAACAAGAAGAGAAGGCATAAGTATGAAAGACGTGATATTATGATGGGGTAGAGAAAAGAACGGCGAGTGAAAAAAAATAATCATAGTAATAAGTAAGTTGAGGTTTGAGATTGAAAGTTATGTAATATGGGCATATGCTTTTTTTCTTCTGCCTCTTTTATGCCACAACATAATCGATCATCTTCTTGTGTGGGGTATCCACAGGAGTACGCATTGGAATTCGGAAGAATGTTATTATGGGAAACAGCAGCCACAGAGATCCTTAAGACTATACCAGGAGATGGAGATAAATAATGTGTTTTTTGAAACTTGAGTGAAGAGGATCACTTGACTTCCCGGTGGAAGCCACACAAAAATATGTGTGCGTTGTAAACAGAAAAATGAGCCTATATGAAAAAGCTTATGAATTTCTTCTTCTTTTCTTTCCGAGAGCTCATCTTCAGTCTCATTTTTTACTTTTGAAGCGTCTATTTTCGTTCTTAGGTTTATTTACGCTGTATTACATATTAGTGTTCCTCTATTAAATAGGCAAGGTCATCAATATGTTGGAAAAATGAAGGATTTCATTTCAACCCAACTAAAAAAATAATATTATTATTTTTTTCAAGATCTGCAACCTGTAACTCAAAAAGAAATGTTGAATTAAAGCCGCGTTCCCTTTCATTTCTCTCCTGTTCTGATATTCTATGTTCTCTTGATTATTAGTCAGGTTACCCTTCTTATCACACATCACTTTCTTCCCAAACCCCTCAATCTTCGTATCATTTCATTCTTAACTGGAATTCATCAAAAAGTGGTAGTAAGAGAGTCAGTCAGTCGGTTAGTCAACCAATTTAGAAATATTGTTAATCACAAGAACTTTTATGTTGTGGATGAATCTGGAAGCTGAAATCAAAGTCAAGCATCACGATCCCTGATGATCATGATCATCATCCAGACGAGACGGAATTTGAGTCCATTATTATTGTTAACGACCCCTATAGAAAAAGAAGTGGTTGCTTCTTCAAGGAATTTTTTGAGCTTGCTAAGGGAGAAGCACTCACATTAGGAAAAATGAGAATGAAAGAGGGAAAAGTCTAAGTAAGCAAGCAAGCATGCAATGCCAAGTCATACCTAAGTTCCAGTCCACATGAGATGAGGTTGCTGGTTCGTAGACCAGGAACAACAACAATAACAAAAAAAAATAACAGCAAGAATCAAAACAACAATGGATAACATTTTTTGTGTATATAAATATACATACACTTTCATATGAGCATGCACCTATAAGTAAGAAGGTACAAAATCTAAATAAAATGCATCATTTAGTATTTTAGTGGGGTAGGAAAAGGGTTTCATTTTTCTCAATTTCTTTTCTCTCTCTCGAACACTCTTTCTCTCAGGTAGCAAAAAGTGGACGGCTACTTAATACAGCTGCTGGTGCTACTTACCACTGCACTTACTGACTGATGCTTCTTGTTGATGATGATTATGATTATATGATGATGCAGTTGGTGCAGTAGTCACAATTTTTAAAGACGGGTGCACTCCTCAGCCTGTACATACATACATACATAAGTGCATGGGTACTGTACAAAACATTAAATCTTTACCAGCTTCCACTCACTCACTTACTTTCCATTAAAAAAAGAGAGAACCATCTACAAGTTTCATGAAATGATGACGGAAAAGGAAGAGCGAGGGGTAGGTCGGGAGTCCACTCACATATCACATAACTCATGATGCAACTCACGAATTCCATTGTCTCTCACAACAAACCCTTTGTATGGAAAGCACTAGCTGGTAACTAAGCATGCATGCATACCACGCACTAATGCGCTAATGCAAAGCCATTTTTGATCACAATAACAATGCATATATACATTAGTTCTGTAAATGAGGCTTAAAAAGTTTTGAAAAATGCTTTTACTCCTTTTTTAAATGTTTCATAACGTCCGGATCATGCTTAGTCCTGTACTGCATACCCTTTTCTTAATCCCTTACATAATAAATCTCACGACTGTTAGGTTAACTTTACATTTGCATCTAATTTAATAAAGCCGAAAATTTATGCTTGTGGCTTCTGACGACATGTAAATGTGGCTGAATGGGATGAAGCAAGTTTGTAATTTGATACGAGAGAAAAGGATGCCATTGCGACGGTAGACAAATAAGCAAAGCTTGTTTAGGTGACAAAAGTAATATTTAAGTAACCAAATACCTTTTCCTTCTTGTCACCAATTAGCTGGTGAAAGATTTGTTAGATGCTAATGTGAAATTGAGAAATAATATGGGGAGAATTTCTTTGTGCGGTTTTGGCTTTTGTGGCCAAGTACGCAGCACATTATCATATTCATGTTCATATAATTGGGAGGCTTGACTTGCTACACTTGATCAATTAAAAGAGATACGCTTGAAAATTTATACCTGTGAGGAGGACAAAAAACTTACAAATGTATTTATTGCTTCTTCAAGGAAATTAATATGATTGGCCTAATATTCCCACGTTGATACTGAACCTATTGATTTTCGTTGGCGACATGAAGCCGACAACCTACCTGATCAGCTGCCTGAACCTCTGTCTAACTAGCTGGTACCTGTTGCTCAGAACCTGCAGCAACATTTTTACTTCAGTGCAAAGGTATTTCTTTGTGATTTCTTTGAAACGGGCTCACAAAATTACATGTATTTCTATTTCTCACTCACTTGATTTTATGAGGTTTTGCTCAACAATGCCCTAACACTGAGGTTTGAGATGAGGTGCAATTGAATATCTCTCTCTGGAACAACGAAAGAAACAAGAAAAATGAAGAGAATGGAAAAGGAGGCTGGAGAATTGTTAAGATTTTCTGGGCTGAAAAGAGAGCGTCATCATTTTCAGTTGATCTTGACTCTTTGTGTTTTGTTCTTCGCTTTTTCTTCTCTACCCGTAGTCAATAATGGAATGATGGAGTCAAGTTGGTAGGTAGGGCTCTTCTGCTCTTTCTGTGCATGCCTCGATGACGAAGTTTCAAGTGTTGCGTTGCGGTGATAATAAGAACAATAAGACAAGTGCCGTCTTCCTTCAGCCACTAGGTTTCATATAAGAAGTTTCATAGTAAGAATACCAAGCAACCAGCACCACTTCTCAAGATCATCATCGTCATCATCTTGACAAAAGGCATCATTTTACCTTCCCTTCCCTTGGTGGTTCCCTTTTTACCTGACAATAAAATTGTGATGCTTCCAGCTTTCTGAAACCTAAGTAATATTACATAGCAATGTGTTGGCAGTCTATATGAAAACTGCCTTCCTTCCTTATCTTTTTTAGAATGACATGCACTTGTCCCTTGTTGTTGTTATTTTGTTATTGTTGCCCAGTTGTTGCTGTTATCATTAGTAAATTCTCTGGAGACGGAGACGACCTTGCAGTACAGTCGAATATGAGTTTGGAAGATTGAAAAAAAAATGGGAAATGCATTTTTTGATGGCCTGACATTTAATATAACTGCCACTGTCACTCAATACCCATAGTCAACTCGAGGATACAATATGACGTAACAATGTCATGATATAATGCATGAATAAATGACAGTACAGTTACATAATTGCTTAGTTATCATTGTCCTGGTCTCACAAACGTCTTTCAAAAAAGCAACTAGTTACCAAGCTGGAAACGCATAGTTTGCAATTCACAAAAAAAAAATCAAATTCGAATCAAGAGAATTAATTGCCGTGTTATTCAAATTATTACCTTATAGCGTCTACCAGTCGGGTGAACAGATTAAACTTATTAGCATAAAAAAATATTTCTGAAAACTTTTAATTCAATGCCGTCACTCCATGCCATAATGGCGTCATACTTCTTGGTCATCAGTAGGTCAATCTATTTCCTGAAACATGAAATCGATAAAAACGCACAGAGGGATATCACTGACTGATATGCATGTTTAAAGGAATCCTACTTTTGGCATATACAGCATATCAGATAAGAGTTGGCAGGCTGTGATTCTCTATGCATCCGGAATAGCATGCTTATCATTTACTCTAACGTTAAGGTAAACAATATATAGGACTACTTTGGTAATAATAATGATACATTGTGTGGCTTATTTGTACGAATATTGTATGGATATTGATACAAATATGATGCAAGTTACAAGGGTCTGTCATGTTCTCACAGTAGTTCGAAATTCCATACACGGGCATCATCAACATTATCACATAATATTACTTGAGTTTCTTTTTGTACCATCAACAGCCATCCGCAATCACAGAGCAACTAAAAGTACAGGGTTTGAGTCCCAGCCCCATAGTATACAAAGTATATTATTGCCTGTTACTGTGCTGCTACTGCAAGCTTCTTGTTGAAGCGAGCTCTCCGCTGGAAAAGGCCCAAATGACAGTCTTTGTGTTTCTTCTTTGAGCAAGCATCAACCAAACTTATACGAAAAGAAAGAGCAACAAGTAAAGTCGTGGTAGTGATGGTCCATACCTCGTGGGGAGCGGATCTCTCTCTCTCTTTAATACTTATACGGAGCATCCTTTATAATGTAAAATTCGTTAAAAATATATATTGAGGAAATTTCTCGTAGAACACATACATTTTTAGTGATTGTGCTGTGGACTTGGTACTCGTTCAAGTTCTTGTAACCTGCATTGCGTTGGGTAGTGCTTTATGCAAATCTCCAAATATTGGTTAATAATCCGAAGACTTTATGCTAAATAAGTATGTCGCCTGACAAAACGATTTTAATTTATTCCGAAATTCTGACTTTATCATTGAATAAATAGGACGAAGCAATCGGAGAGATATAAATAGATGCTGTAAGAACAAAAATAGTTTAGTGAAGTACAAATCGCCGTACCTTCAACTTCCTTTTCTCAGTGATACCTAAATAAACTTGCATCGTGAGCTCACGCTTATGTCTTTGCAGTGACTTGTGAAGTTAACAATTGGTGAAAACGGAAACGTTTTAATTACAAGTACGATTGGTAGTTTGTTTTGTGACAATTTCAGCTCAGACAGTGGAACCGAGCTCTGTTATACTCACTTGTAAGGATTTTTATTTACCTCATTGCAAAATGGCAAATTTATTGTGTTGCGAGGAGATGATGGAGGATTCTCCGGACATGGATTCGGAAATCGCACAAAGAATCCGCGACAAGCGTCTGCTTTCACAGCAGTTGGATTTATCCGGAGTGCCTTCTCAACTAGCATTTCCCGATCCCAGCATTCTAGACGATCCCCGGGTTTTATCGTCCATGTTGAAGATGGAAGTGAGTCAAGTTAGTGATTGTAATTACTTTAAAACTCTCCAGGAGGATCTTACTCCCGACATGAGATCTGAAGTTACGCTATGGATGTTTCAGGTAAGGTTTCATGCAATACTTTCCTATTTTATTATCGCCTATGTTAATCCATTATGTAGGCAGCTGGAATTAGTAAATTAATGAAAATTACAGTTGTAGACATTCTTAAATTAATTTTGCATACTCTTGTCTCACTTTGCCTCAAAGTTGGAGCATGATATCTATCCATATCTTATGATTTGCAAATTTTGAGCATTTTATGTTTTGACTTTCGAGCAGGTTTGTGAAGAAGAGGGGATGGAGGAGGCAGTTTTTCATCGGGCTGTCAAGTTTTTGGATTCGTACCTCGAAACGCAAAAGACAGGTCGTACCGAATTCCAACTAATTGCTGCTGTCTGTCTCCTTATCAGTTCAAAGCTTACGGGAACCACCATCACGTCTCAACGTCTGTCTTACTACACTGCGAACAGTGTTTCACCAGAGTTACTTCTCGTAAGACTTTCTACCTTTTAATACTTATGTATACACTTATGATACTTCTTCATTTAATATGCATATCTTCAATGCCTCATTAATGGCATACACTTACAATATGTTAGTGATGATTGAGGATTTATGTGGTCCAAGTAAATCAGCATATCATGAGTTAGTACACTGTTGAGTGATAAATGCTTGATTCTTGTTAGGTCTCATATCAGTAACTTCCTGGAGATATTTTGCAAATACATGTTGTTGCTCTCTTCATTCAATATATTGTATAAAATGCTGTGGTCAGTGGCCAAATCCTTTTCATACACACACGTGCATGTTTTTAGGTACATATTGATATTAATGCGGCGTGGTGTGTGTGCTTAAGGAAAACAGCCGTTTAAACTTTCCCACTGTGTTTCATTAAACCACCATTTGAAAACTAACAGCTGCAAATCTTTATGAAAAAGGATGGTAAAGGAAAAATCTTTAATAGAATGCAAAAGCATTGATATAATATATTGTTTTTAAACGGCGTGGCGTCTTAAAAGATTGTAATACAATCAAGTCTTTGATATTAAGGTTAAATATTCAGCAATTTACATTTTCTTCATTTTTAATCCTATAGTTTCCTAAAACAGCACTTTTTTTTAGATAAAATTCTCCGCTTTTCCCCTTATCAATGTTTCTTTTCTTTTTTCCTTCTTATTTTTGTCATGCTATGCTATATTTATCGCTTCCTCATTTCCAGTTCAATGCTACCCTTGTCTTGTCTAGCCTACCCTACCCTTCACAGGAGGTTTGTGACGGGCCAACATCTGACTTTATAACAGCAATAATATAATATTGCCATGTCATAATCCGGTGCAATTGAGAAGTTCTGTTGTTATTCCTTACATTCATTTTTTTATTTTGTTCCGAAAAAAAAACTTCATGGGAAGAGTCTTGCTGTGATGAGCTCTTGCAAGGTAAACTAGTTGTTCCGAGACAAACCCAGTTCAGCGATCCCTTTTTTAAATGTTTCAGGATGGATTCCATCCCTGTGAAAAAGTAGCATAAGGCCATTTCCTTGACTTTGGATGCTAAAGTGAGCATGGTTTGTCCCCACACAACTTGTAGCTTGTATTCTAGCTCAATAAGTGAAAAAAGGAACTTATTTGTATTGCCTTGTTCCTAACTTTGTATTGCTGCCTGCTTGATCTCTCTCTGTCGCTCTCTCACGTATTTCTCCAACTCACTCAAGTTGCGTGTAGCTCATAAAATCCTTACCTTTTTTTCCGTGTTAGTAGGGCTCCTTATGAATTGACGATGTTGTTATTGGTAATACATTTTCACATCAGCTTTTCCAAGAAGTTGTCCATAATTCTCCCTTTTTGGGCTGTTCACTTAAAAACTTTCCGACACCACAGCTTTGTTCCCTACATTCATGCTGGGTTCTTAGACAAAATGGATGAAATATGTAATATACTAGCAGTTTGTGCGCCTTGCTTGCCCTTTTATGTTTGGAGGATAAAGGAAACATTGCAAACCTTTACAAAACTAGTCTAATGAAAAAGCTTCAACAAACTCATTTGGTTTTGTTTCATTACCAAACATCAATAACCAATTGTATTGTAGCATTGTTATCTTGATTACTTCTTTAAGAAAGGGCTTTTGGTAGTCTCAAACACCACGATTTGTCTGTGTGTTTTCTCAACTCTTGCATATGCAGACACACACGACGACCTAGAAAAAGGGGATGGATGGCAGCGCTCGCTTTTTCATTCTTATCTTTCATTTTTTGCCATTATATTACCACCAGTTTAGCACTGGACTGGATGGAAGCAAGCAAGAAAAGATGATGAACTTGTGTAGACAGACAAATTATAAATCTGACTATTTAATGAATTGATGATTGCATTCATGCATTCCAAACTGAATGAAGATGATGGAACAACATTTTATTACAAAATTGGCTAAGGCTAAAGTCCAGTATTGACAACATAGTTGTCCTCATGCGCAACACGGTCAAATGTTGTCCTTTCACTTTGAACAAGTGATAAACTCTCTGCATGAACCAACATTTATCAAAAGAATGTGAATGAAAAGAGAGTTGACTTTTTAATAGGAGGGAGTTTTTATAGTTGCGTTGCACTGAACTCAACATCAACACATATCACATTTCCGTTCGATCCCATTTACTCTTACAAGAAGACAAGATAACAATATCAAGTCATGACATATAAGTTACGTAGGATGTGGTAAGTGAGCTGTAATTCAATAAAAAAAAGCAGGGAAGAAAATTGTTTAGGTATGGAGTCTCCTGTGA
Organism: Orchesella flavescens; assembly: GCA_964034955.1. Classification (NCBI taxonomy): domain Eukaryota; kingdom Metazoa; phylum Arthropoda; class Collembola; order Entomobryomorpha; family Orchesellidae; genus Orchesella; species Orchesella flavescens. Next base: position 30,802,708 of record OZ035953.1, read on the forward strand.
ATCAGGCTATTTTGCAGGATTTATTACAGGAAAGAATGTTTCAATTTTTGTTGTTGTTGTGGAATACATAATACTTTATGTTATTACGGATGTGAAATTCCCTTTTGTGCACATTTAATTCGGGCACAGCAGCGTCTTGTCAGCTACTTGCATAAATAATCGATTTAATCATATGAAAAAGGAGGCTGGTGAGGTTTCACGTAGGAAGTAGCAAATAAGGCAAGATTCAATTCTCAGTTGTTGATGCGCTTTTAAGTATGGATTATGAGATGAGTATCTCCTCGTCTTGAATATAGTTTATGCTGATTGCTCCTGCCAACTTGTTCTATCGTCATCGTATATTAGGCAGAGTGTAGAAGCCATTCATTTGGCTAAACGGTTATCATCATTTTTGATGAGCTACATGCGTAAAATACTCTCTTTCCTCGTCATGCTCGATAAAAGAAAACTAAACCAAGGGGAATTAAGGATAATATGTCGCTATATAGCTATTCATCCAATATACATACTTTAAGATCAACATTGTTGCATTCATTTTTTGTGCAAGCCTTGTTACTTATTATCAAGATTGTAGTTGAAATGAATGTAATGAACGGTAGCAAAACAGCATACTTATTATTAGGGTAAGCTTTCTGTGGGTCCAACGTTTTTTTGGTTATAACTTTATTACGGTAATTTTAAATGCGATCAAGCAATCAATGTAGTTTTCTGCTAGTCAGTCATATGCGTGGCATGGTCATTGTTGTAGGAAATTTCCATTTTGTATGTTGATGTCGTTGATGAAACTAACGTGACGTTGCAACCATCACCTTTATCAGTCATTTGCTTTATTGACTTAAGACTTGTCAGCTAAACAAGAATGGGTGTTATTTCATACATTTTGCTAACTGATGAACTATATCAATCAACGTTTGTCTGATAACAGCAAAGATCATAATATTGTAGTAGTGTCAAAAGGGAACGGATGAGTTTGATATTTGCTTGCGACACTCCACACACATGCAGAACAACTACTTTTGTATCTGCTTTGAATAAGGATGAAATTAGCCAAAGTAGATATCCTTTCTCCTCTTGCTAGCGTTTTACCTGTAGTGCGAGCAGTATTACGCTTTGATCACAGTCACTAAGTAAAGCAACATGGTAATAATGTAAGAGGGAGAATGTGTGTACATAGCTATAGCGAGAAAGAAAATTTGCGGACAAGAGCTTAAGTGATTTTTATTGCCTCTGTACATGTAAATTGTAAGCCGAAATTACGGTGATATACAATGTGCCATGAAACGACTTGACAGCACACAAACATATCATGCCACAATCAGTTGTATATTTTCGTTTCATGATCATATAATATTGAATGCGTGACGTGAAATGAGTACGCTTTGGTTTTCATGAATGATTGAATCATTGTGTACACCTAATGCTATGTGTAACTCGCCAACTTTAATGCTTATCTGATTCTCACGGTACATTACTTAACCAAATATTATAGATATTTTCACAGTATGCCATTTTTAATTGTAACTTTGTAGCCCATTACCATTAATAATAATTTTTTAAGGCTAAGATGTGATTATGAAATTTTGTGTGAAGGAACTCCATTTTCCCAAGATTTTGGTTATGTTGCCCTTCAAATAATGGCTAATTAAACAGCAGTTTTCTATCTTTATTTCGTGCAGCAGTGGGAACGAGTTATACTTGGATTGCTGAAGTGGGACCTTTACAACCTTGTCTCATATGACTTTGTTCAGCACATTCTTCATCGACTCCCCCAAAACATGTGGGATAATGAAGCAGTGAAGGAAAGCATCAAGACACTAACCACCTACTGTGCTACAGGTAAAACTTTTTTTCTTCTGATTTCTAAATGGAATGCTAAAAAGAAAGAGCGAAACAAGTTGCAAAGCCCGATTTTTCGTTCTTTCTTAGACAATGATATGATACGATATAAAAATAAATTATACATATATATGCATGCAGTTAGTTTTAAGTAATATATATCTAAGTATTTCTTCTCCTTCCCTTTTCAACTTTTACCTTTGCGAAAAAAATTCATAATAAAAAAGGACTCTTGAATCTCTGACAACAACATTTTGATCAACATGTCCGATGGATGAGATGAGGGTGATGACGACAACAACAATCATCCTGATACACATAAAAGTTGATCTTGATTCTTTGTGAATTGAAGAGATAGGTATGAATTTGTACCATAAGGCCTAAGTTAGGTACCAAAAAAGCATGTGTATGTATAGGTATAATGTAACAGCAACATAAGTTGTTTGTGTTCGTATTACCTATCCATTACCAACAAAAATCAGACTAATATTTGCATCTTTCAGTCAGTCAGAGTCAGAGATTAAGAATGATGTTTACTAGAACAATTACTCGTTTTGCTATCTCCCTCTAAAAATCCCGATACGAATTCAGGTTTTTCTGGAAGAATTTTGTCCCGAAGCTTTTGCAATGAAGAGAGAGAGTAACCAGATTTATTGTTATGTTGTTGTCTGTCCGTCTTATTCTTCACATAGAAATAATACTTTCAAAAAATCTCATTAAGTAACCAAGCCTATTTTTTAAAAAGGAAGGCATAATAAAAGCCATGAACTAATTAAACGTTTATTACAATTTGTTTTGAGGTGGATATTATAATAAGAATACGCTTTGACATTTTCAAATTTCAACTCCACCTAATCAGTCAAATCATTTTGGCCCTCTGGTTTTGGTCCTTCCGTATTTCGTGGTTACTCACAATTTATTAGGCTTCTGCATTGAGGATCATGATGATGAGGATGATGCATGGTATGTGGTCAACTTAACAGCCTACTGAAACTACAACTACTTTTTTTGGAATTTAGGAGCACACTCATTGTCAGCGAATCACATTCTTCTTCAATGAAATAATAAGGTTAGGTATTTATATTGCCATTTTTTCTTTGCAACATGGTAACATTGTTAGTTTGAGTAGGGGTGCTGTGAAAAAGCACAAAAACTAGAAGCCAAGAAGCTAAACTAGAGCTATGTTTCTTGTTCAAAAAAAGAGTGACTGATTAACTCTTCCAAAGGGGCTATGTAACTGTGTGACAGTCAAAGACAATCTTATCTTGACCAGATAACTGGTTGTCCTAGTGGTACCGGGGTGATATAAAATGGTCACTAGATCCCAAATAAGGATTTTTTACGGTTGGTGTATCATGTAAGCCATTCATCACTATTTCACCTTTTTTAGTTTTAATTCATTGAGGCAGAAAAATGTTAATGATGATGTGATAGGTGGGAATGGAATGGAGAGAGTCTTATTTCTAATGTACTTGCTGCGTCTCTTCCTTTTGCTCCACACATTTACTCTTTAGTTTTTAGGTAGGTATTTAGTAAAATCTAGAATTGAAAAGCATAATATGCATGAGAGCAAACCACTCATCTCATATTCATTTCATTACCAATCGTTTTTTTCTTCTTCTTCAGTTGTTGTTGTTACGCCGTAAATTCCTTCAACAAGAAAGATCGGTGACTATTTGATCAAAACTTTAGTATCTGAATGATCCCATGAAACTCATTGATTGCCACTCTCTTATCCTGTGGCTGTTCATCAACAAATAACCACATACTCATCGGCTGAGTTTAAGCCTTTTTTGTATGTTTTTTCCTCAACTTTGTGAATGATTTTTGTGATGGGCCTGTTTGTCGGTCGGTGGGCTTGTTAGTTAAGGAACCTCGGGACCAGAGCCAGTCACGATTCTTTTCACATGGTGCTGCTACTAATGCGCCAATCCATATGATATCATGATGATATGATGATGTTTGGTTATGGTAACTGATGTAGCGAAAACTCATGTGACCATACTTATTCTACATGCTAAAAGTACGAGTGTCCTGTGCTGAGGCATGGTGCAGGAACAAGACGGTAGAGAAAGGAAATCAAGTGAGCAAAGTGTAAAACAAAGGTTTTCCGAAAAGCGTACTCAGGGCGTATTAAAATCATCTAAGCATTGGCATATTCCTGCTTGCTTAACCCCATGATCAGAAGCAGCATCAGATTCTCCGTATTACTTTTTGCTGATTAAAAATGATAATGATGAGTGTATAACTGCTTGTGCACATTAGTGAGCAGTTTTTTATGTGGTGCGCAGCGAGTTTTTCTCTGATAAACTTACGCAAATCAATGTGCTCTTGCCTGACATGACAGGATCCTCATGAGCAATTGAAAATGTTGGAGAGTCGTGGTCCACGGTGGTGGGATCTTCATTGTTTTGGATTGGCATTTCTCTCGACATATTGTAGCTATGCGGTTTAACGAAAGCGTAATCATCCCTTGCGTATACATACATTCTCCGTCCCAGGACCTTTTTTACCCCAAAATCCAAGATATTGTTCATTAAAACAAGTACTCTCAGACAATACACACGGAAGCATTACTTACAGACATTGGAAGGGAAGGTATGTACCATCATTTATTGGTATTACCACTACCACCATTTGGTGGAGCTGAATACTTTTGTTTGGCTGGAATGTGGTGTGTACAGGGTGAGAGTGGGAAACGTAATTCCATATGGCTCTTGCTATTCATTAGTTTTTCTTGTGAGCACGCCGACATTCATTGGATTAAGAAAAATAGAAGAAAAAATTTCGGGATGCTCACCAGCACTTAATACAACTTAAATTTAAGCGAGCAAAAAAACTGGTTAGTTGCTATATAGCTGAGCTTGATTATAAATTTTGAATCCGCTCGTGTTCCTGTCTTGTGTACACCTTTTTTCCTAAAATTTTCTTCAACATTTAAAACTACGCCTTGCTGATTTCAAAAGTTACTCGGTCCAAGTAAAATTCCACTACGTTTCCTTATGTATATTCGTGTCTGTCAGAGTCCGTAATCGATTGACATGTTAATCAAACAATGATAACGAAGTTTTGTAATCGTCAGGGGGTTGGTTTTGCTTCTTTCCTTTCCTTGTTCCTTACTCCTCTCACTGTGCACCGTGTGCGTATTTCGAAGCTAACATGGTGTAAAATGTATGCAACAGTCGTGCACTTTACTCCTTGCTAAGGTTGGGCTACACCTGTTCTTTTCAGCTTTAGGTATTGATTACGCATGTCCTCATGCATTTCAATTACATTGCGTGCGTTTGCGTGCTAATCAGGGTAGATGGTTGTGGTAGTAGTGGTACAGAAGCAACGATTCTTCACCACATCGCGTGGGATTGTCGACGTAGGTTTTACAGTTTCAAAATTCTCCTCTGGAGGCCTCACTTTACTGATTGGCGTCAAGGTGAATCCCTAGACATCATTGTTGAAATCGATACCGTGTTGGTTAAGGAAGGGCAACTGGAGACCTTATGTGGTTTTTGAGTTTAACGATATTCAGAAAAGTTATTTGCTCATTACAATTTTTTTTTGCAAAGCGAAAACAATCTGCTAGTTACAATGCTGTTTCATTTTTATGGCGATTTGTGCCAATCAAAGGGTAAGTCAGCATGTAACTAAACATATTGGTTCATCTTGCTGTTACTGCTGTAAATTTTCATTTAGCACAAAAAAGTGATCTCAATAATATATTATTCCGTTGTTGTTGTTCCTTTGTTCGCAATGTACTCAACTGATTTTCTTACGTTTTCTTAATGATCCCAGAGGTCGTGTGCAGGTGCAATTGCCGACGTCTTTTGTCTTGTTAGGGTTGAATAGATTGGAAAACATGTTGCAAGGTGGTCGTCTGTTTGCTGCGTTAACCTTGTACTGTTTTAGTAATTTGCTGAGGGTGAAAAAAAGTGCCTATAGATAAGTATCACCAGCTATATTGTTTTTTTTGGCTGGCAAAGTCTCATGCTCTACCATTTATTTCATCCTCGGAAATTATATGAGTTCATAGGAGACGTGTGGCCAAAAAGAAATCTTATTGTTGCTCTGTTGCTGCCCCATTATTATTACTTTTTTGTTTTGGCTTCCATATAATAAAGCAGAAGAAGAACAAGAATGTTCATTTAACACTGGAAACCCATTATCTCCACTTACATTCCCATGACATAACGATTTTAATAAGTGGCGGGAGGGATAGCACGGGATTCTCTTCCTGAGATTATATTACTGCCAAAAAAATATGTTTTAAAAAAACAAAGGGGTGAGCAGTGTTTTTTGTGTTCTTCAAATATTTTGCCTTGATTATTTTCGTACTGTATTCGACTGACAGGTGTTTTTCTGCCAAATGATAATTTGGAGTTTGAAATGTGTTATAATGATAGAATGGCAACAACAAACTACATTTTTAACTTCCTATGAAATGTTGTCGTTGTAGAAAGGAACTAAATAATGTTTTTACCAACGGCACGGTCAGAAAAGGTGAATAATTTCAAGGTGGCTACATACAGTATCTCTTGGAAGACGAATTATGTTGGCGGATAGGTTGGGGCGACGCTTACTCTTTGGTACGCTAATAGATATCACGTCGCCCCATGCCTTGAAGTCGCTGAGAATTTCGTTTTTAATCAGTACTGTACATCCTGAGCAGCACAACTACCCCTATCATTTGCTTTTAAATTGACGGACGTATGCGCAGTCGCACGCACTGCGGATGTCATACATTTTCTAGTTTTTTACCCACCTGCCTTCACATTAAGAGCAGCACTTTTTGCAAACCCTTAGCTAATTTGAGAGGTGAGTTGTTTTTGTACATGGTGGTGAGTGAACAGGTGCACAGTATGAGAATTAAGAAAAAAAATCTAAATGAGAGTGTCTTGTCATATCAATATCAAGGCTTTATTATATCGCAAGCATACGCCGCTCAACAAGCTATTCAGGACACTTTTGTCTTTCCAGTTTAGGTAATAAAAGAGCCCTTGCTTCAGAAGCACGATCAACTTGAGTAATTAATTAAAAATTGTACGTTTTACTAGACTAGTACTGGTCCTGAAAAAATGTGAGGAATTGCTTTCAGTAAAAATGATGGCATGTGCACATGTCAGGAAAGAAATCAAGTGTGGCTACATTAATACCTTAGGTATCTTGTTATGTCTGTGAAGTCGTATCTACCTATCAAAGCACATACAATTAGTCTCAGGCACACAGATTCCAGTGGGTCACTCTGTTATCTGTGCATATATAGTTTTGTATAGCGCCAAGTGCATGCACTGTGCTACGCTGGAGGCTCTTTATTGCCAACATCTGTTGTCCAGCACATTCTTACCGTCATTCAAATTCCATGTGAACCTCAGTAAAAATTACAAATCTGGACTAATCTACCTCTACCAACTGTTTCCCTCAGCCACAAACTTACGAACACATGATTGATGAGACAAACTCAGATTGGAAAAAACAAAGGAGCTAGTAGCTGAGCGCTGATTTGCATTAGGCATTTTTGCACCTGCTTCCCCACTCCACCGTTCGTCATATGCTCCTCTCACTTTTGCTCTTTAGCAAAACTGTTATTTTGTAATTGCTCTCTGGCACGATGTCTCCGATGGCAACATTTCTTGGCAAGTGGTAAACCAGGTATAAAATCTTGAGAAAAAAAGTGTAAAAAAATTGTAAATCAGTGACTTTGTTCAAGTTGCTCCTCTCATTTAACCTGTTTCACATCATATCGTATGGCAAAATGAAAGTAAATATAGTCCTTGACTGGGCCGGGGTGCGTCCTTCTCCCATCCATACCTATGTGCATAAACAGGGTCTCAAAAAATTCTAAACATATGTGCACTCTTGGCTGAATAACCAGATGCAGAAAATCTGAACTTGAAAATGTTGAAAAAGCTACTAGAAACTAGTGACAGGTGTTGTTGCTGAAAATGCTAATGCGAAGCAAGGTTCATTGCAACAAGTCTGGAATTCTTCTCTAATATAAGAAATAAATGGAGCGATTTAGCCACCTTTTGAAGGCCTTTGTGTTTCTAGGTTCCTCTTCACTTATCAAGTACTTCTTTCCAGCAGCCTGCTATTCAGTCCAGTCAGTTAGTTCCCTGCAACTTTTGATGATCCACCTCATTTCATTGCATTCTTGGTTCTTTTGCGCAAGGAACCTGTCCTCATTTTCAAACTGAGACTTCTGCCAGGTTTGCCAAGCTGACAGTGATACGAAATCAGAAGCATGTATGTGGTTAAATAGTTAAAGCAAGAAATAGTCATAAAGTAATGGGCAATAATTTTTAAGAAAAGCATATGATAGGGATGAAGATGAGAGTGTAACAGGTGGCCTGATTCCTGCAAACAGCGTCAGATAATGTTTTACTCTTAGATTTTTTTCTCTGTTTCACATTGGTAATCACTGCAAAAGGCTGGGAATATATAATATGAGGGTTATATTATTCCTTTATATATATATCAATGTTATTTATATTTCCATTGGCTCACCTTTCATACGTATGTAGGTATCTCTTTTAAGAATGCGTCCAGTTTAACCTGTTCATTGATTGACAAAGAGTTTAATAGAAAAGTAGCAATAAGTAAAAATGAACTGCTGCTGTTAGTTTGCCAGCAGTCAACGCATAATAATCATAATAATATTATCTGCATCTTGTTCTTCATTTTATTTTCTTGTGTCCATCCAAAAAATGACCGACGGGGAATTTGGTTCAGTTTCATTCTCAAGATAAGAACCAGAGAGAAAGAAAATGTTGAGTGAGATGTGTTTAGTTACTACATTATATAATGAAATATACACCAAGATACTTATGTAGGGGCTCACTCTCTTGATATGATGATTTGTATAAAGAGGAAAAAGTGGAATGATCTTCATCAGCATCACACAACATCGCTCAGCATAGTAGTACACTTGAAGGGTAGCTGGCCAAGATCTTTTTGATCTTCACTTTGATTTTTTATTTTTATTTTTTTATTTTTGTGAGTTCTGCGAGAATGTTAAATATTAGACGAGAATCCACTAACTTGGCTAGTCTAATACAATCACCTGTTGCCTCAAGTTGTTTTTTCTTCATGCATGGTTTGGTTGGCAATGTACCATTTTATATTATGATTTTATATGATGATGACGATGATGATGATGATGATGAAAATGAGTAAGTAAGTGGAATGTGTGAGACCTGGTGGCAGTGATTATTGTACCTGTGGAGGGTTGCTTGTTGCTTCTGCTTGATGCGGCAAAAACTTCTTTCCCTTGTTTTATATGCAAATTGATCTAGAAACCGAGAATTGTTTAATGATGCTGCAAAGCTGTTGTTGTTCACTGCTGACGATGCTGGTGATGCGAGTAATAGACTACTTGTTCTTTGATTCATTAAATGTATAGAAAAAAATTATCAGGAGTGAGAGATGAAGGAACAAAAAAATCTAGAAAATACTGAAGGCAGTAGCTGCTCTTGGCGAGAAGAACAGAAACAAGGGAGAAGAAGAAGAAGAGAGAGAGAGACTTACTAAATTCTTTATAATAATCACTTTTTTATTGTAATAATCCTTTGCGTGCTCTTAAATGTATAGCTGCTTGTCAGATTTGGGTGAAATTGGTTCTCGAAATTTTTGCTAATTCAGATAAGCGCTGGCTGATGTATAATAACATGCAAATTATCGCTGAAGATAAGTATTTCTCTAAACCAAAGAGCGAGCACGCTAATTTATGTTTGAGCATTTATGAAAATAAGTGCTCTTGAAAATAAAACCTTGCTTTTCTCGATGAACGTCTTTTAATTAGATAGGAATCTTTCAGCTTATATATTTATGCAATCTAAGTGTAATCATGACTGATCAAAAAATGTTTTCGGTCTTTCCTCATTTCAAGTTTTGGTTCTGTAATCGTTCTAGGAACTTGTGAACTTTGTTAGGTGCATCCGCACGTGCCCTGTTTGGGAATATTCTCTAAATAGCTTTGGGTAATGCAGCATTACATTTTCTCCGCCGTAGAAACTGATGCATTGCTAGTAATAATCTGGCAAGGGCACTATAAAAGTGCCCCAGTTTTCAAACAAGAATTTCTCAGTGTGCAGGCATGATTGTTGAGAGACTGAAAATCCTGTCCCATTTTGCATTCCATTTCATTTAATACTCTGGATCAATTAAATGAGAGTTTGTGGTCGTAGCATTAGATTTTTTAGTTGTTCATTGCTGATGCGTATAAAAAAATTGATCATCATGAAATTATGTATGCATGTATGTACTAGATCAGACGTAATTATCCGAGGCCTTTTTGTCCATTCAGTTTTCTATCCCTGAGGCTCTACTTCGCATGCATGCATTACAATATCTAAAAAGAATTCAATCCTTTCAACTAGGCAGAATGCCTCCTTTTTATCTTTTTATTTGTCTGTCTGTACGTTTGTATGGATTGATTTGAATATTATTTTTGTCTGGGCAACCGCTTGTGCTTTTGTTAATTTTGTGTAGCCCAAAGATTTTTTCCGAATTCCTTTGAGTAGGTCAGGCTTATATGTGGCTTGGTTTAGTGTCGAATATATAATGGGCAGTGGGTAAATAAGGGAGCCAAGTATTTGAACAGGTAGCAGTGAAAATTTGGTCCGAAGTGAGATGCTGTACAACTAGTTAGTTGATTTAAAAATGTAGCCTGAACTGAATCTAGTTTGTTGATGTAGGTACTTATATGCGTTATACATAAGAGTTGACAAATATACGTACTCAAAGAAATTCTCAAATGGGACAGGAATGCCGGAGGTTTAGCTTCTAATTGTCTTACTGAGAAAATAAAATAAAAACTAGAAACCGTTCTGATTTTGGCTACCTGCCCTTGTTTCAATTACTTAAGTGACTTTCACTAATACAAAGCATTCGGCTCATCAGGTTCGGTTAGAAGAACTCTACGTTGCATTGCATTAGTCAGCTAAAAGCAAAATTCAGGAGGTTCCTTAAGATTGTGGTAATTGAGTCAAATGGATTTACTTTATGAACCTGCCAACTTTCAGCCATGCACTACTCTTTCAATGAATCCTCTTCTTTATTGACGGGCGCGATAAGATAGCATAAATTGATCTAGGAGGCAGAGCGTCTTCGCACGAATTCTTAATTTAGTTAAGCTCCTTCTATTCATTTACTCATTTGCACAAGAGAATGTATTGTGTATAGCTCATAAACTACTTCAACCAAAAAAATGGGAGGAGGGGCACAAAGAGATGAAAAAAATTATGCGTAATATTTGCCATGAAGCTTTCCCCGAGTGAATTTCTTTTGCCACGACCATTACATTTTTTTCTCATTTTCTTTGCCCACTTTTGCTTCTGCTGCTGTGCTTCTTTGTTTTGTGAAAGCAATAGGTATGGATGGGTGTGCATTTTTTATGTGGTGGATCCGTACGTGTTTATGTTACCTCATCGGACGTGTTTGCGTCTATTCCTTTCCTGTATTTCGTCGCCCTCCCATCACCTTCCCAACGGCGATCTCTTTTATTGTTCTTGCTCATATATTACGCATAATATTATTTGTGTACCTGAAGTAATTTACTTAGTACGTACATTAGCACAAAGGAAGATCCTCTCTTTGTTTCAGCAAAACTGTATTCTATACTGTTTTTTTGTATAGTAGTACATAGTTTTGTTTTGTGGTATGCGAAAAAAAATCTTTCCGTTCTTCGTTCATCTACCATATCATCAATGAGAAAAAAGTTTACAATTTAAAGCAGCAATCATGACGACGATGATTTGATGCGTGCCTCTGGCTTACCAGCTATCGATCCAAGCAATACACACAATTTTTTATTTACACGATACGCTGCTGTTACTTTACCACATCACTGATATTCCGATAGTGGGACTATGCCGCCCTGCTTCCCAAGCTATTCCCTCATAGAGTACCATCTTTTCTGTGGAGAAGAAGAGGAACGTAATACAAATACAAACTCCTTCAATTATTAATAAGGCCCGACTCACTGATCCTCACTGATTTGATTACTCTCCTCCCAAAAAGCCGTCTCTTCAACAAGTCATCATGATCCAATGTAATGGAATTTGATGATGATTACCTTGACCAGCTATCCCAAAAACTGCTCTGCTGCTGTTTCAATCTTATGAGAATAATAATATATGGTGGAATAGAAAATATGCATCACATTTTTGTATCATTACGTTTGGGGTCCAGTCCCACTGGTAATAAACAATTATAGAATGACGATAGCAATAAGCATCCAGACAGCCTTTTTTATTGTGAGAAGCTGCAGAGATTACCTTTTTATTACTTGAAACTCATTTCTCACTTGTCCCATTCTAGAATATCCAAGCTTCTCTTTTATATTTTTCTTCCTTGCTCACTCACACAAATACCAATAGAATGAGTAGAGGACATGTATTCGTGGAAGCTTGGTTTTAAAATTTATCCATTGTTTTGTGTTGTGTCATGATTAGTTGTACTTTAAGGTTGTTTTCTTTATGGGCTTTTGTTTATTAGTCATTTTGCCCCAGTTGAGAATTTATGTATATTTGAACTGTGAGATGATTGAAATTCCTTCTTTTCATTTAGTTTGCAAATATTTATTAGCAATTTACAGTAAATAAACTCTTCAACTTCATTGTCTACCTTATTCATACTCACATTAAATGGGTATAATAATAAGGTAACTTTTTTAACAGCAGAGCTTCTTCTCGCCTCTAATTTTTATTACGTAGAACAACTACGGAATAATGGATGATCTTTTAGAATACAATTGTGTATTAGCATAGCACTGGTTTTTTACTGTATTAACTATGCCGTGGGATACAGTAATGAAATGAATGAGTATGGGTCACAAAAATCAAGGCACTTTTTACAGGTGATGGTTTAATGGTGATGAGTGGAGCTGGGTGCGGTACGGTGGCTAAACTGGTCCTATTCTCTCTTTATTTTCCACATCTCACAGAAAAAAAGTGCCAGGCAAAATACGCATTGCGACGTATCTTTTTTATTTTCCTTTCACAAGACATAACATGTATAATATGTTCAAGTATTCACGTACTTACTTATTATCCATTTCCACCAGGCAGGCAGGCAGTGACTGACTGATAGGTTTGAATTTGAACAGAGAACATGTTTCGTATAAGGTAGCTTGGCCAAATAGTTTGCAAACCAAACCAATATTGTATGACAACTAACTCTTTATAAGCTTTATAAGGACCATAAAATGAGTTTGAATTTACAAATGTATCTATTTCGCTTCAAGTTTCATCTTTTCATGTTCCCAATAAAAAAAAGTTTCTCATCATCTATATACGACATCATTCCTTTTCTTCTTTCCAACTCATCTATTATAATGCTGTTTTGCCATGATCCGGTCATTTACTGATCCAGCTGCTCATCATCAGCAGCAGCTAGCAGCAGTACATTTCATTCATTTTAAACCGGTGGTTTAGAACGATACATGAGAGGCAACCGGAACAACAGCCCATGGGACGCTTAGATTTTTTTATATTCTCCCATTTTAAAAAATTGCCATACCATTCTACACACACCATGACTAGGCACGCATCTCTGGGACACTCACTGTCACTTACTCTTTTTTGTTATGATACTGACATGAAAATATGCGTGGATGGCATTCAGGGAAGAACAAGAACAATTTATTTTATTTACTGCAAATTCCATTGAATAAAAAAACCTGTACTGTTGTCATTGTCCACTAGTTGCTGAGCTCAAAGAGACCCGGCGCCCATTACCTAAACATCTTACGGTTATATGATAACATTGAGACGGTCACAGTTTATGTAACTACGGGAGGGTAAAGTTGATAACACCACAATAGGTTTACGGTTGCTATTTATTTTAATTAGCTATTTAATACTTAGTTAGCTCTACCAACTAGGGAATGCTAAGGTATAGGTGGGATTTTGTGCGCCACCAAAATAAATTCTAGATTTTCCAATCGAAGCTGAAATAATTTCAGGTACAAGTAGGTAGGTACTGAAGAAATGGTGTTAATGTTTGAAGGCAAAAGTTAAAACAGTAATTTATAGCCCTTGCCTACAAGATGAAATGAATGTAAGCATGAAAGTAAAAAGAGAAGCCGGTGTGGAGACGCGAGATGCTTCTGAGTAGACATTATCATCAAGAGCAGTTTTTATGGGGGACTCTCCTCCTTTAGAAAAATTTGTTCTATTTGAATGACGATGTACTCACTCAGGAGCAATGAATGCCTGCTGGAATTCAGGTTACTTTTTATATAATAATATGAACTAGTTTGCTGCTGGGAATAAAAATGAAGGGCCAAACTGCATTCGAGTCAGATGCATACAAACACATACTGTTGTTATAGTAAGAGCACGAGAGAACTGATTAAAAATAGGAGCGAGAGAGGAGGGGAGGCCGAAAAAATTATATTAAAATATGAAAGCAAGCAAGAGGGACTTCTTCATCACAAAAATTCTATTCGTCAATGATGATAATGGTTCCGCATGGTTCCGTCCGTTGAGTTCCTCACAGCTTGTAACTAAATGCATTTTGTTATAGAGAGAAACAACAAATCGCCTCTGTGAAGATACGCAGGTTATGCGTGCACGTAAATCAAAGCGAGAAACCGGTGAAATGACAAAGAATGAGAAAGGAGAAGCTGAAATATCTTGGTAAAATGAGGGGAAGCAACTCTCTGACGGAATGCAATATTGTATTATTACTTTACCTTTGGAATGAGCTGAGCTATGTTATTGGCTCGGTAAACACGGAAATCTTTGTAGTTTAGCCTTGCCTTTAAAAACAAAAGGGGTGTTGTTATCATTCCTTAACTATTGTTGTTTCGAATACTTTTTCAATGTTTCTTAAGCAAACCTGCAAATTCTGAATGTGGTACGTGCGGTTTTGATAACCATTATATAACCTAATGTGTGGTGACTGCAGCTGCATTTTCTTCAGAAGTTCAGGAAACGGCCTTTAAAAAAACTTGTGACAGAAAGCTATTGGAAAATACATATGACTTGGGGGTAAAAATATATGGTCGTCTATGCCGAATTGTATATCAGAATAAGATTTTCAAGTTCAGGGTTCCCCCAACCTAAATAAAGAAACGAAAAGTAAGCATCTGATTCAAAAGTGACGTCTGTGAGTTGAATCGAATCGACCAAAAGATTTTTGTCCGATTTGAAAGGAAAAAACAAGGGAATGAACACCTGGATGTTTGCTAATTTAGTTGCTCCTCGCAGTCATCTGGATTCAGAAGACCGATATATTGATATTATAAGTGCATTGGACTGAGCCCACCTATTCCATTTTTTCATTTTTCTCAGTCAACCTTTGAAATAAGAAGGGGTCCACAAGAAATGAAAAGAGACTGGTCCCGGTGTTGGTAGGCATTGTATTTATCCACGTGGCACTGTTGGAGCATTTTAATTCTAGCACATCCGTGGTTGTTTCTTTATGAAAGGAAATCTCATTTCTTCGGAGCAACTGTTAACGAGCATTTTATTCTCATATTTTTGCGGAGCGGTGACACTTCATGCAAGCTAGATACAACAAAATTGAGAAGGGGAGAGAGTTACTGGTCCTTAGCGAGAACTGCATTAAATATATCTTCCTAAAGTCCTACAGTTTCACTTTCAATTTTTCTCCGTTCAGTCGTAGGGTTTTCTTTTCATCAGCTAAGGCCTGGGCTCCTCTCTACGAGTCCTTCTTTATTATGGAAATTATGAAGTATGTTTTATTATAAGATTATGGAAGTACACCGTACGGTACAGGGGTTGAGAAGTCCAGACATCTGTCTTTTTGATTCTATACCTATGAGAAAACTGAACCTTGTATTTGATCGGAGATGATGAGATGAGGAACACAAAGAAAGAAATAGAACTATTCAACTTAAGTATGATAGGTTCTTCTGGTAACCTTTAAACCGTTCTTTTATATAAAAACTACATCACATTAATAATTGTACACACGTACTAAGTTTTCTTCTTATAAAGAAGATCACCGATTACATCCGAATGTACATGCATTAAACTTTTCATGAATGAAAATGATTTGAGGCATGTGCCCATAAACTAAGTAAGTAGCCTTTCTGTTATAATACCTTCTTCCTCCTCCAATTTCTGACCGGAATAGATAGGGTAATGTATGCATGTAGGAATCAGATAAGGGATGTGAAGGTATGCACATTTGTTTACATTCAAACTCATTCATTTAAAGACGGTAAAGGTAAGAAGGTAGTGGCGTTGGTGTTTGTGGAGTTCAGGAAGCGTTTGAACAAGGGTGGGGCGGAGTGAGTTATGAAGTGAGTTTCACAGAATAATAATTTTCAAAAAAATCGATAGATTTTCTGGTTCTCAGTTGTTTAAACAACTGTACCATTCCTTAAAGCGGAACATTGTGTGTGTATAGTTTGGATGGCATTTAAGGCAGGGAAAATATTTACGTGGCTCAGCTCCATGTTACAATGCATGAATGAGAGATGAGTTTGAGATTACTAAACAGATACGCATCTATGACAACACTGTGGATGTGTGTTCAAAATGGATAAATGTGGTCTTCGGTCCGTTGGACGTCGTCGTCGGCCCGAGTGTAAGCAAGTTGGTTTTTGTGAAGAGATGATGGCGAAATGTTGTTTTTCCTCTGCTTTTCTTATTTTCCCAAGAAATCTTGAAAAGTGGAGTTGGCGTGTTGAATGTCGAATGGTGGTAGGATGGGTGCCACTGTGCCACACACAGAGATTTGCTTCCCACAATCCAGCTACCATCTCTCATTTCATCCTGATGATGACTTAAAAAACAAGCTCTGCTCCTTTTGCTTTTTCTTTCATATCCAGTTGTTGTTGGGCCAAACTGCTGGGAATCCACACTAGTTTAGCTGGTTAGTGAATATATGTATGTATGTATAAATGTATATACACGCATGTCCATGCATAGTAAATTTCATCAAGATGAACAACTCTGAGCAACAGTTGGGCTGCTGCTTTAGAGTAAGTTGCCATGATATGATGAAATACTTTTTTATTACGGTTGCAAAAATTTAAACTGTGACTGCGGAGAGAGCACGGTGGTTATCACACACAAGGGCGAAAGAAATCTGCTAAAGTTACTTTGCATGCGCACACCGTGTCCAAAATCATATGTCAGGTTTTCTTTCATTCTACACTCTAACAACGTTCAACATAATGCTAACAATTCATGTTCAATTGAATTAGCGGTCTCCCTCCAGAGAGAAAGAAGTGCTCTATTTTGGAGCGAGAAATAAAAATCATGCAATCTCAAGAAAATTATTATATTTGCCAATTATGTATTTATTGCTTGATTGCAAGATTCTCCGACCTTGACTTTCACTATTGAAGTAAAGCCAGAGGAAATGGATTTCTTTCAACCATCTCCGATGACCGGTCTGGTAGCCAAATGCTCCTTGAGAAAAGGTTGAAACTGAGCTATTTTAATTACCATGACCTTCTTGTTTTGAATCAAGTGCAGGCAGTGTTCGCATTAATGATGATGCAAAGTATTAGTTATGTAGAGGATTTTTGGATTTCCAATAGGTATTTCGTGACCGGCAAGTTCCAACGCTAATTTGCATATTTTTGTACACTCTTTACTAGTGTACGGCTGAGTGATGTAACAAGTTGCATGAGAACCGGCCGTTTTGCTTAGTTTAAAAGCTTCTCTAGCACTCGATCATTTTTGCAATTCTTCGTTAGCGCAACTCAGCATCTCCCATCTTTAAAGTTGGCACAACGCCACCTGCTATGATCAGTGCTTGCTTAAGTAACAAAATTCTTACATTGTTAGCATTTTCCATCTGCATTTATTGCTACCTTTTCCAATCTCTAGTCCAGTCAATCAGACATCAGCCACTGCCTTTCTAAGAAGGGACACCAAAATCCTATTCCAGACCAGACACACAAATTACAATGATAGGCAACTCACCCGATAATTGTTGTGGTGAATTTTTCTGTCAGTGTAGTCAGAAGTAGTCTTAGAATTGGGGTGACCTGGTAGTAAAATCATAAACATTTTCTTTAAATCTTATAAACAAATCTATAAACCGCTGGACGCATGATTTTTTTCTCTTTTGAGAATCTGACAATCATAATATATTTCTTTATGACAAAAACATGCATAATGTGTAATCGTCATAAACAACATGTGAAATGTTCTTTGTGATCTTGTCAACTTTGTGTAATAATATGCATGCGTACAACTTCAACATCTTCGCAACCAAGCACGCACATGGTGACGGGGTATTGAACAGTTGACTAAAGATATGGCAGAGATACATGCCATCCATCCCCCTCCCAGTTGGAGAAAGATGAAAGAAAGAAAACGAGTATATTAAAACACAAGTATTTGTGAGATGCAAACTTGTATATATTTATAAGCTACCTTGTCTCTCTGCTACTATTTTTGCGCCATACATCGTGGGAAATATGGTCTACAGCAGGCTAGATTTTTGTTAGCTATTATAAACCCTCTGTCTGCTTTGTCAGGACTAGGACCATTTTTTTCTCATTATTTTAATGTGAGCAAAGCCTGCTGAAGAATCTCTGTTCCTCCGCTCTTCACCAACCTACCATCATCCCATTCACAACTTATCATGTGGATGGATCCCTGCAAGCTCATGCATAAATGAAATGTGTTTTCCACTTGATTAGGTACGAAATCATATGGCTCAGTGATGATGTACAGAAAACTGGGTAGTAAGAGTGGAAATGCCAGTTTTGATTTTAAGGGATGAGCTAAGTCAATGAAAATTTAATACAGTGTGTCATCTGTGACACAGAAACTCTTAGTTTTTATGTTCGGCTTCACACCTGGTTTAGAATTTTTTATCGGTGACGACTGAAAGATCAAATAAATATTGTCTTGTCGACTGATGATGATGACATTATACAACAATTGTTTTTTTGTGTTTACCGTTAAATTGTGTCTGTTATATGAATGATTTTAATCCCAGACATAATGGTTGACTTGACTGACTTTATTACTACCACTTGACTTACTTTCTATTATTCTTTTTTTATATCCTTCCTTTTTCTCTATTTAAATAGTTATAAGTATAAACTTTAATTATGATCTTCTACTTTTCTGTGAACATGTTTCTTATCTTCTCTATCTGTTTTGTCATATTTTGTACATAGATTTTAATTTCGGAATCCATCTGCCAAGTACCATCGCTTCCGCATCCATTGCCGCAGCTTTATGTCCTTACGTCGGCCCCCAGTCCTACGGAGAGGTGTTGTGTACCATTCACACCACCACTAAAGTCGAAGTGGTAAGTTATTTCTATGATCCTGACAACCACTCATTTTAATCAAATGAGTATGTGTTAAATAAATACTTCTTTCAACTGTATTTCTTCCTTTGTCTTTCAAGCATTTTCATTATTTTCAAGCATCAGCTTTTCCACATAAATTAATTACAAATTCAATCAATTCCTACGTGTACTGGAATAAGATGAAGTGAGCTTAATATCAAAACGATTAACCGTAGGTCAGGAATTGTATTAAAAAAGCATGGTCACAGTTGGACGCATCATTAGCTTTGATCATAATGCAATAAGAGTACTTCATTACGTCCAAGTAGTTGGTACTGCATTTCCTTATTTCACATTGACTAAGGTCAGTGTGGGAACTAGGATGGCGTTTACTTGAGCGTGATGCAAAGTTATTCCTTGGCACACTTCAAAAAAAGGTCGCCTCTTTCTCATTCATAAATGAAAAAAAACAAGGATACTTCACGTTTTTGCGCCAGCATTTATTTCATTCTGTTTCACAGAGCGTCCATCCATACTCCTGTTTTTCCCACAAAGTTATAGTGTCGGAATGTACATTCCAACAGACGGGCAATAAACAAGTGGATTCATTCTTTTTCATGAATATCTCAAATTCTTGTCGATTACATGAATGAGCAAAGTGGAGATATCCAGAGAACAAGGCATTTTTTTGAAGGCTCATGAGATAGTGAATAAGTAATGGTAGGTCGTTGCTTGTAGTAAAGTAAGTAGTTGAGCACGAATTTATGTCCACATCACGAAAGTACCCATACATTTTTTATGGGCTTATAATGAATGAGTACCAGTGTGGCAGTGAAGTATTGTTTTGTTAGAATTTCTGTAAACAATCGCTGCCGACAGAAGTGGTCATGTAGAATCCATGAATGAATAAGGTTCAGTAAATCCTTCGTTTAATCATTTAGAATGAATGAACAACGAATTTCTTACAAACCAAACCAAGGAAACTGGGTCTGGAGATAGATGTAATACATGAGAATAAGAGTTTCAGTCACACCTTCTGGCTGGTTGAGCTGGATTGGATGCATATTATCTCCATGTATTACTCCATTCAATCCAGATTCCTAAAATGGGAATGAGTGAATTTGAGAAAATTAACCTGATCAGGTGCATAGCGCACATATGTGAGGAATTCATTCAGAACCTGGAGCCAGTAACGGAGTACCACATTTTTTTTCTATCAATGAATGAGATTTTTCTCTCATGGAAAAATTAGTTTGTTAATTTAACAATCTCCTCCTCCAGTATCGTTTTACGCATTCAAGACTACACCTTATGCATGCGTTACACACTAGAATAAGTAAGAATGAAGTATCTCAAATGGGCCTTTTTCCATTCTTTCAAATTTATGGGAAGGGAATTTTCTCATTTTCTCGCAGTATTGTGGCATCAAACATATAGTAGCCGTGCAAAATAATACTTTGAGGTATCTGTCTCCACCACTGCCCTGGATTTTTTCTGAGTAATGTCTAATCTCATACAAAATATAAACTGATGAATCGTCTGTTGACACTACGACGGTATGCATCAGGTCTACTCTTCCATCATACCAGCCGGCTCTGCCCATGAATGAAATTATGAATGGAATATTATTTGATACATATTTTTAAAGAATGAAACCATGTTTTCTCATACCTTGGGTGGTTTCATCTCCGCCGGCTAGTGTTTGTGGGAACTCTGAAGAATTCTTGGAACGCTCTGACATTTTTGTTGGATGTACATGCATGCGATATATTTTAAAGATGTGTTGGTTGTCTGACATATAGGAAATGGTGCATAAACAAATAAGTGTGTAGTTTTAACGAGATACCATAAATCCTTGAGTAAACACCTACACATATCTGTTTCGTAAGTGTGTGCTAAGTGTGAGGACAGGACAGATTCTCAAATTCTTGGAGACTAATTGTCAATGAAGTCGAGTAAACCCATACAGCAACGACTGCCATGAAACGTCAGCTAATTAGAATTGCACGTTATACCGGGCAAACCTTTGTTCATTCATTCAGAAAATTTTGTACATTCTCTAGCACTCTTCTTATTTACTACAATGAGCATTACTTATCTGACAAAAATCTGTAGATTCAAGGATCCGTCCCGCACTCTTCCAGTTCCAAGAATCAAGGGCACACAGTAAATGAAGGGAAAAGAGTAAAAGAAAGACATGCCTCTCACATTCATAAAAACCCATATTTTCCATAATATTTATTTTATTGCCTATAAGATTTATCTGGTACATATTGTACAAAGGACAAAAAGCATTTACTTTTTTGTTCACCATCATGTGTGTAATACATGATGGCATTGTATTTGTAATGAAGATGATGGTCTCAAGTGACCTTACAAGACAGTGACTGAAAGTCTTGTCCGATTGGCATGAGCATAGAGATGATACCCATTCCCAACCAACCCATCGTCATTTTATGTGCCTTTTGAGAGCCACAAGGATTTTGAGTTTTTACCAAGAAATATTGGAATTCGAAAGGTGCTGGTTGTGGTGTTAGATTTCTTGAAGTGAATGGAGTGGAAATAAGCGATTGGCGCCGAGCGTCTGCTTAGAGTATTACCGACTGACAGTCACTCCGACGGTAGTTTCGGTTTACGTTTTTCGTTACTGGTGACCATGCCCTTCCCTCAGATGTGTCATGTACAAAAGTATACACAAAGAAAAAAAGGCATGCAGGCAGGGTGGCTTTGGTTTGGTGTGAATCTCTTCTTGGAATATCATGTGAAATGCAATGCCATGCTGGTGGTAGTGGATGATGGGTTTTTGTTTTTTCATTCATGTTGGAACACTGCTACATATGTAGTTTACATACCATCATCATGTTTCTCTCCGCTGTTGTCACGAAAACGAGGCAAGTAACTGGTGACGACAAGACAAGAGACACAAATGAGCGTTTGATGATGGGAAACTGGAGAAAAAATGTGACAGAAATAAAATACCCATTACAATATGAACCCTTATCTTTTGTCCCCTCGCATATTTTATTAAATGTTGAGATTCGTTCATTAACAAAGTTTTTCAATTACATGCGTTACAATCGTGACCAAATGTGTATTACGCATTCCAAGTTATATTGCACAAAATGTTTTTTCGGCTTACTACTAGCGCACATTGGAGTGAGAGAAAATGAGGGACAAAAATGTTTCGCTTACATATTATATCTTTGAACTTAAACAGTCCCTGCTCATATGTCCTTGGCTCTAGGTGGTTCTTAAGTTTTATGAGGCTTAAACAAGATGACATTTCCAACAAAACAACCTTTGTTTATTGCCGAGAAGGGTGTGAAATATCATTCGTCTTAGTTTTTATTGCTGAACAAAATCCCATTTAACTTTTATGACGTGAGTCTCAATTTGACCCAAAGAATTTCCTTGAACGTGATGAAACTTTAGGGATAGTTCCTCATGAATCTTTTTGCCCTCATTGCTAGACTTTGTGAATTAACAAAATAATTTTTGTTTGTGTTTTAGGACTTGCTTCGCGCCGTCATTGACCAGATCCGAGTGAAGGTTAAAAGCACTGTGGAGGAAAACTCCAAAGCCCCGGGCAAAAGTTGTCCGGGGTTCCCTATAAACTCAGTCAATTTTGCAAATTCCAACAACAGTGCTTCAATGGAAACAACGGAGGACAAACTGATGGAGCTAAGTCAAGCGAAAACACCAACTGACGTGGCTGATATCCATTTTTAAAACTTTGCTCCTCATGACGTCTACTTATGATCTTCTATTCAAATCCTTTGCTAATATTATCATTTAAAAATGACTGTCCCAAAAAAAATTGTTCTTACGCTTAAACGACCTCTTCAGGGCCCCTTTGAGTTAGTCATGTTCCTTAGTAGAAAATACAGATGAATTCGAGTCAATTGAAAATCAATTCGGGTCTTCTAGCAGTTTAAGATTCTTCTTAAAAGTCATAGTTTTTTTGGTACGAAAGATATTTACGTTGTCATATTAATTGTGTACCAAAAGTCACAAGTTCCACATTTATGGAAGAAATCGAATTACTGAATTCCTTCATGCGACGTAGGTTAGATATTAAATGTAATTAATACATGTAGAGCTTTGATATACATGCCAATATGCATATATTCTGTGTAAAATATATATAGTTTACTTCACTTAAGGTGAAGCATTGTCGTGCATTTAGAGTACCTCATTTATAACAGTATATTATTGTATATATTATAATACTAATATAATCATGTTAACAAAAAATAGATACCCTTTTATAGAGTATCTATCTAACTGAATGCAGAGGAAAATGTTGATTTTCATCACAACGGGTAACTTTTGAACGACTGGTAAAGATGATTTCAGTATGCCAGTAGCAGGCTCAATAGGGGTTACTTAAAACCAACCTTGAATTGCCTTGTGTTTGGCGTTCAAAGATTGTCATTCAATACGCTTTTTTTCTCCATTTCCCTTTGTTATATCATTACATAATAATATATCTATTGGTTAAATATTTTATACTTTTGTATGTTATTTAAACTTTTCCTTCGAATAATGGGATTTGGGATAACCGCATCTAACTCAAGTTTAGTCAGCTGTTTATCCTAGCTTACAAGGGGAAAGCCAACATACGCTTATTTTTTATAATTATTAATATAATTAATCACTTGTTGTCCAATTAAGTATAATTGTCACAACATTTTACTTAACACAACACTTCAAGTAATAGAATTATAAAATATTATGTTTGAGTATCAAACTCTTTCCTTGTATTTTGTATGCCATCTAATACACTTTTGAAACATGGCATTTGACTGCTAACAACTAACCAACAACAGCAACAACAACAACAATATTTTTAAATGCATTGAACAAAGTACTTTCCTTCCAAGGAAAGTTATAGTTCCTTCAAACTTGTTTCTTGCGTACAAATACATACGATTTAGAGAGTTTTTACTTTAGTAGCTAAAAAGTAAAATCATAAAGCTTTACAAATGTATATTACAAGAAATTTAGTCGACTGAAATCAATGCAGGTTTACAGAAGTCTGTATATATGTAATTTAATACGCTTCTATAAATATATACAACAATACTTATTTAGGTTACGGTTACAACCGAATACAATTTATAGAAACATTATTTGTCCTTAAATTTATCGTGAAGCTTTATTTAGAGAGAAATTACAATTCTTGAATGTGAAGAAGAAAAACACATTCAAATGTTACGAATCCTAGTGAGCATTTTTAATCTGCTCCGATGTTTGAGACTGTTATATTTGTTAACGGAAGTTGAGTATTTCTTGAACTTACTTAATCTCTGTTTTGTTTTCATTAAATACAAGTTAACGTACAACTTCTTCTGCAAACTTTTAGTACATATACATACATTATTCAGATGCGCTTGAAAAAATTAAGTCATGTTTATAAGACTTGCAGTTCTAAAACTCTACCTCTATGGATTGTCTAGTTATTCGTTTGTAGTACGATTGTGGTTTACTTTGAAGGTAGTACATTTCTGTTTAGCAAAGCAAATTTCATTTGATTTGTACATTAGGTATATGTAACTACTCCGAGTTAAGATGTAATAGATAGAAACACATAAAAAGTTTAAAAGGTGCAGTAAAAATATAGATATATAATGGTATTGTAGATTATATACAAGGAGTCAGAATATTGAATGTGGATAGGAGGAGTAGTTCCCATTTGGATAACTGATTTTCCCGGCAGACTAAATGACAATCAATTTACATACCAAATTAGATTTGTGTTTAATTTCCGAATATTTTATAAGACCTGTATATAAACCGTATAAATGAATCGATATCTGTACAATGAATGTGTGTTACGTTGCCTTCGATATATATGGAAAAGGTAGTAATTATAATTTGTTTTAATTAAATGTAACAACTTATCCGGTTAGCAAGAATTTATAAGAAAAAATTTAGTATCCAAAATTATGCGATTAGAAAGACAGATTTCGGTGAAAATTACATTGCACTTTTTCGGACTTTTGCATTCGACCAAGACGCATAAAATTATGATTTAACGTATTCGCCATTCACATGCAATAACAGAGTTTTACTATTAATATTTGTTCAAACTTTAACTGTGACTGTACTAATTCATATTTTGTGCACATATTTAATGTACATTGTTACGTTTACCAAAACGCTTGATGATTTTCATCGTAAAGGCCATTATTATATTCAATGCGAAGGTTGTATGTAATTGAACATTTTACTGGTACATCTAAAGTTTGAATTTATATGTAGCTACTTATAAGTAATTAGTAAGTTCCTAAATTGCGGAATAGGTAATTGTTTTCGTATTATATATTTATGGTGTTTGTGCGTACCAAAGCTCTTAACGTTACTTAATTATGTAATTAGTTAATTAAGAAAAGACTTGAACAAAGAAAATTTGAAAATTATACAATGAGGATTTTCAAAATGTACAACTTAAAATAGTGTTGGGAGACATTGTTGAAAAACATGATTGGAACATATAAATTTTCTTAATTGATCTGCCCTGAGGTAACTAAAAAAATGTAATCTCTATAATTTTTTGTTTGATCGATCTGTTTCTAGTTTTGAGTTTTTTATTGCATTATATTATAGATGCTTACTATGTTCATGTGCTTAAATGTTGAAAACAAGGACGCCAGGAAATATACAAGACTTTTTTGTAGGATTACAAGTATTCTTGTAATTCAACGCTGTTAGTAGCAACGTTTTTAGTTGTTCAATACAGATTTTCTGTGGGTTATGAAAATCTGATTGACAGTTTAATGCATAAGATTATGAAGACTAAATAGTACTACGTAGTTTTATTATATTATGTTATATCAATTTAATAATTAATAAATACTACTGAAAAGGTATTTTGAAAAAAGGTTTTGTAATTGCGGATTGTACCTTAAGATTGCCGTGGGTTCCAGATTTTTGTAAAAATGAATCTGGTATTTACGTGTTTGACTGACTTGCTCTTTTTATGTAAGGGTTGAAAACGGTTTGTTATTTGTTGTATTAAATGTTAGAGTAAATTTTAAGCTATTTACCCAGTTTATTTATTGTGCAGAACACAATAAAGAGCGCAAATAAAAGGGCTGCATTATAATATGAAGTTATTAACGCTATACGTATAGCGTTTGCCATTCGTTTATCTATGAGACATAATTAATAGTAGTATTAAATGAAATGTACATGATCATGCTTAGCAAACTATGTATGTGTATGTCAACTTCTGATTTTGTACAACTAAAATCAGTAATAATGTGAAATGACCCTATGTACATTGTCATATGTACGAAAAAGTGATCAATTAAAAATTTAGTCACACTAATTTTTGTCCAAGTTTAGTTTTATTTCTTCATATCTTTGCATCTACATCGCATAAGACAAGTTTGCGCTTCATACCGAGAACCATATTTGAAGGATCATGATCCGTGCACATAATATTTGATTTAGAAATGGAAGCATGGAAGCTGAAGTCAAAGATAATTTTTTTAATACATATATTTCTCTTAGTTATTTAGAGATTTGTCAGAAGTCAGTAGCCAAAACTTTATCAAGTTGTCACAATTTTAACATGCATGATTGACCGTGTGCCGAATGGAGAATACTACCCACTAATAAGTGACTTTGGGAGCAATTGACATCTTCGTGTGTCATTTGAATTAATTTCAGTAGTTTTCGTACTTCAATGCATTCATCGATTAGTTTCAATTCATGACCGTGTGAAACACAATTGATTAAAGTCAAACAAACACAATCAGATGGAGTTTATGCCTGTTCATGACTAAATCGGAAAGATGTTAAATCTTTAAAATTTATTGCTCCCTTTATATTAACAAAGTTGTAAATAATCTTTAGTATCAGGACGCTATCTAAATTTAGTCGGCAAGGCTGCTTCCCGTGTGATGGTTGAAAGCAATTCGAGACCTGAAAAACAACTTAGAATGAAAAGTAAGTTCGTCACAGTGACCAACCGCTTTTACTGAAGCCGCCGCAGACAGATTTTAGTTATTTATCCGATAATACATTTTTCCATGTCAACTAATTTTCGAATCTGACATTTTACTGATTGTTTGATGCTCTGGAAATGTGCTGTTATGTATGCATCCATATAATGGGCTATTGTAAATTCCAAGTTTATTTTTAGTTGATAAAGAATCATCAGCAATTTATAGTCAGGTTTGATTGATTTCAGTTAATATGAATCAGTTCCTTATTACCACTTTTGAATCAAAATTTACTAACTCAACGAAACAAGGCATGAACACATATCAGCTGATGTGACAGATTGAAATCATATCATCAGTAACAGTAACTCGTTTGTGACATTAGTGAAGTTTGATCACTCCGGATCACTGCAGAATAATATAGTAACCCTTCACTTGTGTGTGTGTGCCATATAGTCAGTTCACTACTGTATTTGGTAGTTGCGTGTGTGTATATACTACGTGATGTGCATATAGGTACTACATACACAGCAAAGTAATGCACTTTGTATTTCTAGTCTTCATCATTTAGCTGCTCAACCAAAAGTAATAAACCCAACAACTCGAGATTTAATAATGGACCTTTAAATCCTATGACTAATGTCAAAGATCACGCTGAGATTATCAATGAATTTCAAAAACATTATCATTGATCTGCTCTCAGCGGTATCATCATTTTTATGTATTACAGCCCATACGTTGCTATTTAAAAAAATTTATTTGATCTCAACCTTTGACCCGGTTCCCGATAACCGATAATTCTTATCTCAGAACTTAAAGTCAGCTTTTCCCTTAGGTATCGGATACTGAAAACAGAATTTAAAAAAGTTAAGCCCCTCAAAAATTATCGTGATCCTGGACAGACAGACTGCTACCACAGCGACCTAAAGGTCCATAATAGGACAAGAAAATCGTATGCAAACAGGTACGTGTGTGATATTTGCAGACCATCATCGTTTAAAGGGCCAATTCTTTTCTCCAGAACGGAATATTTTTTTTAATTGAATATTAAATGCATTAAATGCGTATTAAACGCAACTTAGGTTTCCTTAAGGTAGCAATTACATACGCTCCGCAATGAAGATAACTTATTAACAGGCTACCTATCGCTCCAGCCCAAAGACAGAATGATGATGTTTTCGAGGGCATTTCTTACTGTCCGTCAAAGGCCACGATGAATTTTCTTTTTTTTATGCGTGAGAGAAACAGTGCAGCATGAAAATAATTACTAGAATGTTATGGATGCTTGCATTTGTCACCTCTCCGATATAAACCTAAGCTTCACATGACAAGTGGTGCTCTGTACATGCCTTTGACTTTCATGCACTTCACTTGAGCGATACAAAATTAGGAAACTGCGCTTCAAAAATTTAGATGTTCTTATTCCATGTGAGGCATAGTGCATCAATTTACTGTTTATTTTCTTGCATATACGCCCATATTCTTTATTTATGGAAGGAAATATTTAAACTCGGCTGGTTTCTCATTGTTCCCTTTCTACGTGTCTATCCAAGCTTTTGCTTAATAAACCTTATGTATCACAGTAGGGAACCAAGTGAAAATTCCATATTCTTAAAAACTTATATTCAGTACTCAAGGTGTTAACTTTTTCAGTGTTTCTACTTCACAAACCGAAGATACCATGTCAATTAAAATTGTCAACATATATCCATTAAACCGACCAAAATTTATGCTATCTAACTGTATTTGGTTCCAGCAATAACAACTAAGAGATTGGGATAACACATGTGCTCGACAAGTGTTGGTAGAAATGACAGGTGTGTGCTATTGGAAACCACTGGGATTTAGTTTTAAACCAAGTATGTTAAAATAAATCAATTGATATAGCAATGTAGTATTTTTTATCTGAATTTATAAGTACTTAAATACCGCATGGAATATTTTAGATTAAAAATGACTATGATTTTTCGCTTTAAAATGCAAATCAAATATCATTAAAACACGATTTAAGACTTGAACTGTCAGGTTCTGG
Organism: Orchesella flavescens; assembly: GCA_964034955.1. Classification (NCBI taxonomy): domain Eukaryota; kingdom Metazoa; phylum Arthropoda; class Collembola; order Entomobryomorpha; family Orchesellidae; genus Orchesella; species Orchesella flavescens. The sequence goes on from OZ035953.1 coordinate 30,831,754, forward strand.
TTATTAAGGCTTGCCAGCTGTTAATCGTCCCATTGTCTTAATTTAATTTACAATTTTATCCCTTAGTCATCCATTAAGAAATCACATAAACCACGCGGGAAATTAAGTGTCTACACTAGGTATACGGCTCACAAAAGACAATGGTATAATGTCGCATGAACAAAGGCCGGAGCTTTGCTAGACAAAATACTACCAATTTATGAGGTACGTCAAACGTCCTTGTTTTGTTACCCAAACCTACACAATAACTATAAGACGAAATGCATAGTAACGGTTGGGGATTTAGTTAATAAAAATTATACAAAACTTGAGAGAATTCCAAACTTTTTGGAAAGGAAAACAAGTTAACTTCACACGTACGACACACTAAGCGAATCTTACGCCTGACATGCATGCATACTGTTTGCTATGCATTACCGTTATGTCGCTGGTGTATGGTGCCAGCTCTCGCACACTCTGGACCGGCATATATAAGGGAGACTCAATTTTACCAATTCACTCATCTTCTACTACTGTGGAGGCATCACAACTAAACTATTCCCTTTTAAAAAATAGTATCCAATTCAGTTTGCAAAATGCAAGGCTTGGTAAGCTATCCTTTTTTAATTTTTGAAAAATGCTATTTCTCAATTCTTACATCAATTGTAAACTCCGCTAATTTTTTACTCCTTTTTTCATTCATCTAGGTAATTTTTGCCATGGCAGTTGCTACTGCTAGAGCCTACAATATGGGGCGATCTGGTGGACTCTAAACTGTCTACGATTCTCAAAGGGACGGGCTCAACCATCCCTACGTCGTGTATGACTCTGGTAGAGATGGTGCCAACAATGCCAAGCAAATGCAGTACGCTAATGATCCATTCTTGACAACCGTCTTTGATTCAAAGAGGTATGTAATCTTATCTTATTCAAAATTGCATTATTACAGTCGCTGATCCAATTAATTGAAGCCTAAAGAAACACCCAATAGTGTTGGTAAAATTATTAAATTACAATTGCATCTCAATTTATTTAGGGACGGCTGGAACCACCCCTATGTCCTCTCCAACACCCGCAGCTCAGGATCTAACGGTATGGCTTCTCAAAGACAAGTTGCTGCTCCTCAACAAATGAGATCCATGCAAATTCCAATGCAACAGACCAGATCTCAACAGCCAAGAAGTCAACCAACCTCTTATGACAACCATGAAGTCATCTTTGACTCACAAAGGTATGAATGAATCCCAGACATGGCTTACTTTCACATGCACTCATGATGATGCAATACGAGCTGTACAAGTTTTAACAACTTTTTTGTCTGTAATTTAGGGACGGCTGGAATCACCCATGGGTTGTTTACGACTCAAAGCGTGATGGACTCAACTCACATCTCTGCTCTTAATTCGACAACGACCCAAATCTCATTACCATTTTCGATTCCAAGGTTGACGGATGGAACCATCCATACGTGATCTATGCCTCTAAGACGGATAGAGCTCGAAGGAGATTTTAACTATTTTTTTATTCGTCGTATCCCACACAACACTTGACAATTAAATTTTAAAAGGCTTTGATATGATTTTGTGTATTCAAATTTATTTATTTTACTTTAACCAGAAGAACCTGTGTATAAATATATTGAGTCTATTATTTATATTATATTTCAAAATTTACTCACCTTTTACTCAAGTTTATATATGACACAAACGAAAATGTTGTAGTAGGAACATGGAATAATCCTTGAGTGCATGGAGCAAACTTTTTTTTGTAAAGCGAGAGAGCATTTTTTCGAACTAGTATTCATTTGAAATTGATTACGTGAGCACAATTATTGACTTGCAGCTCAGATGTCACCTCCTTGCATACAAAATTTACAAAATAAATTGAAATGAAAATGTATTAAAACTTAGGAAATGTCACAATGAGCATAAAAAGAACACAAGATATGAATGTACACAAATAGCTACAAATTAATCATACACAAGACTTTTGGTGTTAAATCTATTTCGATTTTGAACATTTTCTAAAAGTCAAATTATGAAGTAGGAATTATAAACCTATGAGAAACAATAAAATGGTAAGTGATGGTTTTGAAATGTTTTACACTAAAAAACATTGTTGCCTCCCAGCTGGTACTGCAGCAGGTGGAACCACTGCACCCCGAACTTCAACTTGAGGGGGAGGTCTTTCTTGGGGAACTGCCGCAGGGGGTGGAGTCACTGGCCGGGAAATGAGTGGAATATTCCGTGCTGCAAGGAGTGGGGCTGGAGGGAGGAGCAAATCCACCTGAAGAGGAAGCGGGCGAAGAACTTCAATTGATGGCCGAGGAGTTCCCGGGCGACGAACCGCTGCAGCCGTAGCTGTAGCTGATCTACGAACAGCAACAGCGGAAGGAGTGGGGGATCTTCGAGCTGCTGCAGGTGGAGGAGATGAAAATGGAACTATGGTACTTTCTACCCGTCGAGCATGTCGCTCGTTTGCCGACACTTTCGGTGCATACTGTCGTTTCTTCCAGTGTGGCCGACGGTTATACTCCTTAATCTTCTCATGGTCGTTTCCCGCTGGGAATTGGCTAAGAGCCTCCCAAGTATTGTACCAACTATAAATGAAAAGGCACCAATATTAGTGAAATAAGGCATTATACGGGACTTTAATATACCATACAGCTTTTCCGTGATCATCAACATTTTTAAAATACCATCATCACCTTTGGCTAGACTAAAATAAAATGATTTTTGTATCTAAGTAAATAAATGCTATGCACCTAAACAGTTATTGATACCCTTCACATGTATATCAAAGTTCAAAAACCTTGAAGGTAAAGATCGTCACAGACGTGTAACTTCTGACGCCTAGCAGCAAGCCTCCAGTAACCGTGAAAGCAGAGTTACTGTATGTATGTACAACATTGCTCGCTCGAATAGCATCTAATTTAACAATTTCCAATAATAAAAATACAGCCTAATTTCCGTGGGACCATATCTCACGCAAATGGTATTCACGGGGCAAAGAAACTGTAATGGCAGATAATCTAACAATTTTAAGCTTTTGCTACACGCAAATTTGAAGAGGGGGATGGTCAAGTGACCAAGCCGTAGTAAATATGCATTAAATGCTGTAATAAAAAACAAAATAGTGAAATATCAATGCAGGACTCATCAAAAAAATCTACTTGCGAGTAATTCTTTAAGTAACTATTAACCTTCCAAAAACTACAGTCCTCTCATGGTGTGCATTTTTATTTTCGTCGTGCCATCACTTTTTGCTCTACATGCAAGCTATTATGCCCTAAGCTTTGATATTATACTGATAAGGTGTGTGAAGTAAGCTACTTCCAATTAATGTTATAGGAAAGAAACTAAATTATAAAAGGTTTCAATCGTTTTTTTACTTCTGATTAAGATTGTGCTGCTTGAATTGTCAATTGGTTGACCAACTATATTTGAAACTTAATTGAAACGATTATATTACTTTCTACATATAAGGTATGTTAAACAATTATAAGACCACTTTGCAATATTTTGCCATGCGATGACAACACATGCTTGAACCGGGATTTTTGTTGTATTGCAATGACGGGTCCTTAATACCCCTAGACCCCAAGTTTCAGCTTTTGTGACCCATCTGTTAGTGAGCTGCAGTTTAATCTTTAAGAACGGTCAATTTCCACTGTTAAACAATTATAAGACCACCTAAATCGATTGCTTCCCAACGCCACCCAAACTTATAAAATTGAGTTTTATTGGTCAGAATACTTATAACGCTTTATAATTTCTATAAAAATACTATGTAACAAGCTCATCTCTAAGGTGGTCGTAATGCAGCCAAATTTTGTAAGCTTAACTGTCCTAAAACTTAAAAAATGTTGCTGAATCCCAAGCAATGCCCCGTAACTACCACCCAGCCCATAGATGAGCTACACATATGGAATTGTTTAAAGAAATTGTGAAGCATTAAATGTATTCTGACTAATAAAACACAATTTTATAAGTTTGGGTGGCGTTGGGAAGCAAACGATTTAGGTGGTCTTATAATTGTTTAACAGTCGAAATTGACACTTGTTAAAGATTAAGCTGTAGCTCACCAACAGATGGGTCACTGAAGCTGACACTTGGGGTCTAGGGATACTAAGGACCCCTCATTACAATGCAACAAAAATCCCGGTTCAAGCATGTGTTGTTATTGCGTGGCAAAATATTGCAAGGTGGTCTTATAATTGTTTAACATACCTTATGGCTAAGTATGACAAATAGCATGATCCTTTGAACAAACTTATTTGGCAATTAATAAATAGATTTATATACTACAGCTAAGCTTTTCAGTTACGTTGAAACAAATTTTCTTCTAATGGCTGACGTACATTGGAATAAATGTTTTTGGCTAACTATTTATTGTTTAATTTTTGTTTACAGTTTAAGTTTATTCAATCAGAAATAAAGGCAGCATTTAACATAACCTTGCAAAATATATTCTCATGTTATTGTTTCCTTTTGTGCCTATGTAAGTCTGGCAAGATTGGATCAAATTTAATTTCAATACTTCAAGAGATAGATTCAGAATTTCAAATCATTAAAACGGTAGGGTTGAAGGTTAAATTTCTACAGCATTAGAACTACAGAATCCTAAAAATACTTTTGAAATTCACATTTAGAAAGATAGAAAGTACACGTTAAAAGGCCACATTATCGCACACTTTCCATTTAACAAAATGAGAAGTAATCCCAATTTAAATATTTGGAAATTTCTGAAGTGATGATTAATGAATGACCCACCTCTAAATAATAAGATAAAAAAGGATGTAGTTTACTATTTCGCGTCCTTAGCTGATAAAAAAGATCATCACTTCTACAGCTTGATGTTCATGAAAAATTTCGTAGCAGCCTTCTAGTTCCATGCTAACATGCCGAAATGTGTGACACATAATCAGTGTTGGCGACTAGAATGTTTTACTTGTAGTTGTAGTTATATTCTATTCCCGAATTTCATTCTGCATTCTAGTTGTAGTTGTATTCTATTCCCGAATTTCATTTTGCATTGTAGTTGTATTCTATTCCTGCTTCTAGTAGTTGTAGTTATAGTCAGTTGTAGTTGTAGTCTCATACAAGAAAAATTGTAAATTCAACTGTTATTTTTGAACAATTCGAGCTTAACTTTATGTTAGTTTAACTTGAAATCAAAACAAGATTTTCAAGATTTAAACCGGATAAATTTTATGAACAAAAAAAATTGAATTTTTACTGTATTTGCATAAAACCTAATTGATAGTTTGCAAGTTTAAACGTCAATTTGATGTAAAGTATTTTGGAATTTCAAGCATCGATTTGCAAGAAATGTAATTTATAATTTTGGACCTCAAATTGATTGAAAATTTTAGATTTTTTGCAAGAAAAAATGTAATTTTAACCTCTCTGCATATAAGTTAGTATGCACAAACCATTTAAGCAACGCTGCATAAAAGATTTGAATATTTTTTAAAGAGCCGTATTCAAATTATGCAAGTGAAAATGCCTGGATGTTGATAGAGAAAGCCTACAATCACCTACCATCATCACTTCAATACTTGTTACGTATTATGTGACATAATACAAGATACCTAAACGATGAAACTTGTTTCAAAATATTATCTAATGAGGTGTCTAAAATTGGTAATCAGTAATCATTCTACATGCTTCCATGTGCAGGTCATTGTGGGCTTTATTGCACTGATAAAAATTATGTAGAAGTTAGTAGGATCCAAAGACAGGACTATGGCATGATCGGTCGTTTATATGTGTAGACATGCTGCAGATACTAAGACAAATTAATTTATCTACAGTCGTGTCTCTCTGTTTTCGTATGACCCTGGAACCTACAACATAATAGAACTGATGGATTTGGTTGCTTATTTACTTGAGGTAAGGATTGTAGTAGTGGAATGCACATGAATATCTTTATGATACAGTTACTTTTAAAAAATTCATCATTTTGTTCTACCTATCATTTTAAATCAAATCAGTGTGTTTTGAAGGAAACGTTTGTGGAGCTTTTGATTGGCATGCTACGTACGTAGCCAGCTTACTGTTTTAAAAAAACGTAGCATGAAATTGAAAGTAAATATTTATGAATTCATCGAATGGATTAATTTAGGTTTCTAATCTAACTATTACTTTCATAAGTAGCCATAAAAAATATATTGTGTATTGATAATGGCTTCACGCATGTATTTCTTCTTGGCTTTAACTACTACTTTGCATGCTGAAAAGACGCGTATCAGAGCAGACTTTATATCTTTGATTTTACCATTTTTGACATTGTTTGCATTTTCTATATGAACTGGAATTATATTATAAACACTTACCTGCACCAGCCCCTCCACTTCACTCGATACTCGGTTTCTTCTCCATTAAACCGAGTACCAAGGATATTTTCGACAAAAAAGAAAACAGCTCCGTCCAAGATGATGGGTCTACCACTTCCTCGTCGTCGGCTGTTCCATGAGATGCCATCATGACGGTTGAGCAAATTTGCCATGCTGGAGATTGTCCCAAATCTATGATATTACAAATGAAAAGTCAGATTAATTAATCATACACAACTTACTACTTAAACATCATCAACCATAGTATTTTAGTGCTAAATCCTTTTGATTTAATTATTCCATACCTTAAAACTTCAACCAAAAGCTTCACAAAAACAGGCGAGAATGGGGAATCTGAGTGTGATGTGTGATTGAGAGTTTAATGTGGCAGAATGATGATCAATGTGGTACATACAACACGTTGTAGTTTGTGTGATCCACTGGTTGACGGGTATGTAAGGAACCGGTGCATGAACTACAGCGTCTCCTTCTTCTTCTCTAACTCCAGAGTAAGCACCGAATACACAAATGTATGAGAAAATCAAGCCCGGAAGAGGCTGACTGTGTTAAGAAATGCACAAAAGTACTGATCTGTATTATATATATATATATATGCATATATGTATATGCTACTGTGACAGAAATTTGCTAGGCTGATTACATGAATGATGAAACCATTTACAACGATACAGTTTTTGAGTTCAAGTCACAGGATATCACAGCATACGAGGTGGTGACGAGCATGGACAAATTTTGGTGCTGGTTTTTATCCCGTTCATCCTCATGCACAATTGAAATAAGACTATGAGATATATCTACGTATATACATATATATTAAACAGATATAACATCGTATCATGCTATATATGTTCGATGGTTGGTTATGTGAATTAATTCTTTATACCACCATCAGTATCGTCACAACCATCTAGATGTATGAACATTTTAATCCTATTCGCGACTTTTGTGCTTTTACACCAACATATATGTATAATACAATACTTTTTCGTGCATCATATACATGTCATCTAGCATATCTGTAAAATGAAGATGCTAAATGGGTTCTTATCTTGATCTAGTAGCACACATTTTTATGAGATATGACGTAATTCAACTCCTCAGAAAAGCTTCGTGTTACGGACAATGTGTCTTGATAAGGTAGACATAGGGATTATGTATGTTGTAAAGAGGGCTTATCACTTGACTTTTGTTCTTAAAATGACAATTTTAAGAACCAACATCACAACTACTTTCATCAAGCTTCAAGGATGAAACCCATAATTATAAACTTTATTCCGATAAGCCGCAAAACGAATTGTGTACTTTGCATCTTTCCTCAGAAGTAAATTTTATGTTTACGTTTTCCAAAAATGTTCCGTTTGCATTTATAAGCTAATGCAGGTAAGTTTTTGTAAAATGTTACATTTCATATTCAAATCATGTTTCTTATGCATTAGACAAGCGGGACGAACATTCAATTATTCTAACATTATGTTGCAGCTAGCAAGTTTTGTTATACATTGCAGGTTTTACAACATTTTATTAGACGTAGACGGGCGATCTGCAAATATATTGGAAAATTTTTATTATCATGTTGTCGTCAATATGATATTTGAGTTGCAAGGAATGCAGACTTTGCACTTATCGTCAGTTTATTACTTTTTAATGTTCATCCGGTGCTTATGACGTTGACATGATGAGAGAGGGAAGAAATATCTCATTCCAAGGCAGTGAAGGAACACTGTTAATTCGGCATTAAGTTCACGTTGGTCAAGAACCTATTCTTGTTCATGCATTTAAGGGAGGAAGCGTGTTTAAAGTCATATGGGAACAATGTATGGGGTTCACGCCACCACTGACCAACCGGCAATGCGCTAGGTCAAAACAACCCAAGATTGTGTACTTGATTTGTACGGCAAGTTTCATAGTGATATTGGGCTTCAGTAAAACAGTGATAGTTTAAATTATAATGTGAATTTTGAAAATCCCCTGTTACAAGAGATTTGAAATCGCTTTTTCTATTAATTAAATCAAAAACTAGCTTTTGAAACACTGGTTTTTGGTAGTCTCGACCTCTTAAAGATGACTAATGTTTAAAGGGTTGAAACTTCCATAAACCAGCGTTTCAAAAGCTAGTTTTTTATTTAATTAATAGAAAAAGCGATTTTAAATCACTTATAATAGGGGTTTTCCAAAATTCACCTTATAATTCCAACTACCACTGTTTTACTGAATTTGACTCTGAATATGACATTAAACACGCTTACCCCCTTAAAATAGCGGTTTCCTTCACAAGCAAAAAAGAAAAATGAATAGTTTTCATTTAAAAAAATATCTTCGTTGTCTCCATAAAGATGTATGGTGTAGAGACGGGTAAAAAGGAAGAAATGGTTATTCTCTTTCTTTCTTTTGTACGTGGGGCAAACTAATAATACTGAGCATGAATTATAGATGTATAAAAGATGCAAATAATTGTTAAATCAGAGAAGTATGGAGAAGCTTCTTCAGGTAGAGAAGTGTGGGAAATAACTATAATGTTCATCATCATCTATAAAATATGGACCCCATAGTTTTATGATTTCCTCCTGAAGTCCTTAAACACAAACTTACCTACTTATGGGCTTTGATACATCAAAATGATACCATTTGTTGAGACTAATTCAGTCATGTCATTCTTGAAGTTCTACGACAACCCAAGCGTTATCTATCAACATTATAAATTAAATTAGTAGTGTGTTCAAAATTAGGTTACTGATGAGAATCATTCATTTATGGCTTCCTTAGGTTTGAGGACGACCCCAGCTTCACATCCGATCACTTCTCAAACAAATACACTTAATCTGGTCCAGGTGCCGGTTCTTTACCCATGTGGTCATCATGCTACTCTATATGCTAGCGCGGATAAACATTCTACCAAGATGGATGTTATTTTCTTTATTCAGAAGCCAAGTCATATGCAAAACCATAATCATTTTATGCTCTTCCACCCTACCCTATATTCTCAAAACATCCATCAATATAATCTTTCCTAATACAAATAAAGATAATTTCTTTGGCGTTGTCGTTGACTAAAGTAGAAAATTCATATACAAACAGTTATTCTCCATCGACGAATTTGCGTTCCGGCTCTCCTTGCGAGGGTCCTTTGCTCCCTTTATTCGAGCGCGTTGCAAACTTATAACTTCCTCTTGTTTTATGATGGAAAGGTCACCAAGAAATTCAGTACATAAAATCTGTTACTAGTACAATATTTCATGCGTAAGAAATATATGGTCTCCGCCATTGAATCACATTACCAGCAATTTGTCAATACAGGTTTTCAAGATAAGAATGAATGCACAAGCGCTAGAGTGGCTGAATAAATATCCTATGTCATGTACTTAAATCTTATATGCTTCAAGTAAAGGAATGTTCTGACATTTAGGACAGAGCATAATCGTATCCTTCTGTGCGAACCCAGACGGACTGCAAAGTTATCAAACCTTGGCATAGATATTTTATAACTTTCTTTTATGTACAGACGATCTCAGAAAATTAAATTTCCTACATACCCCGGAAAAGGTGGCATTGTCTAACTGTTAATCAAAATGTCCCATTACACCGTGTACCGGCTGAATCCATCAAAACCATGTCCAACTGTTTCCTTGTAAGTGTATTATAGTGAACAAAGGTTCTTAATGTATAATATATGTATACATGTAAAGCCGGCAGTAAGAAACAACTCCTGCTAGTAAAAAACAGGAATGAAGGTACCGATCAAAGTCATATACTTTGACTTACTTGTGTTCAAGTATTAATTTTTATACAGCAAAGATACGGCATAGTACAAGGAGTTGTGAGTAATATATTTCGTTCATCATGATAAGACAGTCAACTATATGCATATACTTAGCTACATTTTAAAAAGATTCTGCATCATATTGGGTTATGAGAACACGGTTCGTTTTACACACAACAGTTTCACCACAACCGTTGGTTCATTCGGGTTTATCATCGCTGTCAGGACGTAATTTCTCTGAAACCCAATGCTTTTGTAATAAAACTTTGCTTTGATCAACGTCATTTACATTCACACGGCTCCAGTAGCTCTAACCCTGAACTACAAACCCGGAAGAGAGGGACACCAAGTAGGGTTATATTTTTAATTCTTCTTACATATCGAAGAGTTCTTGATTTAGCATTTCTTGATACCATAACTTAATTAATTCAATATTATTAACAAAAACATCCTTTGTCATTATCTGGTTTTATATTTTCACAAGCCACACATATGCTTGCTGTACATTTATGCGAATTGAGAATGATTTAAAAATATCCCCTTAAAGCATTACATTTACTTCATTAGTTAGTAAGAGTTTTGATACATCCGCCATGGTTTCTTCCATCAACAAATTAATGCAAGCAGACTGATGTTATGAAAGTTGTTTTATTAGTATCGATAACACTTTGAGAAACAATTATGACGCTTGTGATAGGATATTTCAGATGCAACTATTTCTCCGATGGGTCTTACTATATGACGTTCGACCAACTACTTTCGTTGACATTTGGTAAGCAAAGAGAGTTCACATGCAGTATTTTTCATTCCACTACTATGTTCTGTAAATGCACATACACGGGCTTCTATGCAGAAATACATTCCTGCTTGTCAGCAGTAGACTAGGTGTGTATACAAAACTACAGTTTTATGGACAGAAGTCGCATGGGTGGCTCATTTTTGTTGTTGCAAATTATTGCTTTTGAGGAAAGCATATTTTATATTGAAGTATTTTACAAAAATGCAATGCATATTTATTTGGTTAATGATATCCTTTTGTGTACACGTGGGGTAATGGGTAATAGTTGAGAGCTCAATTAATTCAGGGAGTTTGATAGTAAAGAAGAGAGTGGAGAAAACATACTCATATTATCATCATGCATCACCTCAAGACATTTACAGACAATACAATTGAGTTTGACTTCGTTTTTTTCAACGTCATGTCCTGAGATCGTTGAGGTAGTAATGTATTTCCTTAAAACAGCGATGCAGACAGATGAAATGACATAACCCATACTACAATCAAAAGTCTGTAAAGTACGAATATTTTTTTATTTTATTCTCTTCCATAGTCAACGTATAGATGTATTTTTGACAACATACATACATTCAATATTCTTAAAAAATGCAAACGGCTTGTTTACATTCAACAGATTCTTCACGGCTACACGGCATTTACTCATGCGCAAGCAGTGTCGTTGGTCATATCTCTCTTCATATCCCTTTTCTGTAGACCAACGACTTTCTCTTTTATATGAGAATTAGAACTGCTTGCTCTTTTCTGACACATACAAGCTTAAATTGCTTCAACTTATCGTTACCTAATTCATTCTCTAAAATTGCAGATGACTTAAAAATAAGCACGCCTTGTTAGCTTTCACAGTTATGAGTGTCAATGAAAACTTACAAAATATGAAAAAACTCAAGAAGTGGAGATTGATAGGGACATTGTCAGTATTTTTATCATTTGCCACCCATCACTCATGCCTAGCTATTTATTTCAACTGATTTCGGAAATCATTGAATTGGTTGTTTTTCTATCACATCTCACAAACGTACTAAAAATAATTAATTTAATTACAGCCTCTCTTCATGAATAAATTGTATGCTTTGTGGAGAAATTACATGCATATACAGTGTGTGAAACATTACTCTGTTTATATCTCTCTGCAGTATCTCTCAACGACTTTCTCTTTTCTATGACAATTAAAACTAGCCATGAATGTTGAGATTATTTGCCAGCTTGTTTTCGTATGCATACAGGCATAGGTAAAGCACCACTTTCGTATGTTGATGGGGCGATGTAAGACGCTAATACTAAGTATACAAATGGAATACATATCAACTGCTAATTTAGTAAGCTTAGTTAGATAAACCACTTAATCAAGTGGTTTTCTCCAGTTAACTCATTAAATGCAAACAAGAAGTCATAAGACAGTTCCAATTAATGTCAGTTGCGTCAAGATCAAAATGGTTGATGATTGGGGACCTCAGTGTCTCCAAACCCACCGGCACCGACGGTATCTCTACTCTTGCACCAAAGTGTCATGATGGTGCGATGATGATGGCTAGGGCTCAACTCCAGCTGCTCCTTCAGTCGAACAGCCAACCACTAACAATTGGAATGAATGGAGTACACACTCAAGACGACATATGTGGAAGCTCATCTGGTGGTAATAACGGAGGACGAGGAGTGGTCGCGGTCGAGAAAGTGGAAGTACACAAATTTGTCATTTGTATCGTTCAATAAACGCGGTGTGTATGAAATATAACTAACTATTTGTCCTTTTTGTTTAATAGCAGGTTCGAGAGAGCCCAGAACGGACAATTGGATTTGCCTTGATAGCAGCTGCGGAATTAACAACTTTGCCTACCAGAACAATTTGTTTCAAGTTTATAATAGTTTAAATCCGTGTAGTTGACCAATCACAGATTGCCCCAAGATTCCCAGAAGTTTGTACCTACAACTAAAGATTAACAACTTTGCCAGCAGAACATGTTGTTTAATTCAAGCTCAATTCAGATAGGTCTGTTGATGCCGGAAGTGGAAATTAAAATCTACCTCGGAATCACAGTTTTCGAGAACGAAGCTCATTTAATAATTCGTACAATCAACAGCCCGAAGATAATTCTAAATTCGGATAAGTCAATAGCTCAGCCAATTATTGAGGACTCGTGGGGTGATGTACCTCCGTCGGCTTCTCCAGCTGGCTCTGTACAATCTTAGGCAGCTAGTAATTCTTCAAAGGATAAAAAGCGTAAAGAGAAGAAATATTCTCAATCTAAAGGCGGAAGAAGAAGTCTTCATCATTCTCTGATGAGTTCCAGTCTCGATAACTATCAGAGATACGGATACTACTCGGATGAAAACTGAAGATGTGGGCTCTCCTAAGGAAACCAAGGAAAAACGTCAAATGGACTTGAAAAAGTTTATTAATCGACCATAAATGCTTTCTCCATCCCTCTATTTTGGTTTTTACTTTGCTTGAAAACAAGTTATAAATATCATTATAAAGCCCTGCGTGGGTTCTAGGAGGAGGTTCATAAAACATAAACTCATAAAACCACAACTCATAAAGCAAAAACTTCTAAAAATAAAAACATCTAAAAACAAAACCTTCTAAAAACAAATACTCATAAAATCTTTTTTGAGAATTATCAAAGATGAAGGAATCTTTTTCATGCTAATTGCATTATAAAATATTTTCATAAACTTGAAGTTTACTAAAAACGCTTAATTAAATTACATACTACACAACACACAATGTTTTTGCTTACTGGATAATTGTTTGTATACAAATAGCAAAAATGTGATTTTGAATTTTTTACTCGTAATTAGTTATCACTAACTTGCTATGGAAAAACTTCATACTGCACAATTAATTACTGAGATAAACAAACAAAGCAGACAGACGTACTTACACAGTATTTTTAATGATGTCAAGCAAGTGTTGTGAAGTTGTTTAAAAAACCTGTAACAAGCTTTAAGAAATGTGAAGTGTCTAGACGGAGTAACTATGAATCATAGTTACTATGAAAATTACCTTGGGAATTCCTAGCAGAATATTGAAGGAGAGTGTGATACATTGCAGGAACATTTAATAACTATTAATTATGTGCTTTCTTTATAGTAACTGGGTAATAATTAATAAGTCTGAAGTTTCCAATTTCTATATTAACGTAAAAAAGATTTTATGAGCATTTGTCTTTAGAAGGATTTGCTTTTAGAAGTATTTGATTTTATGAGTTTCGGTTTTATGAGTTTTCGTTTTATGAACCTCCTCCTGCTTCGCCCTGCGAGGAAGCGGGTGAATTTGATTTTTGATTTATGTAGCAACTATCTTGCGTATCAATTTTATTTTCACATTTGCTTTATAAGAAGCTGAAAGCACAAAGGCAAGTGTAGCAAATGCGAGGCCCATTTGGGAGAACTGCATCTTTGGGTTATCCACGACCAAAAGACGATCAACAATCGATGCAGAGCGTGTCTAACCAGCAACACCAAAAAACGACGGGATTTCGACGACACTCTTGTGGTTCCGATCCTCACCTTAATTTTAATGAGGAAGGAGAAAGCTGATACGAAAATGAATGTAAAATTAAAAACTACTCTGGTGAAAGCTTTCTCCTGTGAAAACAAGTGTAAAATGTTCTAAAGGAATTGAATGCATTTGCATTGAATGAATTGCAAAATCAGTTTGCGTAAAGATGCGAATTTACATGCGAATCAGTTGGCAGTACTAGTTTTTGAATCCGATGAATGTTTCAAAAACTATGCAAAGTCTTCCTATTTTAGTAAACTTCTACATTAGTATATATGGTCAGTAGAATTCTAAATCGAATGACGTGTAGTCAGTACAAGCTTCGTTCTTTAAATTGTTACAAAATTTATTTATCAATAAAAAAAGTAGGCACTTGATCATATCAGGTTTTGGGTAACAGTGATTCGATAATATATCACATTCATTTGAGCTACTAACTCATAAAAGCTTCGTTTCACCTTAAAACATAATAACTACCCATTTATTTCTCGAATTTCCTAATCCAGTAAAGGATCCACGGAACATGAAACTACACGCATAACTAATACAATTTCATTAATTTCAACCTACAATAATATTTAAAAACTAGAATGAAAACATGATACATGGGATAATAGCATAACAATCGACATCTAACACTTGACACTTGCTTTCCACTACTTAATTTCTTCCACAAAAACGTACAAAATAATTATACAACTACTCAACGACAGGCTGTTTATGAACTATAGCGGAGCGGAACCTGGTGTAAAGGTTGGGCTCTTTCCCCAGGATCTCTTTGACAGACTTCCAGGTCGAGCTCCTGACTCCCTTGCCTCAAAAGCGACCTTCCTCTCCTCGTCATTTTTATGACAAAATCTGTGATTAACCAGGTTCGCCTTTCTGTTGACCGGAAAGGGACGCTGGCAAATATCCCAGTAGATTTCGTGTTCAACCAGGGCTTCTTGGTTGTCCAGCAAATCGGCATCATCCTCTTGCAGCATCTTCCACTTGGTTGAAAAAACGAATCAAAAATTAATTTATAATGAGCTTAAGACTTGTTCATAATTATTATAACTTTCATCGCTAAATTATTTTTGTTTGGCTTACTTGTCAACTTCCTGAATGATTTGAACCCTCGCGGAATCCAAAATTGGAGTAGCAGTTCCTCCGCGACCTTGATTTTTAGTAGTACCACCAATATCAACAAGGTTATCATCATCAACAGTCGTCATCATCAACATTATCTTCAGCATCAAAATCATCTCCAACATCATCATCTTCTTGCTGTTGGGCGCCGCTTGGGAATTAAGGAATTGAGGGGTCTTGAAGCTCATTTAAGAAGTCTGATATGACATCTGGTTCCGCAACCACGATAACTTCTGATTCTTCCAAAATACCTCCTGAGCATGAAGGATTGAGCGTAATAACAGCATCATCTTCATTCACCTCCACCTTAAGTCTGGGCATCAAAATGATGTCATTTGTATCTTGTTGTTTTCTCTCCAACTTGTTGCGATAACCTGAAAAAATGAATCATTATTAATATTAATAAATCTTAATCAACATTTAATTGAAATATTGTTTTCATGATAATTCTCAACTTTGAACTATATAATTTATCACATACCCTCCATTATCTTGTCCTTTAAAATGGTAACCCTTTGATAAGCTCGTTGCTGGAGTCCGGCATTCTACACATTGTCATCTACCACCGATTTCTCGATCTTGGTCACAATTTTTGAGATTTCCAATCCAAGCTGGTCTAACGCTCCTTGAATCTTCCAAAGATTGCTCGTGAACTGCTCACAGTTCTCGCAGAGGGGATGAGTTTTCCTTGAGCATTGCGGAGGAATGTCATCGCTACTTATCTGTATGTGATGGCAAGGTTCTTGAGCTTTTGACTTCGCTCCGTCAAACTTCCACCAGAAGAAGCACCATTATCGTTTAACAAAACGGAAGAAGGGCACAATAAACAGGTGACACGCTGTTCCTGACCATTGTTGATTATTTGTGCCCCGTTCCCATTATTGGGGGTAATAGCCGAAGCGTTGGACGTTGGTAATCGTAAATCCATGATTAATTACAACTCTCCTCGTATATAAATCCAAGTTCTTCCTTTTGATACTTTGATGATAGGTAGGAGAGTTTAAATAACAAATAAATTTGAATTAACTAATCATTTTCAGAACAAAATAATTTTTCAAAGATAAATTGAACTGTCCTGAATATTTAGTTTTTACACTGACGAAGTTGGTCAACTGGAATGAACAAAAACAAATTAAAGTCAGTCTTGTTCACACTTCGTCGATCGATCTTATTTTCGTTAAAAGCTATGTATTTTGCATTTATGCGTAGCGAAACCATGTATTATGCATATAACATCCCGACCCGTGATGATACGTGATGCAAAGAAATATGAGAAAACGAAGAGAATACGTAGCGTCGTTATTGATTGATCTGATGAAAATCCTATTTGTTTAAAAAACGTAAACCTTGTGTTGTGTTTGCCGCTCAACTGTGAAAGGCTACCATAATACATTTACATTTATGTATTTGTAATTGAAGACTTGCGATGCTGATCAAGTCCTAATGAAGCACAATAACGCTTTCTAAGTTCTTCACAATGGTATTTAAGCTGTTCATAGTGAGCGGAGAGCAGGTGCGTTCGAACTACTTTCAAATTAGGGAAGATATCAGAGCAAAAATCACAAAATAATTTGCACTCACTTCACAAGAGAGAGTTGCAAAATTTCTTTGTCATCCTACGTATAAAATACATTTCCAAAATGGAGGGGCAGTATGAGACTTGCTAAAACGTCAACAGAAAGCTCCTTTCCTCAACACCATCAGTTTCGAAATCCTCTTAAAACGTTCTCTTTGGCCAACATATTAACTTCTAACGAAAACTTAACACAAAACATGTATAAAAAGCTAGCAAAAGTTACATCGGAGGGCATCCGACCCTAGTCGTGTTAAAACGAAACAATCGCATATTAAAAACGTAATCTTTATGTACTTAGTAATTTATCTCAGTTCGCAGATTAACGCAAATGGGTAAAGTTGACTATTGACATTTCTATTCCAAGGCTGACAGAATATGGAGAGTTGTTTTTTCTGCATTATGAGAACTATTCAAAAATAAACCTCTGAATTTTTTTATTCATTATTCAGATTAATTACAATCCGAGTTTTTGAATTAACAGCTGGACAACGACCAACTTCAGTGAAAAAAAGAGGAAACAAGGTTCATCATTACTATTATCTCCCAAGGTATGATTTTCAGTGACTATTAAAAAATACAACTTATATATTAGTAGTAAAAGCACATCATAATGATATTTCTTTCTTGAAGTTCACAGAGGATAGCGCTGCTTTTAATTGTTTTAATCAACTAACTAATCACGAATTAAATTAAAAATTTTCTTTACAGGTTATAGTTCTCGAGTTGAAATCCCACCTCCAACATGAGTTCTAGTACGGAATGCAGGCTCCGCCGCGCTGATCACATCACCACCCTAATGCAAAGAATTTCCCAAAAACAGGAACAGGGGCAGCATGTCGACGTTACACTTGCATGTGGGGATGGAAGCATCAAATGCCACAGATTGGTTCTCGCTGCCTCGTCTCCCTACTTGGAGAAAATCATTTTAGAACAACCATCCGAAAATTTGGTTATTTTCGTCACTGACATGGAGTTCTGGGTTCTTGAAGCTCTTGTTGCCTTCATGTATAACGGTAAACTGACAGTGAGTAGACAGAAACTTATCAAGATTGTCCCAGCTGCTGAAAAGTTAAAGATTAGGGGATTAGCTCCAGTAACTGATGAACACCTTGAAACACCAAAGCAAAACGTTGTGGATTTGGCAACTCAACATCACCAAAATTCCAAGGCAAATCGCCAAGGCGTTTATTTGACAGGACAGCAACCAAATTTCCAATTTCAGTCACATTCCAGCTTGCCAGCCACCACGAAGCAGCAGGAAAACAAACGAAAGAACTTGGAATTTAAATCGCCAGACATTGAACCTATCAAAAGACCAAGACTGCCAACCCAAGCCCATGGAGAAGCTAGCTCAACTGGACTTATATTAGTGAATCCTGCAACCCTTGAATTGACGTCACCTGCCTCTACCATTGGACCGAAATTGTGCCAACCTTTTTCTGGAATAAACACACAGTCTTCAGGGCGAATTGAGCGCAATGCTGTCACTGCCCCACCGAAGTATTTGTCACCATCCATTCCAATCCCAACCACCAGAAACGCCGCTTCAATTGGTAATTCTGAAGGATGTTCTAATCTCCCCGTTGGAGCTACTGACAAAACCGCAAGTTCAACTGGACTGCCTTACCTTTCCCTGATAGAAATACCTCCCTTGGTTCCTCCTGCACAGTTTGAGCGAGATGCATGGTGGGCAGCTGTCTATAAGGATGTTGGGAATGCCTTAGGCGAATATGGAGGTCCGTTTTTGGATTTAAGTTCTTATATTACACGTCGTATAACAGAAGCACAGCAAGTTCAACGAAGCAGTTCCCTTGCGCATAACTCAAAGAATCCTGACACTCGCAGCTCCCCCAATCAATCAGGAGACCAAAGAGAATGATCATGAAAGGGATTGAAAACAGCTAACTTATCAAAATCAAGGAATTATGGAAATTGTAATGAAGTAGTTAGGGCTAACACTTTCTTCAGAATTTTGTTTAAGTATAATTAAAAATGGGTGAAGTAATAGATAGAATAGTCTGATAATTTTATGGATTTACTGAATGTTCTTATTATTATGATGAATGTACGCATTGGAAACGTTCTTTATACCGAAAATTAAGTTATACTATTTGTAGTGTAAGGTAATTTTATGATTAAGATAAGTTTAATGGAGGGTTTTACGTGTTCTGATAAACTTGCTATAAACAGTGTGCCGTAAAACAAACCTTTATTTGTATTCATTTTTGATGTAATTATATGCTGTCGCAATGTAGAAACCAACAATAAATTAAAACTTGTAGCGTATTCTAAAGTTGATGTTAAATTTTATTTACGAACGACAAATTGGTTCACCTATAGTCATTTAATTCAAATTGAAATTACATTTAATAAATTTGAGGGTAATCATCAATGACACATTTGAACAAAAGTTTAGGATAATTCATTAGTTAGAATGGGACAATTGATTTCCGCCATACTATATAAGCTGAGAAAGATTCTTATGAGAGGACCAAGGCAGGCGTGTTTAAAATGCATTCGACTCTAGTTGGAAATATCATTTTTCATATAGATGCTGTCTTGTACATTAAGTATTTTAAATGCAGTTGTCGGGATGTAATCGCAAGAAGACAAGCGAATTCAAATATTACCTAATGAATATTAAGTCCTTAAGCATAAATTCATACGAACAATATGTAATTTAGGTTTAATCATCCTCATTATCGTCTTTTACGTAACACAAGACGCATCGGATTCATTGGTAGCCAGTTTGAGTTTTTACCCAACTTGCTGAAAGCTAATCAACAGATAAGTTTCTAACATTAATATTCTGTAATTCATAATTGAATCCTGTAATCATCCTATTGCCCTTACTTCGTCCATTTCCTACATAACCTTTGATTTTATATCTTAACGAATTCGTAATGTGGTGCAAATTGGATCGTGATAATAAAATGTCGTACAGTTAGATAAAGCATGCTGTTTAACTTGACATGCTGATCAATTTTGTGTTTGATGGTAACAAGGGGAAAGCTGCGGAGGAGTAATTATTGGAGAGTCAGGTGTATTGAATTACAAACTTGGAATGTATTACCCAAACAATGAACGTTGTGTGTGGCTTCTTCACTCACCCAACAGCGAAATCTTTACTTTAAATATGGTTCAAGATGGATTTCAGCCATGTTGCGACGGTCTGTTGATTAACACGATTAGCACGAGCTCTGGAATTTTAAGGAATGATACTGTAGTAATGAAGTACGTCAATATTAAATACTAACAATTGACATATTTATGTGATTGTATAATGATAAAATACCTATACTTAAATTAATTAATTATTATTACATGTGTGTTGTAGTCGAGAGAACAACACCCTAACTATTACAGAGTCACTAGTGGTTGTCGTATTTATCTCTGATCACTCAACTCGAGGAAAAGGCTTTTCCCTTGAGTTCTCAACGAGTGGCAACAATCTCAATCCTGACTTTATTTACAAACTTCGTCACGTATCCGATGCACAAGGAACGATCACGTATCCTAGTCTAGAGTGGAGTGAGGCAGAGTCAGCCGACAATGAAATAGTTGTCCTAGCTCACAGTTTGAATACAAGAGAAGGGGATGAGCTGTCTACAATTAACCTACGTTGGACTTCCGGAGAATTTCGAAAGAGAAATGAATCTTGTGTCTATGATTCAATAATATTCTACACAACTCCAAGCGCATATGGCTGGCGAACAAGAGAAATACTTCCTAATAAGAATTACACGTCATCATGTCCCGATGTTGTCAGTGTACCACCAAAAAGCCTTTTCAGTACCGAATACTCATCATTCCTTGTCATTTACAAACCAATTTCTACAAGACAAATTCAAGAAAATGTTACTCATTTTGGTTTCACTTATGAAGAGGGTAAGAGATTTGTATTATGTAGGTTTCAAATCATATCCGACATACATATTATGATATCTACAATTCTTAGGCGCCGGTTGCGGAGGCGTAATTGTTGGAAATGCTGGCACGATCAGCTACAAAGAAGATGGAAAATATTCATACAATGAGCAATGTATCTGGCTAATCGAAGTTCCACGAGCTAAACAAATATACTTCCATTTAGAGACAGGAGAAATGGAAGAATGTTGTGATTACATAAGTGTCAGTTCTGTTTCCTTCGAAGGGATTGAGGCAAGAGTATCTATAATAACGTAAGTAGTTTTTTATCACATTTTAGAATTATAATCATACGTTATCCGAATACTAATTTATTCCAATATTTACTCAGACCTAATAACTCAACCGCTACAGTTGAAGGACCAGTGGCAAACGTCACTTTTACATCGGATGGCTCTGTAGTTGGACAAGGATTTCGGCTCGTTTTCCACGCTTCCGCACAAGCTACCGAAGCCTCTCCATATATTTATAGCTTAACCCATCAACATCAACCTGGTCTTGTCCAATTTTCGCAACAAGTTGATGCAAATCAAGTAGCAATATTTGCATCCACCCACCACCACAAATTTAATTCGCAAGTCAACATCACATCCTTCCGGCCCCAAGTTAATGAGTCATGCTACTCAGACACGTCTGCCTTATATAGTATGGATATATCGAAAGGCATGGCATTAAACTTGACAAAGAAATTCACGGCTTTAGATACCGTACAAAGGCCAACAATAGTTACTCAAAGGGCTGCTCGGCACTATACTCCCTTTGAAGATTATCAGTTTAGCACATGTAATAACATTGGAAACTGCAGTGATGCCCCAACTGAAAGTATAATGAATTTGAAGACAACGTCTTTTGTAGCTATTTACAGTAGTGTTAATGTCAGCGGTAGCTTACAATTAAGGGGATTTGCTCTTATTAGTGAAGTTAGCAAAGTATAAAAATAATTAAACATTGTGCTTCATATTTGCAACTATATTTACCTTTTTTGAATTATTCTTATAACAAATATATACGATATACTTATATACACACACATGATTCTTATTTTATGATGAGCAGTTCATGATAGCAATTCCCTATAATCATGATTTGAGTTGTCCAAAACAAAAGTTTCGTGTTGTAAGAATTTTAAAATAAAATGTAACTGCATTGTCGTAATACATTCTACTTATCGTGAAAGTCATTAGGAAAATGTTATTATTATTACGTAGCTGAATCTCAGTCAGCGTAGTTATAACTTCACTAAGTTTGTCTGTCCGTCTGTCAGCACTCTCCTGTCAACATGCGTTGACCGATTTCCACCAAATTTGGTACATAGGTAGTACACCTCAAGAGCTTACTTGGTATTGCTTTTCAGCCAAATCGGTCAAAGCGTTTGAAATTTATGGGTGCGAAAATTCAAAAATCCACACGTTTGGCTGAAACTCAGTATGTAGAGGTTATTTGACATGCTGAATCGATTCGTTGTGATAGTAATACATCCATGGATAGTATTCCATGCAGTTTTTGAGAGTGAAAATTTAAAAATAGTCCCATTCGTCGCCCAGAATTCCCATTCATCGCTTAGTATTCCAATTCATCACCCAGTATTCCTATTCTCCCGTTTATGCCGTTCAGCTACGTTTCTAGGTCATAATACTTACCAGCAGATTAGTATTATGGTCCAATTACATATTTGGATTGTTATGAATACCTACAATATCTCTCGAGAAACCTATGTTCAGAAAGTGGATGACTTCACAGCTTCCTACATACGAATCACATTGCAAAATATTGTAATATCTAATCAATCCACCAACGCTTCTTAAAAATAAACGTAACATTATCGCTGGGTTGACTAATTTTTTTTAAAGGCATTCACGTATATTGTTTATTCAATTGTTTCATCTATGACATTTATAATATCGACGATTGTTTCCTTTTTTAGGATGATAAGCTGGCTTTGGTAGTTGCATCTGCAAAAAAAAACAATTTAAAAATAATGAATGTGGAACATACCTTAGTTTATTTATGTACATCTACGGCCACGCAGTTACTTACTCATCCATGGCTGTTCCATTTTTTAACCATCAATTTAGATCTCGAATAACGAAGATAGTAAATTCTGAGAGCGCCCACTGCATTATTTTGAAAAATACGAAGGCACCAAACGAAGTCAAGGTATGAGGGGTGATGATAGTGGAACATTCAGAAATGATACCGAATGCCTTGTCAATCGCTCGACAAGTCTCTGGTTGAAGTTGATAGCAGGCTGGGTAGTTTATCGACGGATAGAAGGTTAACATTCTACCTGTAAATAAAATAAAATGCTTTATTTGCAGCCAGGAATACCTGCCGGCTAGCCATTTCAGCGGATAACGTATGATACATTCAATAGTTACTTACAAAACAATCTTGAGGGCATGAAAGGAAGATGTTCATGGTCTGAGGTAGAAATGTCTTTCGTAATTGAGTGCCAACTAGCTGGAATGGTGGACAACAAATTTAGTTTACTTGAAACCAAGTATGACTAGGACGTTTTTAGTGGACACCCCAAACATAATTTAATCACTTACAATTATAGGGGGTGATAAGATATTCGTTTCCATGAGTTAAGGTCGTGTCAACGTTCCACGGTTTTCCACTTAAGTCTTCGTAACTGGATGGAGTATAGCAATTTATAACTAGAAGTATAACTGTGAATACAAATAAATACATTACTTGAGACTCGGTTAGGTTAGCACTCGGTTATTAAATTGTTACTTACATATCATCATTAACCTCAACATTATCAGTTCGGTATCCATTTTGGAACTTTTAAAATTAACATACAACTAACTGAAAAGTGGATTCAAACTCAAGGCAACGACTGAAAGAAGGTGTGATGTAAAAGTAACCTAGCAGCAAAACGTTAAAGCAGAAAATGAATGTTTTTGCCCTTCAAATTTGTGTTTTTATTAACTAGCAATTTTTGCTGGTTTATAGATTGTCTAGTCTGTCCGTCAGTCCGTTAGGGGTCACGATAACTCGAGAACGCTTTGACTTTTTAAATTGTTTTCGCCAATCAATACCATAGGAAAAATGAGGAATCAAGGTTACCCCTTGGGGGAAACGGTCATACCCCTGCATTTTCCGAGCGTTAGGTATACCGTGTAGCATATCATTCGACAGCTAATCGTAAGAGAAGATCAACGGTACTATGCACTCTTATCTGCGATGTTATCTTCAGGGTCAAATGTCATGATAACCTTTAATTTTTCAAGCGTCAGGCCGTATGCATTTCAAGTGTTCATCTCTTTCTATGTATTTCAAATACGCCATCACAGCCAAATATTCGATAAGATCAACAACCATGATAAGCACCCTTGTTTCCGATATCTTCAGTGTCAAATGTTATCTTAATCCTAACTTGCTAGTTCATTACACTCCTGTGTTACCAGGTTTATTACCCATTCTTATCTTACAAGCTATCTCAGCTATCTATCTATCGAGTATATCTATCAGTCTTAGGCTTGTGAGAAGCAAACTGATGAATGTATAAACAAATTTTATAGTTCTCGGTAAATATATTGACTAGTATTCCTGGAATTGCATATATATTCTGAAAGTTTGCCAATGCAGTTTCAATGAGGCAAATTTTTGTGTGTGCGGTAAGTAGATAGCTGACAATGTTGAACAAAGAATATAGTCCAAACTTGAACTTTCTAAAGTTTTACATCAACTTGAATTATGTTATTGGTCAAATGGGATAATATTGCATACATACTACAATACTACGTGATGTCATTTTCAAATTTGTTTCAACAAAAAAACTGATATGAACAAACATAGAGGAGAAGCATTATGACATATGACGAAGCTAATGTCTAAATTAATGTTATTTTTAGTCAAACAAACCCATTTTTTGACAATTTCTTAAATTCTTTGTC
The DNA here is from genome assembly GCA_964034955.1 of Orchesella flavescens. Classification (NCBI taxonomy): domain Eukaryota; kingdom Metazoa; phylum Arthropoda; class Collembola; order Entomobryomorpha; family Orchesellidae; genus Orchesella; species Orchesella flavescens. Next base: position 30,856,685 of record OZ035953.1, read on the forward strand.
CCGAAAACAGTAAATAGATTCAACTAGATCATGTGTAAACAATTACAATATTCATTACTTTGATATTTTGTGATTTATAGTGTATTATTATTGAGAGAAAACGTAATTTCATAACATTATCAAGTTTAGTATATATTAGTATTTCAAAACAATTATTGTATTCACAAGGATTGTACAGTACTCAAATGATTCATTACTATATAGTTATCCGGCGTTAGAACGAAGTACGGAAATTAGCAACATGACAGTAACAATTCTTCTTATAATACAATGTGTACGAAAGGAATGGAACGGAATAACATTTTTCTGTAAAGATTTGTACAATAAGATTAAGGACTACAAATACCAATAATAACAATTTAAATTGTGGAAGTAGTTAAATAAACATTTTTTCTTCTCTGAAACGTAAAAAGTGATGGTAGGTAATTGTTTGCTCTAGCTTAAATGACAGGAGGACCACTGTGACTCAGGTCACCACAGTAAGAAAAGTAGCTGCCGTTGCTCTTGAAGAAGGAAGGCATGGTCACGCATCCATCATCAAAAGATGGTAGGAATCCTTGAAGAAGGAAGTATAATCCTAAAATCATGAGTATCACGGAAAAACCTTGCTTGAGTTTATTGGTGGCTTGCCACTCGTCATTACTCATCGTCAGACGGAGGCACTGGTCATGGTGATGAGAGTGTTGAATCTCGGCACAGGAGAGGCTGTGAGAAGGACCAAATTTTGAGTGAGGATTGATGTCTCTACCACAAGTGAGTCAGTAGTCTGTGTGCCACATGTCACCGACTTGTTTTTATGCTGTAATAAAGTGACATTATCCAACGTGTCAGATGGATCTGCTGGCAGTTCAGGACATGATTTTGTCAGTGGCATACTTTGGGTTGAGTAGAAACGCTGAGTGATTCAAAAAGCAGACACGGCACGAAAAAGAGACATTAGAGTAGCAGCAGCAAATTTTTAAAGATGGCTTAAGAAGGAATGCCCATTTTTTAATCTGTTTCCAATAATTTTGGTATTTTAAAAATTTTTATGATTCTTCTTACCAGAAGAGAACATAGCTCATGACTCTTTTTGAGATGGTTCCGAAATTCGACAAGTTCCTGATTTAAAAATCGCAATACCGAAGTGGCATATGACTCGTAGAGCTGGTTCGACTCGTCATTTCCACCAGCGCGAGACCCTTGCTGAGTAACATTCTCTGGTTTCCCATTGCTTTTCTGCTCGGCTGTCTGCTCACCACTTTCATCACCGGAGCCGTTCGTTATCTGGTACACTTCACCTAATTCATCAACAGTTCCTGTCGAAACACTGTAAACATTCAAAAATAAACCATTTAGTTCCCACTTCCAGACTTATAATGGCATGGTGTTGTTTGTAAGTTAGTAGTCATTCATACAGTACATAGTATATCATTTCAACAACAGAAGACATAAATACATCCAACTTTCTTCTAACCTGTCAAAAGTTATGTGAAGGGCTGTGTGCAGAATCTCTGAAATTTCAGTCAAGAGAGCGTAGAAATCATTCAAATCCTGTTCCATAACCTGGGGAAAAAGGCAAACTAAAATGACATTTCCGAAGACGTAAGTTGATAGAAAATGTGAAAAGGAGCGATAAGCTAACTGAAGCAAATCGCCATCTCTTTTAATGTATGAGATGACTTTTACCTTATACTCTTCGAGGCTACCGCATTGGGTTGCTACATCGAAGCGCTGAGGTAAAGCTTCATGTTCCGGTGAGAAACACCCCTAGTGAATTAATTGGTCAAACGAGAAAGAGGTACCATTTTAAATAATTTGCAAAAAACGTCACGTGAATCTACTTGGGATTTCGGCATGTGTATAGAAATAGCACTTACTTCCGCAACGAGAAAATCCAATTCAATATCATCAGAGGAAACATCCATCTGAAATAAAAATGATAAAGATAGTGAGGAAAAGAACGTGGACAAATTACTTCATCAGTGAGATGAGCGAGCTTAGGTTTCAAATTACAAATTAAAATTGACAAGTAGCAGGTCTTACCACATTAAAATTGTCGAGGTAAGACAAAACAGGAGAACTGTAATGATCGTTTGCATCCTCAAGCTCTAAACTGTTTTGATTTTCGAGGTCTAATTTTTCCAGTTGCAGCTTCTAATACATATACGGTAGTCCAAGAAAGTTGACTAGTTTATGCAAAATACTGTGATTGAGTTGAATTGTTAGTATTATCATCATCATTTACCTCGATCCTTTGTGACAAATGATCAACAGCCTCTTGGAGAGAATCTACTTGACCAGTCAACATTTTCACTATCTCACTCCATTGTTGGTCTGCTGAAGCAGATGCAGCTTGGATTTGACATAGTTCCTCCTCCTTTTCAGTGACTAATATTTGGCCCCTTCTGCACTCTGCTTTCATTTCATCAATCTGCCAAATATCAATCACGAAATAAAAACATGATGAGTGGGAGATATTTGGACCAAGCAACATTATATACTTTTCAATTTCAGTCCTGTTTTGTGGGCATACCTCGAGATAAAGCTCATTTCTCTTCTTTTGAGACACTGCGTACTCATTTTCCAGCAGAGTAATTCGGTCACACAACACCCTGTTTTCGTCTTCACAACTAGAGACTTGTTGAGATTTTTCATTTAGCTCCCGTTCCAGTCTTTTTATCCCCTCATTCAACCCTTTCAATTGTAGACTCTTCCTTTCCAGCTCGTCACGTTGATTTTTCTGTTCAAAAAGTGCATACAAACATGAAAATCCTTCCAACCAAGTCTTGATGACTGTCCATATGGTAATTTTTGAAAACGTTAAGACACGAATGTTTCTGCTTATTTTACCAAATCATTAAAGTAGTCCTCATCTGCTTCAGTGAGTAAATTTTTGAGGTGAGCGTTGTCATTGCTTAGCTTGTGGAGTCTGAGATTTAAATCGGAGATTTCAGCTTTAAAATCCGGTTGCCTGCATAAATAGTACAATTTTATGTTATTAGCAAACTCACACCCCATCATCACCCTACACATCAACACCATAGCACTGACTTGCACACAATTTATACACAGACTGATTACCAATTCTCTAGTTCACAATTGGAGTTTCCAGCTTGTGTCTCCATTGAAATGTCCAAAAAGAAAGGCGACGGTGACCTAAAGTAAGAAGGAAGATCTAAAATCATTATCAAAAGCATCAATTTTTCTACAACTTTGCTTCATCATCACATGAGATCAACATCTGTCTCCCAAGTATTTTTTTTTCAGGAAAGTTTTGATAGATATTTTTGTGTAGCTCTACCAATATTTTTTTTTTTTTTTTTTTTTGCTTGTTTACTTGCAGACTCTGTTGAACAGCAGAGGTCTTTACTCTATTAGGCATTACCCCAGGTTCCAGAGATCGACTTACTGAGCAAGTGGTCCATAGCTACTACTACGTCGATTCATCATGTGTAACTTAACTATGGCTCGAAAGCCGCAGCATTGAGAGAACCACATTATTGGCATTACTGCCACTCCAATTTAATTGGTGGGAGTCATCACCATTCAATATCGCACGTTTCGGCCAGAGGTCGGTCACACCCCTTGAGTTCTCTCGCCGCCCAGAGAGGCACTAAGGAGTGTTGAAGGCACCAGAACGAAGATTCGAACTAGTGCCTCAACACACCTTAGTCGGCAGCCCTAGCCACTGGGCTACCTACGCCTCTCGTATCGTATATATCTATACTTTTCTCATATAATGTACTTGCATACTGCTCACTACCATTAAGCTATTAATGATTAGGAGTAGTTAACATTACTTACCGTTTGTATGTGTACGCCTCATAAACAACTTCGTTGTTTTCGCTGTCAAAGTAGATTTTAGTCTCCTTCCCCACCACGTCTTCTTCATCTTCAATCCTCTCCTCCTCTTTGAACTGTGCAATTGGATATAAATCTGAGTCCCCTGGTCCATCATTTCCATTCTCTGTAACTAGTCTTTTGGCTGCCATCGTCAATAGTGGTGGAGGTTGTTGTCCTTGTCACATAAAATCTCCCACTTAAGTTGTCAATGATTAAAATTTGCGTGGTCAACCACCTTCTTTTCCCACCAATTAACTAAAAAACACGATCACTTTCTCACAACACTATGGTGTACACAGTTGACTTTACAAAACAGAAAAAGGACCGTCAAGAAGTTTAAGGAGCAAATGAGACAAAATGTTCGAACAGTCTTCTCTTCCCATTTAAATTCGTAGTAGGGGAGGAAAGGAAGAAGAAAGGGAGCTTCCGTGCGTGCTGCTGCTGATAAAAACAGAAAGACAAAGGGCATTTGTTAAGCAACCAATGAGAATTCACTATTAGTGCTTCTCGTTTTCCTAAAAATAAAAAAAATATTTTCTTTTACTTTCGTTTTTTTCTTAGCCAATGAAAATGCAGCTTTCGTGTTTCTCCTTTTCCTAAAAAACTGATTTTCTTTTGCTTTCGTTTTTTATTAGCCAATGAGAATGCAGCTTTCGTGTTTCTCCTTTTCCTAAAAAATGATTTTCTTTTGCTTTCGTTTTTTATTAGCCATCGAAAATGCAGCTTTCCTACATGTCCCTTTTCTAAAAAAAAAATGATTTTTATTACCGAATGAGAATTCATCTTTCGTGTTTCTCTTTCTTCTAAAAAAAATGATTTTCTTTTGCTTTCGTTTTTTATTAGCCAATTAGAATGCAGCTTTCATACATGTCCCTTTTCTAAAAAAACATGATTGTATTTTGATTTAATAGAGCCTAATTCAATAATTCCTATTAAATTTACAGAAGATGATGGTGGATATCTATTTTTGCATGTTATTTTCATGGACACAGAGAAGTTCCAAAAAATGTTCGACTTGAGTAATTATGAAAAATTTCCAAGGAATATTATGCGGAAGTATCATTCACTTACTTAATAAGGTGGTATTTCTAATTTGATGTTTCTGAAGTTTGAAAAGGTATCCAGCATAAAATACAATGCAGTCCAATCAAGCAAGATAAAATTAAATTATTACTTATTTTACTTAAAACTAATTAAAGACACAAAACACGATAATATAGGAAATTATATTTGACTTTATTTTAAGAAGACATGATACAAATGAAATGAGTACTTCTTGGATGTGTTTAACAAGTGATTTTTTTTGGGAAATACGTAATCATGTTACTATTTGTCTTGCTTTGTAATCCATTGGAGTAGATACAATCTTGATAAAAGACATAATAGGTACTTCAGGCTTCATAATAATAATTAAACTAAAATCCATACTTGAAAGCCAAGAAGGCAATCAAGATGCACACAGCGGTGGAGATTTGCCACTTCTCACCCCTCAAGCGGGCTGCAGTTTCCGCATCCAGTGAGGGTCCACTTCTATTTCAGCGATGACCTTGAGAAACTTGTCATTTTGATAGACTGACATTGCTGTGAACATCTTCCGCAATAGCTTCACCGATTCCTCAATTGACTGAGTGAGTTGCTCACGCTGCTTAGAAATCAATTGCTCCTGCTCCTTCAACGTGGTTATCATGTGACTAACTTCCAGAGCTGTTGTAGATCCTTGAGAGACCTTTCCAGACAGATTTTCAACAGCATCTTGAATTGCAGCGACCTGAGATGCCGTTGCACCGAGAATTCGCTTCATGTGTGAAGTATATGCAAGTGGTGCTATATGAAGATGCTATATTGAGCATGCGTACACGCGTAGGGTTTGTTAGTTAGGTCTTTTATTGAAGACAGATAGAAGTAGAATAAACCTGACAACTGGCAGGGTATATAGGAACCTGCGATCTAGCATTTATACTGAATGAAGTAAACATAAGCTATGTGTCTGAGAATTGGTTTAAAAAAGATTTGAAAATTTTCATCATTGTGGCTGCTATTGAGAATTTTTTTTTAGAAATTGACATTTAAACGCTAAAAGGTCACGCTGGGGTCATTGCTGAATCTTGATAATAGCATGGTTGAGTTTTTCTCGAGAAATAGCATCATTTTGATGTATCATAACCCATGTTTTGCTATTAAAAAATATTTGACCTTGACCTTTGACCCAGTTGCCGTTGACCGATTTTGCTCATCTTCGAACTCAGTCAAGGTCTTGACCTAAGGTGTCGTTTAGCAAAAAGAATTTTTGAAAATTTTCAACGGTGTAAAAGTTATCGTGCGAACAGACGGACAGACGGACAGACAGACAGACTATGATCCATTCTAAAAAACCTGCTTTTGATCTGCGATCGCAGGTTAATAAAGTACAGAAAAGGTTTGTAGCTGGATAAAGGTAAAAAGGCAAGAGGATGCTTGATTGGCATTCAAGGTTGAAGGTAGCTGACTGAACGTCAGGAAAGGGTGATTTGCCTAAATACATGATTATTCAAATACACTACATTTTCCTCATCCCTAATTTTGAAGACATACCCCATAGACATCACATAAATTGAATAAATGACAAGACATATTATAAATTGGATAAATGGCAGGATATATATGATAAATTGAATAAATGACAGAATATGATAAATTGAATAAGTGAAATAAATTGTTTTTAAGTGGAGTAAATTGGTCTTGAGTGGGATGGTGACAGCTAGTCGGCCGTGCTGGCATCAGGAGTTGCTGATGATGATGAAGGAGTCAAGGCCAATAGGAGTTGGTCTGTATGACGCTTGAGATTACGGTCTCCCACCTTGACGTTGAATGTTAATGGTCCAATGATGCCGATGATTTGTCCCATGGTCCATTTTCCCTCCCCTTTTAGATAGGTTTTCACCCAAACATGATCGTTGAGGTGGAACTCACGGGTTCGGACATTGGTGTTGTAGGATTTTTCTTGTTGTGCCTGACTGTTGCGGGCGGAGGTGGAGACATTGGGATGTAGTAGATCCATAAGTGTGCGGAGTTTCCGATTTTGGAGGAGTTCCGCTGGGCTAACGCCGGTGGTAGCATGAGGTGTAGTTCGGTAAGCCAGGAGGAAGCGCTGGAGCCGTAAAGGGATGGAAACATCAGTTGTTTTCATTGCCTCCTTGAAGGTACGGACGAATCGCTCTGCTTCACCATTTGTCCTGGGGTGGTAAGGAGACGAGCAAATGTGCTTTATGGCTTTCTCCTTACAGAAGTTTTCAAATTCAGCTGAAGTGAACTGGGGCCCGTTATCGGTGACGAGCTGCTCGGGAACGCCAAAACGAGAAAAAAGTTCTGCTAACTTTTGTAGGACTGCTGAGGTGGTGGTGTTTGAATGCATTGCAAACACCTCAGGCCATTTGGAATGAGCGTCTGTCACAATGAGCCACATTTGTTTGAGATATGGACCAGCCAGATCCATATGTAAGCGCTGCCACGGCTTCTCTGGAAATTGCCAGGGATGAAGCGGGGCACTGGGAGGGTTGGCTGCCGATTGTTGGCAGGTAGAGCAGGATTTGGCCACGTCCTCTATTTGTTTATCAATACCAGGCCAGTAGACATGTTGTCGTGCGAGGGCCTTCATACGAACGACACCCAAGTGAGCCTCATGGAGTTGATGGAGAATTTGCTTTTGTAGTGAGTTGGGTATGATTACCCGGATTCCCCACATAAGAATATCTTGATGAATGTTGAGCTCCAATCGGCGGCTGAAAAATGGTTTTAAGGGTTCATCTTCATCACGAAGTTTGGGTGGCCATCCATAAAGTACAAGTTGGAGTACTTTGCAAAGTAGAGGATCTTTTGTTGTGGCTTTACGAATTTTAGCTGCAGTTAAAGGCAGAGCTTCAAGTTGCTGAGTTGTGACCAGGTTGACGCAAGTCTCATGGTAAGGAACCGGTGGGCTTTGCTGCTGCTTTACTGGTAAACGGGAAAGTGCATCTGCATTTCCATGCTCCTCTGATTTACGGTACATCACATCATATGTGAATTGAGAGAGAAAGAGACTCCAATGGTGGAGGCGTGTGGCTACCAACGGGGGAAGCTGGGACTTTGGGCCAAAGATGGTAAGTAAGGGTTTGTGATCAGTCACAAGAATGAAACGGCGGCCACAAAGATACTTGTAGTATTTTTTTATGCCAAAGATGATTCCCAGTCCTTCTTTCTCGATTTGCGAATACTTTCGCTCGGTTTCAGAGAGGAGTTTTGAGGCGAACGCAATTGGACGTTCGAAACCATTTGTTTCCTTTTGGAATAGCACCGCACCAAGACCCACTGGAGATGCGTCACAGGCAATACCAATTGGTTTTGAGGGGTCGAAGTGGGCTAGAGTGGGAGTTGTTGTGATCATATTTTTCACTTGTAGAAAAGCATTTTGACATGTAGGACTCCACACAAATGGTTGATCTTTTTTGGTGAGGTGGTATAGGGGCTCACAGACCGAAGACAATTGGGGTAGAAATTTCCCATAGAAGTTTACAAGCCCAAGAAATGACTTGACCTCAGTTACATTGCGTGGCTGGGGCATCTGTGTAATGGCTTGTACTTTGTGAGCTGTTGTAGCAATTCCTGCTTTTGTGACTTGATAGCCAAGGAACTCAAGTGTAGTTTGCATAAACTGGCATTTTTGTGGAGACAACTTATAGTTGTATTTTTGAAACCGTTGTAGGATGCTGCGCAGTTGGGTGAGATGACTGTTTATGTCTTTAGTACCGGTAATAGCGTCATCAATGAATGATCCAGTTTTGGATATGCCCTGGAGCATGATGTCCATTATTTGCTGGAATATTGCTGGAGCTGATGCAACTCCTTGTGGAAGTACGTTGTACTTGAAGAGACCCCGATGGGTGTTGATTACTAAGAACTGTTTTGAGTTTTCGTCAAGCTCGAGTTGATGGTAGGCATTGTTGCCATCCATTTTGCTGAAGACATTGCATTCTGCAAAGTTGGCAAAAATGTCATCAGGAATAGCAAGGGGGTACTGAGTGACGCACAGTTGGGAGTTCACTGTATTTTTGAAGTCACCAGTAATACGGACTCTTCCATCAGCTTTGGGAACTACGACAAGTGGGGAAGCCCAATCGCTGGTTTCGATTTTTGTAATGACACCAGTGGATTCCATTAAATCTAGTTCCTTGTCCACTTTGTCTCGGAGAGCGTATGGGATTGGACGAGCTTTGAGGAACCGGGGTGTTGCATCTTCTTTTAAGATAACCCGTGCCTTAAAATTTTTTATGCGGTCACTGGTTGTGGGGTTTTGGAATACGCTTTGATATTCAGTGAGTAGCGAGTGCAAGTCCAAATTGGGGTTGTTGGATACTTTGTTGCACTGGGACTCGACTTGCTTCCAGTCAATCTTGAAATGGTGAAGAAAGTCTTTACCAAATAGTGACGAACCAGCACTGATGGGAACATTAAGTTCTTGTTGTTGACCGTTGTGCTCAATTTTGCAGAGCAAATCTCCCACTGGACGAAATGTTTCCTTTGTATATGTACGGAAAACATGCCTTGACTCAGTGAGGGCAGGACTTGAATGGAGTTGGTTTTGGTAAAAATCATATGAAATGACACTTGTTTCACAGCCAGTGTCCAACTCCATTGTATGATTCACTCCATTGATTGTCACATCAATTGTGATGAGCCTTTTTGTTGAGGAGCGAATGTTGTTGAGGTCAGATAGTGACTCAAGACTGAGGTGGTGGTTTCCACCAGCACTTGCACTTTGAGAAGATTTGCACACGGATGAAATGTGACCAATTCTGTTGCATTTGTTGCATTTTGCGCTACGAAAGCGGCACTTGCTTCTTGGGTGCTGGTTGGAGCCACAGCTCATGCAGTTTGTTACTTGCCCATTTGCGGGAGGTGGAGAAGGGTGGAAGCCAGGACCCTTGGGTGGGGCATTGTGATACTGGTTTCCCTTCTCATTGTTCGAGTTGAAGTTGGTGTTGCCTTGTTTGTTCCATTTCTGCCTGTGGTATGAGGAATCAACTTTGTGCATATCAGCTTCGGAAGGTGGTTGAGGTGGGGCGGATCCACGAACCAGAGCGGTAGAAGCGTCCGCTTGTTCCTGAGCTGTTGCTATGCCTATGACTTCCTTTAGTGTAATGGTGTGGTCTTTAGTGAACAATTTCTTTTGTGCCGATTCACTAGTTAGACCAAAGACAAACTGGTCTCTGATTCTCATTTCGAGATCAGTACCAAATGCGCAATGAATTGCCAGTTTTCGGAGGGCAGCTTCAAAACGTTGCACGGATTCTCCCTGCTGTTGCTTTCTTCCCATGAAACGGAAACGCTCAGCTATAGCCTTTGGTGCAGGTTTGAAATAGTTGAGAAGCTCTTTCTTGAGGTCAGCCAGAGTTTTTGATGCCGGATCGTCAGGAGAGAGCAGCGTAGCGAGGAGAGAGTAATTTTCGATTCCAATGGAGGAAAGTAAGACACCAATACACTTAGGTTCGTGTTTTAACTTAAATCGTTGGCCACTAGATAATTTAGATATGTGGCCCACCACATCTCAATGTCGTCACATTCTGGGTTGAAAGGGGGAAGAACACCGATTGAAGTACTCATTTTTACAATTTTACAATTTTTGTTTGTACTTTGGGTTTCTTCTTTTTTGTTGATTGTGATGACGTTGGCTTTGGAGGTGGTGGTGGAAGAGGTATTGGTGGGGTCTGAGTGGAAGTATCAGATTCTTCGCCAGAAGCAGCAGAGGCTGTGCTTTTACCACTCATGAAGTGATTATAAGTTACCGAGCAGAAAAAAGGGGCAACTTGAACAATACACTTAGCACTGTGAAAAACACACCGTCTTCGCCAATGAAGTATATGCAAGTGGTGCTATATGAAGATGCTATATTGAGCATGCGTACACGCGTAGGGTTTGTTAGTTAGGTCTTTTATTGAAGACAGATAGAAGTAGAATAAAGTACAGAAAAGGTTTGTAGCTGGATAAAGGTAAAAAGGCAAGAGGATGCTTGATTGGCATTCAAGGTTGAAGGTAGCTGACTGAACGTCAGGAAAGGGTGATTTGCCTAAATACATGATTATTCAAATACACTACAATGTGGTTTTGTTTCATCCAGTTGTTGATGGTGGTACCGAGAATACCCAAACCAGCACCTGAATTGAATTAAATTATGATTATTTTTTTTATTAAAACTATTATTCTACAAGAAAAACATCTTTGTTTACTTGACCATAAACTCTGCTGTTGTAATATGTAGCTTACCGATGACGGATCCAACAATTGACCAATATTTGATCTTCTCATTTTGAGCACGCTCCTTCTCATGACTAAAGCGCAAAGCATTGGACAGCTCGGAAAACACTTCTCGCTCTTCACGTTCCAAATCTTCAAAGCGAGAGCGGAGGATACGCTCTTCTTTAATTACTTTGAACTCCTAAAATGAAAAGACGACATGCATAAAAAAGATCTCGTCGACTCATAACCTTATTAATGGAAAAGCAATGTAGTAGCAAATAGCACAAAGCAGAAACCTTCTTGATGAGATCAAGACAGGACTCATCACCACGTGCGGTCCGATTCAACTCATCACGTATTTCAGCCGACTTGCTCTGAACATCTAGCAACTCCTTGGATGCAGATCGTCGCTCTTGTTGACAATGGACGAATTTGGCTTCAGCCTGCAACACATAAAAATAACATTAACATCCCGTCTTTAAACCTCTCAAGCGATACAATTTTAATTACAATTATTTAATAGTTACGCTTACCGTTAGGACCCGAGCGAGAGCTCTTCGCACTTCAGTCATTCCAATAATCTCTTCATAAGATTTCATCATTTTTCCGACTTTCTTCCGAGTCTTCTCAGAGACCTCTTCAGTCGATGGTAACTTTGGAAGCTTGTTCAGATTCTTAATCTGCTCATTTATGACAGCTTGAAATGATGTCTTAGCGGGCATTGCATTGACCCAACTCCGAATACTATTCAGACCTTCCTGAGTTTGCATTTTCCCTTTCGCCAGTGCCGCTTCCCAAACCTTTCTAAGCTCGGCAAGAGCCTTACGCTGTGGTCCAGACATGATTCCAATTTCTGTAAAAATAAAAACCACAAAATTATGAGTTACTGACCAACCTCAACTCTAAAATTGTCGTTTGATTAGGCAATACAAATGTTGATGTAAAGGCTATTCAACATAATTTAAAGCTAAACAGTCACCTTATCAATTGAGATGGGATGTAGCACAGAAAGGTTACTTCACCAGGCTTACACAAAACAGCTATTGACTTAAGTAAACGACTTTAACGCTACCGGACGCAGAACCTCCTAAAATCGCTACAAAAGGACGAAAACCCTACAAAAAATACAGCAAAAAATAATATTTAACAGTCAGTCAAGGGATAAGCTTGCTTTTCCTACCCCTGATATTTCCATTCAGGTTCAACGGAGAGGGACCAACCCCCTCCACCATAAATGTCGGGGCTGCCATTGCCTCTCAAAATATAATAGGACATACTGCATAAACAAATAAAATGAATTGATACAGTGAACTTACCAACGCTTACGATACTAAAAAGAATCACTACTCACTTTTCAAAACTTTTCCACGCCTATCCTACACTAATTAATTGTCTTTTATTCAAAATTTGACACTTAACTACTATAGAATCAACTCAGCCCAAAACCAATTGAATATATCTTGCAAGATCGGGCCGAAATTATTGAAAATGTCAATCATCAAATCCAAAACATTGTTGATTCGCTCATCAATAAAATTGTCTAAGATATCCACGATGTTTAGCACGTCGTCCCTATGCAAAAACGCAGGGATAGATTCAATAAACTTAGAGATTGAGGCTCGGGCTGACGACACAAAGGATGTAAATACTCTTTTAATAAATGGTAGTGAATAGTAATAAACTACGAAAAAGAGCAAGAAGAAGGTAGACACCATCGTCACTGATTACGTTATTTCATACTCTTAAACTGTTCACTACGCTCATAACAATAGACAACCTCAAGCAAGTGAAATACTAGCAATCAATTCGATCAGGTGACTTGATCATTTTTTGCACACAATCCATCACATTGTTGTCATTTGCTGAACTTTATGCAGTGCACCACTTGGATTTTAGTTCATTCCGAAATGATTGAAAGCAGAAGCTGTGAATCAGTTTGGCGCAGATGCACTGGACTCTTTTGACGATGCAGTAGTAGCTACTAGCTTTGTTGGTATGCTATAGATTTCCTTAGAATGTGCTATTTAAGATTTAACTTTCATTTTCCATGTTTCTTTATTCATCAAATTGGTTCTTACGGAAGAGATTGTATTGTATACATGCAATGATTAATGAATTCAACCCTAATCACAGGGTAATAACACATTGCTCTCAACTGACATTGTTGTAACAATGAATATTAATATAACGTAGGGGTTTATGGGCATTCTTTAATCAAGACAGTTCCAAATATTTGAAATATGACCTGTGCTCAGTGATGTATTGTGTACTCGACGACATGGATGCATCAGTATGGAATAATGATGATGCATAAAAATGGTGGAGTAATTGCGATGAAATTTAAAAGAAGGGTACAATTGGTGTAGTCAACGATTAATTAACTCCTATTTAATTTAAATGAATTGGGAATCGAGTACTCCACATTCAAATCGCTACTTTTGCCCTTCTTTGAAATGCTAAGAATCTCATCTGTGAAATCAGCTTTTAAATCTTGGAGTTGGGTAACCCGGGATTCAAATGATGGACCTACAAACACAAAACAAATTAGGAACTAGTAGCTCTTTTACTAGATGATTTGTATTAATTTTGTATTACTTGATTCAGTCTTGCCGTCTTATATAGGTATTTTTGGTGTGATTAAAACGATGCACATGATTCTGGGAATGGAGCTTAAGTTGTGGAAAGGATTCCACAACAAAGACGTTACTGCTTCCACCCACCTACTGCTTCTGTATGAGAGATGGGCACCCTTTTTGAAATGTTCTTGCCTGTGTTAAATCGTTTCATATCATCCATTCCCTCACCCGGCATCTCATTTCCGGAATGTAAACAGGAGAAACGACGGGACCTGAGGTGCCCAAGCTGATTATGTAGCAGTGATACCCAACATGATGCAATCGCCACATTAACCATACATCTCTCGTCTGGTTTTGTTGCAGCTCTGAGTTCCTCCAAATCCTCTAGGTTATTTAATAGTACATAAATAAATTACGCGTGCCTTTACAGTTCATATGCGAGAACCTTGTACCTGATCATCATTGCATGACATCAAATCACAAGATCCTAGTATTTCTTACTCGTTTAGTATATTACCATGGACCAATTTTTTGCTTTATACAAAAGGACTGACTAACTCCTATATCTTTGCACGTAAAAAAAATTCCGTCGAGATTTTCATTCTACCAATCACATAATTTCTCAACGAAACTGTATCCAATAACAAAAATTGTCAACAGATGTGACGTAGAAGCTGAGACAGGTTCAGTTGGTTCATTTTGAATTTTTTACTAGCGCGAAGCAGCTCATTGGTACAATTTTTTAACAATATATTTTCTGCAGCATAAACAGTCTTTCCATTATTAGTCTATGGTATATTAGTTGGCTCATAGTCTCGATTCAAAATTGGTTCTTCTTGCTAATCAAGTGTTGATCCTTGTATTCATCAAAGAAGCCATGCTCATCAACTTCTTCTTCTTCCACCAAGTATGGAAGCGTGGCACATTTGAAATATTTAAAACTTAACATAAGAAATAAGAGAAACCAACCGATTACCCAAAAGTTGAGTTTAACACGACAGGCTCATCATGGTGGGTATTGACGACGGGCCATAATTAACCAAACATGTTGAATCTTAATTTTGAATAATCAAATAAATCACACTTTTAATAAATTAATTCTGAATGAACACCTCATCTCAATCATTACTGCATTTAAAAAAAATAAATTCCATTTTTTCTCGCTCCCTTTTACATTGTCTTACACGTCATAAAATGTTGTTTTCCCATCATCAAAATCATCATCATCCTTATTTCTCTTCTTAGAAGTTAGGTACACACAGTTAGATATCCTTAGGACCCTAATGATAACACCCAAGATAAGCGCATATCATGGTTTTGGGTCTACTCTAATATTTAGCTGAGATTTGAAGCACATAGAAAGAGATTCGTTATCTGAAATGCCTACGATATACCTTAAGCTTGAAAAAATGCGGGGGTATGACCCTTCCCCCCCAGGGATAACTCCGATTTGATCCAAAATTCAACTTGATTCCTCGTTTGACCTACTTAAGCTATTGATTTGCACAAACAGAATTAAAAAAATTCGAAGCGTTCTCGAGTTATCGTGTCCCCGAACGGTACGTCGGGCAGACTGGACAAAGCTATCAGCTAGCAAAAAATTGCTACTTAATAGCAGGTTTGAAATAATGTTTGATTTGCATAAGAACAAATACATATGAATGTATTTTAACGTCAAGCCTAAACATTCTTTCCTTCTATGAAAATAGCATTAACGTATCTATAAAGTGTCTTGGTGGAGGACACGTTGGTAAAATTTCCAAGGCGGCAGCTCATGTTACAAACAGACCTGTAAGGGTGGCCCTTGATTTGGAAACCAACATGCGAATGATTGGGAAACTAGCCCCATTTTTAACAAAAGGTACAAATCGCTCCAGCCAAAGGGCAATGTTCGGTCAAGAGCACTGGTTATAAAATTTATACTGATATTTTGCTCGGTTTACATTGACAATGATGGAAAAATACAGAGTTTGAAAGCTGAAATATTTGCGATCCAAAGTTATGTTGCTAATGAAGCTACATCATTATTTGCGATGATCTGTGCACAAAGGTATGAGAATAGGCCATCTCCTCAGTATGTAAAAGTTATTCCTTGGTTAGCATCAAAAACCATTTTGTTGGGCTTGTACTAAAGTTGTTATAGAGCCATTGGATGGAAAGTAGTACCTGGAAGAGCATTGACAAACAATCCTCCGAATACTTACTGCCGAGCACCAGGTTTCTTTTATATACTTGTATGCATTACTGACAGAGAAATATTGTATTGTAATGTATTTTACTTAAAAGGCAGCAACCAGGGCATTGCTATCATTGAAACTATTATGGAACACGTTGCATGGGCAGTTAAAAAGGATCCGTTGGAAGTTCGAATGTTAAATTTTATCCAGCCAAGAGATCCACTTATTGCTGTTCCTGGTGCTAAATTTGAGGCTGAAACCGTTTACCAAATATGATTCAGGAATTAAAGACGTCTGCAGATTATGATGCTAGGAAAAAGTTTGTTGAAACCTTCAATCAGGTAACTTAACAAACCGAAAACAAACGAATCTTTAAAAAAATTGTACATGTACTTGCAGGCATTGAAATGCGACAAGGAATCAATACCAAGGTAAGTTTTGAGTAAAAAATAAATTCATGGTCACACTTTTCAGTCAAGTGTTTGTTGTATGCAATCCAGGTGGCACAGGTCGTTGCACACACTTTGAAATTGCTTTGGATAAAGTGAAATTAAAACCTTTCAACGTTCTCATTTCGCCGAATGCAGCAATTACAGGAGGTGCTTGTACCAGTAAGCTTGTGTCCCATGTATGAAATGGAAACGATAGTTATTATGACACTTATTTGCGATGTCTCTCGCAAACAAGGAACAGTTTGATTTGTAACTTCATCATACCTACACACTTTTGGACTTTTTTGGGTTACATCATACACACTTTGGTACGGGTTGCATTTTATTCCCCTATATTCAATTTATGTAAAACAATGATGCAGTACATTATGCATGAAGAGGATTGTCGAACGTATCAATATAAAATACAATAGCAATACAATAAAGCAACCAAAAAAAGTTATTTCGTAGCACTCATTCCATTTGATTTACTTCCGAAACATAGAAAATGTCCCATACATACTCTGACAGAGAGAGAAAGAGTAAGTGTAACGTCGTCTACAACAGTAATAGCAAATCTTGCATTCATAATTTGACATTAAGCCCTGCTAAGTTACAAACTGCGGTTGCTATAACACAGACTTAAGTTGGTCATGGAAAAAGCTTGTCCCGCACAATTGCTTATATGATGAGACGACTCGGACGTACGATTTTTGCATTACTTATTGTACCCTACCACTGCTTCATCTATAATTGACTGACGCCTCCTTAGTTTTGCTTTATAATTATTTTCTATATTTTAAACGTTTTTACTTGTGAGATTATCTGATTGTACATTTATAACTAGACAAACTGATACTTATGACTACTTGGGTGCATCTCCAACATGGCATCTGGCATCTACTTTGGTGAGTGTTCCAGTTGCTCATCTTCCTTAGCTTCCAATATTTTTGAAAATTATGGCTTGTTACTCTTCATTTATTCTCGTTTCATCTGAAATGAAACTAACTTTCAACAGCTATATTTATGTTTCTCTTCTGTCGTATTAAGCTTCTAACCTAATTGTATATCACATAGCACTAAAACTTCATTCATTGCATTCATTTTACTTCCACTTCTATTCTATTGGCTGTCATATCCAGTTAGGCATCAAGTTAAGTTGGAGATAAAAGGCTAAAAGTCAAAGGTACCTCTACATATGTGACAGGTGTAAATATATACGTTTTGGGCTTACAACATACACTAATATTTGTACATCAAACTGCTCTCTTAAGTATAACCTTGTCAAGATTTGTGCCATAATATGTGTCACCACGACGTAATAAATTTTTAATTGCATCTTACATCACCGATACTATTCATACAGCTGCGAAATCTTCGGAAGCAAGGTCAAAAAACCTAAAATAATAGATGACAGTGTAGTAAGCAAAGTTAGTCATTCTAAAATACCAGCGCTTCAATTTTTATAAGTGAACATTAGTGACATTAAAGCATCTGAAATCTGTAGCATACATATCTGGTATACAATATCTCCGTCACTTTATATTGAGAATTTTCATAGGGAACAGATGGGTAGTACTCTGGGGTAAATGTTACATTTGTGGAACAGGATGAGTTAAAAAGCTAAATTCCCCAGCTTTATATCATTATCATCATATTATCGTAATCGCCTGCATTTTAATGTTTGTGAGATTTATAGGAATAAAATACATAGCTATGCTGCTCGCCTCAAAAGTAGGACACTAACGACAACGATGATGGTAGTGATGGTACGATGACATCATTCCATTTTCCTAGAAAACTAGAAACAATAATTTAAACAATAGATTAATTAATTTTTATGGGGTCGGCTCCTTTTGTCTTTGCCTTCGGCCAGCAAATTACCCAACTATTCACTAACTTTTGTTCTATACCAAAAATAGTTTCTGCAATCGTCTCACAGTGTTAAAACTTTATACAGTAACTTCTGCTATTTTTTTGCATTAAGTTTATCCATCCTTGATTATCTTGCACTAATCTTTATCCAGGTAACTCTTATATATTCAGTTTACCTAGCCGCTGTACACGCTACTGAATTGAAGCTTGGGTGTGATTGAGAAAAGTAAAGAGTGTAATAATGTTTCATGTCATATATTTGTACTTTCAGATTTTTGCTTGGCTTGGTGATGAACTTCCATGGAGTTAAAATGGATGAGACTGGTAACTACCAATGGGCACCAGGGCCATCGGATGCTCCACAAGCGACTGTTTCACAGCCTCAGCAAAATTTTGCACCGCAATTTCAACATCAACTGGGGCCACATGAACCGACTCAAGGATTTAGCAACACTGCTCCCACATCGTATGGCATAAGTGGTTTAATGGCAGCCGAACAGAATCGACCATTTACACATCGTCAACAACAAATGAACTACGCATCAAGTAGCAGTGGGTTCCAGCCTGGCAACCAGCAATTGGTGCCACAAAATTACCACCAAGAAGCAATTGGATTTGATCAAGCGGCCCGTGGACTGCATTCCATTTTAGCGTCTCAAGAAGCAGAAAAAATGAAGCACCATGAAAACTTAGCCAATATGAAGGCACATTCGAGTTTCGTCATGAATACTAATGCGGTTGTGAGGAGTGACAACCAGAAACTGGGGTTTGAAATCCAGAATGTGAAGGTTGAAAATCAGAAATTGAAGGATGAACTAGAGAATCTGCGGCTTGAAACTCAGGATGTGCAAGATGAAATCCAGACTCTGAGGGGTGAACAACAGAATCTGGGGCTGGAATCCCAGAATGTGAAGAATGAAAACCAAAACCTGAGGGCCCAAAACCATGAATTGCAGAGAAGGTTTCAACACCTTCTAGAAACCAGAGTTTCTAAAGAAGTATTTGATGACATGGTTAATCAAGTGGCTCAGAAGAACGTGCAACTAGATGATTTAAACAAGACGCTCGATGGATTGAATAAAGATCGGACTTGAAGCGACTTAAAAAACAAGCTGAATTCTGCAGAAAATGACAGAAAAATTATTATTAGAAAAGCAAAATTTGAAGTATAGGTTCGTGGGGAAACCAGTATTTTACAAAAAAAATTGTTGAACATGGTTACTTTTGGTAACTGTATTGATTGTACATTTTCCTATTATGACGCAGCAATCATTAGTTCCAAATAAAACTACATATAATTTAGTAAACTTGATTCGCCTAAATGTTGTTGTTTAGTTTCAATTTTATTTCATTTTCCCCAACCCGACAACTTAAGATAAGATCATAAAGAGTGGTTGTTGTGCAAGGCTTAGTTGTAGGAGGGATGAGACCACGCTTAAACTTTATGAAACTACTCTCCATTTCTTATTTCCTGTTCCCCAGGGATCCCTCAAAAGTATTTTATTGTTTAGTCTGCATGTAATTTCAGCACATTGAATACGCAAATAATGATATTTTGCAAGCAGTCAAAACTCTGACCATGTTTCAACTAAGGAGCAACGGCAGGAAAATGAGAGTTACCAATGACTGAATTTACTTATGGAAATATGATGACACTGAAAAGAAGGGCACGGAAGAAGAAAGGATGGCCTAGAAGCACTCTGGCCAGGGGATATGATTTCAATGCTGTGGTGGGGATGTGAGGGAGGAGTTCACAAACAAGAGGCGACAGTGATGCTGATATGACCCATATTAAAACAGGTAATGACAGAAAGTCATGAACTAGCTATTAAAAATCAAACACTCTTAAGAATGCTTCTATAAACCGACTAACTACTCGCGGAATGTCGATCTCAAGATGACCCGCTAAATTTTTGTTTCAGTGGTGATGACATATTCTTACTACACCAGTTTTTGGAAATGGTTGATGCCGTTTTAGGAACAAGTGAGTTTATTTTAAAGACTCTGTCATATCTAGTTTACGGGGTAAAATAATTATCTAACCCTTTTTATTGTTTATTTTAAGCAAAATTCTTATCTATATCCTAAATTAAGTTCCACTTGCCCACAAGATCAACACAATCGCTTTCACATTTGTTATGCATTTACAACTGACGAGAGAATGGTCAGGAAGTGGCCCTGCGAATTGGCTGAATTTGGAGATATATGTTGCTTTAGATACTACTAGTTAACATCTCAAAGGATTTTACTCCGCAAACACTAATTTTCATTTTTCATAAAGGCCAAAGTTCTTCGACTACTCTCAGTAAGTTGGAAAAATTTGAGCAGAGCAGACGTAATTACGCATCATTGTTAAATATGGCAAGCAAGTCTAGTGAAATTGTTTTTTAAAAAATCAACAGGGTGGTAAGCTTTTAGTTTACCAGCAGCATTCTTACATTCACAATTCTACTGCTAAAACAGGAGTAATATATTGGACGTGTAGAAATGTTCAATGTCCGGGTAGAATTGTAGTGCCACTCAGAGGGAAGCCAAAGATTTCTAAGGCACATATCGAAGGAGAATATGATACACTATAGTAAGTTAAAAATAATTCATTTTTAATAAAAATTGAAAATTTAATATATTTGACATTAACTCAGAAATAAAACAATTCTACAGTTTTGAATAGAATATTTGTTAGTTTGTGTGAATAATTTACATTTCAAGCATAATCACGAAAAAAAAGCGTTTATGAGTATTTGTCTTTAGAATGTTTTACTTTTAGAAGTATTTGTACTTTATGAGTTTATGCTTTATGACTTTATGTTTTATGAGGTTATTTTTTAGAAGCCTCTTCCTAGACTCGGTTCAGAGTATCCGCAAAATTACTAAGAATTCCCAATAAGTGGTGAATTGGAAAAGTCGAAGATTTGGAATGCAATTTCTCAGTCGTTTTCTCGTCAGAAAAGGTGAGTTGAGGAGGGAACCAGTACAAACAAAGGATGTCAACTGCGCTCCATAGCGTTCAAAAAGTGGAGCAACGTAGCGAAATAATCTAGGTTCTGGTCTCCCTGACCCTGACCTAAAAACCGTGTAGAGCTTTAGTTGTTCAAGTTGGGGCAATTCAGGAAGACGTTGAGATGACCACGGATCATTATCCAGGGACAGATTGAGCGTTCCATTAATTGCTAAAGATTTGATATTGGGCGTCAAATGCAGAATGGAGGCCAAATAGTTAGGGGGTGTAAAATATTGTTCCATTGTTGCCGTTGCTCTGTTTCGTATGAAAAACTGGGTGCCACTTTGATAACTAAAAGTTTGTGTCCGAAATGAGACAGTACTTCCATCACACTGGCTTGATGTATTGAGTGAAGAAGCGGTTTTGCAGCTCCCATCAAAAATGGATTACAGTTGGGAGATGGGGTGATAGAGAAGTGTGTCAAGCACCGTTGAACATAGGAGGGCGCCCAATCAATGCGATTCTCAGTAAGTGAATACAGTTCATCAAGTTTTTGGACACGGCCCAATCGCTTTGAAACCCTGCTTTGCTTAAACATTGAGGATGGTTCCAACGAGTTCTCTTGGAGAATACTGTCAACTGAGACCTTCATGTCGTGACTGAGAGTTCGATAAGCTAGGACCTCATTCATAGGAAGATAATCGAAAAGGAAGGGTAGTACCTGGAATGATACAAAACATTAGGAAATAGTTTCTTTTAAAATCCATAATGCATTCAACAAATCCCAAAAATATTGGAATATTTACCAAAGGAAATAATTTCGTCTTCTTTTTCATATGCAGCAACTCGCTAAGGCCTAAATGCTCGGTTATCACCTCCAAAAACTTGGTTGGTGGCAGTTCACCCAAAAACCGCTCCAGAACCTAATAATCAAGATCAAATAATAATTAAAACGAACGTATAATTTGTCATTGCATTGAATTCAAATCTCAGAATTAACTAAAGAAATTCCTTTGCTATAACTACATGCTTACGTACCTCTGGAGGAAATACAGGTCCTTATTCCATGTCTGTAAGAAGCAGTTTTACCAAAACTTCTTGAGAAATACCACAGCCGCTGCTAAAAATTAAAGAAGAAAGATAAGAATGATGATTGATGGAAATAGCTTGATACTTTGATAATACGGAGAGAGGTGGAAATGAATTTCAACTTGACTGCCGTTGTAATAAAACGAATGAATAATAACTTGACACAAACAAGTCATGACAATATTATGATTTGTTTGGGACCCTTTCCATATATTCATCCCTCAGCTCCCTTCCTATCCTACTCAGGTTAATTTATGCATAAGTCCTGGTCCATTTGAAATGCACACAAACTCTAAAATACCCTTTCATGCAAGGTGTCACTGTTCTAGATGATTTTTTGCTTGAACATTGCAAAGACTTGACAATGAGGAGACATGTGAAATATTTATAGAACCCTGCCAGGGAGAGTAGCTAACGGTTTTCTATTTGGGACGCAAAGAACCTCAACCTTACCCTTGGCCCTTTGACAATTCCTTTAACTAGAATGTCTTTGTTTGGCACAATTTTCCCCGTTCAAAGATGATAATCTTCATCTCATGACTTGCAAATGGTTCAAAAGCAACCGGCTTCGTTTGCTGAGTCCCTGATTGAGCTCCACATGGATATAACGAGATGTGGAGGCACCCAACAGGTCAACCTTGCTGACGATGACGACTTGACGACGACATGGACACACACCACAAGAAACAACCACGCGAGCATTGGCCTTTGACACCATATATCTTGGGTACAGATGCCATCAAAAGTTGGCAAATGTTGAAAGCTGACTTATAAGTGCCTTTCTTTTATGCACAGCCGATTTTACAACCAATGCGCTTATAGGATTAAATGAAAAACAAACTCTTGCCAATATAATCTAAATAAAAGACGGAGAGAAACTTACAGTTAGGAGTGATGAATAAACCATGACATAAGAGCCATGGGCATCTTTATATATCAGCTCAGCAGAAAAAGGAGATTCTAGCCACAGATTTTTGCAACAAATGCAATACAATCCAGAAAAGAAAATATATTAGTTATAAATGCATAACAAAATGTGCTATATGGATGAACTTGGACAATCTCTTCGTTCTTAAGGTCTGTTCTTGCAAGGTGTGTGTAGTAATATCTTGATGTTTTATGCATTAGCGAATTGGTCGTACTATGAGAATAATGTACTGTCTACAAGCCGTAATTGGCAGAATTGTATTGATATTTGTACATGTATTATGTAATTTTATTTTTATTTATTATTTTCCCTGAGAAAGACATAAAACTAACATAACTGCATACATTTGAAAAGACATAAAATTATTGTATATCAAACAATCTTTATAGGATATAAAGTGCTTAGTCTAAAACTGCATTTACTACTTTTATAATCAATGTATATATACTATTATTATCTAGTATGATTATTGAAATCATATAAAGTTACGATCCGCCTATGTCGATAAGCTAAACTACATGTTAAATGGTACACAAAATAACATATAAAACGCTTCAATTAAAAATATTATTACTGAAAATAACACTAACAATAATATTTTTTTGAACAATTAATTTATAAAGTTCAAGATGACTTCAGTCAGTCCAATATATCCACATACTTCAACTTCTTGTATCTACTTCAGAGTTCAGACTCGAATGAAAGCGCATACATTTACTTTTATTTTGTGACCTATTCGTTTTGTTCATCTTCCTCATCAACCCATCCACATGCTTCATCACTGCTGTTAAACATGTCGTTTTCTTCGATTTCGATGTCATCCAAATTTGACCCAGGTGGTACAGCCAAATCCATACGCTCAAGCCCAACTGATGAATGACTTGGTGCCCCAGATGCATTTGCATCAAGCCTATTGCTTGGTTTCGGTGGTTTGGAGTTACTTCCACTGATATGTGTTTTTGTATGAATGGATAAATAACACTTTTTGTCAAACTTGCGAGGGCAGAATCTACAACAAAAACTGGCAGCAGGTGCACCATTGTTTGCAGTACTGCCAACAGCGACAACTTGTTTTTTTGGCTTTCGTTTATACTTTTTCGCCTGAGGAACATATGCCTGAGCTTTGTTCCGAAACAATGGGACATTAACTTTCTTCGAAAGCAAAGTGCGGTTAGCTCCTAGCTCACCGGCAGCAATTGCAGCTCTCCTTTCTTCGTCATTTTTATGCGTAAATTTATGAGTCATTAGATTCTTCAACCATCCTTTTACAGAACGTCCACAAATATCACACTCATGAAGAGGAATCAAGTGAGTTTTTTTGTGCGCCCGAAGTGATGTTAGATCCGAAAACTGTTTTTTGCAAGACGGACATGAGGTTTTCTTAGCTACAGAGGGTACTGACACAATCTTCTGTTGCTTTTTAACAGGACCCTGCTTACCTGCAATACAACAAAAAAGTATTAATGAATAACAAGCCACTTAACCAACAACATGATGGTTGTGTTTCACAATAAATCTGTTATTATCAACGTACTATTTTGTCGATGTGTATTCTTAATATGGATTTTCATTCGGACGTATGCCGACACAGTCTTTCTTTTATGGTCCTTTGTGAT
Source organism: Orchesella flavescens (assembly GCA_964034955.1). Taxonomy (NCBI): domain Eukaryota; kingdom Metazoa; phylum Arthropoda; class Collembola; order Entomobryomorpha; family Orchesellidae; genus Orchesella; species Orchesella flavescens. Next base: position 30,881,391 of record OZ035953.1, read on the forward strand.
AGGTATACGGTGTGAACAACGACTGCATTGCAAATAGTCTCCACCATCGGGATTTGTTCCTTTATAGATCTTAATCCCTTGGAATAGCATATTTTGTCTTTGAGATCCCGTGGCAATGCTAATAGGTGTGGGTGGTGCGGTAGAATCATTGCCCTCAATCTCAATGTCATTTCCATCTGGAGATGCACAGCTAAAACAACAACAAGTTTCCATTATTATAAAACAAAACAAAAGTCACCATCTTTCTTAATTTAAAATAAAAGTTTCCGTTCCTTACCTAGTTTCGTGTATCACAATGGAAGGTTTGATGCCCCCACGAACGTTTGATATAACTAGAGTGCTTAAGTTCTGGCCAGGATCACTCTGTGAATCTTCGTCCTGAAAACTTCCATTTTCGTCTGAATTTTCTGTAGATTCTTCAATGCTTACGTTAGTGTCCATTGGATCCGTAGCCATTTCTTCGTCTTCGTAATGAGGTTGTGTACTCTCCAGATCATTGCTCTTTGAGAATCCCTCAAATGAAGAAGACTGATTCTTGAGATTTTCATCCCAAATGTGGTTATCATTTGGTGCTTCCACCTCCGAGGATTGTACTAGAACCTTTTTTCGTAAATTTTTCTGCACTATCAACTTCTTGCGATGAACTGAAAAATTAAACCATTTCAAAATTTAGGTCTAACAATGCGTAATGATATGATAATGCATATTTGTTTCAGGACTAAACTATAACAGGGTAAATGAGTTTTCCAATACAGATATGTTAAACCGTGTATTGTTATTCAAAGAATTAATTAAGTATGGCTACAAACATGCAGCATTTTAAAAGCACTATATTGTACTAGTTTGTACACCTGTACAGATAAGAAGTGTCGATTTGATAATTGAAGATATAGTTTTTCATGTACTCGAACTTTGTAATTGCGCACATTAAAAATAAAATTGGTTGATTATACTTAGCAGGGTTAGTAAATATTGAAGCGCGAATAAATGCTTGCGATTAAACATCCATACACTAAATTAAAATGCCAGCATCATCAAATGTCAATGGGGTTTATATTTCTACTGACCTTCCAATATCATGTCCCGGAGCTTGGAAAATCTCTGTTGATCCATCAGTGCAGCTGAAGATGACATGGGTTGCACGTGATTGTTGGGGTGGATTATTTCTGCGTCAGCAACAATTCTTTCGATATCAGTAGTAGCTCTAGCAATTCTGGCTTTTGCATCCTCTATAATTTTTTGACACTCAAGAATTTCCTCCACTGGTTCAACACACGTGTCACAGAATGGAAATTTAATTCGCGTGAACTCCTTTGGTAGTTGCTTATGATCCAACTGCATGTGATCGCATAAGTTGGTGACCAGTTGCTTAAGGGTTTCAGTATCAAGAGTACCTTCACGCAATGCAACAATGAAACGGATAGGATCCAAACACAACAAGCAGGATGTTGTGACTTTTTCCGGAAAAGTCTTCTCCATTGTTGGAGCTACCCCATTGACAGCAGCATTGTTCGTTAAATTAGAACGAGGGGGAGCAGGGACGCTTCCTGCTCCAGGAACTGAGGAGGAATTAGATCGTGGTGTTGATACGATGTTCCACTTTGTCCCAGTCCCACTTACGGTTTCTGATGAGTCCCCTACATTTCTTTTCATCAAGGTCTTTGATGCCGGACCAGGCACCTTTCGAACAGGCCCAGGTGCACCCCCGCGCCCTCGCCCTGTGTCCATACTACTGAATACAATTCAGCGTTTAGTCAATCTGCAGAAACAGAAAAATATCGACTACAATACACATAGTGAAGATTAAGACTTGTTGAATGGCGATTTTGAGATTTTTATTAAATTACGAAGTAGTCCTTCTTATATATTTTGATTGTAAATGAATTCCCATATCACCTAAGTGGCCTACATTCTACTTTTCCAACAGTTGTTCAGTCAATACATCTACCATGGTAGTTGAATTCTGCTGCCATCAGGTAGCACAATTCAACTGCCTGGTAACATTGGTAGGATTACAAAGGTAGCAGAATACTGCTGCCAGGCCGTTTTCATGTGGTCGAATGCATTTTATTGAAAAACGGAGATTACCATTGGAAAGAACATACCTTAATTGCTCAGGATGCATTTACTTGACCTTCTTCCACCAAATATACACGATTTATTAAGAAAATAAGTTCTCAATCTGAATACATTACAGGGATGCCAAGAAATGTTTCAGAATTTTTAAGTAGTGCGTGGTTGCAATATAAATATTTGACAGTGCAGTTTACACGTATATTGTAAAAGTCTTTCAATTACACTTGTATTTCATTCTGACTGATTTACCGACTAACGACTTACTGTCAGTTTATAAAGATAAGCACCAACATCAACAGATATCAAAACCTACTTTCTCCTCCGACACCTGCTCATCAGTCATGATTTTTAGCTTTCTACCTTATTGATTTAAAAAACAATTTTCTTTACAATTAATAGCCGTAAAAACTACGTGTATAATTTTTCTGAAATGTTATCTGGCAATCAAGCAGTTGAATTCTGCTCCGCTACAGCAGAATTCAACTCCCATCAACTGCCATGGTAGGCGTATTGACCGCCGTAGCTCTAACTGTCCTACGCGTTTTTTTTTTCATTTCGATAAGCACATTAAAGGTCTACATTATTTGAACACAAATACACAGAATATAAGAATTCTAAGCACAACGTGCATGATATATGATGATGATGATGTACAACAAAATATTGGCATACTTCCTCGGTTTGAAATTATTTGAGTTTACATGAACATAAATTCTTACGCAAATATGGGTACTGAATTGATGATGATAAGGATGAAACTTATCTTCAACCTTTTCCCTTGTTGATTGTTATGCAAATATGTATTAGCTATTTTTTAAAACTGAGATTATTATTAAAAAACCAGGTGAGGCGGTTAACTAGTACTAGTACTAAATAGTGTTCAAAGTAAACATTAGGAACTTCCAAGGCCAATTAGTCAGAAACATAAAATATAGCCTACTCTTAATTAATAATATACCCAATCTAATCTAAGTAATCATGCTTGATTAAAGTAGTAATCTCGATTCCTTAATTCAACCTTGATTGAGAGACGAAGGAATCATCCTTCGTCATGATGATGATGATAAGTTAGGCTTGCATTGACATTAACATAATATATTTATATCGTACTTTTAGTTTCATTGTCACACACGTACTCGTGAGCTATAGAATTCCATTCATTTGCTAAATACCAATCCTAATGACTGTATCATAATGTATGAATGTAAAGTTAATATTTGGGAGAAGAGAATACAGTCAACTCTCCTTAAAAGAGCACCCCAACGGGAATTTTTATTTGTCTCTTATCCAGGAGTTGCCCTTATGAAGAGACAAAAATTACATACAAACTAATACACGAAGGGCGGGCAATTAGGGTGCCCTAAGTAGGAGGCTGCTCCTAAAAAGAATGCTCCTTTGAATGGAGTTGACTGTAATAAGAAAAAAAGACTTGATTCCCGTCTCGGGGAAGTAAGACATGATTGCAATTGCTCTAAACTGATAGTTCATCTCCTCGATTATTACTATCATATTGCCCCCATAAGGATACGAAGATCCTTCACTGGTGGAGACGGCAAAGCTGATAAATATAATTCCCCGTGATAAGCGTTAAGGAGCCTCCAGTAACATTAAAAATTGTAAGTGTTGCTCACGTCATTCATATCAATTAAGTCTTACAAGCCTTTTCAACTCGTAGTGAAATCAATTAATCAATTCAAAATTTAAAGAAAAAGTTATAGATTTGAAAACATGCTAAACAGAATACGTTGTAAACACATCACTAATTATTGCATAAAAAGCCATCAACTAATTTGTTATTAGAAATATAGAAATAATGCTTACCAATGACTTAAGATTACGGTGACGGTTTCCACTTGAATACACCGAGCACAAATACAATTTAGTAAATGATTCAATAAAGTGATTTGCTTAAACAAGATCCAACTTGCTCAGGACGAGCACTTCGTTATTATTGAGAAATTGTTCACTTCAGTCAGTGTCGGTCAATATATACGTTAGGTATTGTAAAAGTAAGATGATACTCCTATCACACAATTCTTACTTCGAATAATCCTAAAACTGCGCAACGTTAGCTACCCTCCAGTGCTCGAACTCCGTGGAAACCTCAAGGGAAAAGATCGTGCTAATAATATGTGATATGCTTTGAAAATAAACAATTCTGAAGTAGACGGAAACTGGAAAATTTAGGACACAAGAAAATTATGGCTTTTCTTAATGGCGGATGGATAAGGAATAATCACAACTCTCATTTTTCTCTCTCTCATTCATTCATTCATCATATACGTCTTCATGTTCATATTCATTTTCATAGACAATATATATATATAACAGACCTATATATAAGTAAAAAATATGTAATGGTAAAGTAAAGTAAAGTAAGGACTAGTATAGAACTAGGTCTGAAAAGGAAGCAAGACCTTTGCTTCATTTGCTTTTTATGCAAATGACCACCTGAATGAGTGATAAACCTTTGGATGGAGTCGGGGTTACCGGTATGCTGTTGTTTACAGTATATGGATAAATACAATGATGATACGTCTCTGATTCTAAAATTTTTTCTTTCCAAAGGCATACACATTGGATGTGTACATGTTTTTGTTTTACTACTAGGAAGAAACTCCAATGCACGTATTTTACATATTTATGTATACAATCTTCAATATTTATCCCTCATGCTTGTTCTTTTATTCTTGAATTTTTGGGTATAGATTGTACATTCAGTTGAAGGTATCCCTACCCCTCACTAAAAGCTTAGTTGCTATTTATAAAAAGTATGCTTAGCCCTACAAAGTTATCAAAGAAACCTTTATCTTGAAGGTGCGTCTCCTTTCCATCCCTTGTTTCAATGATCCGAAATAAAGATTTTCCAGTATCCTTTGTTCATTGTCGTTTTTGTCAGTATCACATAAATTTAGTAACACCATACTACTACTACCTTGAAGCAAGATTTGTCCACAATATTAAGTTACACTAAACCCATTCATTTATACACCCATTTTACTTGCACCAAATGTAAAAATAATTTTTTTCATGGTATTATGAAAAAGGCACAAATAACCTATAAATAGTGAGATGTCAATCAAATGCAAATGCCCACCAATGTCTACTCTGCAAGTCACCAAATAATGGTAAAATAATGTACCGCTTTGAATAGCAAGTACTCCAAGTCAATTGTCAACGTCTCTCATCCTAAACGTTTAAACTTCCAATAGAACAGAAAATATATGGTCATTGCTATACAACAACAAAAAAGCTGAAGCTTCTAAGAATTCTAAGCCATGCATATACAATTTTTAACTGAAGAAATGTCAATCAGTTGATAGAAAATATTTTGGCTACGAAGATCTTTCATTTTATCGATAAAGGCACTTACCTAATGGCAGAAAATTATAATTAACTTTTGTTATTTTATGCACAATCTCTACTACTACAATAAATTGAGCGCGGTAAAGATAATTGTTTACTTGTACTTGCAATGAGTCCAATCCAAACGCTTTGTAATCTTAAATTTTGTCATGAATAATGAAACTAATAATTACAACCTGCGGTTGTTGCACTCAATGCAAGCTCAATTGGCAAGGTGCCCTTATAAGATTACTTTACTCTCACTCTAGCTCCAGAAAACAGTCCCATATATATTTCATTATTCAGAAATGAACTTGTAATTGGATTAGGACTAGATTAAGAATGTAAAAATTAATTCGTTCATATTAATTACGTACTGCAATGTAAAGCACGATTAACAACCAGGTTGTCCTATATTATCCGGTTCCTAAGTGAATCAGTATGCATTAAGCTCGGGGACTCCATTCTAGAAAGCAACCCGAATTTCCAGTTTGTAAATTTTAACGGCAAAATCATTATTTGTTCATAAATGTCAAACATATACTTCAGTTATTTCTTAAGTATCACGAAGCCCATGTTGTGAAGACACGTGGTTGCTACTTCACAATGACCCAAATTCTTGTCTTATCTAATGCTGCTCGTTCTCATTCTACCCCATGCGTAATATTGAATCATCTAACTTTTTTTGCGGAATAAACGGGATGATTAAAATCATTTAAACATTTTTTAGGCCTAAAGTTGCTGTGGAAGTGGCATTGATGAATTTAATGATTAACAAAGTGGGTTTGCATGATCAGCTTTTGGGTATTGTCGTTGCCAGTGAAAATCCAGATCTGGAGGAGGAACTTACAAAACTCATCGTCTAGAGCACAGAAAATAAACCGTGAGATAAACTTAATAAAGGTATCTAGAGATTTTAAGTATTCACTTTATGTAATTCGTTTTAAAAATTTAATTTTAGACAACTGAGAGATATCAAAGACGAAATTTTGGAAGTACTTTCCTCCAGCAAAGGTAATATTTTGGAGGATGAAACTGCTGTGAATACTCTAAGCTCAGCGAAAACACCTGCAAATGAAATTCAGATAAAATAGGCTGGGGCCGAGGAGACACAAAAGAAAATTGATAAAAAGCGATTAGAGTACACTTCGATTGCGGATAACTCTTTCATCCTATTCGTTTGTCTTGCTGATTTTGCTGGAATAGGTCCCATGTACGTGTACTATTTGTCATAGTACATCAATCTGTTCTGTAATAGCATTGACTTGGCTGGCATTGGCGATCAGAAGTTATGGACGAGCGTCTGAAGAATTTGAAAACCCATTTTACATACTCTCTATATGTTAATGTGTCCCGGAGTTTGTTTGAAAATGTACGCGTCGCATCTTTCTAAGGAATACAAGCATTCTGGATTAGGAAGACTCTTTAATTGAGTGTAATATTTTATTCCAAATAATGCAAGCTCTTGGAAAAACTGATAATGGAGAATGGATCTTTCTTCTAATTGGCAGTGTTGGATTGGACAACCCAAATCCAAATCCAGCAACTTAGTTGCCAAATAAGGCCTGGGATGAAATATGTCGCTTAAACGATCTGCAAGCCTTTGCATGCATCATGAGTGCTTTGAAAAACAGTCCAAGCTCTTGGCAAGTCATTTACGATAGAACCTTCCTGAATGGTTCCATAGCAAGTTGACACATTTCCAGAGGCTACTCGTTTGAAGAGCAATGAGACCTGATAAAGTTGTACCTGGAGTGCAGGATTTCGTGGCTCGTAAGACAAATGATTCATGTACAAGCATCTTTTTTTTGCCTTTAATATCAAACGTGTTTTCCAATGACAGATAATATGGGACTGAAATTTATTGGACCTCCACCTTTCGACCTTTCAAAATCTTTCAAATGCCCTAAATGCGCTGTGCCATTAATTTTTGTCTTGACTCCTGGCACTGATCCCACGACTGTGCTTCTAAAGTTTGCTGAAGATATGGGATTTGGTAGAAAAAAACTACAGTCGCTTTCACTTGGTAAAGAACAAGGGCCTATTGCAGGGAGACTGATTAATCATGCCGTAAAGAATATTTCTTGGGTGGTGCTACAAAATTTTCATTTGGCAAAAAGTTTTATGTCGACCCTTGAAAAGGTATTGGCAGTATAAAGTTAACCAATCCAATCATTTGAAGCTCAAAAAACTCATTAAACATTCCGTAACTAAATATCCTACCGAGGTGTGAAGAACTGACTCCAGAAACAACACATCCCGACTCCCGCTTATGGTTAACTTCATATCCTTCTCCAGACTTTCCTGTGGCAGTGCTTGAAACTGGAATTGAGATGACAAATGAGCCTCACAAAGTAAATCTACAATTTAACATCTTCCTACTGTAACATTTATCGGCCAACCCTGGTTAAATTGATTAATATTTTATGTTGTAGGGTTTAAGAGCCAACGTCTTCGGATCTTATTTAAATGATCCTGTCAATGATCCCGATTACTTTGAAGGCTGCAAGTATATACCAGCTTTCAAGAACCTTTGGTTTGGGTCATGTTTCTTCCATGCTCTGATACAGGAGCGTCGAAAATTTGGGTCAATTGGCTGGAGTATCCCATAAGAATTCAATGAGACCGATCTCCGTATTAGTGCACTCCAGCTCAGAATGTTCATGGATGAATATGATGTAATCAAGTGTAACAATTTAACTAACCATAATTATGACAACAGTTGCATATAACGCAATCACTAATGTGTTGTATAATATTTCAGGATATCCAACATGACGCTATCCGATTCCTGACTGGTGAATGCAATTATGGTGGAAGAGTAACTGACGATTGGGACCGCAGAACTTTGACAGCCATTCTTGAAGAGTTTTACTGTGAGGATCTTGTTGAGATGGAAGCTTTTTAACTGGATCCGTATGGAGTGTACAAAGTTCCACCGACGATGGTGCATGAAGAATACTTGAATTATGCATTAGCATTTCCATTGGTAGCTAATCCCCAAGTGTTTGGAATGGAAACAGCGAAGGATATGCTGAGACAAATGCCAAATTTAGAGACTCTCAATCTCCTCCGGATTGATGAAACCAGCAATTATCCAGGCTTGGCTGGAGCTGGTGGCCGAGATAAAGCAAAGACGGAAGTAGAGCAAAAGCGATAGTGGGATGAATATCAGAAAATGGTTAAAATAACCGTACTTGAAAAAACGTTTTATAATAAACTGATACATTTTCATTGTTTTATTGAATATAAATTGATACAAGTATTAATATTAAAATAAATTATTGAACTTTTAAGCAGCGTTGGGGTTGCGTTAAAATAAGAACAGATACTTGCATGGTACGATCTATCTTGTTTGGCATGGTACGATACCCGATAGAAGCACATACATGCATTATGTATAAGTACGTGTAAAGACATTTTATTCCCCAATCAAAATTAACCACTTGTAAGCTGAATTGTATGTAAGGTGTGTATACAAACGATAGGTTCCGGCTTTTATATTTTCTATTCATATGCCTATATCTCCGTAAGCCGGATGTCAGTAAATTGGAAAATTTGCAGATGTATAGAACACAAATCGATACTCATTTTCATGTATAATTCGTCTCTCAATATTTTACTGATCCGTTACAAAATTAAAATTAGAAAATATAAAAGCCTGAACCTATCGTTTGTATACACACCTTATGTACTGCCTGTATTACTATACTGCATGGCGTTACTCAGAAAGCATAACTGGCGGCTTCTGGTACTCCTTTCCACAACTGCCGTGTTGTGCGAGTAGAATAATATATGAAAGCAAGGCAATTTGACTTGATACATGCAAGGTTGTAAACTAACTGGGCTTTTTAACTCTTCAGTAGAATAATATGTACTTCCAGATTCACCTAAACGAGAATAATATCGTTGATCAGTATTACTTTCCAAATCCATTCGTTTGAGATGACGTTCAGTCTAATGGTGGTTTATTGTACGACCAATTATAATAAAGGTTTAAATAAAGAGAGCAAATGAAGAAATTACATATAAAATGGGATATAATGTAACTGCATATGTACTTTTTTCGAAGATTTATTTTTTCTGCTTCTACAAAACCACGTGAATTATTTAATCTAGGAAGGCGAGAACGTTTCTGTATTTGATAACGATGGTTGGTGTTGGGCTTTGTGTTATTTTTTTGCATGCAGGCCCGAAGACAAGAAATATATTGTATCATTCATCGCACGCACAAACAAAGCAGCATCTCACCACTCCATGCATTCAAAATTATTTGATTGGGTGAAAAGACTAAAAAAAAGAAGACTTAATAAACCTTTCCGTCACAACAATGCCATTGGGATTTGTTTTTGGGGTTCAAATTCGAATTAGAATATGAGAAATTACTACACATGAGTCTCTCAACAGCAGCAGATTTGTAAGAGTAAAATATTTGCTTTGTAATTGTTGAATTTTACCCCGCAAATACGAAAAAACACTCTAAATCAAGCATAAATTTGCGTGTGTGGATTTAGCATGGAATATTACTAATAATTTATTAGATAATACCAAGCGAGATATTTAACCAAGCCTACGTTGCACTCCCCCAACTGCACTAAGGAATGATCTATACTGTTTAAACATTTTGTATTTGCTTTACTCACAAATTTATAGTCGAAAAATTTGCTACGCATGTGTTAAACTATTCCATTATGGGTGACCATGAGACACCAAAAGTCATGACTTCGACGCAATGATATGGCCGCTTATTTCTTATGTGACTTTCTGGGCCAAATGTTCTTCTTTTTCTCATTTACTCATTCACTTTACTTGCTTATTCTACTTTTCAAGCGTAATGCAACTCCAATAACCTGGCCACAGAACGTCCACATCTGAAAAGTCTGTGCTCATGGAAAGTACTTGTATGCCAAATCCTTACTATTCATTCTGTTTTTGCTGAGATTCTTTGATATTTGCATGCTTTATTATCAAGTTGGGACTGACAGATTATATTTACATGTATCATATAATTTTTATAGCATTCCTAATAGCCTCAATTCTGTATTTGTCCTCATTATACCTACGCAGCTTGTACACATTTAAGTTTATTTGAATTTGTTTTAGTATTAGGTTAGTTTCCGTATTTATGGCTACTGACACTGCACTGACATGCACTAAATCTAACTACCGTAAAAACGCACTTAAATTTACTTGAAGTATCAAACACTAAAGAAGATGGTTGGAAACATTGTTAGTTTTAATACACAGCCTCATTTTCATATGAATATGAAGCAGTGGTATTACATTTACCGTGGCATTCGTATATATTTAACATAAAATACTTGTTCAACCCTGGATCATTAGAAATCTGCAATACAAAATAAAACGTGGGCTGGATTTGCTTCCGTTTGGTATCATAAATCAATGAATGCTGCTCAATTAGGTTACGTCAGGGATAATTCATATTTTATTCCTTAAATTCCACTAAGAGAATTGTCTTTAATGAAGTAAGCTTATGGTATAGGAATTAATTAATGCTAGACTGTTTGTTACCATCCTAATGTAAAGTTGAAAGTGCCTTTTACCAAAACCGTTTTCCCTTGCATTCTGATGCTTTCAGTGTATTTGGTCTGCTTAAGTTTCTCATGTTATACATGAAAGGAATGCGGGAGTGAGAATTCATTCAAACTTGCTTAATAATTCTTTAACGCAGCCGAACCACAACATACCGTGTCTTACCAAGCAAACGAAAAGCACTTTGCTTAGAAGATATAGCTACAAACAGTTTTTAAAATGTTTCGAATATTCTCTCTGTTTAGGTTTAACCCTGTATGTGAGAGGCAGATTGATCGAGCATTTTCATCCGTTTCTCTAGTTATCCAAAGTCAACCACACAACAAGATGTCAATGCTTCAAAGTGTGTTAAAGGCAGTTGGACAGCAGCAATTTAAAAGTGTTCTTGGCTCGACAGCACCGTCACTGTATTTCGAGCAAAAACGCCATTTCTGGGGTAATGAAGGGAGAATTGGTTGGAGGAGGAAGCGAGCAAAACAATTGCGTGAACGAGAAAAGATTCTTGAGCCTTCATCCCCCGTTATTAATCATCGTGTTCCATGGCCAAAGGATGACACTGAGTCTCTACCCTCCGATCTGTTTGGTCATCACATTGAACAGTTGGCTCAAGAGGAAGTAAACCTTAAACAAAATTGTAAGTTGAGTTATTATATAGAATGCTATGCTGCATTACTGTCTATACTTTACTCGTTTTGTAAGCGTCTGTCTGAAATTTTTAGCAATCTTGGAGCGAATAAATAGCCAAATCAACAGCAATGATACTGGAAGACTGTTTGCAGTGGTTCATTTGAGTGGCAAGCAATTCAAAGTTACACCAGAAGATATAATTGTAGTACAAGGCACTTTTGCTCCGAATGTTGGGGACCAGATACGGCTTCACAAGGTAGAAACCACTGAAATGTACTTAGCTAATTTAAAGTCGCAAAAAAGGCCATGAAAATGTACAAAAAATTGTTAATGTTTTGTTTGAATCTGAATTGTAGGTGTTAGCAGTTGGAAGCAAGGACTTCACTTTGCTTGGACACCCGATGATTGAGCAGGATTTGGCAAGGATTGAAGCTACAGTGATTGAGAAAACCCTGTCGTACACTAAAATGAACTTTGTGATGAAGGCAAAGAAAAGATTTCGCAGATTGAGATGTAAGTTGAGAACTAGCTCTTTGTTCAGTTAATTTTATTTACTCTACATTAGAATGAAAAGTAATTAATGTTGTTATTTGCAGTCTACAAAGATCCGTACACCATGCTAAGAATCAACTTGATTGAGTTCACTCAGCCTCTAAATGCTCTAACACCAGAGTCCGACGCCTGGGTGGATAAAACTCTGAATCAAACGCCTTTTTAGTCATCGCAATACCAAGTCACATTGGAAGAAAAAATTAACCAGATATAACGTGGACGGGGCTGGACACTAGATATTGTTCTTAGAGTTAGTTTTGTTACAATTTAAACACTTGAAAATAATAACTAAAAAATGTTTGTGAATTCCTTCAAAAATTAATATAAAAATGCAATTGAAAAAATGAGGTCGGTGTTTCAACCATTTACTTTTCGTTAATTCTTTATCTCTTTGATTGATCAAGTCGTAAGAATATTTTTGAGTAAAGAATAAATTGAAGATATGAAAACCATACGATTTAGTGACAAGAACCATCCAGATTTTTATTAAGAGCATCTTATCGTGCTACAATGAGTTAATAACAACACAACAGGTAGCAATCAAAGTCGACTAGAGGTACGAAGTGTTTCATAAATAAGAAGTAGATAATGATGATGATATGATTAATTAAATTCTTATCTATTATTCGAGTTGTTACAGTAATCACATGGTAATAATACGGTTGCTATTATCATTCCACACAAGTAGATACGGTTAAAATGCTACCTTACAGTAATTCAGTTATTTATAGAGGTAAGAAACTTTGAACAAACAAAATACCTAATAAAATATTTATAATGTATACATACAACACATAAACAAAAGTAATATATATAGATCTTGTTTAAAAAAAATTAGGGTCTAGGTTAGGTTAGGTAGCCACCACAATTAGTTTGGATGACATGATTATCTAATAGATAAGGATACTGGTAGTATTCGTGACAATTAAAGGAATCATTGTTGATTGATAGTTTGCTTCGCAACCTAGACAAGATTTAAAGTTAGTATTCGTAGATTAAAATAAGGCTTGCATTATTTGTTAAAATTATCGTTTCATAAAACATCTCTTCGTGTACATAATAATCTTAAAAAGAGATTGGTGACGGATTACAAATTAAAAACGTTTGTTTCGTGATAGTTTAGTAGTAGTCGGAGTAGTTTTAGAGTGAATGACCGATTTGTCTTTATCCACAACAGCCCGTTTTATTCGTTTCAGGCACATTAGCTGATGCATCGCTATTTTCTACAACCACAACATTTCGTCGGGTTGTAGGCTTCCGTTGTTGACCTTCCGAGATTGACACCATTCGTTCACTCAAATCAAGAAATAGTTCCTCAACGTTGTGATTCAGCTTTGCAGAGGTATGATAATGTTTCGCACCGACTAAGGCTGCATAACTATAAAAGTAGATACATATTAACGTTTGCAATTTGGTCACAATAAAAGCATTCAAGTTGGGAATAATAAACTAATGCATCAGATATTATTACTTCTCCGCTTCTTCGGTGCTAACAGTCCTCTGACTTTCGAGATCAGTCTTGTTACCAGCTATTGAAAGGCATATATCGTTTCCGAGCATTTTTTTCAACTCCTTTACCCATGTCTTCACCTATTAAAATAAAGGAAGAAAATCCTTGGTAATTTGTAGCTAATGGTTTAAGAAAATTAAATGAGCTTCAAATGCACAATGGATGCACTACATATGAAGATGTAAATTAAATGTTTACCTTCTCAAATGAGTCCTTATCAGTTATGTCGTAAACAAGGATGGCACCATTAGCATCACGATAGTAAATTGGTCCGAGAGCATGAAACCTCTCTAAAGGAAGAAAGAAAAGTTTTTAAGTTTAGCACTATAACGACATAAACTTTATTGTATGTAAATATCTAGCAATCTACTTATATACGCAAAGTACTTATCTCACCTTGTCCTGCAGTGTCCCATATCGCCAATTGTATTCGTCGACCAGCAATATTTATTCGTTTTTGCAAAAACGATGCCTGAAAATCCCATAAAACTCTTATTGGAGCACTTAATGGAAAGATACGTTGTTACACAAGCTAAAGTAATATTATAAGATAAGCACATCTTACCTGCAGAGTAGTCACATGTTTATCATTGAATCTATCCTCGACATATCGCAATACAACTGATGTCTTGCCAACACATCCTTCCCCTAAAAGGACAACTTTAAAACTGAACGAGCGTGAGCTGCTACCACCAGCGAAATTATTTGACCCATCCATGTTATTATTATTTTATCTAACGATGACCATTCAATAGCTAAAGACGGTGTAGATGCAATCAAGTTATTTGATTACGTTTCACAAAAATTTAGTCTTACTTACAATCAATTGAATATTGAACAGCAAGCGTCGAAGATCATATAAAATATTTAATGAGCTCTCGTACGTAACATTATCTATAAACGGTTTTTATTCACTACAGAGCTGATGTAAATTAAACGCAATGATTTTTAGGTGTAGCCCAAATTATTTTTCACCCACATAAATCATTGTCAACCCTATGAAACAATAGACCACCAATTTTGATCAGCTGTTCCGTTTCAGCTTACATTATATTGGACGTAATAGGAAATAACTCATTTCGGATGTCGGATGGATTAATCTGGATGTGTTGTTTTCAACGTCCGCTTTTTAATTACTTTTCCAGCTCAACTTTAGCCCACAAACAAGATTGGAAATTCTATCAGTGGCAATACTACATGAATAAATGGACTTTTTTGTGCAAACTTCAAATGAATATGAAATGCACGGAGAAGGGGAAAAGCATAAAAAATACTAGTCTTCCACTACCACTACATACCAAAGCAAAGCACACGCTTCATGGACAGAATAAGTCAGGCAACATAGACATGGACATATATAATATAGTGTTTGTATATGAAAGAGAGGAAATCCTACAACAGCCAAGTGAGTGTTGTTGTTACATGTTGTTGCTGATATCCCAAATAATATGATGATGATATGCCATATTTTCTAACCTCGTTATTGCAAGTAGTTTTTGTTTCTCGTGAATAATATTACCTTGTGGTATTGCTTTTTCCCTTATGTTTAACAAGGCGTGTACTGATATATAAAGGCATAGTATTCGTATGCACGAGCCCATACTAAAACTTATTTCAATCTCAACTTACCATACCAGGTGATCCATGATACATGCTAGCAAAAGGAAAGAATCAAGGCCGCAATCATCATCATCACATAATCATGTTCATGTAGTTGTGTGTAGAAGTAAATGGCAAATGTCTATGTTACGCTGAGTTTTACATTTATTCGCTCTATGAAAGATATATGATTTTGGCCATCATACCACAGCAGCTCGTTCACACTTTTGATAAAAAAAAGAGAAGTAATATTTTCTGGGTTTTGAAGTTTTGTATGAATCGAATTGGAAAAATAAATATTGCAGAGAATGAAAGTTATAAGTAAGGAGGTACAAAAGCGAAATATTTCAAAATCTCTTCTTGACTCTCATGATGGAATGCTTCATTGCTTTCCTTACAGCTTTAAGGATTTTATGCACGTTGTACTGTTGACTGTATCAAACTTCTTTGAAATAAAGCTTATATAAAATAAATAAAGGGAGGTATGATTGATGCAAAAAAATGGAATTACCAAACCTTTTTTAATACAGTTCATATAATATAGCACAAAGTTTGCCAAAAGCGTTGACATGACATACTTAAATATTTACTGCGAAAAAAAAGAATGAAAAAAAGAGAAGCGTCTTCCTTTTCGTTTGGTTTTGTTTGTACGAGAGTTGCACTTTCCCCCGTTTCTCTCTCTGGATACTTCATGGAAGGAAACGGTGGCCGTGCATTTATGTAGATACTACACATGCTAATTTATGCATTCGCTTTCCTAACTCAAATTACCCAAAACTGAATAGCAAATGCATTTGACTTGTTAAATTTATGGGAAAGGAGACTCACAATCTTATCCGGTGGTTAGTGGAGGTCGATCCGGTCTATTTTTTGACCAAGCTATAAAATGCAGGTTGCATCCCATTTTTCTAATGCATTTTTCTCTGACGTGAACAAGTTTGACATTTTTAGTGCACCTAAACTTTACGAAAGGTAAAAAGGTTGAGCATAAGGAAAACGTTGATGGAGAAGATCCTATGCAAATAAGAATGCTTCACATACCCATCCCATTCTTCAGCCAAATGAAAATGTTGAGCCGGCTACTGATATGAATGTGACACTAACCACGATTGGAGTTTCAACTAAAGAGATATCTTTAGTTTCTCACTTCTTCCAATGCCTTGTTAGAGTCTAGGTTGGAAGTTATAAAACTCTAACTTATAATGCAGAAAAATTATAGAGAACACAAACTCATAACGTACAAAATATAATTTATTTTTTCTGTCTGAATGTCAAATATTATAATAAAATTTCATTTTAACTAATATCACTTGACCAAATTATGAAACGCAAGACTATATCACATATATTTAATTTTGATGGTTTAATTTTTACTAAAAACGATTAACGAAGTTATATATTACAATACTTAATCAGAGATAAATTATACAATGTACTAATTCACCAGACCGCCGAGTATTGCATCCGGTTGATGCATCAATGTTCTCGTCATTAGAATCTGTACACAAGTTTGGCTAGATATGGGTAAATATGAGGAGTTGGGCTAAGGTGGTAATTATCCATGGATAATGGTAAAAAATGGTTTCCATCCATAAAAATGTAGTATAACCCTATTGGTATGTCGCTTGACATTCGATAAGAGATTTTGAAGCGACTTGTAGCGAGTCAATTATCAACTCGAAATCGCTACGACAGTTGCAGCGATTTCAACTACACGTAGAGGCGTTGGTGTAACAGCAAATATGTTGGGTTGTTGTCGCCTGAAAATCTTTCAGATGTCCATATGCATGAAAGTTGACCGTTTAGATCATTCTTGTTCTGACAGAAATATGTTAAGCGTATGCTTTACCATGTGCTTATGTTTAATGTTCCATTGAATTCATTCTGCTTTTCAAGTTTCAAGGTTGATTGATGTCTGTTTGATCATCGCTGATTGATTGAAAATATTTTAATTTAAAATGCACATTATTATTGTGCAGTAACATTTCCATGAACAATTTGCATGAATGTATGCAGGTTGCAGGATAAGCATAAGCATGTAAAGTCATTTATGACTTTTGAAGTCTTTATGAGTTTATGTTTTATAAGTTTATGCATTATATGTTTAAAGTTTCAACCTACTTTGGAGCTTGATGATTGAAAACGTCTCTTATGTTGTCACACTACAATGCGCCTTCCTCTCTCATTGCTTTAATTTGAATATCCTCAGGTAAGCCAGAAAAATCTGCTTCTAATAGAAATAGCCAATGGCTGCGAAGACAAGAATTGTGGATATTTGCATGCATGTACAATGTACTTGTTTCTTGCTGCTTTAAAAGCTCTTGACTATTTCATTTTCTTTTCCAGTCAAGTAGAGAGGTTGTTAAACTCACGATCGGCGTTTAAATTTTGTCCGTTTTACAACTTGTATTTTATTGGTTTTTTATTAATATTTGGGGAGAAAAATGAATTTCCTACTTGTATTTTGTTTGATTTCCAATATTATTTGCTACGCACAACCCCAATACTTTGGGGAGAGTTTAGTTGACGAAGCACAATATTTCAAAGATTGTATTGATGGGGCTATTGAGGGGATCCGCAACTATTCTCTTTCCTCTTTCGCATTTCCTATTGCAAAAGGTAAGCATTCTCAAAGTCCAGAAACTAATCCTATATGACATGGTTACTGCAAATTGTAGGGGAAGCTGCACAGCACAAAAAATGCTGAAAGCTTACTGAATTATTGTATTAAATTATATACTGTATGAAACTCAATTCAATTTTTTTCCACACACAGGCACTCATACCTTAGAGGATAGGTTTTCGGAGGCAGAAATTCCAACAGAGCTGAATCCGAAAAATGTGCATGGTCAGCCACTACGGTTTCTTTCCAAACTCGGATCAGTTCTGGGAAAAGCCACAGACATTAGCGATGCTACCACAGGAGATGACACCATTCATTACAATTCTGTGCTGGTACCCAACTCCGTCCTGAAAGAGGAAATTAGATATCTGTTGTTTACAAATAAAAAGTAGTTGGCAACTCCTACGAGTTTAATCCTTAATGCATGAACACTATAATATCATATTATATCATAGGTACATAACATGTAATAAGAGATTTTCTATTTGATCAAAATTGTAGCCAAGACAAGTTCCAGGTGATGGAAGAAAATGGGAGCGTAGAAGGAACTTTTTGGAATTCAACAGGGAAAACTAAAATTTTAATTCATGGGCTTACCTCAACATTTTGGCTGTCCCCACTAAGAAATATATGGACACAGCATATTTTTGAAATCAAAGATGGTAAGGTGGACAACTACAAACATGAATCATGAAAATTGCTTGATACTTGATTGACAGTGTTAATACAAAAATTCATGCATGTACTACTGCAGCATACTTTACAAAAGCAGAGGAATCCTTGAACATTGTTGTAATGGACTGGACACCATTATCCACAGTGCCTCTTAACCGATACCCTGATGCAGCTAAAGCAACCATACTTGCAGGTATGACATGACACCACAATTTAATGACCACTAGTTTTAATCAGTTTTGGTTTCTTAGGTGGCTATTGCTTCATGAATTTGTTTGCTTTGTAGGAGAAGATCTTGCTGAACTTATTTTCAGATTACACCACGCTGGTAACCTCCCTTCCCTGGAGGATATCCATTTACTTGGGCATTCTTTGGGAGCTCATGTTGCGGGCGTTTGTGGAAACAGGCTTCAAGGAATACATGAACAGTACGTGATTGGACGAATTACAGGTAAAATTCCTTGAAAACATCAATATTCATTCAATCTCACTAGCGATTATTACACGCCAGGCTAATCAATTTCATGCATTTCCCTATAGGATTAGATCCCGCTGGTTTGTGTTTCGACACTAGCTCAGGAAAGTTGCCAGATAATATGGACGAAATATTGGACAAAGAGGATGCAAAGTTTGTTGATGTATGTACTTGGAAAAAGTCTATGCTAAAGTTTTTTTTGTTAAATTAATTTACCAAGTGATGGAGCTATTGGTTTCACAATTCTCTGGAATTCTTTCCCCATAGATCATTCATACGAATATGGGTAACATAATCCAAACAGTGGCAGGAAGATACGGAAGTGTAATGGAAGCTGGTCATGTAGATTTTTACCGTGAGTAGCTCAACTCATTCATGCGCTTCATTTTTTTAATATTTTTTCGCCAAACTTTTAGTGGTAACAGAATATCCGTGTTTATGCTCGCCTGCTGACTCTCATAAATTTTTCCTTTTAGCTAATGGAGGAGAAGTCCAAGAGGGTTGTAGCTTCCTCGAAAATCGGAGTGAGTAAAAAACACATAATGTTTTATAGTTCCTACTCAATTGAATCTATGAATGCAAAATTCATCTTTCCCTATTAAATTTATTACATAGTAAACTACTGCAGTCATCAGAAATCTGTAGTTTTTTATGCGCGATCAATTTTGGAGAAATTCGTCGCCTGTCCATGTGATACTTGGGAATCTCTTCGATCTGGAAAATGCCACTGTGATCTCAAAATTGGGGGAGAGTACTTTGGTGAATTTTGCAACAAAACGTAAGTCTCCATCCTTAAGACTGACGATGTATGTATGACTATGAACATGTATGACTTTTCCGTTACATGATTATTTTATATATATTCATAGGGCTCGTGGCAAACTATATTTACAAATTTAAAGCCAACCCTGTTTCAATTCTATGATGGAACATTTGTGGATACCAATTCAACGTATTTGTTCATGTCGTCATCAATCCTTTTTGCAAATCTAACAGAATTTCTTATCGTAAATGCTGAATGAGTAATGGTTTTATCAGTGATTGATATGATGAATGAGGAATAATTTTATTTCATGATGAAAGTAATTGTGTAAAATATTAAGATTTAAATGGAAGAAATAAAACAAACAAACTTATGATATTTTTTAATAAATTATTATGATTTAGTGTATCTCGTTATCTAATTTCCCCCCAAAAAAATCATTTCTCATATATTAATACAAGCTTTGTTAGTCTTGGAAGCTCTATTAAGAATGATCTACGAACAGGATCAGGCTATAAGCGGCCTATTCATTCAAAACTTTGCTCTCAGTCTCATATCATTTCTACGTAGTAAGAAATTAGATGCGTTAGTATAATATTTTTTGGTTAGCAATAATAATAGCATGTGAATGTTAAATATAGATATAATTGCAAAACGGAACGCTAACTACATGGCATTTGACTTTTCGCTTGTAATTTTGGAAGTGAAAAAGGGTGGTGATTTGTTTCCCACTGTCAGCAATATATCTGGGTAGCAGCCAGCGTGGGACACCACGAGAGCTCATAAAAATTGCTTGCTTAAAGAATGCTTCACTTTCACTTTCTCAGTTTCCTTTGCCCTAGTTGGAAGAACAAGAAAATGTATAAAAACTTGTTAAGGCCTGTCAATAAATACGAATTGTCTGGATTTCGTTTCATATTATGATTAACTATAATGACTAGTAACATTATTTTTATGGCAAAATACGAAAGTCTAATGCTATTTTCAGTTCTTGAATAAATTGAGGATTCAGCATATAATATTGAATGACCACTAAGCAGATAACAATGGGATATGTTGTGCATAAAAATGAGTCATGATAGGAATCGCAGAATGAAAACATTTATCTATAACGTTGTTTTTTTTGAGTTCTCAATTGTACCGAGCCACGACATCAAGCTATTGTGATTTGATTACTTGCGAGAAAAAAAAGCATTTCATTTTTATTCATACATGGAATTCTTTTTTATCTCGTACACAACAATGGATTTGTTTTAATACGAAGCTGCTTTAAATTTCACCAATTATGAATTAGCAATATATTTTGATAAAAAAATGTTTGCTTTATTTCCTGTTGTTTTTAACCGGGTCCGAGAAAAGGGAGCTTAACTGCCATATCCGTTTGGTGGGAGCATCTTGATAAAAATAACACATTTTTTAGTGTTGTCTTTGGCAATTATGATTGGGAGATGGTAGTGCAGTGGCGTAATAGTTCTCATTAGAAGGGAAGCATGTGATATGCTCGTACATCATACAAGTCACGCTATTATCTGAGCAGAATATCAGAGCATGAGTCGGTAATGGTGAGTCCAAGAGCACCATAATGAAGTGATATTTCTACAGCCCAAAGTTATAGCCAAATGGTTGATGGGATATATCAGTTATATTCTTAATTTTTCAAACCACAACAACCTCTCCTCCGTGGTCATAAACAAGGATGATAATGGCCAGATGGTAAACATAAATAAGTCGTGTTGGTCTGGAGCACTGACATTGACGTCCTATAGAAACATCCCCGTATATATAAAAACGTCTTTCTCTGGTTTGTCCCTACTCCCTTCCACACATAATATGTATGTACATTCTCAATATTCCTCGTAAATAAGTTGGTTTTCCGCGTAACGCTTTCTCCTGAATCCGCACCACACACACACACACAAACACACCAAGAGCCGAGTACTACCATGAAATTTATTTGTGTAATGATAACTATACTTAAGTGTAGTTACTGCAACTGATGCTTTGGCGTCTTCTCCTCATGCTAGAATGAATGTTTTATTTTTTCTTTGGGAAAGATATAGTAATATCAGAGCAGTCCTCCTAATAGAATCTACGTGTGCTGTGCTCCAATATTGGAACAATGAAAACTGGCAAGGAGAAAGCAAAAAAAATTACACGGAAAAGCAAGAACCTCTGTCCTGTTCTTTTGTCTTTTCCTCCTTCCTCTCTCTCCTTCTCTCTTTCCCTGTTTTCTCCTTCAGTTCTTTTGGGATTATCCGGCCTATTTCTTCTTTGAAATATATATCATGACCAGAAAAACGGAAAAATAGTCAAGCCAGCACTTTTTTCCCACAGTCGCTGTAAGTGGACCTTACAAGCTTGATCCTTTCGGGAAATCTCTGTGTCTATTACCGTAGTCGCTCTTTTATGACAGTGGACAGACACAGTAAGTCAGTGAAAAAAAAGTCGCTTTGCCATCAATACAATTCACTGACAGTTCATTTGGTCTCTCAGAGATGAAACTTTTGTGAGCACTAATCCCATATTCGCATTCCGAATAATTCAGTACGTCAACTCGATTTTAATGGTGGAACAAAGCAAATAATGGGGATATATCCTGTTTGTAGGAAGTAAAAGCAGAGAAATAAGATTTCTATACATTCATTCATTCATTCCAAACAAGAGACCTAGATTTCTCATGTAGCATTCATAAACTGGTGACATCGCATTTTTTTCTTTCTTTCTCTCTCTCTCTCTCTCTCTCCGCTCATCAATCCCACAGTGACTACAAACTATGTATGTATGGCTATAAGCCTAAAAGTTGATTCGGAATGTGGTTAAAATCACGTCATTATGAAATTCAGTCATCTTTCTTTTGCAGTCTCCTCTCCCGTTCCGGTTTATGCTAGCCCGTTTTGACTAGCAGTCAAGTTTCATTTACAGTTACTAAAATTTACTGGCCCTTGAGAATGATATAGTGTGGGGGATGGTTCATTAGCATTATTGTATTTATGTCACTTTTCCCCATTTCCACTGTAGTCTCTTGTTTTATGTGGACTTTCATAACTCTTTTTGAATAAGCTTAAATAAGTGGCTTCAATAGGACAAAAAGTTGTAGTATCTTCCCATTTTTGCATTCTGATTAGAAGTTTATGCGGATTAGCTCTTCACAATACAGCTTCAATCTCCATTTTTATGCTAAGTTGTACAGTTCTGGATGTAGTGAAACTAGAATTAGGCTATTTCAAAACGATTTTTATTCCACCCACCGGTGATCATAATAGGATTTATTATTAAGTAGATTGCGGCTGGACAGATGAATAAAGAGATTAAACAACACGACTGTTTTTAAATTAGTCGCGTTCAATAAAAGAAGATGAAGCAATTCTAGTTGATTTCACAAGAGTTTGATATTACAAAGCGACAAGCACATTTTTTGACTTACAACCATGTCTACCCACGGTTGTGGTTGTGACAACGATATAAGTCCTTTGTTTTAACATGCCATAAAAATTAGAGTTTGATTTTAGATTTATTTACACGCATTATACTGTTATGAGCTTCCTGTACTTTATAATTAAGTCGTGCCTGTACCAATTTATGGGAATCATTTGCTGTGGAACTATAACATTCTATTAAGTTGCAAATTCGGTGGAAACCAATAAATATCGTTTGGATTATAGCTTTGCGATTAAGAACACTATTTGTAGATGTCACTGTAGCATTTAGAAATGTACTTGGAAACAGTTTCTAAATAACGGGAAAGTGTTAAAACGAACATGACTCGAAGAGCCATTGATTAGATGTTTAAGAATAATTTGGGCGAACTTTCCGACAAGTCTTTGAAGGCTTGAAGGCGTTAGAGAGGGTTTCAGAAAACTCTTAAGAGAGTTTTGAAGAAACGATGTGGTGAATATTCTGATAACTGATATACTGATTCTGAATAACTTTTGAAAAAGTGTAGGCGAGCGATTCGAGATGACCTCGAACAGAATATTGAGGTTAGCAATAGAGTGATAGATAGATATAAAGCCCTTCAGGGTCTTATAAAAGAATTGGAGTAATTTTTAAGAGTTTTAAATAAATTATAACACTGCCAACTGCTTAATTTCTGTACATGCACTGTTTCCTTAATCCGGGCTTGCTGGAATCCTTAAAGCTCAACACGGATATTCAACTTGAGTTTTTCAAATGTTCATTTTGATTGTTCAGAGATTGTTTTGTTATGTAATAAAAAGAGTACATATGAGGCTGATGGGATTGTAAGTTTTGTTGTATTCACTTTTAAATTAGCTGTTCACTTTATGGTGTGTGTCTATATAGCTTCATGTTTTGTTACATGTAACAATTTCAAACATTTTTGCAACTTGGCTCTTCTGGAAACTTCCATTGCTGGCTGTATGAGTTAATATGTCAGAACAACAAAGTCGTTTTCATTTGGAGAATGAAACGACCGACAGGAATGGAGATGGAAAACGTTGGGAGTAAACGTTCAGGAAGTATGAGTTTCACCACATGATCCTAATATCTGTTGCAAATATATGCAAAAAATTTGCGAAGAGAATTGCAACTACTTTTTGGAGAAAAAAATTTACATGCATATGGAATCAGAAAGATATTGCCCCTCTGTTCCTCAGGGACAGTGTAAAGACTAGAGTCTATACATACATACATTATGTTAGTTAAGTGGGCTGGCTTTAACTGAAGTCTCATGATATGCATCGGTAAAATATTGGAGGGGCTACATGGAATGGTAGCAGGCCACATGGAATGAGCAAACAATGGCTTGCATACTTTCTTTTTAAGTGAGCAGTGCAGAATATTATCATAATAAAAACTATCCGTTCCTTACAAAAAAATATTGCATATAACATGAGTGTAATGTGGGAAGTAGGTAGGGTGCTTAGTTACAAGATGCATCTCTCAGGCGCTGGAGTGTAAAGCTACGGAGAATCTATGAATAAAAAATTCAACACGAACGACATACTCATTGTTCGCATGTTCATACACATAAACTAATGCTTATTTTTTGTTGCTTCTAATGCATGCCAAAAAATTTCCATTCCAACAGATGGGAAATATTCACAAGTATGTTTATATGGATCCTACATTGCCTTATTCCATATGAATAATATGTTGACTAGGGAACTAGGGGGATGGAATTGAGGATGAACCGTAACTTCTGCAAAAATATGTAGGTAAGTTAAAAAAATGAAATGCGCAATAAACAAACGCAGACATTATGATATAACCTAGAAGAAAATGAGAAAAATGTAGCACAAAGCGTAATAGCCCTTCTTTTTAGCTAAATGAAACGACCAATTCAATTAAATCGTTAGCTAAAAATTGGCGACAACATCCTTTTATGCACAATTCAAGTCCTTGTGGACAGCAAAATTTGTTCCAAAGATGCTTTTATGCAAAGTGTAGTGAATCCTTTGCTGGCCGTTAAATGTTATTGTCCACCCTTGCTTAACATTACACAGTTTCAACCGTACCGTTTTATGTATGTAACTAAACTGAAACGCCCAATCCATATTATCTTACTTTAAATTGCTGACAAAATTATTTGAAAGCTTACTACTCACACGCTTGTGTGGCATAACAGTTGCGACGCAGCTTTGGTAGGTACTACTTAAACAAAGTTTTTTATATTTATGTATAACTCGCCAATGTTGTTAAATGTATGAAACAAGTTTTACTTTTTCACTTCCGTTTTCTAAACATTCCTCTCAATAATAAGATGTGAGATGTGTTCACCTACACTAATCGCATCTCGCATCGTTTGCATGTCAAATGTACTGGTTGGCGTGGGGCGTATACATAGGGCAAACCATTTCCAGATGAAACTAAATTAGTTGGTTTTCTGCTTCCCACTGATGACCTATTTACAGTTTAATTTGTCTGTGAAAGTTTTATGGAATCCGTAAAAAACCAATGTCAAGAGCGGAAATAATGTCATCATCATCTGGATAACAGTAACAGCAAGAACCCCTGCCTAACTTTCTAATTTTTGGTGCATTACTGCTTGTATTTACATCAATTTCCGTTCCGAAGCAATGTTTCATGAGCTCATGAATATATTCATGGTTCTTCCAAAATTTGTGAGTTCATTACTTTACAATTCTGTCATTTTATTTATGGAAATCTGAATACTTTTAGCTGATACTGGCAACTTATAATTACTTTGCTATGCTATTATAACTTGTGATGAAAGTGAATGTTGTGTACTTGTAATTATTTCATCTCAACCAAAAATTCATATGTCACTCGGCGAACTTGTTTGCAAACTATAATAAATTTTAGACCGCTTACATACTATTCACCACAAACAAGCCTTAGAACGATTTATAGAATTAATGTAGTTTTACTCCTCCGAAGAGCTACTAGATTCGTTAGGATGTACGTACTCTTCAATCTCAACTCAATATCAAATATTTGCGGTATAGGCACCTCTGTCTGTAATATAATTTCATCATTTTAGAGTTTGATAATATGTCTGGGCCGGAACTTTTTTTTCTTTTCCTACGTTAGGGATCTTGAATCAACATTTGATTAGAAATTTTTATGGTCATGCAACGTACAACCGAGCCGACTGTTTCCTGAAGATTGTTTTCTTTAATAACTGTTCTATTCTTCTCAGTATGACGAAATGTTATGAGTATGCATGTACACTAACTATTCATTCTTATTTACGCACGTATGTACGTACTTATACGGCTTACATAAAAAGAGTCCACAAGAATGAAAATGGTACTGTATTTCCAAGTGCGGATCAATGTTTGATTTCCTGTTTGTAAATCTTGGGAGCTTTAAAAGTGTATTTTGAATAATAATAAAAAGAATCGCTTCGAGTTCAAACTCATGAAATCCTAGAAGCCATTTTTCTTGCCAGTTTATTTTCCAAACTTTTGTTTACACACAAGAGAGATCGTTGTTATATATTCATATGGACAGTTTGCAATTTTCCCTGGAGCAACATTGATTTTAAAATGCCAGATATCAATTTAACGTTACGGAATTGGAGTAATTTTTCTTTTCTTGAAATAATGAGTTTATGGTGGATAGGCTAACGGTTGGGTTTGGGTTGGAAATAGCTCTCCAGATTTCGCTACTTCTCAATCTGGCAAAGGGGTGGCGTCCAAATGACCCTTAAATGCTGATTTATTGAAGAAACAGTAACCATATAGGTACGTGTGTGTATGGATAGGTTTTTATTCACATATTTTTTCCTATTTGAAATGATTTGGTAGTAGAAGAGAGCGAGAGGAAAAATAAACATAAAAGCTTTGTTGCATAACACGTTGCTTGATTTCAGACAAAGCTTATTCAATCCCATTCCACTCGAAGCGCTGAGCATTAGTATATAGTAGCTAGATTTTTTAGGCAAAGAGCCATTGAGATAGAATAGATGTGGAAAATGTTGAAAACTCATTCAATGCTGTAATTCAATCTCTTATTCTCCTGTATAAATGGCCTTAAGCTCTTCACGGCTCTAGTCTTTTTAAGGGTCATTCCAAGAAATAGATGAAGAACTAGGAAATAACAGAGTAAGAGAGACAGGGAGAGAGAGAGAGAGAGGAAGGGAGAAATGGCGAAAAGGAAATAAGGTAAGCTTAGTCAACGGTATTCTTCCTCTTCTCCTCCACCACCAGTACTACTACTACTACTACTCCCTTCACTTTCTCTTTTTGCTTATTGCGCTAGCAATTTGCCGTAAGTAATACTATATATATTGTGAGAGTCGTATTGTATGTCTTTTGACAGTCTTGCTTTGTTAGCATTTGTACTGAAATACTATGTACTACATACACACACACACACTCACACATACACCAGCGCGCTACCTCCTTGTTGAGCTTTTGGTTTTAGTTGGTCGCTCGCTAAAAGTAAATCAAATTCAGTCGTTTAACCCGGTACTCATGGTGTTCTTGTTGAATTTTATAGCTGGCTTAACTTTCACAGCCAACAAAGTGGGCACTCAATCACTTGCCAGCTTTCTCTCTCCCTCTCTTCCTCTCTGTTGTGGAGGAGAAAGATATATGTAGATACAATATATGAAGCTAGCCCCACACATTCTTTCCTCTTTTCAACTTAACTGCAACACATCTGTATCTGTAACTTAACAACCATCATCTCCCATTTAGGGCACACACTAATATTGCTCGTATGCCTTCTATGTACTCCTCTTGCTGGAAAGATGAGAAAGAAGAAAAAAAGAGGTTTCTTTACTATTTGTTTAACCTGACACTAAGTAACGCAGAATATGACGGCACTGGTCCCTGGTCTCTCCTTTTACAGGATCCCAAGTGAACACTAGTTTTTGTCTTGTTTGTCCTCTTTCTTATTTTATGCATGAAATACAAGATGCGAAGACTTTTATGCTTCTACCAAAAACTTTCGACATTAAACCATGTCCTCCTATAAAGTTAAACTTAACGTAACTACCCCCCAGTTTGATGTACACTTCTCATAAATTTATTCAAAGCAAATGACCATTTTGGTTGAAAAATGGTACTGATGAGTCTGTAAATACTTGTATACTTAGAGTGAAAAGTGAAAACAGCCGTTTTGACCAACTTACCAAGCATTATGTTTGATAACCTAGGGAGGGCGATAAAAATGAAAAACGTGTTCCTTCCCATTGTACGTACACCAACATAACACCAACTTCACCATAACACAAGGGGAGTCAACTGTTCTTTGTTTAGTCTACAATTTATTTGGCAGCTGTTGTAGTAAGTCCATATAAAATCGGGACATATACACAACAACTAATCAATTGAAAGGAAACACTTTTACATAAGGATATACTCTTAGCACCAGTGTGCAGGTTTTTCAATTCGCAAACTTTAGCAAAACTTTGGCTTTTATGTGAAGTAGTGACAGACAATGTATTTATAAGTTGTCTTCCACCTGTCAACAAAAAAAACACAACCCATTTACCTACCTTTCCCTTCAATCACTTATGTAACGCCCGACATTTTATCACCAAATCAAAACAAAGCTAACATGCAAAAACTCACAAGCTCAGGATTTTCTCTTGAAAAGCTTAAAATAAATGCCTTACTGACATCGTGACTAATGTAAACACAGTTCGCGAGCTAGTCATCAAACTGCTAAGCAGCTTACATCTCAATATAAATAGAGTAGAAAAGAGAGGGAAAAAAACTGCTACACCCACGGTGATCATAATCATGAGCTTAGCAAAAGAAAGTCTCGGTGCAGTGCTCAAGCTCAATACTTGTTTTTTGTGTGTTAAGATGCACAAATCCTTGTATTATGATGATACTTCCGTGAGAGTCACTGTGCACGGAGAGGAAGTACTTGAGAAAAACTAAATTCAACATGGCATCAATTGCATGCATTATTCCATTCATAAAGGGAGTCCATTGGAATTCAGGGGAAGTGATCCTCTCCTTATATGTCTGTATCCACGTTCATCCCGTTTATTTATGAGTATCCCCCTTAATTCCAAAAACACGTAGCTCAAAGCCACAAAAGCCCCACTTTTTGAATTATACGATCCTTCGTATTATGTAAATACGCAAATTTCTATGCAGTGCAAAGTATAACAAAAGATAAACACCGGGTGAGTGAGAGTACTGTGAGTGAGCTGGTAGGGCTGCATTTACTTTCCCACACACAAAAAAATCAACTTTTACTTTTTCACAAAGCCGTCTCCCACATTATGTGATAGATATATAGTCCGCGTGTAAGTGTGTGTGTGCGGTGGTGATTCTATTCTATTCCCCACACAACCGCGTACTTCCAGTCAGGTTGCGTGAGAAGTTGAGTTAAGTACGTTAAGTACATGTGTGCTAGTGGTGGTGGTGGTGGTTGTAGTAGTTGAAATGAATGATATATAAGACAGTTTTTTGAAAGGTTTTGATACCTGCACATCAAGCCCATGACTCAAAGCCTAAGACAACGGATGGAGGGAGGGTTTTTTCCTCCCTATTAAAATTCTTTTAGAGACGTAGGTACGTACTTAAGATCGTCGACTGCTTATTCATGACGATGATGACTTGCACATGGGTAGGAGATGAAGTAGGCCGTTCTCCATGTCCTTTATGAGGTATTTAGAGTCAGGCAGAAAGAGTTGGTTACTTACAGTACGTGCAAAATATGAATATTTGTAGGGAGTTTTTTTTAAACTCACCGCAATGTGTGTTACCAAACATGGACCAACATACTTACCACAAAATATATTTTTTTACAAACCTGAAAGTGTGATGTAATGCAATGCACATAAAAGTGAATGACTAATAACAGACAGGACAACGGAATACTTAGCATTTGAGTTTTCAACGTGGAAGGCTCAAAGCTTAAGTTGAAATCACTGGGGAGCAGTGTAAAAGTAAATTTTCACGAATTTCCATAAGAGACGAGGAATGTGGGGTTCGCCGTTTGGTTGAGAAATGGGGAAAAACGGCCATATCTTAGTTTTCAAATATGGCCCACATAATCTTCCCAAGTGTCTTTATCAGTGTGAGGATCTCTACATACAACGAAGAAAGAGAAGAAAAAACCCCACATATATAGTACAATGCGAGTGGGGAAAATCCAGTTTCGTTTTTAATGCTACTTCCATCAGCCCAGGCTCCCATTGTTTAGAGGACATAAGTAAGTGAAACTCGTAATGAAATGAAATGCCTTTAGGTGCCAGTTACACAGTTAACGTGTGTATATTGCTTCCAGCAACACTCCAAGAACAGCTTTCAGCCTTCTTTTCTCCGTCTGTCTGTTTTACATAGGTTTCATTCAACTATCTCTCTCTCTCTCTCTTCTTCTCTCATTTGCTTCTAGGAAATCATCTATAGATATACTTTAGTACATTCAAAACCGGGGATGAATGGGACGCAGAGGATTAATGATTAGGAAAGCTAAACTTGTAAGAAATGGTTTAAAGAAGGAAACCAACTATTACAAAGCGGCTTAGCGTAGTAAAGCAACGACTACGACCAGGTATTCCCAGACGTCATTGAGGCTCAGCAGCCCCTCAACCTAGGTGTTTTGATGGGGTCTTAATTTTTTGGGAAATGATATGGAGAGAGATTTTAAAAACCAATTACGTTCATACCCTCTTTATGATTTGAATACGAAATAATCCTTTAATGTCCCAGTTAGCAGTATTGCTATGGACGATGCTTCCTGGGAATGAAGTCATGCTGGGAATTTGGTTAGCATTTCGCAATATTGTCCTTGTCCACACGATACCATCATCGTAAATATAATATACATTTCACGTCATTATGTGCTTCCACTCAACTGTGTAAATTGACGTAGTTTAGTTCTTTTTCCATACAAAAAAAAGACAGTTTTCCCTATTTTGACGTCAGAAATGGAAAAATTTGTTTACTAACCTTAGGCCCATTCTAAAAATTCAATCCTTAAACCTATACCTACCCACACACTCTTTTCCCCATTTTTATTTCCAATACAATGCTGACGAACGTGAGTGTGTATGATTTAATCTCAAATCGTATGTGCTGTTTTCATGGTGTTTTTTAGCACAGCTAACTTATCGATAAATGATTATCATGCTATAATAATTTGATATCATTGACCTGTTATATAAAATACAAGTGTTGCAAAACAGTTTTAAAACATTTTGAAGTTTAATGGTCATTTTTTTCTCAAATTTTTTGTACACATTCAACCCCAAGCACAACGAAAGCAATATGCTTGAGTTTATTCTACTTTTATTATGGTTATACCTTATTATATATACCTGCTCCTTTTTGGTACAACTTCTTCGTGATTTGTTCTCCTTGATTAATAACGCTGGTAACTATAACCATAAATTTAAATGTTATAGTTGAGTTTTACTTCTCTGAAACAAATTTACGTAAAAACATGATCATATCCTACTCCCTGTTTTGTTTTACATCAGTGAGGCACATGCAGTCAGTTCAAAACAAAGATTGTTTTGTTATTGTAACAGTGGAGAAAGCAGCTCCTTGTCCTGGTGCCAACAGTATGGTTGCACATGTACATGTCCTTTAAATAAATAGTTGTACGCTTGTTGCGGTGTTTTGTTTGGAAAAAGTTTTTACTTTTTATCGTATCACCATCATTTGCACTTATTTTTGTCGGGGGTAGGTACGCAAAAATTACAAAAGGTGTAATTTTCATCAAGATATTATTTTCTTGGCTGGTCATGCACATTTCACATGTGTGCATTATTACAACTGTTATATGCATGCATAAAAATGTAAAAACCGATAAAGCACGTTCAAAGGGAGTAACTAAATGGCAACATCAAGTGGAATGTTGTACACACGATATAGAAGTTGTAAAAAAAAAAAGTAAACTCCAGTGAAGTGGTGTGGAGTCTCCTTTTCTAATGTAGTAATTCATGCACAGTGTTTTCCACTATCTCCACTACCATGCATAGTTGTACAATGTGACTACATGTGAGCAAGAGAGAGAGAGAAAGAGTGTGTATGTGTGTGAGTGTAAAACTCATGAAGTGTTGTGAAATCAAGATAGTTCTTCTCTCATGTACAAATGAATGAAGAGGAAGGAATAGGAAACGCTTTTGTTAGCAGATATTTTCCTTTATTGTGGTCCCGTCATGGCAACCATTATTACTGTAGAATCCGGTTCCCTTCATTTTTATTATAGGGGCATGTATAGGAAGTTAAGTTTGCACTACCCGCTTATTATTTGGCTACAATGGCCGCCTCTCGTACACCATTAAGACCTCTATATTTATGTAGATCTGGTGATGTTGTTTTCTACTCTAGCAGACGAGATGAATATATGTATACTAAGTTTTGAGAGTGAGTTACACATAGATATTTTTCAAGATAGCAATCGAAATTCCCCGTCGTCTTCCTCTTCCTTCTCCCCACAACAGCGATTCCATGGTATTATCATTACTATTATTATTATTTTTATTTTTATACCGAGCTCAAATCGGTCGGTTGCAGGACTAACTGTGTAGACACAGAAAAAAAGAAAGCCTATGTATGCATATGGCAATAATAATATTAAGTCGTATCAAGATGATCTGCAAGCAAAACTGTGATATTGCTGCTACAAAAATGTTAGGATTTTTTTTCGGCGTAAGGTTAAGTAGTCATCGGCCCCTTTTTGGTTTTGTAATGGTAACGTTCGTTTCTTTAGTTTGGGGCCAAGACATCATATAAAGGGAACAGCAAACGGAATGAAATGAAGTAAAGAAAACGATTAAGAAGCGACTGCCGAGTTTTTGAAAAGGCCTTGGTCATGGTCGTTCACTTTTATAATATTAATAACGATACGACTTTTACTTTTACAGCTGCAACATGATATGAATTAGCATGATTTTGTAGTCAGTTCACTCAATCCAGAAATGGCAATGTTTTCCTTTTATCATTTGAGGGATACGGGGTTCTCCTATTAAAATTCCTAGTGTGATCATGCTATAATGGCACATGACAAATTTGATCCCATTTATGCATTCATGCTGCTTTTATGTAATGCCAATTGGAATCAAATATCCTGCGTTGCAAAAACACCTCAGGTGTTTTGGAATTATGTTGCATTAACAAATACATTACATGATGTGGATATAATATCTAACTGAAAAAAATCAGGTCAGTTTTGTATTACATGCTTGAAACGTCGTGTCGGAACTCTATTATAATACTAAATCTATATGAGTATCTATAACGAAACTTTTGTCAGCAAACGTATGCATCTATCTATGATAAATTTTTAAGTTAAATAGTTACGGCAAGGCGGCTAAGGACTCGTTGAATTTACAATAAATCCTTCTTCTTTTTCTCTTCCTCTTCCTAGTTCCAAAAACTGAATTTTGTTAAATATGCAAGTTAATCGAATTCAAAAATGTATTAAATAGTATTTACGGAGATCGAGAGTCAGTAGCAGTAGGTTCGAAATTCTCAGCTTTAGTAACTTGCGCCTATGTATGCGACATCAGGAAGAAACTGCTACAAACCAACTTATACCAAAATAACTGCTACCACCAAAAACGCCTACTGAAAAAAACTTCTACTCATGCTTTTTTTAAATCTATAAAGCAACATAAATGTACATGGATGATGATAATTTTTTTGTTTTATGCACACGTGCTAGCTGCAGTTGAAAATTTCTATAATAAGCAAAATAATGACTCTCACTCCCTCCATCTCCATGTTCGTACATACAGTTCAAACTTCTTCCGGGCTTCACATAAAGCCAAAGAAGTTTGAGCTGAACAGACATTCGCATTCATTTAATTTATTCTGTAACTCTTTCAATGTTGAAGTATAAAAAGGTCAATGAAATTTAATCTGTATGTATCCGGAAACAAGGAACAGTCAAATTTTCTTGAACCTATTGAATGAATGCGCACAGTAAGTATAAAAGCAAACCTGTTTTTTAGCGAATTCTGAAAGTTATATGGACACCAAAAAAAACAAAGAACCAAATACAGCGACTGTGAAAACTCGACGGGTAAGTGTTTAGTAAACTACATTGGTTGTAAATTTAACTTTGGACTGAAGTAGAAAAACAAAAATTGCATCACCTTTCACATTGATATGATGAAAAATATGATATGATTTGGTATGAGATGCACACAAGCAGATGAATTTAAGGGCAGAATTTCCTGTCCATATGGAAATAAGACACAAAATAATGTAGTCCATAGTGGGCTGGCCAAAGACCCCGGTGGACCTAGTTTGGTGTACCGACTACCGGTGGCCACACAATGAGTCGGTAGCCTGCCCAGCTAGTCAACATTATTTGTGAAAGTAAACAAGCAAGATTGTTAGAATCCTAAACTCATGGCCCTTTATCTGAATGATATCGTTGAAGGAGTTTCAGTTGAGGTTGATTAAAGAGGGATCCTCGCTTCAACTCCGTCTACTAAACACTGGAAAAACTCCATAGAATTCCTGCAAATCGGAGTCCACCCTAAGGTATTCATAATTTTAAATTGAGTCAACGTTCATATATAAAACTGCAGCGTAACATTACATTTTATTTCCATAATCTTAAACTTTAATACACTGAAATTTGTTTTACCCAAAAAATAGCAGAAGCACAAGAAGAGGAGTTGAAATCACAAATCAGAACTATATGGTGGTGGGATGTGTAGTGAACAATGGCGTCGGCGAAAAATTATAGAGTTGACTTTAATGCTACAAGTGCACTACTTCTCGCAATTTTTATGACTGTAGCAATGCATAAATTTTGGGTAAATGTACCTAACGTAAAGTGGACGCTGGCACGGTGTCAAAGTGATATCTTGCCGAAGCTAAAGCTTTGCAAAAAGAAAATGTAGTTCTTTGAAGTAAATGGAGGCCTGACACTAATTTTCTATTGTTTGCTCTCTCTCCAGCCTGGATTGTAAATGGAATCAACTGACGACAGAGAAATTAATCTTTAGTAATAAAATTATCTATTTTTTATTGAGCTTAAATTTTAAGATATCCCCATTGTATAATTGAAATGCTGTAATTAGGAACATGTTTCATGGGCATAAACAGTACGTATATTATTATGCAGAGACCTTTCTTGGAAATGGAGTTGGTAGTCATCCATGCTTTCGTACAGTAAATCTGTATTGCCCTCGGAAGCTCCAAATTAGCATTAAGATAGACTTTCTCTTGGCTGTGTTTTGAATTGAATTTTTTAACCATATGCTCTTTATTTTACCATACTCATTTTTGTATGGCAAAAATAAATTGCTGAACGTGGCTGCATTGAATTGCATTGAAGATACACAAGGCTAAAACAATCTTTTATCTACTCAAATGACACAATGTAAATGCCTTTCATAGAAACCTTTCCAGAAATAACAATTTTTCTTCTTCTTTGATTATAAACAAACCATCCAAAAATGCAAGTTTTCATTTAAATTCAAGGTGACACATTTACTGCAGAAAATTACAGGGTAGTGTTCACACAAGTTATGCATTTTAAATTTATTAATATCAAAACCATATCCCACATCAGTTTCATTAGTATAGCGTGTAGAGTAATGGCTTAGATGTGCATAGATAGCCTATAATGTGTGCAAGAAGGAGTGGATGCTTGCCTTTTGCCTAGTTCCAAAAATCAGTTAATGTTTGTTTCCTACCTTACCTCAGATGCAAGTTTATATATACCGATTTCTCGTAGGTACATTCATATGTATGTCAGCATGTTACATTAGTCTTCTTGCTTTGTTCGCATTATACTTTAATCAGAACCCATGGTGCGATTGGGACATGCTAACATGCATTTCAGCAAGACCTACATAATACGACGTTGTAACCTTCAAAGGCAGGAGAACAGCGGCGAATTAAGCTCATGCTGGAGATTCCGTTTGCAATTAATCCCACCAGAATTCCATCAAAAGCCTATAAGTCAGTAAAATTAGATTTACTAGCTTCAACATTCTATCAAAGATGCAGTTCTAGTTTCAGCACATCTGTCAAAAGGGCCCCCATAGTAAAGCAAAAGCCGCTCCGGCTTCTGGAGCAGGTGTTACTACAACTGGAATTATCATCTATCTACCATTCTTTGCCTTTTACTCGCAGCACAAAATTGCTTGCATATCTCAATTTCTGCACATCGTAGAAAAGCTGCATTACTTTAATTATGTTATAACGACGATAAAAATGCTCAACAAAGTTTGAAAAGCTATTCCCCGAAACGGGTAACATTATATGATGCGCACGAGGCATCAAACAGTATGACGTAAATGCATATAAAATTTAGGACTCTAAGCAAATACTGTGAATTTACTGCGCTATGCGCAGTTTATTCGTTTCGGTAAACTCGTTATTTAACATCATTTGTTATAGAGTAGATGTGAGTAGATATTTCAACATTTTAGGTAACTTATAATACCGCCATGTCATGAAACTTCAGCATTTATATCCAATGGACGAACCACCTCATAATATGTCAATGAAACACCTTATGGGAATAATGGTCACAGACTTCAACTATTAGCTGCACTGCATTGCAATATAACTTAACCATCCATATGTTGTAAAAATCTAAAAAAAAGTACGAGTCCTAAAATGCGCGTGGATTGTGCAAGCATTTAGTTTCCGGAAACATGATCATGAAAAATGAAAAGATTTGTCAACAAAGAAGTAATTTCGGGAAAAGGAAATTGCAGCTCTCAAAATTTTTGCTCTTCAGTGGGGGGGGAAATGGCAATTCAGGAAAGGCTTGCTAGTGCTTACAGACACTTTGATTTGCTTTGGTTTGAGTCATGAAATAGACTATACAGATCAAGGCCGTAGCTCGAAACTCCCTTTTCAAAAAACATTCTACAGGGGCCAAAAATAAGTCTGCTTTCACTCCTCTTACTTCCACTTACTTTCATATGTACACACATATATACTGCACTTATCATCTTCTCTTTTGTCGTCTAGCATAAACCCTTTTCTTGCTCAGTCAAAAGGAAAGGTGTCCTACTATGTATGCCTTAACTGGATAGATGTTGACTACTTGGAGGCAGAATAATTATAGCCTTAATGTTCTAATTATCGTATTCATGAAAAAGGCGGACAAAAATGTTATCCTAAAAGAAAATAAATGTCTGGAGGGAACGGCAAAATCCTTCAAGCATCCCGGAACTGAATGGGTTAGGCGAAGCATATTTTATGGGAATACAAGATTGGACAACCGGAATTATACGACTACACACATGTCCGTGACCATCAAACAACATTACTGTGCAGTACTTAAAAACAATAAGGTTATGTTATAATACAATGGTGTCACTTCTCTGTTTAGAAAGTCTACACTCGCTTTGCTTGCAAAGTTACAGTTTCTATCTACATTTGCTGCATGTTGGAATTGCCTCAGCTGAAATGGGAGTGTACCCTTTCTAAATCACGGCCACTTATTGCTTTTGCTTCTCATCAGTATTTCACATGTCACCCAATTCTAGAAAAATAATTGCTAGTTTCAGAAGAAAGCAAATTGTTTTAATTACAATGGTGCTGCGGGGTAGAACTACTATTTTTAATTGTAAAAAATTATTCTAGGCACACAACATTTAATAGTTTAAATGCATGTTTTATTTGTTTTACTAGAAAAAAGCCTAATGCCATTTTTGGTATCTTTAAGGACCCGCCTGCCTACTTTCTACTGCTTATATTTCCAGCTTTATTTCTTTACGATTGCTGCAAGTACCCATTGACACATGTAGGGAATCGCAGTTACGATGAATATAGTTATTAAACTACGAGTTAAAGTTTGAAGTAATGCTTTTATATGCGTTAAGTGCTACGCATCGCTGGATGAACCCGATCGTAAAGAGAACGAACAAATGATAAAATCATTTGTTTCAAACAATGAAGATGATACTCTAAAAGTTATAGTTATGATATGAGTTTAATGGGTATTTCAGTCTTGAGTAAATGTTTTCCATTTTCTTGCTATTTTTGGAGCTCTATACTGTTTCCATTTCGAGATTTTAGATCCGCAGCAGAACCTAAAAAGCAACAACAAAGAATGATACTCTAAAGTGTAACATCAAGAGTCATCGTCACTATTCAATAGGCTGATAACATGGTAAAACACAAAACTGACGATGAGTTTTTCCGGGAATAAAAGAAAATTCCACTCCATCATGTGTTTTATCTCTAGTCTGAGTCCGAGTAAAGTACCAAGGGGTGCGTTTTCCCCTTGTCTTCATCTCTTCATCGTCGCATTTTCCCATTTCCAGTTGCCGCAAGACGTTCTTTCAAAAGCCATTATTATTACTTATTGCACGCAGTTGATTTTCAGAAGGGATGAGTTGACTATCAGCACAAGTATGCGTAGGTAGTCGGCATTTGCAGTCAGTTTTCAAAATATTGAACTTAAATTCAAAAGGAGAGGACATTCCATAACGTTACTTAGAAAAAGGAGGCAAGCATTTAAGCATGGGAAGGGAAAAGGTTTCGTTTGAAAGTTGACAAAATGCCCTTTTTCACTGCACTGCATTTTTATTAAACCTCCTATTGCCAAAATAAAGGGCGAAACCTTATATTGTGGAAACTAACTTCCTCTTGTAGGATTACAGTCGACATAAAAACGCAAAATGGGTTTGTGAGTGATAAAATATGCAGCTTGTTTTCTGTATCTTAAAAGTTGCACAGTCGGCATTATACTACCACTACCCACCACCACCACCATCCCATTTGTAAAATCTGAATTTTTACACAAGACTTTCTCCATAAGCCTGTGTTTGTTCCGAGAAAAGAGAACGTTGTTTGCAAGCAATGCAGTGCTTTGTATGCTTCACGTGTGCTGACCCTTCTTGTTC
Source organism: Orchesella flavescens (assembly GCA_964034955.1). Lineage (NCBI taxonomy): Eukaryota > Metazoa > Arthropoda > Collembola > Entomobryomorpha > Orchesellidae > Orchesella > Orchesella flavescens. The sequence goes on from OZ035953.1 coordinate 30,920,420, forward strand.
TACGTTTAAGTATTAAGTGGCTATTTTGAAGAAAAAGTGAAGGCAATATGACCTTCTGTCTTATTCCCCCTCATTCTCAAGTCATTTAGAAGGGCACATTTATCTTTGTATACGCTGGTCATTTTGAAACATCCCCTCTGCTATCTGTCTTAGTGTACTTATGGTAAGGAAGACATATGCCTATGTCGACTTATACGAAAATGATAATATTAGGACGCTAAGTTTTGGATATGGTGCAAACAAATACAAATTACTGCATCCATCATCAAAAAGAAATAACTTTAGGAAAATTTTCGATGCATAATATACCGTATTATGTAATTTATTTTTAAAGCTAAAATCAAGCTACCACTGCAAAATTTAGATTTATTTTCTAGCTTTAATATGAGTACTACCTAGAAATTCATGCGTGGCATATGCTACCCTTATCCAGGAAAAGTAGAGGTTCGAGAATATAAAAGTATATCACTCCCATGGGTTTGGGATTTTAGCTCGCTGGCCAAAACTTCGAGTGATTTTAAAACCAATGATTTTAAATAGTTTAGCATAGATTATCTGCCTTGTCTACCACAATATTAACCTCTTAAAGTATAGCGGTTGCAGTTTTTTTGTTTTCATTATTTGCACATTTTAACAAGCATTTTGCGAAGGGTTTTTGTACTTAATATGAAACATCAAAAACATTATTACATATTATTGTAGCCACCTTTAACACGTAATTTTCTTTGTAGTTGTGTCCTGTAATTAAGACTGAATATTTGAACATTATTCCTCAAGCTTGTATATTACCAGTTTTTAGAACCTTCTGAAACATGTGGTGTAGTAAGTCTATTTCTCTGGCTAAACATATATTGATAAGCAAAACGGTAAATAAGATGGCGATGTTTTAGTAGCGACCTTCAAACAGACAGCAACTCCCTCAATATGAAAAAGTTAATATGCAGATAAGCTTTAGGGTAGTTTGGTATCTTTTCTACGACGGTTTGGAGTAACGACAAAAATGCTTTTTTTGAGGGATATGATCACCATGTGGATTGAGATACTAGTTTCTGTTGCATGGCATGCATCTACAGTCGTATTCTATGCAGGAAACTTACTAGACATATATGCAATGTGGAGAGAGTGAACAATAGCAAACACTTTATATTTCACTTGTCCCAAACCCTGATGCAAAATTCACACATACAAATAACACTCTCAAATATTCACGTTGTAGGCCATTACATGCATATACACACTGGGAAATAACTTTGATCGTTTGCGCTTCAACCTCTTCTTTTATCATCATCATGGCTGAACCGTTTCTTTATGGAATATTTATTAGGAGGTTGGAGCTATGCATGCTAATAGTGTAGCGCAGGGTACAAAGTCAACGAAAAGCTTCCAATCGAGCACATCCAATTTATTTTATTCCCATCATCAACATATTATCAGGACTGCAATAAACCTCACCAAGCAAATCCCTCAGATGGGAACAGCTACCCTTGTCCTACAAGATATGCACACCAAAAGTCTGCATCTGAACAGATTTGCACCACTCATTTTTAACATTCCTATTAAAGTAGTCGCGTCAAGATAGAATGAATTATAGCAGGCGTTGCTGCAGTATAGTCCGAAATTGTCTGAAAAAATTAGCCATTAATTGTTAATGTCACAGCTAACCTTTTGTCATTAAACCCTTCAAATTAACCACGACTTTCTCCCTGGAAATGTTTTATTGTGGTTTCATAAGTAGATACTTAACTCACTCAATACTGTTATGCTACCTGCTCTTGCTCAACTACAAATTACATTATTTGACTATCAAAATTTCTTGGAAAAAGTATGGAGCAATTGAATTGCAAACACGCTGACAAGCAAACACTGTTATGATTAACCTATAAAGTAATATTAAGCTGTAGCTTTTAAACCCCACCGCAGAGTGAAAAGTACAGGTCGTTCCAAGTAAACTTAATTACACCTTTGTTTGGTTTTGTGTCGTTGTTTGACTCCTGTTTAATGAAGTTTCATGCTATCCAGTTTTTAATGAATTTAAACATCATTCTCGTTGAAAATGTGTTACTTTTCTCGAAAAAACACAAGCGGGATGGATTCTGACAGTAGCTATTATTTAAATTTTTTAACGAGTTCCAACTACCAAAGTAATAGAAGCCTTTTTAACGAGTTTTTTTAAATCAATGCTAAATTAAAGAGTTATAACAGTTTCACGAAAGTTGTTTCTTTTGACTTGGAATTTTACAAATTATAATCAATTCAGTGACCGGAAAACTGTTAGAGTGAAACTTTAAGGTGAATAATTACTTAACAACTTCAAAACGATTTCCACAATAAAGCATAAATTTCCCATAGATTTTGCTTTTGTGCAAATTCGAACTGACTTAAGATGTCGAAATTATTGACAACATCATACTAAATGTGATGCTTTCGATATAACTCTAGTTGGGTTTGGGGCAATGTGTGAATGGAAAGGTGAGCTAGGAATATATTATTTATGTGAAGGTTTGAACGAGATTTTCCGGAACTAAGATGGAATATTCTTTTGATTTTGAGCTTAGTTTTAGTTCATACCGGGTGGGCTATGATATTGGTATTTTTATTGATTTGTACTAGTTTCTTTTTTCTACAGAGACGCTCGGTTTACTAGGAACCAAACTATTGTTATTGGTTTCTAAGGCAATTGTTGGAAAGACATCAAGTAAGAAACTTTCAAACATAATCAATACATACATGAATGTTAGATTCAGTCTCGCAGCATCTGTTTCATCACAGCTTGGTACTCGGTCATGTTGTAGTAGTACCAAAAGTATCTTGGCCGTTTTCACCAAAAATGACAAAACAACTTAGCGTCAAAATAGTCATGGTCATGAATTGTTGGCTGGAAGAATAAGGTGAGAGATTTCATAAAAATACCTCACCAGACCACTCCAGTCAACCTGCCGCTAGCTACCACAGTACAGGGAAAATCTAATATATCCCTCTGAACAGAACCCGACATTCCCTATGCGCTACAATATTAATGATAATGTTATTGTATCTATGCATACGGAAAAAACTGCACACTATTCATTCACACCGAAGGCTTTTTATTTAGCAATGATGCAAGTCCGATTGCCAGAAACTCAACCACAGTTTGTCTGTCCGCTCCGTAATCACTGGTGCTATCCGTTAGTCTCAAATTGTTGACGTGAAAATTGCAAAGGTTGATAATACCATGATACTTTCACAAATAATCAAATGTGTGCTAACAACAACAGTAAATAGTTGGAGAAAGGCATTATACAGTCCCATCCCTTTCCCGCTACTTGGATCAACGTATGTATTTTCCATCACATCTTCTTTATGTGTAAGCCCCCTTTTTGTAGCACGTATTGTAATAAAAACGGTCTTGATCGGAACAACGGGAAACCAATCCTCCCCTCATATAGGTTCGGGACAGAATGAGAAAGTCCTTCTTGAAAATGTGAGTCTATTACGTATGTACATTAAACAGCAGGCAAAGAATGTCTCTCTTGTATGAATGAATGAGAATTCATAAATTTCATAATGTCAGTCTTACTTGTATTCTTGTTACTCATCTCGTGTACACACGTACATGATATGTACATATATTACATACATATACGGTATCGCTTGCTGAGCGTCTGAATTGCGGGATTATGTTTTCTAAGAAAAAAAAGTGATGGCAAATGCTCCCACCTAAAAACAGCTTCGTAATGTTCATTCAAGAGGAAAGAAAGAAAAGTGCTCCAGTGAATGTAGTATGTGTGTGCTACGTGTATACAATATACTTGTAGCGATCTCACATTGTATGTACATGACAATAAGTTGGACTCTCTCACATCTCTTCTCACTGGGCTCTGCTGCTGTTCTTATATGCAACTTTTTGAGCTTGCGGAAAAACTATGTAAATGGATTATTTTCTCCCTCCATTCCCTTAAGCTCTTTGCGAAATTTGCCGTCTCATATGGTTTACAAAACAATGATACTATCAGCAAAAGCTTATGCTTCCATGCTTAAATTACGAGAGAGAAACGAATAAATGCACAAGAAAAGGGATGAATGTCGCCCTCATATTTTTTATCCCATTAAAAAAAGTACTTATAAATGAAAAGCTTACTTTCTCACTTCTTTTCAACAATTTTTTTCTTGTCAAAAAATATTTAAAAATATTAAAAGTGACTACAGATTGTTTGCAGCTCAACAATTTTTAGTTCAAAATTAACGACCCGAACTCTGTTTGTTGTCTGTGAGTTTAATGTTGGAAATAAAAGTTTGGCTATGACACAACATATTAGAGTGCCCTTGTAACAGTTTCAAAGAGTACTTTAATCCTCTATCCAGTCAATGTTTCGTCGAAGTTTGAAGTGATGGCACACTTTCCATAATGACTTTAAAATATTAAACAATTTCAAAATCCTAGGTTAAATAGTAGACTGTTTAAAAAATTCTCAGATTTCTTTTGAATGGAGGTCGCCGTCTCAGTTTCCCAAAGCCAATAGAAGGTGTCTGTCTAGCAAATCAATTCCAAATATATCTATCATTTGCATGCTTCAACTAAACAAATACAAAGGGCTGGATCGAAAAAATGTAATTAATTAGAAAATTTCTCTTTGGTATCCTTTCACTTTCCAATTTGCTGATTATATGATGAAAGCAAGTTCGAAGGACTTTTCCTTGAACTTCAGACTTTTAAAGGGTGTGCGTATATTTACTGATAGAACACCACCATTTCAACCCTAACTTGGAAGATGCAAAAGATGTTGATCAGTTATGAATGCGTGCATAGACTCCTTGAGTTGTTTGGACTGGGCCTCCAGGCTAGAAAATAGTTGGTTTTATTTTATGGTTTATGAAATGGAAATTTTCATGCTATTGTGAGCTTTTACGCACAAATGTGTTAAGTGAGTAAAATAAGCAACAATGTTTTATATATGTGATAGTAATGATACTCTTGATTGTAGTGTGTAGAATATAAGATGTGGAATGTGAATGAACCCTCTCCTTTCTATACTGAAATTTAACCTTCCATCTATGCATTTATTTGCCATTGTATTGAATAGGAGCCGTAGGAGTCTCAAATGTTGTTCTATATAACTAATAAATATTCCCTAAAACTAGTACCAGTATGTCTCCTCATGCCTCGTTTTACTTCGTTTACATTCCTCTGGGGTGCAAGAAGAGCATCACTTGAGATGAGAAAAGATACACACAAGCGGGCAAGACACCAACCAAAAGATATGATAGGGTCTTTAAGAATATGGAAGAAAGGGGTTTTTCCTCCAAGTTATGCAGTAAAAATGGTAGGAACACAACAGTTCGTTTTGCCCTCAGTGACAGATAACCAGTGAATGAGAAACGATAGAGAAGATCCTATTTTCACTTGAGTGCCCCTAGCACGAAGAAGAGGAAAGAGGAAAAACGAAAGCCAATATATTAAGTATGGTGAAAATTATGGAGAGCAAGGATGCATGACTGCATGCATGCATGCTTGCCCCCTTCTTCACTCACTTCAAGCGAGAATTTTTGGTTAGTGCGTAGAACACTGCCTTGGAATGGAGTGGCACTGGCATGGACACTCCAACTCACTCATTCATATAATATGTATTGTGTGGCATAGGAAAAGGCGAGGCATGGCACACATTTCCTCCATTTTCGTATTCTTCACTAGTGATATTACTCGAGGCATTGGTTGGTGATAATAGAGATGATGATCACAATGCACCTGGCTTCCTTTTACCATCATTCTCTCTCTCTCTCTCTTGATCTTGCCATCATAAGTATTAGCTCACCACCACCACTCTTTGCCATTTTTGCTTCTCGTGCAATTACAGAATGCCTCAAAACTCATCACGTAAGATGAAAACCATCATCACCTCTCACGTATCTCAACTATTTCTTTATATTACGTATTGATGTTGGAGAGTGGTGTGTGAGCCTAGCAAAAAGTATTTGTATTATCACTTTCCCCACACAAATACTCACAATTACAAATAATACAGGGCTTGCTTGGTCCTCTTCTCATCGTGTGAGGATGTGGGTTTGGTGTTGGTGTGGTTGGTCTTTGTTAAAGGGCAAGATTGGGAGCACTTGACTTGTGTTGAGTAAATAGTAGTAAACGTACCATAAGTATGGGAACGTAAGCTGCTGCTGTTGCTGATTCCTTGCTTTGATTTCGATTCCTGGAGAAAAGTAAAGTTAGTCACTATTGCCAAAAAAGATGAAAGTACCTCTCATTCAACATGGGATCTGATTGCTTACAGCACTCTCAACAATAACAGTAAGCTTAGTCTGACATCTGACAAAGAAGGAAAGATCATACATTTCGCTTCACTTGTGTGTGATATTTTTATAACCTTTGGCGTGTTTGAATTATTGAGAAACAGGAGTTCTCATGAGAAATTACGGGGGGATAGCCAATGTTTGGGGTTTTACTTGTCGACGTTATACAAAGTAAACATGTATGACAATGAAATGGAGCATCTCTCTGTCGTCAAGGGAAGTGCTCGGATTACGTGGATAGTCAATAGTCCTTGAAACAATCTGATATTTGCAAAAACTTTTGATTTGAAATCCCTTGGTACATGTTTTTATCTCTGTGCCTTAACTCACACATCCACTCCTCAATCCTTTTCTCTTAGGTGGCTAAACCCACACTATTAGCACAATAATATGACATACATAGTCCTCCTTACCACCAACAATCTACGCAGTAACATTAGAACAGGCTTCACCAATTCCCTTTTATTCCTCATACTCACTCTATTGACATGGCTAACCGTAAGTCATTTTAATTAATCAAGCAGTAAATCTTGAGCTACCAGCCTGGGAATTGAATTATGGTGTGTTGTACTGATAACCTTCCTACAAAGTACAAGTCGCTAACATATTGGATCTAAGTTTGTCTATACAATACTGTAACCTACTTTTTTAAAGTGCGTCTTTTTACGCAATAAAATCCACGTTTTATAAGAATGGTTCCATGATCTTTCTAACTCTAAACCAGCTTCTCATATTACGAAGCCAAACATTTCATTATTTAACCTCTTTTGTAGTACAGGATATGGACAAATTACTTTAAATTTTTAAAATCTTGTAATTGGATGCCCGAAATTTCCACTTCGTAGCCCATTCTTTTAGCCATGTTTCAACTTGACTACCTCGCAAAGCCATTAAACACTAATTCTTACAAACTTGTATGTTTGTGTGTGTGTGAAGATTGTAGGTACTGGTTAAATTTTCAGTGGAATTGGCAGGTACAATTGCAAACAACTCTTGCAGAAGTTGCTTTGAGTCCATGGCATACCCAAAATTGTAAATGTCTTTTTGGAATTTCCCTTTTCTTCACAAAAGTCATAAACTTTGGCTCCCTTTTTCCAACCTCTTTCAAAAGAAGTTGCAATGCATGAAGTGCAACCAAAAAAAGTGGAGCCCCCATTTATTTTCTTTTGACCTGGAAGCAAACCCAACTTGAAAGTTGCATTCTACGCAATGTACACAAGAATTAACACGCGGAATCCAATAAATGGTGAAAGAAAGGGAATGAAACAATTTTTGCATTCAAACTGGTGGAAGCGTTTAACAGTTGGTTTAGCACAAAAAATAAAAGGGATCCTGTTTCAAAAGGGAGTGTACATGAAACTAAGCTCTTTTTCAATTCTTTGATGTTAAGTGCAAGCGTCAACCCTAGGATTTATGTACTCCCTCCCTCTCCACCTACCTATGTGGGCTCTTTGAAACACCAAAAAAGAAAGAGAAAAACTGTTCAAAGAAGATTAGCTATGGGTTTTGGAATGCTTCAAAAAACCGGTACACCAGATGCTAATTATGCTTATATGATACAGTTTCCCTCTGCATTACCATAAATCATTTTATGTACACCTGCCTCCTCAATATTATCCTGCTGAAAATAATGTCTCCAGAATTGATATTAGTTTACACACAAATCATTATGCAAAGGGAGTTATGGTGACACACACAATCGGTCGCTAACACTTTTTCTTAGAGACCGGGGAAGAGAAAAATGATGTTATCATAATCGTTGTCAGCCCCATTATAAATTCTTCTCAGAGTATTGTTTTGTAATCGTAAGCAGATTTGGATTTTTTTTCAGGATCACATACTGTCGACCTACTTTATTTTTTCCTCACATATTCTCAATCCGTTTCCCACTTTTTTTTAAGTAAAAGCACATTGCAGTAAATTGCACATAAACTTTTCCTTGTTATATAAAAGAAAACCGTGTTTATCTGTTTCTGTTTGTGAGTCAGTAAGAGCATCCATACAAAAAGGGGGAACTCAGATCAACTTTCTCAGCATGAGTACGTGAGCGAAGCTAGAGGATAACACAAAAGTCAATATTTTTACATTATGTAAGGAAGAAAGAAACACGTTAACGGAGATATATATTATGCAATGGGCCTAGGTTGGTGTAGAGAATCTTTGTAAGAATTTTCTATCCCATTTCTGGTGGTGGTTGGCGTGAGTTTTACACTTTCACTCTCTATTTCTTTTTACATGAGTAAGTTATTACGTAGTTAGATATAGTTTCATGGGAGTGTATGTACATATTGCCATTGCAAAAATGTGTTTGATTTTGTTTGTAAGAAATGATCAGGTGCGGAATATGTGTACAGGAAACAACGTTCCTAATCTCTTAACCAGACACGATTTTTTTTGCCTTAGAATGCGTACATTGTAAGTGGAGACAGCTACCACACACTTTTTTTACTTTTACTTTTAGAGTTCCTAAAAATGTAGTGCCATATATGTAAATAAAAATATATAGGTACATCATATTTTAAACAGGAAAGGGAATCAGTGGTGGCTGTAGTAGATTCTTTCGCTTATGATGTTAGGTAGTAAAAAATTTCCCCTACTTATTATCACGTGCCTTCTTTTCTGTTTTAGAATTCTGGTCAGGTATTTTTCTCACTCCAACAAACTTTTTCTCTCTTTACCACAGGACTTACGCCATATTTTTATGCCAGCCTGTGACTCCTTGTTCTATGGCTAAACAGGATAACCGTACTCATAATATGTGCTATGTAGATCGCGAGTGAATTCTTGACATCATTACCATCGGCATCGGCGTCATGCAAAAAAAAATCATAAAAAATTGGAATGCTTGTCTTTTGGTTTTACTCCGCTTTTTTCGGGTGAGCAAAATTTTTAAATTTTATTGGAATACTGAAAGCTTGCAGAAATACTTGAATTTGAATGAATGAATGAATGAATGATTTCAGGGGCTTAGCGTTATTGATCATGGGAAAAGCTTGTAAGATCATTGCAAAAATATTTGGATACCAATCATACCAACATGCTGTAGTCATTACAATTGACTTGGTTGGTAAGCAATACTGACTTGTGATAAATGAATGTATTTATTATCTTCTCTATGTTCGAAAAATTCTACCATTGACTTGTTAAATACCTACTTGAATGTCCACAATGTTCAATGATCCAGTTCCAAATCTATGCTGGATATATGGAAAATTACATCGGCACTTTAAGTTTCTCTGAATTTCTTCAAGGAAAAGCTGATTCGGTGAAAATCATGATAAATTTTAGCCTCCAAGATTTGCAAAATAAAATGAGGATTCATTAAAAAACACACGTGTACATGTGCCTACTACAAAAATGCATTTAGCAATAATGCAAGGTTTTCAAGATTTGAACTCATGGCTGAAGCCTTTTACATGATCTGTCCTTCTACTTTAAACTTTTTATTCATCGACAATTTTTACTATGTTCAAATGAATTACCAAATAACTAGAAACATTTGTGAAATACCCTCATTTTTAAGTGGAACGTGAGCGCTGACATGTGTAAATGACCTTGTTTGTGAGTGTTTGTACAAATACTACTGCTTTGTCTTTACTTTGTTTGCAGATATCAACCAGGATATTTGTTCGTGTGCCGGATCATGAACAAACAAAATGGTGATGTAAAAGTGATTAAGTATGCTGCACGTTGTAGAGGACAAAGTATATAAGTTAATGAGTAAATGCTTTTATGGGTGACGCATGCACTCTCTTTAAAATTCTTTGAATGTCACCCATCGCTAAAGTACTTAAAACAGGCATGAGTGTATTTGACAAATCAGCGTAATAACAAATAGAAAGTGGTTCAAACAATCATTACAACTTTGTGATTTCATTCTAAGTATGATATTGAGGAAATGGCAAACTTGGAAAACTGTTCAAACCGGGGAATGATTGTCTAACGATGATGATAGTTGTGAGCTACATAAATTTGTGTACTTCAACCGATCTAACTGCAGCTATCTGAAGATCTGTACCACTTGAGACTTTAGTTATGCAAGTCAAAGAAAGAAAATGAGTAGATTTGGGTAAAGTGGAAAAGTATATCACAAAGAAGGGAGAATATAAGTTATCGGGAAATCACCTAGATACATATAGTACATGAGTGTACAATTCTAGGTATTTTTGTCAACGAGGTTAAGTTTGGAACCAATTTATTGCAATATCAAATCAAGTATGTGTTCATCCTTATAAGTCAAGGAATGACTACTACCATCAGACACCTATAAATGTGTAGGATTACTTTTTGAAAGTAATTCTAGGAAAGGCTCGTGCTTGACTTGAATGCGGAGATGGAACTGTCGCACGAGTGAGAACGTGTGTAAAAAGCGATCTATACGACATGCATTATTTTCCAATGAAAAGCAGAAAAATGGAAATCGGTGAAAGATGAAAAGTATGACTAAAAGATAGTGTGTGAATAACTTAGAAACTGAGAAAAAAATGTTCCCATATGAAAAATGAAACTCGACTTTTCACTACTCCCACCACTTTCTAAGCTTGCATAATATTCTGCATTTCACGTCGGGTGAGAGCGTGTGTAGTATTCATGTAGTATTAAAGCAGCTACATTTCCCTTTTTGCGAAAATATCCCCACACGTTCCCCAACTCCTACTGAAATGGAATTTGATGAAGGGCAGACGTCTTAGATTTATTAATTTTTTACTGAAGCTTCACATTTTCTGCCTGTTTGTCGGTGTACTTGTACTGTCGTGGTTACCTAAAAATCTTAAGACAACCCATTCGTTATCCAGAGTTTTTTTCACTATTTATATTTAGCATTAACAACCTAAACCTCATATTTTGTTGAGCGTCCTTGCTGATACGACAATTTATTTGTCCATTTATTGTAATGAAACTTTTAATGTGTTTACAAAAAGTAGCTTGGTTCCTTCTGCATAGCCGTTAATGGTTTGTTATTCGTTCATAATACCTCTGATGTCATGTAATGGCATTTCATCCTCAGCCATCGTATTTATTCACACTAAAGTATTCAGAAAGCAGCGTGGTGGCTCTTCGTATGTACCGTCGAACGTACATATTCACAAGGCAAGGGTTGATATACTGAAGTAGAATATTTATAAAGTAATACGGTTAATGTATGTGTGCGTGCAAGTTTTTAACTCGCTTGAAGAATATGTAATATGTACACATGTATTATGTACTTTTTTTCCTCCTTCACGACAAGAAAATAAGGGTTGAAAACGACTCCTTTACTGATACTTACATCAAGTTAAGCCATATAATATGAAATGTGAAAACGGAGAGGAACGCATATTTTAGTAGTATGAATAAAGTAGAGAGCCTTGTTCAGTGCTCAAGCTGGAGAGTACAAAAGCTCAGTTCACTCACTCCACTCCCTCCCTCCAATCCCAATCTCAAAGTCCAAAAATGGTGTGATATTATTATTATTATTATGTTATGTGATTCCTCGTCAGTTGTCGTATACCCATTTTTTCCTCCACATTTATTGCAGCTGAATGTTGTATAGACTTGGACACTTTTTGACTACTTTAGCACAGATTTTCTCAGAAATAACGGGGGAAAAGTAGCGCGCCGCCATCCCATATTATATTATATGCTTTCATCATTTTTAACCAGAGGAAGTTAGCCAACCACGCAAGCTAGTTTTTCACACAACGGTGTATATAGTGAGTGAAAAACTATAGCTTCACGCAATATTTGAACCACATATACATGCTAAGTAACCATGGTAGAATTAAAGGATCCAGAGGATTTCTTGGGTTGAATATAAGTACAAAACATATATTATGTATCTATTATGCGTGCCTCCGCCTCCATATATATTTATTTCATCTAAAAGAATTGTAAATTCGCTTCTGGAAGCTTCATACACACAGCATATAAAAACAATTTATAGGGAAAGGATCTGAGTGAGTGTGTTAGGGAAAACGTTTTCACAGCAAGTTTTCCATAAATGTGAAAACTGTTTGCAGTTACACCAAAAATTGTAAATGGGGCATCGTTTTTCCAAGTCTCCGCATGAAGGGAAGCGAGAGAGAGGAAAAGGGAAAGTACTAAGATATTGCTTGTTCAAGGGTTATTTCGGTAGTTTTGCTGTTATTACATTAGATCACAAATGGAAGCCAAGCTACGATTATCAATACATCATAATATGACAGAGATATGTAGCTCGTAAACCATTTCGCCACTTGGTACAGCAGCTCCCTCACTTTCACTCTCCCTCCTCTCTCTCTCTCTTTCATACACAGTATCTTTCTGACTTGTTACAGTTTTTGAGAGTTTTTTTTTGTATACGGTTGAAATACAACATTAAAAGGAGTAATCCGTATATCATGAATGCAATCACATACAAAATATTGTGTATGGTGGTGTCGACAAGCAAAATGTTAAATCAAGCATTACACTTTTCAAGGAAAAAGTAATCTCGAGACGAGGTCGAGTCAAAAGGGTTCTCAACTCCTACTCGCCAGATGACATTCCCTTTTATTTGCCTGGGGTTGCAACATCATTCTCATCTCCCTTCAATACTTGAGTTACGATACTGTCGTATCGTCATCATCGTGGTAAAGTGAAGGTAA